>CAJGYO010000010.1:121878013-122506433 GCA_904845875.1 Miscanthus lutarioriparius
TCCATCTCCTGCTCGAGGCCGTCGTCATCTTCATGGATTCTGGCGCCAACGCCGACGTCGAGTCCGCCGAGGATGCATCCATGCAGTCTGGCGTGCGGTGAGGGCGAGGGCGTGCGGCGGCGTGCAGCATGCGTCGAGCGGATGGGAGACGGTGCTAATAACTCACGCGGTTGGGAGGCCAATCGTTGCCGAGCGTCGAGCGCGGCGCTATTAACTCACGCGGCGCGGGAGCCCAAGCGCGAGGGGTAGCGGCGTCCAAAGCTGAGTACTTACGGCAGAACGACGTCTTTTTATCAACTCGAGTCCAAACGCAGAACGACCTCTAAAAGCGATATGGAGGGAGTACTCTATGACAGCGACCAGGGGCGGATCTCTGCCCTGCTAGCCTAGGGTGAGCCCCCAGCAATTAACATTGGGACTAGCCTTGCAAGGATGACCCCACCCCGCAGCACCCTAACGGAGGCGGAGGTTTCATCTTCGTGGTGGCGCCGCTCAACATATCCCGCTATGATGCTTTTGCTTGGCCTTGCTCACCTCCTCCTCAGCCCCAGTCCAGCAGCAGCACCCACGGGCCACGGCCCCACCATGTGAATGTGAATATGCTCCGTGACCACCTATCCACCACCCCTAACCGCATAGATATAAGATATGTCTCTGGATGCGATCAGCGTTCAGATCAATGGCTCCCCCAGCCCTAGGCCCCCACTTGGTGACTCCCATAAGCCCCAAGGTGGCCAGTAGCCAACACACTGCAGCTAGCGGTAGCCGCTATCCAACACTGGCTCCAAAGCAAGCAATACTATGTTTTTCTAGGTCACTAATAATTAAGAAAAAGTTTAGAAGGTTATGTATTTTTGTACAATACTATGTTTTGATAATTGTTAGTATATGCATTGTCAGGTGTTTCTAGGGACGCATTACACTGGGATCGACATAATGCTGAACCTGGGCGACGGCGAGTACTGGAAGAAGGTGATGGGCCCGGTGTTCATCTACCTCAACTCCAGCCCCAACAATGGCAGCGACATCCGAGCTTTCTGGGACGACGCCAAGGCGCAGGCGCGAGCGGAAGCCGGCAAGTGGCCGTACAGCTTTCCGGAGTCGCCGGGCTTCGCCAAGGCGGGCGACAGGGGCACGGTTACCGGCACTCTCCTGGTCAGGGACGCGTTCGCGAGCAAGGGCGGTGACGTGCCTGCTGCAACGGCGTTCGTCGGGCTCGCCGCGCCCGGCGGGCAGCCTGGCTCCTGGGCGACACAGTGCAAGGTGCGGTGACCGTGCCTGCAAGTTTGTTACACACATATCAGACGTTCTGATCGATGCATGCTATGATGCTTTTGCTTTGGCCTACACCTGCAGGGTTACCAGTTCTGGACGAGGGCGACGGCCAGCGGCCGGTTCAGCATCGGCGGCGTCCGGGCTGGAACCTACAGCCTCGACGCGTGGGTTCCCGGGTTCCTCAGCTCGGAGACTACGTGCACACCTCCACGGTGACCGTGACGCCAGGTGGCGCCGTTGACCTTGGTAGCCTCGTGTTCGTGCCCCCGAGGTCGGGCCCGACGCTGTGGGAGATGGGCGTCCCGGATCGGACGGCGGCGGAGTTCTTCGTCCCCGACGCCGACCCCAGATACGCCAGCAAGCTCTTCGTGGGGAAAGACGGGTACAGGCAGTACGGCCTGTGGGAGAGGTACGCCGAGCTGCACCCTGCTGGAAATGACCTCGTTTTCACGGTTGGTCAGAGCGACTACTCAAAGGACTGGATCTTCGCACACGTCACAAGGTAATCCACTAATCCTCCTATTATATATGAACAACAACCCTTACGGTAAAACTGCATCTATATATATGCAAACATGCATCTTTCTGTTTGCAGGATGGATGGCAACGTCAGTACACCAACGACACGTCAGATACGCGTGGCAAACGGCACCTACACCCTGCGCATTGCTCTTGCAGCTGCTTAAATGTCCAGACTCACGTTACACCTGCATGTTACATGTAACCTAATCAGCCAAACATGCATATCTGCTGATACAATGTGCTCTCGTCTTTGAAATAAGGTGCGCGTGAACGGCAGAGTGGCTAGGGAAGCCGTGTTCAGCACGCCGGAGTTCGGCAACAGCAACGCCATCGCGCGGCACGGCATCCACGGCGGCGTGCAGTGGAGCTTCGAGTTCCCCATCAGGGGCTACCTGCTGCGGCAAGGCGAGAACAGCATCAGCATCACGCAGACGATGGCGTTCGGGCCCTTCTTGGGGGTCATGTACGACTACCTCAGGCTGGAAGGGCCTCCGCCGGCATGATCACTCCGGCGACCCCCACGGCGCCGCTAGCCGAGAACAGCCACAACATCCTAGCAAGATATGGCAATGTAATCACAACTCACAAGTCAAAAAAACAACTCACAAGTCACAACAGGATGGATTCCCGCATCTGTATTCTTCTATTCTAGCAGTAGTAGCAGAAGAGTAGGAGTTACCAGAGTGAAAAAAAGTTTGGAGGGGATTACTAGATGTTTCAAAAAATTCGACACAAACTAGCCCATCGATCCATGCTCCAAACATGGTAAAGTATGGTAATTCAATCCGCAGGTGCTGGTACGCAAGCCAAGTCACACCCGCAAGTTTCATCGAGTCGGAACCCGAAATGAATGAGGGTTATGTGCGGATGCTAAATCACACCCGTGAGTATCTATCGGGGCCCGAAATATAAGGAACATGCTACGTAACCAAGTATCCATGTCTAGATGTAACGACATGCATGTTTGCCATTTAGGTCTTAAATTTTAGTCCATTTCAAATATAAATGAGTGATATGTGGTAGATGACTAGATGTGTGATATAGATACAGGAATTTTTGTCTTTTTTTATTTTTATTACTTATTGATTAATCATGACGATATATTAATTGTGAGATGAACACACTTGACGGGTGCCCCAAACTCATGAGCGACCCATGGACAAGGACGCATGTACCAAATTGCAACTGTGAGGTGTTGCAATGGCGGGTGTGACCAGTGCTAAATTTCAAAGGAAATTAAATCAATTTTGATCAAAGAAAATTAAATAAATTAATTTTATGGAGCTCAAATTAAAAAAACAGAATTGTTTGAGATTTGATCCTTACACCTCCTGCAAGGCGGTGGAAGCTTTCCACTAGATTAGATGCTAACTTATGAATTTTGATTAACACAAATCCTATTCGGTATTTCTATCTGAAATCCATAGTTTTGGTCGCCTTTGAAAACAACCAAATTCACAAATTATGGCTGGAATTTCACTGAAAATTTGAACCCTAGGTCTGACAATATGTCGTTGCAAGTGCTGTTGTGGGTGTGTTTACTCCACCTGCAGCATACCCGACCCATTTTCCATCCCTAAGCATGGTCAACAATCTTATGTTGCATAAGTATTAAAAGTTTAGTAGATAAATTTAGGCCCCCTTTGGCAATGCTCTCAGCCTGCTCCCATGGCCGCTCCCCACTGCTTCAGTTCCCTCCAGCTCTCCACTACTCCCGGTGTTGTTTGGTGGAGCTCCCTCGACGGCTCCTGCTCCCAACCCGCGTCCCGGCAGGGGAGGGCAAGTTGTGGCAGCGCAAGGAGAAGGCAAGGTCGGCGGCCTCGAGCTCCGCAAGTCCAGCGGCCTCGGCAAGGTCGACGATGTCGTGCTGGATTTTGACGAAGTCGACGGTGGTGGGATGGATCTCGGAAAAATCGATGGCCGTATGCTGGATCTCGGCGAGCTTCGTGATGAAGAGGACCTGCCCGGCGGAGAGGTACGTGGAGACGAGCACGACGGAGGGGCGCGAGAGAGACAACGGAGCGAAATAGAGCAAGAGCGGGTTTTTTCTGCTCCCCACCTACAGTGCAAGTTGGGCGGAGTGGCGGGAGCGCTTACCACGCTGAGCATTGCGGAACCAAGCCCTTTCAAAGCGCTTTGCTGATTCTCGTGGGGAGCGAAGTCGCGGGAGCGCTGCCAAAGGGGGCCTTAGGATCTATCTATACAGATCTTGGGTGATCTATGAAGTTGATTGCACATCCAAAATCAGATGCATTTACAAGTGCGTACAAATCACGTATTAGTGATAATGAGTTCTAGTTACAATGAAGCAAATACAAAGAGATCACGCGCAACTGCGGATGGCAGATATTTAGTGATTTGGCAAAGAAAGAAGATTTGGCCCACAGACTAGCTGGTCCTATTGGCTGAAGTCTCGAAATTATATATGGGTCCTTGGAAATTGGGGCCCTGTTCTGTCGCACCGCCTGCACTCCCCTAGGCACAACCCTACTCAGACGGGTTGTGCATTTGTCTTTGGCCATGGACTTTGCAATTCGTTTAGAGCTAGGTCCATCACTCCATAAAGTCTCTCGTACAACTTCTGGCTATGGATAAAAGCAGGGGCAAAGCTATAGTGATTCCTAGGTATTCTTAGAAATGCCCATCTTTTATGTAATACATCAAGTTGTTGGGAACACAGTACCTCTGAAACGTAGATCAGGGGATAAACATCTTACTTAGATGGAGAAACTAATTCCTCTACTTCGCCCTGGCGCAGTTGCACCACAGCCGTGTGGACGCCGGTGTCGTGGGAGCTTGGCGCAGTGGAGTCCAGCGTAGTGGTGGCGATGCAAAGGCGACGGTGACGCGAGGTGCCGCGGTCCGGTGGTGACGGCGAAGTCAGTAGGTCTTCCCATCGCTGGCAGCACCCTCTTTAGATCGGGTTAGGTTTTGCTGTTGGTGGGTCACGGCGGCTCAGGTCAACCTCATAGTTAGAGCCCTTATCTCCACCTCTCTTTATAGTGTTGTGCGACGGGGGCCCACCAACCATGGAGTCGTTGGACGCCCCCGATCAGGGCATTGATCCAAGGGTCCAATTGGCTAGGCCAATTGGTGGAGATCAAACTAACATTTTCCCCCTTGATCTCACACCATCTTTCAATTTCATATCATTTACTTTTGTTCATTCCATTACAGATTAGCGCATAGAGCATGTTTCATCGTCACGGTCAATTGCCGATAGATTTAACAACTACAACACACCACTTTATTCTGAAATAGATACTTAACTTTGGGTCTTCTTTTGTCTAGAAATTATAGGCTTTCTCTTAAATCCATGCCGGCTACATGTTCTCTGAACACGTTGGGTGGTAAGCCTTTTCTAAGCGGATCCACGAGCATCTTTTCGGTACTTATATGCTCAAGACTTATGACTTGATCCTGAACTTTATCTTTCACAACATAATACTTTATGTCAATGTGTTTGGCAGCACCACTTGACTTATTGTTGTGAGCATATTGTACTACTGGATTATTATCGCAGTATAACTTAAGTGGTCTATAGATGTCATCAACCACCTTCAAACCGGGTATGAACTTCTTTAGCCAGTTCACCTGCCCCGTTGCCTCATAACACGCTACAAACTCGGCATACATTGTGGACAATGTAGTGATGGTTTGCTTTGAGCTTTTCCATGAAATAGCTCTCCCTGCGAGAGTGAATACATATCCAGACGTGGATTTTCTATCATCTCCAGCATAATCAGAATCTGAATATCCCACTATATGGAGTGAATCTGATCTTCTATACGTCATCATGAGGCTTTTCGTTTCTTGTAAATAACGCAAGACTTTCTTTACTAATTTTTAGTGTTCGTTCTAGGATTGCTCGAATCGCATTAAGTAACACGATAACAAATGCCAAGTCGTATGCATACATACTTGAGCATATTGCAAGCTTCCCATAGCTGAAGCATATGGAACCGCTTTTATTTGATCAATCTCTCATCATACTGATTTCTAAGGCATTGAAAATCCCCATATCTCGTATGCCCTTGACTATAGGAGCAGTGTGAGGGACTACATTTGTACATATTGAATTTCATTAAGATCTTTTCTATGTATGACTTTTGTGATAGTCCTAATACCCCTTTACTTCTATCTCGGTGAATCTCGATCCCTAGAACGAACGAAGCTTCACTAAGATCTTTCATATCAAATTTTGAGGGCAAAAACTTTTTTGTCTCCAGTAGTAGACTGACATCACTACTAGCAAGTAAGATATCATCCATATACAGGACAAGGAAGATAAACTTCCCATTCTTAAACTTTGCATAGACACAATTGTCCTCTACATTCTCTTTAAACCTAAAATTCCTTATTGTCTGATCAAACTTCAAGTACCACTGTCTTGAAGTTTGTTTTAATCCATAAATGGATTTCTTTAGGCGACATCCCATTCATTCTTTTCCTTCCATGACAAAACCTTTTGGTTATGCCATGTAAACATTTTCCTCCAAGTCCCCATTGAGAAATACTGTCTTTACATCCATCTGATATAATTCTAAATCGTAATGTGCCACTAATGCCATTATGATTCTGAAAGAATCCTTATATGAGACTGGAGAAAAGGTCTCATTGTAATCAATGCCTTCTCTTTGCGTAATGCCTTTTGCCACAAGTCGCGCTTTACATCTCTCTATATTTCCTTGAGAGTCAAATTTTGTTTTGTAGACCTATTTATAGCCTACTGTTTTGGCTCATTTAGGAATTATTTCCAAGTCCCAAACTTTATTGGTATTCATAGATTTCATTTCATCTTTCATGGCCATAAGCCACTTTGATAAATGATCACTTCTCATGACTTCTTCAAATGAGGTGGGATCATCCTCCATTTGAAATTCCTCAGTGTTGTATACTTTATAGTCAGCAGGAATAGCTGATTTTCTAACTCTTTGAGACCTTCTAGGGGCCTCCACATTTAGCACATCTTCTATTTGAGGCTATTGTTGCTCCCCTCATGTGTGGCAATAGGTTCTACAGGATCCTGAAGAATAGGTTCCTCATCGTCATTCATTGTTGCCACAGGCGGAATAACAACAGGTGCTGGCACCACAGTGTCTTGCACTGTCGGTGCAGCGATAGCAGGTAGTGAGAAAAATGGCTTATGAATCATCGGAGTGGGCGCATACACCCACTTCTCTTCAAGGTCAATTTCTCAAGCTACCATGCTCCCCCTCATCATTTCATCCTCTAGGAAGACAGCGTGTCTCGTTTCCACAAACTTTGTATGTCTGTTTGGACAGTAGAAATAAAAACCTTTTAACTTTTCTGGGTAGCCAATGAAATGGCAACTTACTGTTTCGGGATCTAGCTTCCCAATGTTTGGGTTAAATACTTTGGCCTCAGTAGGACTTCCCCACACACGTAAGTGGTTTAGTGACGGTACTCTTTCTGTCCACAACTCATACGGTGTTTTAGGCACCGACTTACTTGGTACTATATTGAGAATATGAATGGTGGTTTTTAACGCCTCCATCCACAGGCTCAATGGTAAGGTGGAGTAACTTATCATACTGCGCACTATATCTATTAGGGTACGATTGCGTCTTTCAGCTACTCCATTCTGCTGAGGTTCGCCCGGTGTAGAATACTGGGCTACTATGCTATTCTCCTAGAAGAACCTTGCAAAAGGTCCAGGAACTTGGCCATATGGGGTATGCCGACCGTAGTACTCCCCCACGGTCGGACCTGACTATCTTAATCTTTAAATTGTGTTGGTTTTCAACTTCTGCCTTAAATATCTTAAATTTATCCAATGCTTCTGTTCTTTCTTTGATTGGATAAATTTAGCCATAACGGGAGTAATCATCTGTGAATGTTATGAACGAATCATAACCATCCACATTGTTTATAGGAAATAGACCACATATGTCTGTGTGAATAATCTATAAATTTCCTACGCTTCGTTTGACATCTTTCTTAATTTTCTTTACATACTTTCCTTTTATGTATTCTCTGCATTATTCTAAATCTGAGAACTCTAATGGAGGAAGAATATCATTCTTAACTAGTCTTTCTATTCTTCCCATCGAAATATGGCCTAAACGACAGTGCCATAATTTCGACGACGCATCGTGAGTTCTCTTTCATTTTCTGTTTACATCCGCAGACGATGATACATTCTCATTGTCGCACACAACGTTCCCATCATCGCATACAACATTCACATCATCACATAGTGATAACAAATAGTATGTGCTCTCTTATGCCACCATTTCCAGAGTACCTCTCTATCAATAGCTGCTTTATCAGTTGGGTAGCATGTCTTTGAAGAGCCAGTGAACTGACTCTTTATTCTATCGAGGTACTCAGTGATCGTGTCACACTCTGGAATTGAGCCCACAATTACAGGCTCAATCGTGTTCTTTATCACAGCCAAACATTTCTTGTTGGCAGTGACCCACTTCCTTTGCTCAAGGTCATAGGACATCTTTTGGGATTCAAAATCTCTCTCTCTAGTTGCCCAAATAGCATCAGCCTCGTTTGTCTCCCTCACCGGTGCCACAGGCTCAGTGGGACATGGTGAGGTGACTACCCAGTCCACCTCAGCTAAAATGAAGGCCATGTCAATCTTTTTCTTCCACTCCGTGTAGTTGTCACCTTTGAGAGTGGGGATCTTTTTGATACAACCCATCAAGTTGTATCTGCTTGAAAACACAATTCATATTGAGTGAGAACATAAACATAATAATAACAATTGCATGCCTTAGTTCCAACGTTGGTCAAAATTAAAACATACAATTGTCCTCTACACAAATTCTACATCACCGTTGGGCAGAAATAGAATTAATGCATAAAATCATTAAAATTACGATATTGTTATTAACAACGTTGGTCAAAAAATAACAACATCATAATCATGTCAAAATCTCTTTTTCTCCAATTAAATATCAGGTTGGTTCAAAATAATTGGAGAATAAACTATTTCTTTAACAGCGGAAACTTAAACATAATTTATGAATTTTACCCACAAGGAAAATTCACATTTCTACTATTTTCTTTGAGCCATTTTTTATTTTCCAAAAATAGACATTTACTGGAAAACAAAAAGGGAAAAAAACTGGGCTCAATTAATACTGTTCCTTCGGCCCGGCCAAGAAAGTGGCCCGGCCTGCCTTGCGCGTGCGCGCGCGGCTCCCACCCAGACCGTAACCTGGGCCTCGCCCGCTCGCGCCCGCCTGGGCCGGCCTCCGGCCCATGGCTTCCGCACCGTCGATGCAGATCAGACCGCCGAGCGCGCACTTCGGAGGATCAAAACCGTGACATGGCGGCCCGCACCCGAAACCCTAGCCATTTGTTTCTTTCGCCCTCTCTCTCTCACCGCGCTCCTTTCTTCTCCCCTCAGCGCAGCAACAACGAGCGACCGAGCGAAGATGAGAGCTCAAGGCGGACGCGACGCAGGGGATGGTGGCTCCGCCGTGGCACCCCTCGTCGGCGCACGTGTGCGGCTGGAGCCGCGCGCGGCATCGTTGAGCGGCACCACGGTGGTGCCCTTTGGCCCGAGCCAGAGGCGCTTCTCGCCCGGCGGCTGGGGTTGACTTCCCGCGCGGGGTCCATGTGACGGCCGACGGTGGAGACAGAGCGGGCGGACCCTAGGTAGGAGCTTCTTCCCCTTGTCCGATTCGCTCTCTTCCCCTTCCTCATCGCAAGTTAGGGTTAGGGTTTGACTCACTGGAGTCACTATTCATCTTCCCAGCGAATTCTTTGTGGGTTAGGGTTCGGCTTCGCGTGCCAAGACCCCTTTCTTTTCTCTTACTGCTTTCATTCACCCTGTTAGGGTTAGGGTTACTCTTGCTACCGGCGGCCATCGGTCTAGCTCCGGTGAGCCGCCTCCCATGCCCTTTCCCCTTCTCTGTCTTTAGATCTTGCTGTGTTCTTCTCGGTTCTTTGCCGATTGGGGATTAGGGTTAGGGTTAGGGTTTCGTTAGGGTTAGGATTAACCCGATTCATTTTTCTTTCGGTTTTGTTTCGAGATCGGCGAGGTAAGCCCCTTCCCCTCTTCCCCTTCTTCTCTTTTGGATCTTCTTTCTTTTCTTTCCGGAGTTGAACCGATTTGGGGTTGGGGTTAGGGTTAGGGTTACTGTTCTTCTTCCCCGACGGGTTAGGGTTCGGTTGAACTCTCTGCATCTCGATTTCTTTTCTGATTAGGGTTGGGGTTTCAATCCGAAACGGATCGAACCCTCTGTTCCTCTTCAGTTTGTTTTCAATTCTCTACCCCATACTAGATCTACAAACTGTTAACCCGGCTCTGGTACCATTGTTGGGAACACAGTACCTCTAAAACATAGATCAGGGGATAAACATCTTACTTAGATGGAGAAACTGATTCCTCTACTTCGCCCCGGCGTAGTTGCGCCGTAGCCGCGTGGACGCCGGTGTCGTGGGAGCTCGGCGCAGTGGAGTCTAGCGTAGTGGTGGCGATGCAGAGGCGACGGTGACGTGAGGTGTCGCGGTCTGGTGGTGACGGTGAAGTCAGTGGGTCTTCCCATCGCTGGCAGCACCCTCTTTAGATTGGGTTAGGTTTTGCTGTTGGTGGGTCATGGCGGCTCAGGTCAACCTCATGGTTAGAGCCCTGATCCCCACCTCTCTTTATAGTGCTGTGCGATGGGGCCCACCAACCATGGAGTGGTTGGACACTCCCGATCAGGGCGTTGATCCAAGGGCCCAATCGGCCGTTGAGCCAATTGGTGGAGATCAAACTAACACAAGTATGCATCCACTATACTCATATGTATAATATATATTGGGTTTAATCCTCTATTTTTGGGAGTAAGAGCATCCCAAAACAACAACACTCCATTCCTCCCATTCCTAGGCCAACCCATAAGGTTGTGCTTGACCATCCCCAATCAGCCAATTTCCCATTGGCTACTTGCAAGTACTAGGTCTGATGGACGGTGGAGCTCCTGTGGCGGCCGACAGTGGTCGCGGCTAGAACCGCGGGAGTAGCAAGTGCGAGGGACGAAGGGGTGGTGGTCAGGACACCGAGGGACATCCAAGTGACTTGTAGCCAAGTGGAAGGCAGCAACAAAGGTAAGGACTACAAACAAAGGACTATGAATCTATCATTTCTAATTCCCATTAAGCTAGTTGAATCAAAAGATCATTTCAGACATGAAGTTAATTGTTTACAAGCTTATCAAATCTTATCAAATCGAAATGCTCGTACTTCCACTAGCAACTACTAGAGAGGATCTTTTCCTCCATGAATTATGTGAAGAATAAATTGAGGAATAAGATCGGGGGTATGAATCCTTGAGTGATTACCTGATCACATTTATTGAGATGAAGTTCTTTTTGCAAATTACAAAGAGTTTTCCATGCAAAGTTTAAACACATTTACATATCAATTAGATTATTTTTGCAAGTTTCTATATTTTTCTAGATATTTTTCCATTTTCATAGTGCTAAATCTATTTTTTCAAGCATCTAGAGATATTTTCATGAGCTCTAAATATTACATTTGGATTTTTTGTATCCGAATCTATTACTAGATTTTTTTATTTTTTAAAAGCTTGGAGACATTTTTGTGGTTTTAAAACCTTGTCGAGTATTTACCAAAAATTTTTAACTAAAATGGGTAAAATCACCTTCAAAACCATTCCAAACTAGAGCAGTGAGGTAATTTGAATGGTTTGAGAGTGTGGGAGGTAAGATGTCTGGTTTTAGAGTTTGAGGAGGAAAATCAGAGTGAGATAGACTAGATCTTTTTGCACTCAGAATTATATGGAAACACCTTGGACCAACCGCACACACAAGGAATGTTACACGGCCCATCTTGGAGAAGAAAAGAATTTAAGCCCGACTCATGTTTTTAGGGAGGATATTGGGTCAAAACTCGTTGCCAAGCAGGCCCAGTTAAGTAGCGATCTAGATGCAGGCCCAAAACTGATCAAAACGCGTGCTGCCACTTTGCAGGTCGTCGCCATTTATGTAACAGTGCATTTTTTTTAAACTACTCCTATGTACTAGTGCATTTTTGACCTAATAAAGCTAGCTAGCTCTGACTATGACCGAGACCAATGCAGTTGTCTTCGGGCGGAATAAAGCTTTTCAAGTGGTGACGATGATGTGTACTGAGATGTCCACCGAGAAACCATATATAAAAAATACAATTCTAGATTTGGTCAATACCAAATCATGTTAAATTTAACTAAGTTTATGCAAAGTATTATCAACATGTACGACTTTAAATAGACATACTATAAAAATATATTTCGTGATGAATCTAGTGATATTAATCTAGCATGATAAATATTGGCATATGATAAATTTGTTTAAACTTTAAATCATTTGACTTGATTACCACTATTTTAGAATTGCGTCATTTTTTAGATGGAGTAGTCAAACTATATTAAATTTGACTACGTTTATAGGAAACATTACAAACATGCATGTATATGACTCCTGATTAATATACAATTTAAAATATATTTCACGATGAAGCTAATGATACTTATTTATTTAGTATGATAAATAAATACCAATATCTTTTTATATAAATTTGACTAAACCTCAAACAGTTTCACTTACCATTATTCTAGAAATTCCATCTTTTCTGAACAGATGGAGCAGTATCAGCTAGCTAGGTAGCATGATGGTTTCCAAGTGATATAGATCCAGATGGCTTTCCAAGATCTTGACGTGTGTGTCTCTATCTGTCCCAATACGACGCAAGTGTCTTAATGTCTTATTGTCCCTTAATCTCAATGCACAATGATGGCCATGCATGCATGCTTGCCTGTGCCTGCCCATGGTTTGATGACAGGGCATGACATGGACACGCTGACAACTTCCATTGATCATAGCGCATGATGGTCCCGTGCCCGACCAATCACCACACAAAAGATCACTGTCAGAACTCATCAGAAGGGCTAATAACCTAGTAGTAGACCAGTAGTAGTGGCTGCTCCATCATCATACAGTTGTGGAGTACTATCGTATATGTAATCCTCTGTACATATATGTACGTACGTGTATGTGTCCATGTGAGGGGTGGGGGTGTCCACTGCTAGCTACTGTTCAGCAGCGTACTCAAAAGGCAACAGTACTGTACGTGTAGAAAACTACGCGTGCGTGCATGCATGCGGATCACCCTTTAGTTAGCAGCAACTTAGCATGGATGGATGGACGCTGCATTCAATTCAACAATGCTAGCTAGCGTGCGTGATGCCTCTCTTTTGCCATCCCCCCTATCATGCTGTCTTCTATTGGAACGGCATGCATGTCAGCTTGTCACCCACACACACAGCCCTCTCGAGAGTGATGCATGAGCACACACATCTCCATTAAAAAATAAAAAATTCTCCGTGGCTTATACTCAATCGCCACCCACACATGGCTGGCCAACATTACATTGGTCATCAGCAGGTAGCTCGATCAGATAGTAAGTACATTGGTCATCAGGTAGCTCGCAGCAGAGAGTGAGTAGTTCATCAGTGTTTGTTCACCTGTACAATAATTTCAGTATATCTGATTAGCGATGGTAACAAAGCAAAAAAGATCGTAAATTTCGAATCCACATATAGGAATAGTGTTTTCTCTCTATATATATATATATATATATATATATATAATCAATCCGTCATGATCATATTATAAGTACGTCTTTTTTTTCGGCCGAACAACAATATTTTCCATAGGTAGATGGGAACAAGCAAGCTAAAGATGGTGGCAGCAGACACGAATCCACGTATGAAAATATATATATACACACAAGTATTAGTTAAGCTTGGGAAGAGGATGAGGTCGTCTTTTTAAACTGCAGTATGGTATCACCTCAACGAAACAATATTTTGGTCTCACAACAAATCTACCAACATCTTGCAGTATTTTCAATATTCCATACTATATGACAGTTTCTTTTCATTTCAACCTGAAAGGCTGCAATACTTGTATAGTAGTAGCTGCTAACAAGTATTAGTAGTACCTGGGAAGAGGATGAGGTCAGGTGATTAAACTGCAGTATGGTATCACCTCACAGTTAGCAGCTATTCCATACTATATGACAGTTTCTTTTAATTTCTACCTGCAAGGCTGCAAATTATTATTCAAAACTTAAACCCACAGCAGCTGAGCATTGCACAGAGGATATACTTCGTACTAAATAAATAATAGCCAAATAATCCATCTCATCTTTGCAGCCAAGCCAACAAACAGAGAGTCCCTCTCTAAAAACAAACAGAGCACACCGAAACGAACGCCCAAAACAGCACAGCTCAGCTACAGCGCACGCACACTCAACCGCACTGCACTGCACTGCACCTGCACGCACAAAAAGGTGAGCTCTGCTCTGCTCTGAGAGTCCCAGATTAAAAAAAAAGGTCCACTGGGGTCGAGTCAGGCGAGACGTGGAGGGAGGAAAAGGGGGTGAACGGGCGTCGCAGCCACTCAACCGCACTGCTCTGCCGTCTCTCGCTCACCACCGGAATTCGGGGATCGGTGGAAAGAAAGAAAGAAGAAACCGAAGAAGTCCGATCGATTTTTCCCTAAAATAAAAAGGCCACATTTTTCCATCTCCTTCCGTCTGTTTCCGGAGGGCGACGGATGTCTTTTCTTGGGGCTGGGGCGGCCGTCCAGCGACCACGGAGCTCCGCGGAGGCAGTTGGGAGTAGTCGCCCTACCGCGCCAGCTCCAGCTCCAGCAGCCGCTCCAATCTAGCACCGCCGGCCCGGCCCTGGGGGACGAGGACGACGACCCGGCCGCCTCATGGAAGGTACGAACTACGGCCCCTCTATATCGCTCTCCGCTGGACTTAGTTTCCTTCTTGGGGGTAGATTCATAGCTTCCGTTCTAGATCTGCCCCGGGGTTTCCCTGAGCTGTAGCAGTTTGGGCCGCGCTGTTTCGCCTGGATTTTTCTCCCCCCGGTTCAAGCACCTTTGTCGAAGCACAACAAATCCTGGGCGGATTGCTTGTGCTGCTCTTTGATTTTTCTTGATTCTATTGAGAGGATGTGGCGGTGCGATTTGGGAGAGCTGCAGGCAAAGGTTCAATTTTTCGCAGGCTTAAGACCCTTAGGACCCCGTCCTTTGATTTTAGCTTCGTTTCTTCGAATGCGGTGCTTGCTGCGCGGGGTTTGTAGTTAGCTTGATACATGGCGAACATAAGCTGTGTCGCATGCTATGAGGTGGGCTGTGAATGTTTTGCAGCTGATGTGTGCTTGCTGATAAGATTTAACGTATTTCAAGGCTGGACCAGTTCATTTTGAGAATGTATCGTACTCAGTTTTAGGTTTCAGGAATCAGGATTGTGTGAACGAAATTGAGATGGGTATATTCTTCTATGCAGAAGGGAAAGCAAGTCCAGTCTAGTCCAGTCCTGTCCTGTGGGTTAACTTGAAAATGGTATTATGGAAACTACAAATCCACAGCTCCCCAATCACAAGTTCAGTTGGATATACCACATTTTAAATTCATCGTTGCACAATTAGCCACCTAAGTTTCTGAGTTTGTGTGGTGTTCAAGCATAAGATCCCATGTATACTTCGGTCAGCAGCAATGCTATGTTCCTGTGCCCCCTTGTGACACAATATAAATGAAGTAAAGATTGCAAAATGTAGGACTGTCAATTCAGTTCATTTGGAATTTCAGTCATTTGAGATCTATACAAAGCAGAAGTTGATATCGTACATTTTTAAACCCGTAAACATCTACAGTGTCCTTGCATGAGTGACTACCATGGTACAATCTTTGGCACTGGCAGACTTATCAAGTTTCACTGTTTTTTTGTGATGGTGGTGGTGGGGGTAGGGGGTGGAGGGATATGCTCATGTAAAGTTTCGTAGAAGGAATGAAGGATAGGATGGGAGTACTACTTTTGGTTACTCAGAATTCTATTGTCCAGTAAATAAAGTTACTGCTCATATTTGGTTATCTCTGATTCTCTGTGTTTCTTGGGTTTCTAATTCTAGTGATCATTGTGGTAAATTCAGGTTGACTTGGGAAGTCATTTTTGTTAGTAGATTGGTGATTGTTCTCTGATCGTCCTGAATATGGGGTCCATATTTAAGTTTCTATGCTTTTTTCTTTGACTTGTATGGACTTGTTAGGTACCTCCAGAAAAATCTCCAAGAAAACCATGCCCATATATGATTGTACTGGTATTGTGTTTAGGTATTGATTGATTAAACCAAGTAGACATCTTTGTAGAGTAACTTCTATGTGCCAGTTTTCCTTGTGATGTATTGTTTCATGGTACACTTGCTATCTTCAGTACACTATTGTTTATCTGCGACTTGTCGTTTCATCGCTCATCTTGGATCCCAGAGTTTCTCGAAGCTTTCATATTATATCATCCATCTGTACAAACTTTACACTTGGTAACTGAGGGATTTGACATAATTTTGCAGACCAATCGCCTGACCATATATCAGTCGGTTCAGCACCAAAGAAGTCTAGTACTTCCTCACGAGGCCGGCACCGTAATTTCTCGTCATCAACATGCAAAGATTTTCTCCGGAAGTTTGTGGACAGTGAACTTTTAACTTCAAGCCTTGAGGATTGGTTCTCTGGTCACAGTGAAGATTGTGGTTTCAGGAAGCCAGCTTTTGATGTTCCTTTCGACCTTACTGAATTACAGAATTTTGATTATGCTCTGGAGGGTGTTACTTTTCAGCAGCTAGTAAGGATGCCAAATGCTCTATATGCGTCAACATCAGATGTTTTTGAAGCTACTGCATATCTTGCTTTGGAGGATTTCCTTCATGCAGGCATTAAAGGATTGTGGGAAACTTTCTGGGGCCCTGATGAGGCAATGCCTTCCTCAGTTGCCTGTATACACAGCTCAAGTTCCAAGTTTTATCCTGCTGAGAAGGCTATTAGCAGTGGAAAACTCGATGGTGTTTGTGCAACTTCTGTACTGCTGAAGAATTTGAAGAATTCACAAGGAAGATGGGATCATATTGTCGTGTTGGCTTTGTTGAGACCTGATATTGGAATGGTTTCTGCACAGGGTGACCAGGAGCCATCTCCTGCAGTCTTAGGGGAGGCACTGTTCTTTGCTTTGCGTGTCCTACTATCTCGAAGCCTTAGCAGACCCTCCACTGTTCTTCGCAATTCAGACTGTGTTTACTTGCTTCTTGTTGATTCACAGTTTGGAGGAGTGGTAAAAGTGCAAGGTGATTTGAACAAGCTGGATTTTGATCTGAACAATGTTTATGACTGTGCTGCTGAATGGATAAAGACACATGCCAAAATTTCAGTTTCTTCCATAGATCTAGTTTGGAACAAACTTGGGAATGCTAACTGGGGAGACATTGGGACCCTTCAGGTTCTCTTTGCAATATTTCACTCAATGATCCAATTTTATGGAGAGCCTAAGTATTCTCTCGATGAACTGGCAACAGAACATAGTTCCAGGCTACAAAGTCGAAGATCAGAAAGACATTTGGTGGACAGACAAGCTAATGGTAACGGTTTATTTCGATTCCAACAGCGAAGCCATTCTCCTGAAATTGTCGAAGTACAGGAGGAAGCAGCTGTTGATGTGAAACCACACGAAACCTTAAGGCTTGAAATAGGATCTGTTGTATTGATGGATGATGCTTACGTACAGAAAGGTTTTCTAATCAATGACATCCTAACAGACAGTGATCCTCCTATTTATACTTCGACTCCTGTAGAAGAACCTACCAAAACCTACTTGCTGTATGTAGGCTCCAGCCCTTCTCATTTGGAACCAGCATGGGAGGATATGAACTCCTGGTACCAAGTACTGAGGCAGACCAAAGTACTGACTGTGATGAAGCAAAGATGCATTTCTAGCAGATATATACCACAGATGGTATCTTCTGGACGGGTCATCCATCCAGGCCCATGTAACAAGCCTAACTCAAATGGAAGCTGTGGTCATCCATGGTGCAGTACTCCAATGCTTGTCACCTCACCAGTTGGTGAGACCATTTCAAATCTGATACGGAATGGATTGTTCGGTGTTGAGGAGGCACTGAGATGTTGCCATGATTGTTTATCTGCTCTTGCTGCAGCAGCATCTGCAGGAATCCGTCATGGTGATTTCCGGCCAGAGAATGTGATCCGTGTCAATAATGGTTCAAGGCATCCATATTTTGTGCTTATTGGATGGGGTCATGCTATCCTAGAAGATAGGGATCGGCCAGTAATGAATCTATTCTTCTCATCTACATTTGCGCTCCAGGAAGGAAAACTATGTGGAGCATCTGACGCAGAAAGTTTAATTTATCTCCTATATTTCTCTTGTGGTGGAGTTTGCCCCGAGCTTGACTCTGTTGAAAGTGCACTTCAGTGGAGGGAGACGTCATGGTCGAGGAGAGTTATACAGCAGAAGTTGGGCGACATCTCAGCAGTGTTAAAAGCTTTTGCGGATTATGTCGACAGCCTTTGTGGAACTCCATACCCGATGGACTATGAGATCTGGTTGAAACGACTGCGAAGAACAATAAATGAAGATCATGGGAAGGAGGTCGACACGTCCTCAAGTTAATACTGCAGCACATTTTCTTGCAAACCCAAAATTTGGAAGATCAAGAGTGATCAGCCCATTACCTTTTGTTGTTGTTGTTGTAGATAATTTATTTGTGAAAGGTCCATAGGTCATAGTAATGTTCATCGTTTTGCACAATTTCTTGGATATAAGGGTATTTTAAAAGTTGCATTCTGCTGCTGCTATCCTCAATGGGATCACTGTTAATGTTTTCTATTCCGTGGTCTTGCCTTCAGCCCTTCACACAGGAGATCCTTGAGGATATCAGCAACATGATGTATTTTGTGAATCTTTGGTAAATTGGTGAGCCTGTGTTCTGGTTGCCTTCAGAGATTCTGGTCCCATTTTATTCGGTTCTGGTAGGCTTCAGGATGATTTTGTTTTTCTTGTGATAAGTGTCTAAACTGTCAATCAGTTGGTAAATTTGTAACTGCTCTAGAATAGAGGTTACATGGTAGCATTTTGAGCTTGACTAAGTTATTTGTTGGGTGCGATGTTTGAATTATTTGTTGGGTGCGATGTTCAAGGTCATGTAAATGATGTTCTATTGAACTGCTCAAACTCTTATCCTGCTACTGTTCTTAAATCTCTCTGTGCGTGGGCTGTGGGGGTACTACTTTGCCCCATGCATCAAGAAATGCCTTGATGGTGATACTATCTTTGTTTGCAACAAGAAACACTGATGCGTGTGCAATTGTTTCACCTTTCATTGACTTCATGGAATGATGCCACATGCTCCTAGGTTCTGTTGTAATGAGTGTTTTGTTCCCAAATAGTCTGTTAACATGGCCTGTCCAGGTTTTGAACTCGTTGCAGATTGCTTCAAATTGCAGAACTGAACCCCTTAAAACAGCCGCTTATACGAAACATGATTTGCTGAGACTGCAACGCTGCATCATGATGGAAAATAAGGATGCGCTTGGAGGAATTTCTGTAAAAGTAATAATATGAGCTTGTGCAAATGCTGATTCTTTCTTGTAATTCACATTCCACAACGACCGTAACAGTGACTCAAATCATTCAAAAAAGTTTTCCCAAAATGATTGAAAAAAGTTTTTTTTTTTTTAAAAAGTAGTATGAGCCAGGTAAATCTAAGTGTCAGTAGACACACACTTCTCTGCCGTCGCCCCTCGTCTCACGCCGCTTCAATCCAAGGAAACCAGCGGACAGATGGCGGCCGCCGCCGCGTACTGGCGGGTGTTGAAGGCGGTGCATAAGCACGTCGGCAGCGGCGCTTCCCGGCAGCGCTTTCGGGACTTCGTCACCGCCGAGTTCCGCGCCCCCACCGGTACGGAGGCCGACGCCAAGGAGAGGCTGCAGCTCGCCGGGGACTACCTTACCTCTTCACCAGCGTCCACCAGCACAAGGTAGGGGATTGATCGCCATGTTTCTGAGTGTTCGATGAAATGCTCAAGAAGAGTTTACCTCTCACTTCGTCTAAATGCCTCTCTCGATGTGCTATGCGTTGCCTAAAAAAACAATCATTAATCAGCTAATTGTAAAACATGCCAAAAATTGCATATTTGAGTTCACTATGTAGGAAGCCAATATTGTGGCAGCAAAATAAAGAATGTGGAAGGAAAGGACAGGGAAGAACAAGTAGCATATGCAATTGAGTACAAAACTTCTCTTAGGCCCCGTTTAGATCATTGGAATTGAATTTATTTTAATAATTATAATTTAGGCACAGATTAATTAAGCCAACATGGTTGTATATCAAATATATTTGTATACTATTGTTAGTCATACAAGGGAGATACTTATATGATAATAAAACAAGTTTAAGAGCATGCTATAAGTTGTAGAGTAGAAATAACACGGTGATCTATATAATTCATTTTCATCTCCCACACTTTGAATTTGAGATAGGCTTATTTATGAGCTTGAGAAAGTCGTGAAATGTCAAATTCTAAGGCAAATAACCTAATCTATTGAGTAGATTCCAATTCCTTTAAAATAAAGGGATCCAAACGGCCTCTTATTGAAAAAATGTACTGTAATATGCAAGGCAGGATAAACCATGCAAAATTAATCATTATGCTTCTGAAACCATGATGCAATGATGGGGAAAAATCATATGGACGAATTATCTTGCTGCTTCTGAAACATGGCATATATCAACCATTGGTCCAGTTTAGTTTCAGCTTCATGTGATTGCTGAGCCGTTCCACCACCACAGGAGTAATAATAATCTGTTAAGTCTTCTGATAACCTTTATTCTGCGGAGTTCTGCATTAAAGTCAATAAGGTATATCCAATTATAGGCCATTAGCATTTGGTAAGAGCTCGCATACAAACTGATTTAGAATTAGGATTTCTCCGCGATCTTTTCTTTTGGGTTAGAATCCATATGTTTTAATTACAACACCCACGGTGACTGCTGATAAGGGTTCCGTTTTTCTTGTTGTAACTGGATTTGTTTTCCTAATAGTAGCTGGATCAGGATCGGAGTCGGAAACTATAGGATATCATAATGTAATAAGCACGGAGACTATGTATATATAAATATAAATAAATGTAATGGACAAGAAGGAAGAAAGAGATCTTATAGTTGTAAAAAATACTTATATATAATATCGAAAAGTCAGTCGCAACTCAAAATGAAACGTCCCCGCATCTGTTGTCCCCATGGCCACGATGGGCATGGCGACCGGCGGCTCACAGCTGGTCCTCACTCCCCGGCGATCTCCTAGAGCAGATCTCCCACCACCTGTCCACCGATGCCGACCACCTCCACATCCACCAGGTCTGCGCGCACTGGCGAGCCTCCACCTCTCCCCCGACCGCCTTCCGCCCGTGGGTCGTGGCCCGCCGCACGGGCCGGAGCAGCCGATTGCCAGTGCCAGCACCCGGCCGCTACTCCGTCTGGCAGCTCCCTCACCGCCGCGTCCAGCACGAGGTGGAGATCCGCGACCCCCCGGCCGGGATCCCGTACTGCTTCGGTGCGTCTCGCGGCTGGCTCGCCCTAGGCGACAGCGCGCGGTCCCCCACGCGGCTCGTGCTGTGGGACCCGGCCTCCGGCGCCGAGCTCCGGCTCCCGCCCCTGGGCGACCTCGTCCAGGTCTTCCTCTCCGGAGACCCGCTCGCGTCGCCGTCGTCGGACTGGGTGGCGGTCGCGACCCAATTGTGGCGCCGTTACCATGCCCTTAAATCCGACTTTGATTTGCTTTTTTTTCGATGAGAAACAGTGTTTTTTTCTCATATATTTCTTCAGCATTCCTCGGAACCACCGTTCAAATTCCTCCTGGCGAACAGACCCTCTATGGCAACCAGGGGGCGCAGAAGTCCTTCTGACGGCCTGGGGACGCCGCCTGGAGCGTCCTGCCCGAGCGAGCTACCGCGGGGATCGAGACCGTCGCGTTCCACGGGGGGAGGGTATACTACATGGACTGGAGGTGGGTCCTCGTCGTCTGCGACATCAGCCTCACGCCGCCGGCGCCGGCGCCGCCGCGCGTCTGGCTCATGAACATCAGCCGACACATGTTCCGGCGCTGCAGCTGCCAACACTACCACGGCATGCAGAGATGGTGACGTGCGCCGGCGAGCTGCTGCTCGTCATTCTGCGCGTGGTGGGCGGCCACCCGTCCTTCGCCGAGGTGTATAAGACGGAATGGACGCCGGAGAATATGCTGGAGCTCCGCGACAGAGTGACGGACCTCAGCGTCCACTCTCTCTTCCTCGGTCGCGGCGAAAGCTTTGCCCTTTCTGCCAGGGAGTACCCTGCTATCAAGAGAAACCAGTAAAGTGGCCTGTTCGTTTGGCTTGGCACTTCAAGCACGTTCTGGTGACGGCACGCTAACAGAGTGGGCATTTGTGTATGACCTGAGCTCAGATACTTCGAAAGAAATTCACCACCCGAAAGAGCTCAGGGAGGACGGGACCAAAATTTGGCGGCCACTTTACTGGTTATGTCTCAGAAGCTAATACAAGAAGAACCAGCAACAATAAACTCTGCAACTGGTTCCAAGCTGTTTCTAACCTACAGCCCTATAGCCTGTTCGGTTGGCTGGTTCGTTTTGTTGCAGGTTCGTGAAGAAGTACTGCTGGCTGGTTTATGTGAGAGAAAAATACTGTTCCGGCTGAAAATTTACGATCGTTTACGACAAGCCACAGCCAAACAAACAGGCTGCTATTTGCTACTAGATGCATTTTGACCTTCTGGGCGTGTGCAATACAAGAAACACACACTTAAAATATAGCTAGTAGCTAGGGCTCATGCTTCAAATGCAAGTATATATAAACTTATAAGATCATATGAGATCTGTACAGTCCTGTTTATGATCTTCATTTTCTCAGAAGGTCTGACGGGACCAATTGGTGGCCACATTACAATTTACAATTACCGATTCTGACATTCGTAACTGAGGCTTAGTAAATTCTGCTAATCTATCCAAGGTGCCAAATGTTACTGTTAGACAGATGAATTTATGAATGCACTATGAAAACATTCAAGGTGCTCTGAAATGACATTCAGCATATCAGCACTTGGAGCTCTGCCAGATGGTGATTAACCTCTGTGACTACTCACTGTTTGTCGTCTGATTCATTTGCCCTGTTTGCAAAGGGGTTTCCTGCCACCAAGGCCATGTTTAGTTGCCCCAAATTCCAGAATTTAGCACTATGCAAAAAAAAGATTCCCCGTCACATCAAACTTACTGTACATGCATGAAGTACTAAATGTTGACGAAATCAAAAACTAATTACACAGTTTGGTTGTACTTTACGAGACGAACATTTTGAGTCTAATTAGTCAACGATGGAACAATCATTAACAAATAAATATAAAATGCTACAGTACGCAACAGTGTCGCTACAGTACATAGGATTCCGGCGGCGCCGAATCCAGGGCCGAACTAAACGTGGCCCAAGAGAAAGTATGTATACTGTGCAGACAGATATCACGAGCAACACTACTGTGTCTGTGTTCCATTTGAAATCATGCTTTTTATAATGAATTCCCTACCCTGAAGAGCTTTGGAAGACGGGAATCGACTGAATACTGCCCCCTGAAGTGGCAGTGAACTGAAGTCATTGGGATTTGGGAATAAGTTACATCATGCATTCAAGGGCATGTTCAGAATGCAGTAATCTCCTTAGGAACTTAGTATTAAAGATTTTACCATGGTAGCCACTGTTACAAAGGAAATGTAGATGTTTATCGTTTCAAAATATATGATACCGACTTCTGCTTTGTACTCCGAATGAACTGAACTGTATTGACATTCCTACATTTTGCAACCTTTACTTCATTTATATTCTGTCACAGGAGGGGGGCGCAAAAACATAGCATTGCTGCGGACCGAGGCATCAGGCATACATGGCATCTATGCTTGAATTGCACAAAAACTCAGAAACTTAGGCTGCTGAATGTACAATGAATTCTAAACTGTGGTATTGTTCAACTGCACTTGTGACTTGCGAGGCGTGGATGGTATTTATGTAGTATCATTTTGAAACTAATCCACGGGAGTGTACTTGCTTTCCCTTCTGCATGGTAGAATACCCATGTCAATTTCGTTCACTGATCACACACATGATACTCAAACCTAACAGAGTCGCGTAATCCTAAAATTGAATTGGACTGACATTCAAATAACTTAATCTTATGCATACTACAGGCATACATATCACCAGCAAAACATTCACAGGAAACCCATATAGTATGTAAGAGGGTTTAATTTCGCTCCATATCAAGCACACAAGCACTCTATTAGGGACAAGACTTGAATCAAGCATCACATTTTCGAAGTTAAAATCAAAGGTTGGGATCCTAAGGGTGTGAAGCCATAACTTGGCGATACCAAATCGAACCCTTGCCTGCTGCTCTCCCAAATCCCACCGCCATATATCCACTCCAAGAATCAAGCAAAAAAATAATAATAAAAGAGCAGCACAGGCAATCCAACAAGAATTTGATGTACATGTGTATTGTACTGCTTCGACGAAGGTGCAGGCCTCAACCGAGGAAAAAAAATTCCGGGCGCGCCCAAACTCGTACAGCTCGGGGAAACCCCGCGGCAGATCTAGAATGAAGGAAAGCTATCTACCAAAGAAGGAATCCAAGTCCAGCAGAGCGAGAGCAAGAGAGAGAGAGAGAGAGAGAGAGCTCGGAGCCGTACCTTCCATGAGGCGGCCGGGTCGCCGTCCTCGTCACCCAGGGCGGGGCCGGCGGCTGCAGGGGCACTAGATTGGAGCGCCTGCTGCTGGAGCTAGAGCGGTAGGGCGACTACTCCCAACTGCCTCCGCGCTCCGTGGTCGGTGGACGGCAGCCCCAACGCACTCCAAGAAAAGACATCCGCGTCTCCCTCCGGCACCAGGCGGAAGCAGGGCCTCGTTTAGTTCGGCCACCGAATCGCCGCCGCCGAATTTCCGGGTAGCTGCATATTTGGTAATAATTGTTAATTAAGCTCAAAACGTTCGTCTCGTAAAGTACAACTAAATTGTGCAATTAGTTTTTAATTTCGTCAATATTTAGTATCTATGTATATAACACAAGTTTGATGTGACGAGAAATCTTTTTTTTTTGTATAATGTCAAATTCTAGAATTAGGAGTAACTAAACATGACTCAGATAGAAAAAGGTGTGATTTTTATTGAGGGAAATCCATCGATCCCCGGATTCCGGTGGTGAGCACCGCACACGCACGCGCACTGCGGAACGGCGAGCTCGAGCCGGAACTGACTGATTGATTGCCCGCCCCGTTCCGTTCCCCAGTGTTTTTTTTTTTTACTGGGAGTGGGAGATGAGGAGGAGAGCAGAGATCCTTTTTGCTGTGCCTGTGTGCGCTGTGCAGTTTTGGGCTTTTGCTATTTCTTGGTTCTTGAGGCCTGCTGGGTCAAATCTTTGCCAAGCAGTCAAGCACGTTTGGGCCTGTTTTCTTTGAATTCATGCTTATTTAGCATATCGGATCCTCTGTGTAGAAATAAACCTGCTAGCGGGCTGCAATCTGCGCTAAAACCAGACCAGGCCATTTTATTATATAACTATAACTAAAAATATATACTCCCTCCGTCCCGTGATATCTGTCGATTGGAATTCATGCTTATTTGTCTTAAATCCTCAAACTCTTTGCACCTCTGTTTACTGACCAAAATTTATTTTGTTGGTTAAGTTGCCTGCACATCATCTGATCTGATTGCTTGGTCTTTGGATGCGGCGAAAAGCGTGACCACACAATATGCTGTAACAGAGGAGATGTGTGACCTGTATATATCCCTTTTTTTTATCTAGGAAGGTATATTTATGGGGCTGTTGGGTACAGCTCAGCTTCACCGGTGAAGCAATTTTTGTTAGCTTTGGCTCCAAAAGCAGCTTTTTCGGTAGAGTTGAACCTATTTAATGAACCATTTAGTGAAACAGTTTCTTCTGGTAAAGTATGAAATGATAAAATTGCCTCTTTTTCTTTTTTTCCCTCCTCCATCTCTTTCTTATCCATTCAGCTGGCCCTCTCGCACGAAGCCTTGTCCTACTCGCCTCCGCCGCCACCCCTGCCCCATCCTGCTCGCCTCCACCGCCGCCCCGCCCCGTCCTGCTGGCCTCCGCCACCGCCCTGCCGCCACAGCCTCGTCCAGCTCGCCCCCGCCCTGCATGGATCGGAGCTTGTCGGTGTTTCGAGTAAACACCAACGAATAAATTTCTAATATTGCGCGTCTGGCTCGGATGGTGTGCTAAGAGGACACGAGGTTTATACTAGTTCGGGCAGAATGTCCCTACGTCTAGTTCGCTGCTGCTGCTCGTGTTATTAGCACTGAAAGTTCGTAGTAGGGGTTACAAACGAGCAAGAGAGGGACATGTCCCAAGTCTCTGATGGAAAGAGCGAACGGGTGCCGAGAGCTCGATCACTACTCGGCTGTGTGTTTGTGGTTCGATGGGTTTGTTGGTCAGATGATCAGATGAATTGATCGTCCGATGATCCGATGCCAGCAGTTTCGATGTGTTCCGATGCCCCTAATGTGACGCCCTGCTTTCCCTTTTATAGGCCAAGGGAAAGCAGGGGTTACAGCGGAGGAAGTGAGGAGAACGAGATGGAGGAAAAGTTCTTCAGGATCGCTGGGTCCTTCTTCTCCTCCATGCGGGTCTCGCCGATCCTGTAGACGTCAATAGGGACAGCTTCACGTCGCGGCCCTGTCCATCACTAGCGCCACGCGCAGGTGTCATTCGCCGGTCATGGCGCTTCCACTCCGCCCTGGCGAACATCGTGGCGAACTGACGTGCCCGTCAGTGTTCGTACGAGGGTTAGGTAGAACAGCACCGGTACGCCCGACGTTGTTCCTGATGTGAATCCCCTGATATGGCCCATCATGGCCACAGGTTGTGTCGGGGCATGCCGGTCACCTCTCTAGTGTCAGAGCTTTGACCCATGCCCATTCGCTAGGACCTGGAGTGGTTGGCGGCGGTATGGGTCTCCGTCGGGCGAGACAGATGCCCCGCCCTCTGGGTAGGGCAAGGCGGAGCCAGCCCCTAGACGTCGGGCGAGGCAAAGCCCGCCCTCAGAGGTCGGGTGAGGCGGAGCCAGCCCCCAGACATTGGGCGAGCCGGAGCCCACCCCCAAAGGTCAGGCGAGGCGGAGCCCGCCCCAGACATCAGGCGAGTCAGAGCCCGCCCTTAGAGGTTGGGCGAGGTAGATCCGACCCTCGGACGTCGAGCGAAGCAGAGTCAACGCTCCAAGGTTGGGCGAGGTGGATCTGGCCCTCGGACGTTGGGCGAGGTGGAGTCAGCCCTCCGAGGTCAGGCGAGACGGAGCCTGCGGCCTTAGTATCAGTCGAGGCAGAGCCCACCCCCAGAGGTCGGACGAGGCGGATTGCACGACCTTGGGGTCGGGCGAGGTGGAGCTCGTGGCCAGAGGTCGGGCGAGGCGGAGCCTACACGCCTAGGGGTCGGTTGGATCTGTAGTCGTGCCCTTGACTGCCTGGACGAATTAATGTTTAACGACCATTAGCCCCTCCTCTTCGGGTACCCTAGTACTGGCCCCCGACAGTAGCCCCCGAGCCTTCGGAGGAGTAGAATATTCATTCGGAGGCTTTTCCGAACGGGAGGAATCTAAGGACCTTCGCCTTCTTTTGTCACCTATGGTGTGACCTAGGGACGATGATTCCCCTTCGTCGAGATCGGGCCCTTTGTGGGTACGGCTGTGAGATTTGGTGGGTTAGAAAAGGTCTTTCCTGATTGGGACCCCGGCTTCCCATTCGTAGGGATCCAGCTAGGGCCAGCTGGTGACCGACTCTAGATCCTCAGCGGTCAATCCATATAGTTCTTGGGTTTGCTCGATCGATCCCAAGGGCTCTCTGCTTTCCTTTGAGGAAAAACCATGGATCATATCCGATCGAGATTCGAATATGGGCCAGGATGCCCGCAGCGCTTGTGCGCCTGGGTGCTGGTCGCTAGCGGGGCCATCCCTTTCTACTTCCTTACCTTGAAGGTGCCCAGAGTGGTTGTCGAACCCGTCGATGGGCCAACCTTCGAACTCTTGTGTCCAGACGGGCTGTAGAGGTGTTTTAGATCCGTATTCCTCGCACTTGTGATGAGTCATGGCCCATCCGAGGCGAAACGTCCGACGAGTTTTCTGAGGGAAAGGACAGAGATTGCGTGCGTATGTCCCACGGTGAGACATTGTGGCAGATCATGGCAGGCGTGGAGATCTAGGCGGGCGGTTGGTTTCCTCGCGCCCGTCGCCCCTATAAAACCAAATGGTTCACCCCTCGGGTTCCATACCTTTCCTCCTTGCCTCCACATCTACAGCCGCCACCGCCAATTGCTTAGGCTTCTGTCGATGTTTGACAACCGATAGCCTACCACGAGGTTACCCGGGACAGTATGTTCGGGTTTCAACATATGTGGAACTCGACGGTGAACGCAAGAGACAGTCGATTTATCCTAGTTTAGGCCCTCGACTGTGGTCGAGTAATAGCCCTATGTCCAGTCGGCGTTAGCCTTTGCGTTGGATTGATTGTGTGTTGTTATATTGTTACAAAAGTTGTCCTCCCTCTAGGAACCCCGCCCTCCTTTATATAGTCAGGAGATCAGAGTCCTAGTCGGTTTACAATGAGAGTTCCTAGTAGGATTACAGGATAATACTACTACTAGGATTACATGGGAAGAATCCTAGTTGGACTAGATCTTCTCCCTTCCTAGCGGGGTATCCTATGGGTCCCGCATCGACAAGCCCCCGAGCACTTCATGGTTGAGCTCTAGAAGCCTCGTCTTGTTCCTTCAGGTTTTGCCGAGTAGAAATAAGCGTCGTCCGAGTGCTTTCTTGAGTAAAACCATGTAGCACTTTCTGGGATCTTCGAGTGGTGTGTGCCTTTTTGAAGAAAAAAGCGCATCCAGCTGGGTGTAGCCCTCGAGCCTCTTGCTATTTGGAACAAGTAGCTGGAGGGTCATGTCTTGGAGTCGCTCTGATCCTTCACCGAAGAATAGCCGAGTATACCCGGGTTCTTTATTAAAAAGAACTCGGATATATCGTGAGGTCTTGGAGTAGTGTGTCTTGAATAAGTCTTCTTTGTGATGTACGCTTTTTTGAAGAAAAAAGTGTACTCACTGAGTGTAGCCCCCGAGCCTCTTGCTATTTGGAACAAAAAGTTAGAGGGTCTTGAATCCTACGTTGTTTTACAACTCTTGTCTTGAAGAATTCTTTTGAGTGATGTGCGCTTTTTTTTGAAAAAAGTGCACTCACTGAGTGTAGCCCTCGAGCCTCTTGCTATTTAGAACAAAGAGTTGGAGAGTCTTGAATTTGAGTTGTTCAAAGAACTGAAAACTTCCCCTGTTGCAGCCCCCGAGCATTCTTCAAAAAGAACTCGGATACGGAATCTTGGCATATTCTCTGGTAGTCTGCTGTTGTCAGATGTAGAGTCTGCTGCTTTCAGATGTAGAGTCTGCTGTTGTCAGGTGTAGTTGTATGGTGGTGGTTGAGTGTAAATGCCTTTTGTTCACGGGTTGTACAGTGTTGGTATATTCTCCCGAATATGCTTGTTGTTGAGTACTGCTCCTTCACGCCTGAGTCTTCTTTCATTGAGTTCTGTCTTTTCACTGTGTCCTTTGTTAGGTTTGTTCCGCTAGTGCTCCCAGTCCATGTGCACCACTTCTTTGGTCTATAAATATCCTCCTTGTATGCTGCTTTGATTCATCGAGCACTTTGTTGTGTGGTTTGAAATCCCTGTGGTCATGAATATGATAGTTTGTGAAGTAGAGCAGCCCCTGGGCGTATTTTGTAGTTCTTGTGCATCTTGTCGTAGCTGGAGGAAGTCTTGTGATAATGATTAGAGGTAGACTAATCCTGCAACGGTTTCGTACTTGGATGTACATGGCAGTAGTTGGAGGAAGTCTTGTGATGTGGGATGCGTTCCTTCATCCAACAGTTCTGGGTTGATCTTCGCCGCCTGTCTTGAGACTGTCCGGTGCAGATCAACACCATATCCGGTATCATATCAGACTTGGGTAGATAGATGTCTGCCGACTTCCCCTGATCTATGTTGTCCCGCCATGCTGCTGATTTCCGCCTTGGATGCACTGCGTCCGTCCTTTGAAGAAAACAGTGTAGCCAAGTGCGGCTTGTTCTACCGAGTAGCAATTTGGAGCATGTAGTTGTTCCAGAACCTAGTCGTGTCCGGGTTCCTTTTTGCTACCTTACCTGTCGTAGTACCGAGTTCGTTGGGTCTTGTAAGATGTGTAATCTTGTATCTTTTGAAGTCATTTGTAATGGAAAGAATCTTGTCTTTTGAGTTGTCACTCTTTACCCTGGTGATGTCCTGGTTGTTTTTGAGATTCCCGAGTTCTTTCTATAAGGAGTGGGTTGTTATGCTCCTCGTGAGGTAACCTTTCGTTGCTTCATGGTTGATGAGTTCTTTTTGTAGCAATATGATAGCTCTGCCATTCTGCTGGATGAATAAGTCCAAAATCTACCCGTTGAACTGTATCGTTATGTGGATTTGTGCCTTCCGTCATTTTAGCTGTGTCAGTAAATGGACCGTTGTGTTCTCACATCGTGCTTTTACAGGCCCGGTGGGCCACGTTTTATTGCTGTAAAATCTATTTAAAGGCCTTTCATCTTCTTCTTCTTTACTGCTCTGCTTTTGCCTTGAAACCCTAGTTTTCAGAAATCCGACGCCGCCATTGTCGCCATCATCTGAGTGCCGCCGTCTTAGCCTCGTCTTTCCCTAGTGCCTTTTTGCTTCCGCTAGTACATGGGTAGGAAGAAAGCCACGAGCAAGTCCCAGGCTACCTTCGTGGATGCGGAGTCATCACTTTCCGTGATCGAAAACCAGGAGTTTGTGGCCATGAGGTTGCCTAGAAGGCTTGGCCAGCTCCGACAATGACTGAAGACCAGCTTCGCGAGCTTGTTAGCGATGGTCTGATCCAGAGCAAGGACATTGCTGAATGGAGAGCTCCAGGCGAGCATCGGGTCCCTGCTCCAGGTCCTGGTGAGATTATTCTTTTCGTCTCCTTTATCCGTGTTGGACTTTGCCTTCCTGCTTCCGCCTTCCTTCATCAATTTCTTGGTTATTTTGGGGTTGTTTTGAACCATCTTACTCCCAATGCCGTCCTCCATCTTTCTGTTTTTGTACATCTCTGTGAAGCTTTCCTTGGAATTCCTCCTTCTCTTTCTCTCTTCCATCACTTCTTTCGTCTGAAGCCTCAACCCCGCCGCGAAGACACCAATGTTCTTAGCGGCTACGGAATTCAGTTTCGCTAGGGTTTCAAAAGCAAATTCTTTGACTATGACTTGGTTGATTCTGTGAGGGATTGGCGCGCTGACTGGTTCTATGCCACCAATTTGATTCCTTCTCTCATCGTTCATTCTGGATCTGGTCCCTTGGTTAACGACCGGTGGGAAAAGAACTCCCTGACGTCGGACGAGCTCCAGGCGATCTAGCCATTCCTTGAGGCGATAAGCACTCTAAAGCAGCAGGGCTTGATTGGCTTCGGAATCGCCTCGAATTTTCTTCGCCGTCGTGTTCAGCGTCTGAAGGAGCGAGAGAACTTTGGCTTTGAGTACTCTGGGGCTGAGGATCATTCACGCATGGTCCTTGCCCTTGAGTTGACCGACGAGGAGGTACTCGAGCATCTTCAGAAGATGCTGAAAGGAGCAAGCGTTGTCTCGCTTACCGTCTCCGAGTACTGTGCAAAGAACCCGCCTCCAGCTATAAGTTGTTTTCTCTTTGTGCGGGTACTTTTTGTATTTCTTTTGCTGTATCTATTTTTGCTTAATCTTTCTTGTCTTGTTGTCTTATTTTTTCGTAGGAATTGGGGCGTAACTTTGTTGACCCGATTCCCCTTGACGTCCTCCCCCGCGTTGTTGGGGTGGGGTAGTCTTCTTGTCAGCTTTTTAACTAGTAAGTCATAAACCGCCGTAATGCTTCTGGCGGCGTTTCTTACGCAAACCCTGATGTATATGTAGAGTATGTTCCTCATTCAGTTCCTCGAGCTGCTCGTAGCGTCGGCAAGAGGGGGCGAGTGGTTGGTTCTTCTTTCGGTGTGCCTGCTGCCAAGAAAGCTCGCCAGTCGAGTACTTGTCTAGGTACTCAAGTTATAGCTAGCATGCTCTTAGGTGAGCACATTAATACGCTCTGTCCTTCTGTTGCTTGTTTTCGTCTTTAACCGAGTACTTCTATCCTTTTTTAGCTGGTGCTATGGTGGCCTTGGTCGAGACTGAGGAAGAAGAGGATGATGATGCACCCCTTGTCGCGCGGCGGTGAGTCGTTTTCTTATTTTCCTGCTGTTGATCCCTCCTTTTTGTTTTGACTTTGGTCTTGATCTTTTTGTAGTAAGCGGTCATCGGGTATGAGTTCTTCTGGGGCTCCGGCCCCGAGTTCTTCTGGGGCTCCGGTACCGAGTTCCTTTGTGGCTCCGGTACCGGCTGCGCCGCTCCTATCGTAGGGTGGCGGTGATATTTTTGCCGCCATAGTTCCTCCTGCAAGGTCTTCTTTCGGTTTTTTGAAGAAGAAGATAGCTGAGTAAGTGACTCTTTGTTGTGCTTCTTCGCTTTTTGCCTTCCTTTTTCCTGACTTGTATTCTTATCAACGAGTTTCTCTATCATCTTGTAGTCCCTCGCCTTCTCTTACTCCTCTGCCGCCTTCTAGTCAGCCTTCTGGTGCGCCCCCGCGTACTGAGTCGAGGGACTCAGAGAGTACAGTTGGTGAGGTGGCTGTGAGGAAAGCTGGGTCCCCTGCTGCTGCTGACCCGGTGGCTCCAGAGGTGACTGTGGTCACAGCGGTGGGTACTTCTGAGGAGGTAGCTGGGGCTTCCCAGGATACAGCCCTGGCCTTGCCTTTTTTTGCCTGCGCCGGCTTCTCCCTCAGCTCCCCTTGGTACCGGTGCTTCGCACTTGGATGACGATGTGTTGCATCAATTTGATGCTACTCATCGGTTGTCTGAGCTGACCGCAGCCTGGGGGAACTTGGCGTCCTCTACGACTTCTTTTGGGGAAAAGCTCCAGGTTAGTTTTTCTGAAGTTCTTTCTTTGGCTGTTCGTCTTTCTCTTGTCCTTACGCCTTGGTTTTCTCTCTCTCTCTATTTGCTTAGTCTTTTTCTCGTGATCATACCGGCTTCTTTTTCTCGTCTGAAACCAAGAAAAAGTTGTCCTCCGAGGTGAGTACCTTGAAGGCAGAGCTTGACGTCTGCCTGGCCGAGTTGGAGACGCATCATAAGGAGGAGAAGGCTCTCCGCGCCCGGGTCATTGAGGCAGAAAAACAGAGGGATGCTGCGGTGGAGTCCCTGAAGAATGAGTGCAAATGTATTGCGGGTTCTTTTTGTTTCCTTTTGTATTCTGATTTTCTTTTCCGCTGACTTGTTTTTGTTGCATGGTCTAGCTCTTCGAGTTGAAAAGCAGAAGCTCTCGGAGGGTCTTGAGGAAATGAAGACCACCGCCCGCAATAGTCACAACAGGGCTAAGGAGGTAATTACTCACGCTGAAGAAGAACTCGCGCTTGCCAAACTGATTAGGCATGGAGCTGACAGAGATCTTGTGCAGGCTCAAAAGACTATTCAAGACTTGTCTGGTAAGTTGGCGATGGCTACTGAGAACTGGAATACTTTGTGGAAATCCTTCCGGTCAGTAGCCGACCTTCTCTGGACTCCGGCAGATGATGGTCAACCTTGGGCTCAGTTCATTTCCCGAGTTCCAACCCGTTTCTAGGAGTTTGTGAAGAGGTGCGCCCGCTTATGTACTAGGAATATTCTTGCCCAGGTCTGGGTTCTTTCTCCGGAGTTTCCCCTATCCAAGATCGCTAACGAAGCCGAAAGTCGAGAATACGTTGATGTTGTTGAAAGGGTGGAGCCTGAGGTCGAAGACTTAGCCAATAGGATTGTTGATAACCTTAATATCGATATTTCTACTCCTGATGACAATGCTTGAATGTAATCGACTTTTGTGCTCCGGCATTTGTAACAGAATACTTATACTTCTTCTTGAATGAAGATCCTTTATCTTTGTTGATGTCTTCTTTGTCTGGATGCTTAATCCCTGCTTATTCTTTAAATGAGTTATCCAAGTGATCAGTATTTTCTCTGAGTAGTTACTCGTTCTGACTTTCATCTGCGTTGTGTAAACCACTTGGTGTATGTAGACCATTGCCTTGACAAATTTTCTTGATTTGTTGAGTGCTTGTCTGGCTTCCGTCTGCGCCGTGTAACAACTCATGGTGAGTAGATTTCTGTCTTGACAACCTTTTTGCTCTTGTTAGTACTAAAAAGACTTGGGGCCGGCGATCTTGAGATTGATAAGTCCCCGAGTACTTTATGGTGGAGTTCTGGAAGCTTCTCCCTGTTCCTTCAGGTCCTGCCGAGCAGGAACAAGCATTTCTCGAGTACTTTCTTGTGCGAAACCATGTAGCGCTTCTTGGATCTATCTGAGTGTAGCCCCCGAGCCTCTTGCTATTTGGAACAAGTAGCTGGAGGGTCTTGTCTTGAAATTACTCTGATTTATACTCAGGCTTAGTTTCAATTGTTTTGCTTTTTGTTTCGGGTGTTAGCTTATTAGCTACCCTCATTGGCGGGCTCAAGCATCTTTTCAGCTCTTTTGCTTGCGGCCGGTATGCTCAGGCATGTTTCAGCCATTTTGCTTTTTGGTTCAGGTGTTAGCTTATTAGCTACCCTCATCGATGGGCTCAAGCATCTTTTTAGCTCTTTTGCTCTCGGCCGGTAGGCTCAGGCATGTTTCAGCCATTTTGCTCTTTGGTTCGGGTGTTAGCTTATTAGCTACCCTCATCGATGGGCTCAAGCATCTTTTTAGCTCTTTTGCTCTCGGCCGGTAGGCTCAGGCATGTTTCAGCCATTTTGCTCTTTAGTTCGGGTGTTAGCTTATTAGCTACCCTCATCGGCGGGCTCAAGCATCTTTTTAGCTCTTTTGCTCTCGGGCGGCAGGCTCAGGCATGTTTCAGCCATTTTGCTCTTTGGTTCGGGTGTTAGCTTATTAGCTACCCTCATCGGCGGGCTCAAGCATCTTTTTAGCTCTTTTGCTCTCGGCCGGTAGGCTCAGGCATGTTTCAGCCATTTTGCTCTTTGGTTCGGGTGTTAGCTTAATAGCTACCCTCATCGGCGAGCTCAAGCATCTTTTTAGCTCTTTTGCTCTCGGCCGGCAGGCTCAGGCATGTTTCAGCCATTTTGCTCTTTGGTTCGGGTGTTAGCTCATTGACTACCCTCATCGGCGTTTTTGGCCGGAATGCTTATTGAAGACAACTCAGAGAAAGTCATAGCAAGACGTATGTTGTGTAGAAAGACCATCTTTATTGATCATGAATGTTGATAAGCCATAATACATGTGTCGTCGATGGACATTATCTGTATTGATCATGGACGTTGATCCCTTGCGGCTTGAATATATATTCTTTCTTGAGTTGTTTTCACGCGTAGAATCTTCTTAGTTGGCCGATGTGCCATGTGTTGCTGACTTCTTTTCCATCCTCGGTTGTCAACTTGTATGTGCCTGGTCCGGTGACTGTTGTGACAATAAAAGGACCTTCCCATGGACTGAGTAGTTTATGGCGTCCCTCAGTTTTTTGTATTCTTCTTAGCACTAGATCTCCGATTTGGAGTGATCGAGGTTGGGTACTCTTGTTGTAGTGGCGTCTTAAACCTTGTAGGTATCTTGCTGATTGAAGGGTTGCGTTTACTCTGACTTCTTCTGAGCTGTCGAGTTCTAATCTTCTGGTGTGTTCTGCTTCTCCTTCGTCATACTGTTCTATCCTTGGTGATGTCCAGATCAAGTCGGCAGGTAGTACGGCTTCTGACCCATAAACTAGGAAGAAGGGTGAGTAACCGGTGGCTCTGCTTATTTGAGTTCATAGCCCCCATACTACTTTGGGTAGTTCTTCAATCCATCTGAATCCATAGTCTACTAGTTCTTCATACAGTCTTGGCTTTAATCCAGCTAGTATGAGTCTATTGGCCCTTTCTACCTGTCCGTTGGCTTCTGGATGTGCGACTGATGTGTAATCTATGCTGAAGCCGCAGTCTTGTGCCCAACTTTTGAATTCTATAGCTATGAAGGGAGAGCCCAAATCTGTGATTATTCGATTGGGCATGCCGAATCTATGCATAATGTCTTGGATGAACTCTACTGCTTTGGTTGCGCTGTATTTTGCGAGTGGTTTGTATTCAATCCACTTGGTGAACTTGTCAATTGCTACGAAGATGTATTCGAAACCGCCCTTCGCTTTCTTGAGGGGTCCTACTTGATCTAGCCCCCAGCAGGAGAAAGGCCAAGCGGGTGGGATGCAGATAAGATTGTGAGCTAGTACATAAGCTTGTCTTGCGAACATTTGACAGCCTTTGCATTTTCTGACTAGTTCTTCCGCGTCTTTCAGAGCTGTTGGCCAGTAGAATCCGGTGTGGAAAGCTTTGCTGACTAGTGTTCTTGAAGCGGCATGATTTCCGTAGCAACCTGAGTGTATTTCGTCGAAGATCTCTTTGCCTTCTTCAAACGAGACACATTTTAGGAGTACTCCTGATGACGCGGCTCTTCTGTACAGCTTTTCTCCCACTAGGACGTAGTTCCTGCTTTTACGAACGACTCTGGTAGCCTCCTCTTTATCTGCTGGCAGCTTGTTCTCTTTGATATAGTCAATAAAGGCCTAGGTCCATGAGGTGCTGATTACCAAAATCTGGATGCCTTTGACTGGGAGTTCAGGGGTTATCTCACCGGGTTGTTTGATAGAGGGAGCTGATAACTCCTCTATAAATACACCGGGTGGGACCTTCGCCCTGTCTGACCCGAGCTTAGCGAGGACGTCTGCCGCAATATTAGAATCGCGCAGGACGTGTAGAATTTCTAATCCTTGAAAATGTTTTTCAAGCTTTCATATTTCAGCACAGTAGGCGCCCATGTTTTCTTTGGTGCAGTCCCAATCTTTGTTGACTTGGTTGATGACTACTACCGAATCTCTGTACACGAGCAATCGCTTAATTCCGAGGGTAATTGCCACTCGGAGCCCGTGGATGAGGGCTTCGTACTCTGCTTCATTGTTTGTAGCTTGCCATAATATCTGAGGGACATACTTGAGTTGTTTTCCGTCTGGAGAAATTAAGAGAACGCCTGCTCCGGCTCCGCCTAGCTTGAGCGATCCATCAAAGTACATCTTCCAATGGTCAAGGATGATGTTTGACATAGGTTGTTGAATTTCTGTCCACTCAGCCACAAAATCAGCAAGAGCTTGGGATTTAATTGCCTTCCGTGGGGTGAAATCGATATTGAGAGCTCCAAGTTCAACTGCCCACTTAGATATGCGCCCTGTTGCATCTCTGTTGTGTAGGATGTCTCCGAGTGGGAAATCTGTCACCATGGTGATCTTGTGGCTTTCAAAATAGTGGCGTAGCTTGCGTGAAGTGATCAGGAGAGCGTAGAGTAGCTTTTGCACATGCGGGTACCAGATTTTTGATTCTGATAGAACCTCGCTAATGTAGTATACGGGGCGTTGTACTTTATATACGCGCCCTTCTTCTTCTCTTTCCATGACTATCGCTGTGCTGATCACCGTAGAAGTAGCTGCAATATATAGCATTATGTCTTCGTATTTCTTTGGTGGCGTGAGAACGGGCGATGATGTGAGGTATGCTTTAAGTCTTTTGAAAGCTTCGTTGGCTTCCTCTGTCCACTCGAACTTGTCTGTCTTCTTTAGTAGTTTAAAGAAAGGTAACCCTTTTTCACCGAGTCTTGATATGAAACGATTGAGGGCCGCCATACAGCCTGTTAGTTTCTGCACATCTTTGACGCTTCGAGGGGGTCCCATCTCTGTTATGGCTTGAATTTGTTTGGCGCTGGCTTCGATTCCACGATGACTGACCAAGAATTCGAGTAGTTGTCTAGAAGGAACTCCGAATACACACTTGCTTGGGTTCAATTTCCACCTCCACCTTTTCAGGTTTTCAAAGGTTTGCTTTAAGTCTTCAATAAGTGTGTCTGGGTTCTTTGTTTTCACTACTACGTCATCCACATATGCCTCCACGTTTTCGCCGATCTGTTAACCAAGGCACGTCTAGATAGCTCTTTGGTAAGTAGCACCAGCGTTCTTGAGTCCAAACGACATGGTCTTGTAGCAGTAGGCATCGAACGGAGTGATGAAAGATGTCTTGCTCTGGTCTTCTTCTTTTAAAGCGATTTGGTGATATCCTGAATAGCAATCAAGGAAGGATAATAGGGCAGATCCTGCTGTTGAATCAACTATCTGATCAATGCGTGGTAGCCCAAATGGATCTTTCGGGCAATGTTTGTTGAGATCTGTATAGTCAACGCACATGTGCCACTCGTCTGTATTCTTCTTTTGTACTAGGACTGGATTTGCTAGCCAATCTGGATGAAGGATTTCTTTGATGAATCCGGCTGCCATTAGATTTGTGATTTCTTTTTTAATTGTTGCCTTCTTGTCGGGTGAGAATCGTCGTAGCCGTTGCTTTACGGGCTTGGAGCCTTCATTGATATCAATTTTGTGCTTAGCCAACTCTCTTGGGACACCTAGCATGTCGACCGGCTTCTAAGCGAAGATATCTTTGTTGTCCCGAAGAAAGTTGGTGAGCGCGAGTTCCTATTTTGCCGAGAGGTGAGCACTGATGGTTGCTGTTTTGGAGGGATCACCGGTTCCTAGGTCAATTTGCTTGACGTCGGCTTCTTTTGGTGGTGCGAGGATGCTGGGCTTTTTGGCTGGTATCTCTAGTTCTTACTGGCTCAGTTCCATGGCAATAGCAGTTATTTCTTTTCTACCATTGGTTGCTTGTGCTTTGGCTGCAATTTGAATTGCCTGAACATCGCAGTCAAAAGTGCGTTTCAAATCACTTTGGAGGGAGAGGACTCCGTTAGGCCCTGGCATCTTTAGCAATAGGTACGGGTAATGTGGTATTGCCATGAATTTTGCCAGTGCTGGACGTCCGAGGATTGCGTGGTATGATGATTCAAAGTCTGCAACTTCAAACTTGATGAACTCTGTGCGGTAGTTTGAGGGAGTTCCAAAAGTAACCGGTAGAGTGATTTGTCCAAGTGGCATGGCCACCTTGCCGGGTACTATCCCATAAAAAGGTGTGCTCGTTGGTGTAATCATCCCGGCGAGTTGTAATCCCATCTTCCTTAGAGTTTCTGAAAAAATGATGTTGAGTCCGGCTCCTCCATCAATTAGTACCTTTACGACAGTCATACCGGCGATGGTTGGATCTAGAACCAGTGGGTAATGACCTACCTTTCCTATGCTAGTCCATTGGTCTTCTCTTGAAAACTGGATCGGATATTGTGACCAATTGAGATATCTTGGAGTAGCCGGTTCTGTTGCCATGATGGTTCGGAGAGCTAGCTTTTCTTGATGTTTGCTTCTAGAATCTAGAGCCCCAGCGAAGATCACTGCTACTGTTCCCCTAGATTTTTGGAATCCCTGGTCTTCGTGGTTGTTTTCATCTTTTTTCTGATTGTCTTCTTTAGTGCTCCCCTTACTATCTTTTCTTGTGTATCGTTCATTGAAGGTGTAGCAATTTACAATGGTGTGCTTTCCATTAGGGTGCAATGGGCAATGCATGTTTTCAATGTCGTCATACCTTCTGGGCTTGGAAAACTTCCTTGATTTATCAGTTACCGCTACGGTATTGTCTAGTCCACGTTTTCTCTCTTGGTGTCTGTTGTTTCGATGATTTTGCTTATCCGGGTTGTCTCGGTTGCTTCTTTCTGGGAACCTTTCTCGTGTCTTCTCCTCCGCAGTAATCATTTTTTCTACTGTGCATCTGAATTCTTCATTGTTTCTCGGGTTCTCTTTGCAGTAGTCTTGAAATTGCCACCTAGCCATGATTCCTTGAGAGAAAGCTTCGATTACTTCTCGTTCAGTAATGTCATGTACTTGGGCACGTAATTCGCCAAATCATCTATAGTAATCTCTGAGACTTTCGCCCCCTTTCTGCTTGAGTCCCTTTAATTCTACGTGGGTGATTGGGTGTGTAATGATACCCGTGAAATTTTCACAGAAAGCTCTTTGCAAGTCCTCCCAATTTCTGATTGACCCTAGATTCAATTTGTCGAACCATTGTAGGGGCATGGTTTCTAGGGCCATAGGAAAGAACAAGGTCTTGATGTCGTCGTCTCATCCAGCCAGTTCAATCGATTGTGAGTAGATTCTGAGCCACTGCCTTGGTTCGGTCTTGCCATCATATTTAGAGTGGTTGGACTGTTTGAACTTGTGCGGTAGTCGTATTGAAGCAAGTCTGCTTGCAAAACAGGGGAATCTATCATGCGTCTCGGCTTCTCTGTGTTCTGATTCAGCACCTCCTTCCAGCCAGCTGTCGTTTTGGCGAGAGTAGTTCTGCGGGGCTGTCCGAATGGGTGCTTCATTTCTGATCTGTCTTGGTTGTTCGGCTCGGTAGTTTTGACTGTGGTCCCTCCTGCTTTCTCTGTTGTGACTTCCACTTGGTCCAAGTCTCTCGAATGCGGACTTCCTTTGATTTTGATCTTCCTTCCTATGAGATGTTGACCTGGCGGGTAGTCTTGGACATGTTCTTCCATTGTGTGCCTTTAGGGCTGCTGTCCGGAGAAGTTCCCAGAGTTGTTCCTGCTGTTCACTGGGATGTGAGGTCGTTCCAAGTTCTTCAAGTGTTTCTCGGATCCTATTGTAGGGTGTGTTCATCACACGTCTTTCTTTGACTTCTTGTTCTGATTTTCTCCTGTTGTATTTGGCCAAGTCTGACTCATATTTGATCCAAGCTTCCTTGCGCTGCCTAGCACGTCGTCGGCGTCCTTGTTTCAACTTATTTCTTCTTTCTCTGGCTTGCCTTTGATTCTCGGTCTCACCATCGTAGCCTTGAGCAAAGGGTGATATGTTGGACTCAGATTCATCTGATGACCTGACGTCGGGTGCTTCTGAGGGGATCAATGGTGATCGAGGATGGCAAACCATGAGTACTTCCCATGCGTGAACTGTTCTGTTATTGGCGTTGGTTTCCATACTGTCGGAGTTGCTGATAACTTTAGTAGAGGCTTCGAGGTCGCATATCGAGTCTCCTTCTTGGTAGGGTACAATTGCTGTTGTCATCGTGCCGACCCGTCGGGTACTGCTATCCTCAGGAATAGAGCCTGGCCAGTGGACGATGCAGTCTTGAGATGTTATGGTTAGTACGAGACCTTCCTGAGCTCCTTTTAGTGGCATTCTAAACACTGGGTCGAGGGATCCTTCGAGCTGTGCTTGGTAAGACCTTACCATGTTGTGGAGTCCAAATGGGAAAAGATCCGACTTCTTGAAAAAATTTTGAGTGCACTTCGAGTTGTATTCTTGATATGCCGAGGCTGCGTTCTGTAGCCTAATTGGAAAAGAACTCAGATTCTCGAAAGAACCCGGGTCATACTCCATCTTGGATGCGGAGCCTGAGTTCGAGTCAGATGCGTAAAGCCATGAAACCTGAGTTGAATCGGACATCACGAGCTGCGCAAATCTTCCAGTGATTTGATCTGTCGTAGTCGCCAAAATAGGAAAGTTTTCATGGTGAACCGAATCTTCGAGAAGACAGCTTTGGAGCTTGCCATCGTCGCCTGCCTCGTAGATCCACGAACCAAAGATGAAGGTTGATCCTGTTGCGAAGATTATGTTGTCGAGGTCCATCGAGCTCTCGGACGCAAATTCGCCGAAAGCCCCTACCTGGCGCGCCAGCTATCGATGTTTGACCACCAATAGCCTGCCACGGGGTTACCTAGGACAGTATGTTTGGGCTTCAGCGTATGCGGAACTCGACGGTGAATGCAAGAGACAGTCGATTTATCCTAGTTCAGGCCCTCGACTGTGGTCGAGTAATAGCCCTACGTCCAGTCAGCGTTAGCCTTTGCGTTGGATTGATTGTGTGTTGTTGTGTTGTTACAAAAGTTGTCCTCCCTCTAGGAACCCCGCCCTCCTTTATATAGTCAGGAGATCAGAGTCCTAGTCGGTTTACAATGAGAGTTCCTAGTAGGATTATAGGATAATACTACTACTAGGATTACATAGGAAGAATCCTAGTTGGACTAGATCTTCTCCCTTCCTGGCGGGGTATCCTGTGGGTCCCGCATCGATAGCTTCCTACATCCGCGTCGCTGCCACCGTCGAGCTCGCATCCACCCACCCCCATCTTCCAATGGATTCATGGTTTCGCTCTGACATCACCTTCTAGCGCATGGAGGGCCTCGTCCGTCGCGGTCTTCTCTATGCGCGGACCGCGGCTAAGGAGTGGCTACTGCCCAGAGAGGAGGACGTGTCATCACCGCCCGATGGCTACGTGGTGTCGTTTTCCCTCTTCCATGAGCGTGGGTTAGCGACCCCTGCCCACATATTTCTCTGAGGGCTGCTGCACTACTACAAGATCGAGTTGCAGCATCTCAACCCCAGCGGAATCTAGCACATGGTGGCGTTCGTCGCCCTGTGTGAGGGATTCCTAGGGATCAACCCCCACTTCGATCTATGGAGGCACTTCTTCACCATCACCCTCCAAAAGAAGAGGGGGAAGAGCGGCAGGCAGGAGCTGCACATGCCGATGGGATGTGCCGGCATCTAGCTCTAGAACAATCGGGTCAGCGAATACCCTTCGCTGCGGCTGTCAAAGTCCAACAAGGGGTGGCACTCGCAGTGGTTCTACCTCAAGAACGACGCCACCGCCCCCCTACCGGAGTTCACCAGGCGCTTGATCAAAAAGGCTTTGGAGTTGTGGAGGAAGTGGGGCGTCCCAGTGAAGGACAAGAAGAGGATACATGACCACATCGCTGCCATCCACATCCTCAAGGAGAATGGCTTGAAGGGGTTGGGCATCATTAGGGCCTACCATGTAAGGAGGGTGGTGTTATTGATGACGCGCTCTCTTGCTATATGCGATGGTGCCCGAGGCGTCGTTCGACAGAACGGCGCTCGCCGAGGGGGCGCTCCCTAACTTTGAGATCACGCAATGGATCAAGGAGGCAATAGAGCCCTCGTGGGATGACATGGGTGCCCCCCTTGATTTTGTCTTCCTAGTGTCAGGGCATCCTCCGATGCCTCCAGAACCAGGCCACATTGTCTTCGTAAGCTTTCCCTCCTCAGACCTCCTTTTCAATTGATTTCCCAACCTCTTGATACTAACTTTGAGAGGGGCGGGACCAGCCGAGGGACCTCATCTTCATGGATCACCTGGCTCTGTTGTCGAGGGATTCATCTGTGAGGGCAGCGAATCACACCGAGGGCGAGCGGCTGAGGAAGGCGAAGGAGGACAAGAAGAGGAAGAGGCAGCGGAAGCTGTAGGCGTGAGAACGGGGGGAGGACACCGATAGCGATGACAATGATGGTGATGGCGATGATGACGAGGTAGCCGACGATGTCGAGTGGGACATCCTAGAGAACGAGGACACGCTGATGGGTATTGGTTCATCCTTGCAGGAGTCAGGACCCTTTCCGTTCTAAGGAGGGGAGGGGACATCCGGGGAGCCGGTGGAGGCGGGACATACTATCGGCCTCCCTCGAGAGTCGACAGGGGCGGCCGGCTTTGCCGTTATGCCCAAGATGCTAGCGGAGGCGGGTGGCTCTGCTACCGTGCCCCAAGAGTCAAGGGGAGTGAGCCCCTCTACCTAGGAGCAGGGGGTGGGCTCGTAACAGCCCCGCCCCGATGAGGCGGAGCAGAGGTCCGGGGGTTCGCCCCCCAAACATATCTGCCGCCTGGCGGCGATGAGGTAAGTTACCAGTTCCCCTGTTTTTCTCTGTTTTGGATGGATTTCATTGTGACTTATGCTTCTTGTCCCTTGCAGCATCGACAGGTAGCATAATCCTTTGGCATTGGCGCCGAAGAAGAGCATGGCCCTCCAATTGAGGCGGCAGCCACTGGCTGGTGTCGCGCCCATTTCGGGTGGGGGCGATGCTAGTGTGACCGTGTCGTCGATCGGTTGGGCGTTGCCCATGGTGGTGCCCATGCACTCGGTGGGACGGGTGGACACGGAGACTCAAGGGATGCCTCCGGAGGTCATGGTGCAGCCGGCGATGGCCACGATACCGCTGCCAACGACTGGGTGGACAGGGCTACCAACCGCGCTCGTGGCGTCGACCTCAGCGGGCACGGCGTAGCCGGTCATGACCTCACCGGCGCAGGTGGAGGTGGCGGCGGCTATGGCAGGCGGGTCACAGCCAGACGCTATCATGGTGGGGCCTGAGGCACTGGCGCGGCCAGCGCCATCAGTGCCTCGGGCGATGGAGTCTGGCATGGGCTGGATGGAAGGGGGCACGACCGAGGGGTCCCCGAAGGTCGTGGTGCTGGGAGTGGGGTCGGCGTCCGTACCGCTGACCCCTTCCATCGCTGGAGGTGGCATCTCAGCGGGAACATCACAGCGAGAGGGCTCAGCGGCGCTTGGAGCCGGCGGGCAGTCATCTCTGGCCCTAACGTCGGTGGGCGATGACTCGCCTGTGAGGGGTGAGCCCCTGCTCTAGTGGACAAATCCGTAGGATCCAACGTCGACGCTCTTCACCCTCAACGACGACGCCAAGAGCATGGAGCGGGAGAGCCTTGACATGGGGGTCGTGTCTATGCTTGAAGCCCTGGACCATGCTAGGGGTGCCTTGCGTGATGTTGTCATTCCCGTCGGCCAAGTATTTGCTTGACCCTGCTTCTCGCCATTTCCTTTCTCCATATATTTTTTGTATTCTGACCATCGTCTTCCTTCAATCCCTTATCACTTGCAACTGGGGGAAGTCTTGGTTCCTTCGTGAACAGAAGGAAACATGGGACCACCTCGTCGAGGAGGCACGGTTGCGCGGGGAAGTGACCGCTCATCTCATTTTCGCTCAGCAGAGGGTTGCCAAGCTGACTCCCCTTGCTGAGGAGGCGGACGGTCTTTGGTTGCGGGTAGTTGAGGCCTGTCGGCACACTGATGAGGCCGAGAGGGCATTCGAGGCCCTATCGGCGATATCATGGAGGGACGAGGAGGAGGCTGCCAAGGTCAGGAAGGAGTGGGACGAGCTGCTCCAGAGGGACGCTGAGGCCTGCCAAAAGATCCTCGACCTTCTGGCCAAGATTGAGAAGGAAAGGGAGTCGAAGCTGGGGGCCGAGGAGAGGCTCATGGCCCTAGAGAAGAGGGCAAGCCAGGATGCCGCGACGGTCGCTCGACTACACAAGGAGCATGATGAGCTGCTCCAAACCACGAAGAGGCTCCGCTCGAAGCGTGGTGTGGCTTGCGAGGAGCACGACCAGGACCCCTGAGAGTGTGACTAGGCCTGCCAAGAGCACAACGATGCACAGCAGAAGGTCGGCTCCCTCTAGTCCGAGCTTGGAAACACGATGTCCCAGAAGCTGGAGGCCGAGAGCATCTCTATCGAGCTAGCCATGGACCTTGCCGAGGCAAGGAGGAATCTTCAGGCGGAGAGCGACGAGCTCGATATCCTGAGCGCCGCCCTCGGAGTGGTCTGTGATGACCTTGAGGTGGTGCGATCAGAGGGGACCAGCTCGCTCGTGGCCCATGCCATTGAGATCACAGCTTGGGTACGTCAGCTCAAGAGGAATGCCCTTCGTGCCGGGGTCAACCAATCCTTCGTGATTGCTCATGATCATTATGGGGCAGCATCGACCTAGAGACGATGAGCCATGGCTTTGTGCTTGGCTATGAAGTCCACGAGCTAGAGGAGATGGAAGCGGTGGTGGCTCCCCTTTCGTAGGACCTGACAGACAGAATCGAAAGCATAGTTCTCCCCCGGAGGGGTTAGTTAGTTCAATAGGTTGATCATTCTTGTAATCAGAGGACAGGTGCCGACCTTTGTGTATCGCTTGAACAAACTTGTCATTTTGTTTTGTTTGACCAAGTCTGTTCCTTTGTTTTGGTGTGAACGGATTTGTTTTCCTCCTTTTTATGTGTGAAAAAGGGGTTCATGCGTTCCGACCCTTCTGTTTGTTAAGATCGTAGAGCGAGAGGTGTAGGAGGGAAACTCTAATGATGTTGGTAGGCAAGAGTGCCGTAGCCACTAGGGCGTAGGTTTCTTGTAGCCCGACCAGCCATGCTCAGTCATTCATTTCCATGGACCTTGCCACTAGGTTTAATGTGAGGAAGAGGTCAGGCGCAGCGCCTATTTTAGAAAGGGTGTATATATATACCCTTATCAGCCCCCCGAGTGAGACCTGACCCCTTGCCGTTGCTGGGGTCGGGTGTCACTAAAGATCGAGAAGAGGGTAGCGAAACTAGTAGGAGGAAAGCGTCTCTTGCTTTTGTGCGTACCCCCTCCCTAGGATCTGGGCCATCATTCTGCTACTGCGCGTTCGGTCTCCTTGCGAGTCCAACTTCCCTCGAGCCCCCACGCGTAGCAGGTTGTCCGGTCGAGGGTTGGCTCATTTTTGTGATCGTCGCCCCATCTGTGGTTTCTGCAACCAGAGGGGTTGACTAACATCACTTGCCTCCATGGCTCGAGTGACGTGCTCGGTGTGCTCGATGACGGGCATGTTTGAGTCAAATCCGGCCCCATCGCTCATGACGGGGTCGGTACGACCCTTATGTGGCATTCCACTATTCCTTAACTCGCCTCTCGGTAGATGCTCAAGCCATTCTAGAGAGCGACTCAGGTGGCCCGATGGCCTTCCTTCGATGGGGATTCTGTGAGCTCGGCTCGAGGTTAGGATCGAACAAGAAGATTGAGATGACCCTGTCTACTTCCAAGTGGGTTGGGCGAAGGCTGCTAGGGCTCATCTGCGTTTTCTCCCCTAGCTCTGTTCGATGCGAGGCAGCCTCAAGCCCTTCATGGGCCGGCCTTCAAACCCTGGTCAGTTGGATTCCCGAGTTTGAGTCGGGTGGCTCGAGCCCCCGAGCCCCGTGGGGGTCGGTAGGGGTCGGCCAAACTTCATGCATCACCCCATCCTCGGTTTCCGCAATCGGAGGGGCTGAACTAATGACACTTGCCTCGATGGCTCGAGTGTCTTGCTCGGTGAGCTCGCTAACGGGTATGTTCGAGTGGAATCTGGGTCCGTCATTCGCTGATGGGGTCGGCAAAGCCCTCATATGGCATTCCACTGCTCCTTAACCCGCCTCCCGGCAGATGCCCGAGCCATTCGATAGGCTCGGGTGGCCCTCTGGCCTCTCCTTGATGGAGATTCTGTGGGCTTGGCTCGAGGTTAGGATCGAATGAGAAAGGTCTAGATGTCCCTGTCCACTTCTGAGTGGGGTCGGGCAAGGCCGCTGGGGCTCATCTATGTTTTTCTCCCCTGGCTTTGTTTGACGCGAGGCAGCCTTGAGCCCTTCGTGGGCTGGCCTTTGAACCTCGGTCGGTTGCTGCTCATGTCGAATGAGATGACTACCACTTCATGACGTGACGCGAAGCGTTGTGATGTAGCAATTGCATATGCAATGCTTGGATGTATGGGATGAATGTATGGATGAATGGATGAATTAATGTATGAATACATGCACGAGAATGGATGAATGAATGATCATGTAATGGAAAAAGAAAAGTGCGGGGGGGGGTAAAGTTACATTGACGGCTTGAGTGATGGGTTCGTGGAGCTCTTACCGGATATGTTCGTGTGGAGTCTAGGTTCGTCGTTCGTGACAGAGTTGGCATAACCTGCATGGAGTATCCCACTGCTCCTTACCCATCTCTCGACCGTGAGCCAAGCCGTCTGATCGGCTTGGGCGACCTGCCGGCCTCTCCTCGATGGAGATTCCATAGGTGGGCCTCTCCAAATCCTTCCTATGAAGGTGGAGGCTAAAGCTCAGGGTGTGGAGACAAAAACTATTATCATGCTGGTGAGCAATAATGCTGTAGCCACTGGGGCATAGGTTTCTTGTGGTCTTACCAATTTGACCCAGAGTTTGTTTCTGCACACCTTGTCTTTAGGTTCTAGCGCAAAAAAAGGGTTGGGCATAGAGAATGTCTACCGAATAGACACTCTTGCTAGCCCCTGAGTGATACCCAACCCCTTGCCGTTGCTGGGGCCGGGGGCTCGATAGCAAAATTATTTAGAGAGAACGCGTGTAAAGTAAGAGTGACCCGTCTCTTGCCAGCGGCCCAAATCATTCGAATGACTTGGGTGACCCGCTGGCGTAGGGCTTACCTTGATGGCACGAGTGACGGGTTCGGGGAGCTCTTACTAGATATGTTCGAGCGGAATCCAGGTCCGTCATTCGTGATGGGGTTAGCATAACCCGCGTGGGGCATCCTGCTGCTCCCAACCTGTCCCTCGGCAGTGGCCAAGCTGTCCGGTCGACTTGTATGACCCGCTAGGACAAGACTTACCTGCGGAGATAGAGGACGAGAACATCCCACGCAAAAATTTAGTTAGGTAGATAAGCCAGGCGGCGAACTTGTAATAAATGGACAAGCTCTTAAATTTTGTTATAGCCTAACAGATTTTTAGCCCTTCTCCCCTTTTCATATAAAAAGGTTAGTACATTCCGACCCTTTCTGTCATTAAGGTCGCAAAGCTCGGGGTACGGGTGAACAAATTCTGATTATGCTGGTGAGCAACGGCGCCGTAGCCGCTGGGGCGTAGGTTTCTCGTAGTCCGACCAATTATACTCAGAGTTTGTTCCCACAACCCTAGCTCCTAGGTCTTAACATGAGAGGGGGTCAGACACAGAGAAAGTTGGCCAGGTGGATAAACTCTTAGACGCGCACTGATACTTTTCGTAGCTAAGGCCAAAAAGCCTAGGGTGCGGAAAAAAACTCTGATCACGCTGGTGAGCAAAGATGCCATAGCCGTCGAGGCGTAGGTTTCTTGTAGTTCGACCAGTTTTACTCAACGTTTGTTTCTGCAAACCTTGCTTCTGGGTCTTCACGTGAGAAAGGGTCGAGCATAGAGAATGTTCACCGGGTAGGTACGCTCTTATTAGCCCCTGAGTGAGGCCCGACCCCTTGCCATTTCTAGGGCCGGGCGTCACTAAAGATCAAGGAGTTCGATGGCGAAACTGATAAGAGGAAGTGTGCGTTTATTAAGGATAAAAGCGACGTAGCTGCTCGATGTTTTAGGCATTGATGAAGATTTCGCCGTCGATGGTCTTGAGCTTATAGGCGCCCAATCAGAGCACCTCCACGATGACGTACGACCCCTCCCATGGTGGAGAGAGCTTGTGGCGGTCCTTGTTGCTCTGGACGAGGCAGAGCACCAGGTCTCCGACGTTGAAGGTCGGACCCCGCACTCGACGGCCGTGGTACCAGTGCAACGCCTGCTCGTACTTGGCCGTGTAGAGGAGGGCGACGTCACATGCTTCATCTAGCTAATCCATGGCATCCTCGAGGGACGCCTTGGCTCCCTGTTCGTTGTACGCCCTGACCCTCGGTGCTCCGTAGTCGAGGTCGGTCGAAAGGATAGCCTAAGAGCCATAGACCTTAAAAACAGTGTGTACCCGGTGGCCTGGCTGGGGGTCGTCCTCAGGCTCTAGAGCACTGTGGGAAGCTTCGCGGCCCATCGTGCGCCAAACTTGTTCAATCGGTTGAAGATCCTAGGCTTGAGGCCTTGTAGGACCATGTCGTTTGTGCGCTCGACCTACCCATTCTTGCGGGGGTGCGCCATGGCGGCCCAATCGACGCGGATGTGGCATTCATCGTAGAATCGGAGGAACTTCTTTCCGGTGAACTGCGTGTCGTTATCCGTGATGATGGAGTTCAAGCCCCCAAAGCGATGGTCGATGTCGAGGAAGAACAACACGGCTTGCTCGGACTTGATCGCGGAGTTCGGCCGAGCCTCTATCCACTTTGTAAACTTGTCTACGGTGACAAGTAAGTGGGTATAGCCTCCGGGAGCCCTTCTGAGAGGTCCGACTAGATTGAGCCCCTAGACCGCGAATGGCCACGTGATGGGGATGATCTAGAGCGCTTGGGCCAGTAGGTGGGTCTGCCAAGCGTAGTACTGACACCCTTCGTAGGTGCGCATAATCTATTCGGCGTTGGCAACTATGGTTGGCCAGTAGAAGCCTTGTCGGAATGCGTTTCTGACGAGGGTTCCAGGCATGGCATGGTGACCGTAGACCCCACCATGCATATCGCTCAGCAGTAGCTTCCCCTATTCGATGGGGATGTAGCACTGCAGGATCTCGGTGTGGCTTTGCTTGTAGAGTTTGCCCTTGATAAGGACAATGGACTTGGCATGACGCGCGAGCCATCGAACCTCCGTCTTATCGGTCGACAGCACCTCATGGAGGAGGTAGTCAAGGTAGGGCATCCTCCAATCGACCAGAGGGTCAGACTCTGTTGCTGGATCCTCGTCAAGCTCCATGAGTTTAGGGTCAGATGGAGCCAATGGTTGGTTAGCCCTCGAGCCTAGGGTGGGCGGCCCATCACTAGCTTGCTCCATCCCCTCGTAGCGGACCGAGGGCTTGTGCTGATCGCTGGCAAAGATGCCTGTCGGCACTAGCTCTCGGCCGGACGCCGCTTTTGCCAGCGCGTTGGCCGCCTCATTGAGACACCTCAGGATATGATTGAGCTTGAGGACGTTGAACTTGTCCTCTAGTTGGTGGACTTCTTGGTAGTATGCAGCCATGTTGGCGTTGTGACAGCTCGACTCCTTCATGCCTTGGTCGATGACTAGCTGGGAGTCGCCCTGAACATCAAGGCATCGGATACAGAGCTCGATGGTGATGCGCAGGCCATTGATGAGTGCCTCATATTCGGCCACATTGTTGGAGGAGGGGAAATAGATGCGAACCATGTACCTCATGCGTACCCCAAGGGGCGAGACGAAGACCAGCCCCGCGTCGGCGCCTTTCTTCATTAGTGATCCATCGAAGTACATCATCCAGTACCCCTGGTCAACGACCGCTGGCGGCATTTGGACCTTGGTCCACTCCGCAATGAAATCAGCCAGCACTTGGGACTTGATGGCCGTCCGGGAGGCATACGAAATGCATTGCCCCATCATCTCAAGCGCCCACTTCGTGATTCTTCCAGTGGCATCCTGGTTTTGGACGACCACACCGAGGGGGAAGGACGTCACGACCATCACTGGATGTGACTCAAAGTAGTGGCGTAGCTTCCTCTTGGCGATGAGGATGGCATACAGGAGCTTCTGGATTTGGGGGTAGCGGGTCTTGGAATCGGATAGGACCTCGCTAATGAAGTACACTGGGCGCTACACTTTGAGGGCGTGCCCCTCTTCTTCTCGCTCCACCACCAGAGCGGCACTGACCACCTACGTGGTGGCCGCAATGTAGAGCAGAAGCGGTTCTCCATCTGTCGGAGGAACCAGGATCGAGGCCTTCATTAGAAGCTGCTTGACAGTGTTAAGCGCTTCCTGGGCCTCGGGCGTCCATTCAAAATGGTCAGCCTTCTTTAGAAGCCGGTAGAGGGGGAGGCCTCATTCACCAAGGCGCGAGATGAAACAGCTGAGTGTGGCGAGGCACCCCGTAACTCACTATACCCCCTTTATGTTCTGAATCAGGCCCATCCTTTTGATGGCCAAGATCTTCTCTGGGTTGGCTTCGATGCCACGCTCAGAGACAATGAACCCCAGCAGCATACCCCTTGGGACCCTAAAAATGCACTTCTCGGGGTTGAGCTTAATGTCATTTGCTTGGAGCTTTGCAAAGGTCTGCTCAGGGTCAGCTATGACCTGGTCAGCCCGTTTGTACTTGACCATGATGTTGTCTACGTAGGCCTCAATGGTTTGCCCGATGAGGTTCCTGAAACACTTGAGCATACAACGCTGGTACGTAGCCCCAGCATTCTTTAGACCAAACAGCATTGTGACGTAGCAGAATGATCCGAATAGGGTGATGAAAGATGTCGCGAGCTGGTCGGACTCTTTCATCGTGATTTGATGGTACCCAGAGTACGCATCAAGGAAGCAAAGGGTTTCGCACCCTAAGGTAGAGTCGACTACTTGGTCTATGCGTGGCAAAGGAAACGGATCCTTTGGGCATGCTTTGTTGAGACCTGTGTAGTCAACGCACATCCTCCATTTCCCACTCTTCTTTCATACAAGAACAGGATTGGCTAACCACTCGGGGTGGTACACTTCCTTGATGAACCCTGCCACCAAAAGCTTAGCTATCTCCTCACCGATGGCCCTGCATTTCCCCTCGTCGAAGCGACGTAGGTGTTGCTTCACCGGCTTGGAGCCTGGCCTAATCTTCAAGGCATGCTCGGCGACTTCCCTCAGTATGACTGACATGTACATGGGTTTCCACGTAAAGATGTCTTTGTTGGCGTGGAGGAAGTCGACGAGCGCGCTTTCCTTTTTGGAGGAAAGTGTGGTGCCAATGCGCACCACTTTGCTTTTGGAGCCACTAGGGTCTATGAGGACCTCCTTAGTGCCCTCCACTGGCTCAAAAGATTCAGCCGACCGCTTGGGGTCAGGTGCTTCTTTGGCGGCCTCTTTTCTAATGGCCGCAAGATCCTTGGAGGCGACGATTGCCGCGTGATCGCAGCGCTCGACCTCGCACTCGTAGGCGCACTAGAAGGAGGTGCCGATGGTGATGACCCCACCTGGGCCCAACATCTTCAGCTTTAGGTAGGTGTAGTTGGGGACGGCCATGAACTTCGCGTAGCATGGTCGTCCCAGGATGGCGTGTTAGGTTCCGTGGAACCCAACCACTTCAAAGGTGAGGGTCTCCATCCTATAGTTGGATGGATCCCCGAAGGTGACGGGCAGATCGATCTGCCCAAGTGGCACGGCCTGCTTTCCAAATACAATGCCGTGGAAAGGTGCTCCGATCGGTTGGATGCGCGATCAGTCGATGCCCATGGCATCGAGCATCTCGGCGTACATGATGTTGAGGTTCCCACCCCCGTCCATCAGTACCTTAGAAAGCTGCTTCATGCCGATGATCGGGTCAACCATGAGCGGATATCTCCCTGGATGCAGGATGATCTCTAGGTGGTCAGTCCGATCAAAGGTTATGGTGGACTCCGACCATCGGAGGAAGGTAGGCGCGGCCATCTCGGCTATATAGACCTCACGGTGCATGAGCTTCTGACGGCGCTTGGAGTCGTAGGCTGCCGACCCTCCATAGATCATGAGGCAGCCATCCGGTGTCGAAAAGCCACCATCGTTCCCCTCGGCGTCGTCCATGGTCGGGTCGGGGCCCTTCCCGTGCTCTCCTTTGTTGGAGCCTCCGGACAAGAACCGCTTCATGAGGTTGTAGTCCTTGTACATATGCTTGACGGGGAAAGCATGGTTCGGGCATGGCCCCTCGAGCAGCTTCTCAAAGTGGTTCGGGGTGCCCTCCGTGGGCTTTCGACCTCTCCTACGGTCAGCGGAGACCACGAGAGAGCCCTCACGCCGCTGCTTGTTCTTCTTCTTGATGGGGTGGTTGGAGGCGCCTTCGCCGGTGTCCTCGTCTCGTTTCGCCTTGCCCTTGAGGCGGTCAAAGATTGCTCCGACCGCCTCCTCGCCTGAGGCGTGGCTGGTGGCGATGTCAAGGAGATCCTTGGTGGTTCATGGCCCCTTACGTCCTAGCTTATGAACCAGGGACTCACAGGTGGTCCCAGACAGGAAAGCTCCTATAACGTCAGCGTTGGCGACGTTAGGCAGCTTGTTGCACTACCAAGAGAAGCGCTAGATATACCCACGAAGGGTTTCCCAGCCTTCTGCAGGCAGTCTTTGAGATCCCATGGATTCCCAGGGCGCTTGTATGTGCCCTAGAAGTTCCCCACGAAGATCTCCTTCAGGTCCGCCCAACTTTGGACTCTGTTGGGCGGAAGGTGTTCCAACCATATTCGTGCCGAGTTGGCTAAGAACAATAGAAGGTTGCGGATAATGAATTGTCATTATCCACTCCGCCGGGCTGGCAAGCAAGCCAATAATCCTCGAGCCATAGTCCGGGGTTCGTTTCCCTAGAGTATTTCAGGATGTTGGTTGGTGGTCAATACCTCAGCGGGAAGGCGGCGTTGAGGATGTGTCGGTCAAAGGCCTGAGGTCCCGACAGGCCAGGGCTCGGGCTTCAGTCCTCGTCGCTGTCGTAGCGTCCGCCACGACGAGGGTGGTAGCCACGGCTAGCCCCCTCCCTCGCATCACCGTAGGTATGCCTATGGGCATCGAGGGTGTCACGTGCGTCACGGTTGCGGTCGAGACGCTCATGCACCGCAACCATGATGCGTGGCCTGCCGCCTCGCGGCGCCTGGTGGACTAACGCATCTTTGTCAGGTTGCTCTAAGGGCGTGTGCTGGCTGGCGTTGAGCTCATGTCGCTGAGACAACAAGCTCTCGGCCTGCTGCGCCGCTGCATGCTCAAGAAGCATGAGAATCTCATGATGGGCCTGATGGTCTTCTTGCGTCACGGGCCCTGGGAGCCCCCGTAGCAAGGCTATTGCAACAGCGATGTTCTGGCTCGCGTGAGTGAAGTGGGGGAGGGCTTCATCATCCTCGATGATTCTTCGGTTCACGTCGTGGGCCATGGCGCGCGCGCCCACTGTCTCCGTGGTGCTCGATCTCTCGATTAAGCTCCACGCACTCCTGCTCGAGCTGGAGTCGTGCTTCCTCGAGCTGTTGGTGTTGAGCCTTCAGCTGCTCCACCCGTAGATGAGGTGGGGCCCCTACATTCCCCTTAACCTCATCATCGAGGTCGTTCGTTGGGGTTGCTTCTTCCTTGTGGATGCTCTCGACGTGTCCCTCAGGGGTACCTACCATGAAACACTCATGAGAGGGGTGATGACTCCCCTTACTGGAGTCAAAGACTGGAGGGCGACTCTGATGCTCCTGCGAGGAGATCGTGGAAGGATTCCGTGACATACTCGGTCATCCCCACGAACTCACCGTTCGAGGGGGGCCAAGGAGTGCGTTGCGCCACAACGTGGCCAACGGTCTCTGTAGTGTTGTGCAGGCCAAACGGGAGCGTTGTCGGGGCTCTCCGGATGAGGTATCCTGGGGAGAGGGGCTCTCCCCCGACAAGTTGCGCCATGACGTTGGCGAATGAGAAGGTGACGTGGCACAGGTCCTCCCGGGATGGTCGGGGTCCCAGAAAGGCACCGAGCTGGCGCTCTAACCTCCCGTAGTCAAAGCCGAGGAGCTAGTCGCCCCTAGGGGCGTGGACCTCCGGTGCATGCAGCTGTAGCTCCTCGAGCACCTCAACGATCGTGTCGAGGCCGGTGGAGTGGAGAGGTTGGACGGTGGCGGGGGCCTGCTCCAGTTCTCCTTCCGTCGTGACGATGAAGTCCAGGTCCCCGAAGCGCACGTGCGCGCCGGGGATCTAGCTGATGCCGTGACTAGCCATCCGAGGCCTGGTGTTGGATGTCGAGACGCGCAAAAGGCCCCTACCTGGCGTGCCAACTGTTGGTGTTTCGAGTAAACACCGATGAGTAAATTTCTAATATTGCGCGTCTGGCTCGGATGGTGTGCTACGAGGACATGAGGTTTATACTGGTTCGGGCAGAATGTCCCTACGTCTAGTTCATTGTTGCTGCTCATGTTACTAGCACTGAAAGTTCATAGTAGGGGTTATAAACGGGCAAGAGAGGGACATGTCCCAAGTCTCTGATGGAAAGAGCGAACGGATGCCGAGAGCTCGATCGCTACTCGACTGTGTGTTGGAGGTTCGATGGGTTTGTTGGTCAGATGATCAGATGAATTGATCGTCCAATGATCCAATGCTAGTGGTTTCGATGTGTTCCGATGCCCCCTAATGTGATGCCTTGCTTTCCCTTTTATAGACCAAGGGAAAGCAGGGGTTACAGCGGAGGAAGAGAGGAGAACGAGATGGAAGAAAAGTTCATCACGATCGCCGGGTCCTTCTTCTCCTCCATGCGGGTCCCGCTGATCCTGTAGACGTCAATAGGGACAGCTTCACGTCGTGGCCCTGTCCATCCTGGCACCACGCGTAGGCGTCGTCCGCCGGTCATGGCGCTCCACTCCGTCCTGGTGGACGTCGTGGCAAACTAATGTCCCCGTCAGTGTTCGTACGAGGGTTAGGCAGAACAGCACCGGTACGCTATTCCTGATGTGAATCCCCCGATATGGCCCATCACGTCCACAGGTTGTGTCGGGGCATGCCGGTCACCTCTGTGGTGTCAGAGCTTTGACGCAGGCCCATTCGCTGGGAACTGGAGTGGTTGGCGGCGGTATGGGTCTCCGTCGGGCGAGACAGATCCCCCGCCCCCGGGGTCGGGCGAGGCGGAGTCTCCCCCCGGAGGCCGGGCGAGGCGGAGCCAGCCCCCAGAGGTCGGGCGAGGCGGAGCCAGCCCCCAGACGTCGGGTGAGGCGGAGCCCGCCTTCTGAGGTCGGGTGAGGCGGATCTGGCCCTCGGATGTCGGGCGAGGTGGAGTCAGCCCTTCGAGGTCGAGCGAGGCTGATCCGGCCCTTGGACGTCGGGCGAAGCGGAGTCTACCCTCTGAGGTCGGGCGAGACGGAGCCCGCGGCCTCGGTATTGGTCGAGGCGGAGCCCCCCCCTAGAGGTCGGACAAGGCGGATCGCACGACCTTGGGGTCGGGCGAGGCGGAGCCTGCGCACCTGGGGGTCGGTTGGATCTGTAGTCGCGCCCTTGACTGCCTGGACGAATTAATGTTTAACGACCATTAGCCCCTCCTCTTCGGGTACCCGAGTACTGGTCCCGACAGAGCTTATCCACACCGGAGCCCCGCGCTCGCCGGCGCTCGAGCTGCGCGCAAAGGGCACCACGATGTCTGCACCCCGGCGCTCCAGCGAGTCTGCCCCCGCCCGACGAGGCGCGGTCTACCCTGCCTGCGCTGGCATGGTGGAAAATCTGCCCAAGGCCGCGCTGGGCCCATCCGAGCGCGATGAAGCTGGGCAAGGTGGTTTTTTCAGCTTCCTCCCGCACCCCGCGCTTGTGCAAGCGCATTTTGTAAGTAGAGAAGGACTTTGCAAGGCCACGTGGAGGTTCTCTTGACTTTATGAAATGCACCCGTTTAGTAGAGATGCAGCAAAACAACTTTGTGAAGCTGTTCAATAATCTCTACTAAACGGAGCTTATATAGAGAAAGAGAGCATGCTTGCAACAGCAGTACGTTAGGCTTTTTGCTCAGTGTAGTTAGTATTATTAATACTTTTACGGAAATGCTCCTACGCAGGCAATGAACGTACCGCGTGCAGGTCAATGAACGTACAATGCATATCAGCGTTTCAAATAAAAAAAAACATATACATTGAAATTTGCAATTATATATCTGAAAGGAATATTATGAGAAACAAACGTGTGTGTGTCTGCTGTATTGAGGTGGACACAATCACACGCACGTAGAGACTCGAGACAAATAACCAGGTCTCTGCCTGCCTTGTCGATGAATGGAGAATGGTCGATCGATGAACAAAGTACGCGTGTTGCTCATAATGCTGCTACTTTTGTTACCGCGCGGAAGGCCTCCTTCATCAGTTTGAACTTGTCAGCCGGTGGCGCCGCAACAACCAGGTCGGCGGCTTTCTCATAAGAAGCCGCCATGCTCTCGACTTTCTTCTCATTTCCTGTTTCTTCAACCCGGGCGAGGGAGAGTGAAACATCCAGCCTCTCCGCCATGGCGGCCTCTTGGACCTCGGACTGTTTCGCGGGTGGAGCGGCGGCGACGACGCCATCAACAGCTTGCGCATCTTCACGTCCATGGCGTCTAAGGCCTTTAGGGCGGCCCTCCATTTCGCCGGTGGTGGAGCGGCTTCTACGAGCGTGATGATAGCGACGAGGAGGATGAGAAGGAGGATCTTATTGGCCATTATTGCCATTAATTTGTGCTAACAGTTGGTTGGTTGAGACAGCAGGCGATAGATTCAGGGAGACGACGACGTTATCGTACTATATGTTAATTTATATATGAGTTGTTGCTCGATCAACATCGTCGCCCGCCTTTTTAACAATGGATCGGTATATATATAGGCCAAGCAGGGACGTTGTCTGGTGAGCGTGTCTTTAATTTATAGGGTCCAAAATTAGCTACCTCCATGCATTGCATTGCTTGCCTGGTGTTTGGGGTACTGCATATAGTTCATGCTATTGTATAAACAATATATATATAACTTCACTGTTAGATGGAAGTGATGTATATCACTGAAAGAAGAAAGATCATGCTTAGCACCTCGTCGACGGCCCTGGGTTTGGTTAAATCCGTCACGGGTTCAGTGATCCAATAGAAATCTAATCATTATTACACGGGGGTTCAGTGATCCAATAGAAATCTAATCACTATTACACGGGAAACCGAGATAGAGTAAAAACTCCAATTAATTTAATTAATTAATTTATGTACATGGGCCGTACGTTGAGGTGTCCGTTGTTTTATCACTGGCCGATTCCTATAGTGTTTACATATGTTTTTTTTTCTTTACCTTTTTTTAGCTCTTTAATAATAGAGAGAGACATAGATTTATTTCTATTTGATTAGGACTAGGATTCCATACTAAGGATTGTAGAGATAGGATTCCTACTTATCTAGGTTTCCTCAATAAAACCTTGTAACGCTATATTACGCAATTGTCTATATTTACTGTCATACCTCTCCTATAATTTTTTAATGAATTATGAAAACCATTAAAATGTCCATATATTTTTTTCTCTGTATCATGAGTGGATAAAAAAGAAGTAAATATATTCCGATGGTTGTGCTTGGATCATCACGGTACGAAAGCGAACCAACATGCCATGAGTCGTGCTTGTGCAAAGGAAGGACTTGTTGCGCCGGCACACCACTGCACGACGTGCCTCGCTCATCTAGAGGTCATAACCTGAAGCGACATGAAGCACGAGAGTAACCCGACCTGTCCTAAGATCCAGTTTGGACTTTGGATCCATTAGTTGATAGTAATTAGCTAGCTAATATATAATAGCACGTAGTTAATATTAGCTAGCTAACAATTGACAAGTTATCTAGCTCGGAGGGTGTTTGGATACACAACTAACTCAGGATTATTCATGTCGGTTCTAGATATCCCTGACGGTTTTCTAAAAACCGACAGAACAAGGTATAGTTCCTATCGGGCCAAGAAAACCGCCGGGAAAGACCTATATTATTCCTGTCGGCCGAGAAAGACCTATATAGGTACACGCTGATTAATGCATATCATGGTTTGTGAATGCTGATTAATGTATATATCACGGCTTGTGAATGCTGGTTAATGTATATCATGGCTTGTGAATGCATGTAACATGTGCCTACATACATGCTAGAATTGTATTTTATACAATTATGGTTATTGTAAAGCTTTTTGGTCCATAGTCGAATCCTGTCGGATAATTTATTATTCATGTCAGGAGCCATGTCAGGAGAGGTTGAAGACACTCCTGACGGTTTATATTCCTGATGGTAAATCTTGACGGTTTTGCCGTCATCTATCGTTCATGGCTGGTCAAACATATGCCGTCAGGAACTGCGCCGTCAGGAGAAGTTTCCTGTCGGCCAGCTGTTAGGATTAGTCTGTTATTCTTGTCGAGCTGTTCCTGTCGGTAGTTTCCTGACGGCCAGCCGTCAGGAATAACAATCCTAACAGTTTTGATGCCTTTCCTAACGGTTTTTGGCCGTCAAAAAAAAGTTCTGCTCTAGTAGTGCACCTATTAGCTGCTATTATCTGATTTGATCTAATTAGTGAGATAGTTGTCATCCAGGTGTCCACCTAAAAATTAACTAGTCTATTATCTATACCTGCTTGAATTAAAAAGAGATAATTATTAGCAAACAACTACTATATATAGAGATCCAAACGGGCCTAAGTCCCACCTCTAGAAACAAGAACGGTCAAGCCTTACCGAGAAGCTTTTTATTAAAGGAGAAACAAGAACAAAGATACATGCAGAGGAAGCAAAAAGAAGTGATCTAACAATTCGTCAATTACTGTGAAGTATTTTTTTATTTGCCCTAAGAACCATAGCAAATTCATAGTGAAAATGAAGACAGTTACAGATGGACATATTTCTTTAGTTTTTTACTACAAGGGGAAAAGAAGAACACGCTGCACACAACTACAACTTGAGCAATAATCTTGGCAAAATTCTTATATAGCTCCGAGTGGAGTCAGTTTTCGTATCGGAACCATATAGGACGTGGACACGTGAGCTCCGAGTGGAGTACAATTCGTATGGGACGCGGACGTGTGAGCAGTTATCAACATTTGGTATCACCGGGTAGATGATGACTTTTTAGGTGTAGAGATAATAATAGGGAAAACATAAGAGTTGTAGAGACGCAAACACATTTAAAGAGGTACTAAGGGGAAGATGGACCAAAAAATAGGTGTAGAGAAATTTTGCCTCTTTAATATTATATATATATAATAATAATTAGTATAGATATAGATATATATATTATTATTATTATTATTATTATTACAGTTCGCAGTGTACATTAAATGAGTGACCATGAACAATGAACAAGAACAACCCATGAAGAATGTTTAATTTTTTTTTTGAAAAATGCATGATAAAAAGGCCGGAATATATATGAGAAACAAATGTGTGCCAGTGTTGACGCGGACACAACATGAACTGGAACTCGCACGCCTCTATCTCCACTATGATCCCACGTACATGCAAACTCCAAACAAATGGAAAGAAAAAAACAAACGTGGCACACATGGTTTTTTTATTCCTAGCATATTTCTTCTGTAGTGCGAGTGGGTGGAAGGCAGTGGCACTTATATAGTATATGCCTTGTCGATGCATGTCTGCACGAACTCATGCTGCATCTGTTACCGCGGTGAATTCCTTCTTCATCACTTTGAGCTTATCAGCTGGTGGCGCCGCAATGACCTGGTCGGCAGCTTTCTCATACGAACCGGTCAAGCTTACAACTTTCTCCTTACCTCCTGTTTTCTCTGCCAGAGCGACAGCAGCTAGAATTTGAAGTTGCTGCTCCATCACGGCGGCTTCGGAATCTTTCCCTGGTGGAGCAGCAGCCATGACACCATCGAAGGCCCTCTTGAGCTTCGCCGAGTCTGGAGCTGCTTCTGCGGTGAGTGTAATAACAACAAGGATGAGTAGGAGGATCTTGGCCATTAGTGCCACAATATATCTGCGCTAGGACTTGATTGCGAGAGAAGAAGATGATGTTTTGCTGGGCTACGTTGATGAGTTGTTCAATCGCCAGCCGTTTTAACCATGGATGGCATTTCTATAAATAGTGGATGCTGATATATATAGCGTAACTAAGGCCAATGGAGATTCGTGGGTGAGCTTATGTTACGTTTGGGGTCCAAAATAAGCTACCTCCATGCATTGCGTAACTGGGAATCTTTGAGCAATAATGAACTGTCAATACTAGGAAAATTTGACCATCCAGCTGTTTACAATGGTGCTTATGTATTCACTGAAAATAATAAAAGCTAATTTTATCTTATAAAATTCATACCTAGCTCATTTTTAATCAGAAAAATAAGAAACCCACACCGGATTTTTTTTCCTAACAATATAAGGTGCCTATTGGTGCTAGATTTTGAGTTATTTGGATCTTCTTTGTAGTTGTTCCTAGTGTTTTATTTACTGCTTATAGTCATGCCCTTATCCATATCTAATATTAAAAAGCCAAAATTTTATCCCATTTTTTCGTCCACGTCTCCGTAACTACTTGAATAGTGGAGGGTTTCTTCCATTTAAAGATGGCAACGGGGCGGGTCTAGACCCAAAACCCACGCGTTTAATTCACACCCGGCGGGGGCTGGGGCAGGTCTACTTCTTGCCACTCGGGTCTGCGGGTTCGGGGCCTCGGCTGTGGGTCGGGGCCTGAATCGGGTCGGGGCAGGTGCTGGTTTTAGAATTCCCCGACGGGTCCCCGTGTGTCCCGGAATATCTGGCATTGCTGGTTGAAATCTGCCCATATACATGTACATCCCAAAGCCCATAGACTAACCCTAGGCTAATTTCTCCCTGTCTATAATTCACAGCTACCCAGGTACCACACACCTAGCCTGCAGCGGTCGCCACCTCTCTAGTAGCGCGCCCCCACCCAGCACTCCTCCACGGGCGGATCGGCAGAGGCAGCCGCACTTGGCGGATATCAGAATCCGACCTCCGCACGTCAGTCTCCTCCAGCCTGCGCCCCTACCATCCCTGCAGCTGCTGCATTGCGCCCTGCCCTTCGCCTCTTAGCGCTCGCGGCTCGCCTGCTCTGCTCGCCGCCGCACATAGTAGTCAACACTCATCACCAGCGCAGCACCTCCCCCAGCCCACAACCTGCTCCTTCGCCGGGCGCCGATTCACCCCTGCCAGTTGCCCCTGCCCTTGCCAATTCGCCGCTGCCCCTACCGTCCGCCGGGCTGCCACTGCCCTTGCCCTATTGTAGACTTCGCGGGTTTCAGGAAACCCGTCGGGTTTTGGGCATCCGGCGGGTTCAGGGGCGGGGGTCGATCTTCCCCCGTCATAGGGTTTGGGGCGGGTTCGGGTTTTGTTGTCGGGTCTCAGGTGCGGGTCCGCAGACGCTCCACCCGCCCGGTTGCCATCTCTACTATCCGCTTTTTTTTATTTCCCAAACTGCACTCCCTCAATTGCTCGTATAAGACTCGGACTCATGACCTTACGTATCTCTCGTATGTAACTTGGATTCATGACCCACGCTCATATGAGTTAGAACAACTCGCGTCTACCAACATCATATCCGTTCTTCGTCCACCATTAACGTTGAACAAAATCTCGGATTAGATGCCCATATCCGGACTCACAAGGTACAAAAAATTTGATTAGTAAATGCTATTCCAAGCCTGTTTTTGAAGTTTTAGCGGTAGATTAGTGTGTAGTTAGGGTTTTCATTTTGTCTCTCTTCCATGGTGATTGAGGAACTTATGGATCGAATTATATCAAATCTTTGAAGGTATTAGGGTGAATTTAGTAGGGGAACAAGATTTTACGATTTTTTAGTGGCCATGTATTGGTTTTAGCTCTCTATTTATTTGATTTTAGGTCGGGATTGGTTTGATCTAGAACTAGTGTTTTGGATTAGTTTTTTTATCGTCAACATTCATATTATTGTTTAATAAACGGGATTGAGTTTACATGAACAATAATAGGTAAGATATTAATGGGTGCTATTTGTTTTCGTTAAAACTGTTTATTTGAATTAAGAAACTAAAAATACTTGTTTAGTAGTACATTAGTTGGTTAATTATGTTGTTTATTCTCTCTTGCACGAAGAATATGTAGTGCGTATATGTTTTTTTAAGGATAAGAGCATGATTGAAAAGGTTGAACAATTATCTATAACTTCAAATAAGAATGACCTTCCAGAATAATACTGGTATATACTAATTATATTCTTCTAGGTTATTAATGATTCTTACATCTCACTTAGTTTTTTGTTTTTGCTTTGTTGATCGTTGTCGGAAAAGATGGAGTACAAGGAACTCACAGCTATGAGCTCGGTTGTCTTGAAGGTGCAAGAGCGCATGCCAGTGGGGGCGTCGGAGCCATGCTATGTCTACGAGCTGTGATGAGCCAACCGGGGTGCATTATGACTGCTAGCCATGATGAACCCATGCCTCGGGCTTGCCGCAAAATTAACGACCAACCAGATCATGCTATGTCACGGCGGCTTCGGAATCTTTCCCTGGTGGAGCAGCAGCCATGACACCATCGAAGGCCCTCTTGAGCTTCGCCGAGTCTGGAGCTGCTTCTGCGGTGAGTGTAATAGCAACAAGGATGAGTAGGAGGATCTTGGCCATTAGTGCCACAATATATCTGCGCTAGGACTTGATTGGGAGAGAAGAAGATGATGTTTTGCTGGGCTACGTTGATGAGTTGCTCAATCGCCTGCCGTTTTAACCATGGATGGCATTCCTATAAATAGTGGATGCTGATATTTATAGCGTAAGGCCAATGGAGATTCGTGGGTGAGCATATACGTATGTTAGGGGTCCAAAATTAGCTACCTCCATGTATTGCGTGCTAGCTTTTGGGGTACCGCATATATATAGTTCATGCCCCTCCTTCACGCCCCTATCTTGAGGACGAACCACGTTGCCGACCTCCATGTATTTCCAGCACATTAGTGTATATAAAAGAAATAGTCTTTATTACATGTATGCTTAGGAAAAATGTTACTCTTTAATATGGAGAAGTCCATTCTATTTTTGGTCACACAACTATTGTCGTCCAAGTTTGTTTTTGATCATATTTCTACAGAAGCTGCACCTACTTTATTTTTAGTAAGGTTTATCTTTGACTCCCTCCGTCCTATAATACAGTGCATTCCAACTATTTTAAGACAGCTTAAGGAAACTCTCAAATGATGCATGTATCCATAGATTAAACCCAATTAAGGTGTTTCTCCTCAAATTATGGTTTTCTCTAATTTTAGAAGTCACATTACACTATGTTTCAGGAGGAGTAACTGGAAACCTTTGAGCACTGAACTATCAATTTACCCAGACAAGGGTGGCCTGCTCCTCGAGCGGGAGCACCATCCACGTTGCCCAAAATATTTTTGGCCATTGGATTTTCGATTGGACGGTCTAGATTTATTGAAGCGGCTTCCCAGCGAAGTAGCTTCTCGTCCTGCTTCTCACCTTATCTTTGGCTTCTCTTCCGCTTCTTTAACTTCTGATCCGAATCCGGTGAAACGAATATATACACGGCTTCTAATTCTCTATCCAGATTATTCTTTACTCTTCCTCTCTCTCACGGTCCGTTTCTCCCTCTCCACGGACGCGGTCACGGGCAACGGCGCCGACAGCGCAGGGCGGTGGCGGCGGCAGCGGCCTCCTCCTCTCCACCCACGCCGTCCTCTTCCTCCCTTCTCCCACGTCGTGCCCTCCTCCTCCTCTCTCCCTGTCTCTTTGCTCGCTGCCTCTCCCGCCGCGGTCACGCCAACGGCCGCCGCTGCACGCGAGCGGGGCGGCGCCTCTCCCACCTCCATCCCGCATGCGTAGCTGCTTCCTGGTGGCGCCTCTCCCATCTCCATCCCGCCGGCGTCGCTGCTTCCTAGCGCCGCCGCCTCCTCCCTCTCCTCCGCGTGTCTTGTTGTGCTACAGGAAACCCTAGGTATGTCTTGATTGGTTAATTTGTATAGTTGAGTTGTGCTACTTTTTTACATGGGAGGCCTGCGACGCGAACTAGGTGAAGATGCATTGTCTCTCTTTACCGTAGAGATCCTTGCAGAAACACACATCCACGTCACCCTAAATGTTTTCGGCTATGGGATCTTTGATTGGATGGGTGCGGTGTGTTTTGTTCAATGAATCCCTAGCAACCATTTTTGTGTACTATTTGTTTAGGTTGACTACCTGTTTTATGTAGGTTGGATTCATGTAAGTTGGATTCATGATTCGATTACTATTTCAAACTATTTTATTCAGGTTGGATTCGTGATTCCTCCACTATTTACTTAACAATTTAACTTATCGTGCCTATTTATTATTGTCTATGCAGCTCACATGTAGATAAATTGTGATGTGCCGTGTAGGCACAATATGAATACTTTATGTGCGGTATCTTTCTTGCATGCCTCCTCCTTCTGTTGTTATTTGTTTTCTTTTCCTTTTTCACAATGCTATTTCTGGTTACGTGTTACACAATGTTATTATTTCTATATATTTCCTTCAGATTTCAACTAGGCTCATATTTCTTTTAGATTTCAGCTAGGCTCCTTAAAGAGGTGTATTTTCCTTCCTTTGTTTTCCAGTGTTAAAGAGGTGTATATTCCTTCCTTTGTTTTCCAGGGTACGCTTCATCTAACTCAGACTATAAGCTCTTTTTTACATTTTAGCTACTCTGCTCAAACAAGGTATATGTATATATAGTGGTTCTTTGAAGTTCGAATATATGGTACCATCTACAATTCTAAAATATTTGAGTCTAAGTACATTTCACACTATGAGAATGAGAAGCAATTTCAAGCCCAGGCAATTCCAATAATTACTGGTCCTACACACAAAAAAGAGGTTCAACTCCAATCGATCAGCTATTTAGTCCATTGCATTTGCTTAAAAAAGTTGGGACTCTTATCTACGATTGTCTCCATGTTACTGCTTTTTATTATTGGACCACAAACATTATTTCTATAGTTCTTTTCATACACATCAGTTCATTATGTTAATGAAGGTCAATGTCGTCCTGTCCATATTTTTAGGTTCATCAAGTGCCTGGGCAGCACAGGTAAAAAAGATTCAGCACATATTTTCAGGTTCATTCCTATCATATTGTCTCAATTTGGTTAGTACATGGTTTCATCTGTGATTCGTATTTATTTTGGTGGGTTCAAGTTTGATTTCATACATGTTCAATATTGAGAATAGTGCTTTGCCGTTTGTACAGTTTTGCAGTGCACAGAGTTTTCCTTAGAGAGTCAAGATTCATAGTTTTGGAGTGAGTTCGTAACAAATCTTTTTGCAGGATTGGCACTGCGGACAAAGTCAAAGGCACTACCTGTTGCCTTGCCACGCTTTGGTCTGGTATAGTTTTCCCTACCTGCAAATGTTATTCGAATTCATATATAATCAGCATATCTTTTTAGCTAGCAATAATGCATTCCGTTTAGTACCAAATGTTTAAAACTCACAACTACCGATGGATTGGTTGCGGTTCATTTGAAGATTGGTTGTTCCTTTACAATGGCAAGGCCAATATAGATTAAGCTATTGTCATTACTGCAGGTCCTAGTAGAAACCTTGCTTGGAGATTTTTTTAGATGCTCAGATTATTAGCTCATTTTGTTGTTCCTCCAAATTAACTAAATCTGCAATAAAAACACTTGCTTACATGATGCTGCCGTGAATGAAAAATTGGATCATCAAGCAATTACCTTCCATCTTCTTGAGAAGCAGTCTATTCCAATTGGACAGCCGTGTTTGTATTCCATGGTTCGCTACGGTGCCAACAATGAATCTATATTCCATGGTTCGCTACGGTGCCAACAATGACTATGCACAGCCGTGTTGGTTTAAACTATGAATCTATATAAAAAGTTCATAGTTTATATGATCTGATAAACTGTTGACATTCTCCCATATGATCTGATAAGTTTCGAAGCGCAATGCACGTATAATTTCGATATTGATTGCTAGACTGCTATATTGCTTAAGTATTGACAAGTGAGATCGTTGTTTGTATTTAGCCTTGTTTCATGCTTTTGCAGGCTAATTTGTACGTCCTCTACTATAGTTTATCTAGATGATACTTTGGGTGGGGCGATCGATCGATCGTTGTCGTTGACTACCGCAAAAGGACCTGCTTTCTACAACAAATTACAGCCAAATTCAGGTTAGATCATGCTCAAACAATAATATTGAATTGTTACAGTCCAGCATCAGCTAGGTCTCACAAAATGATTCAGATTGATCATGATTATCTTATTTTTTACCTACCTGAAGCGAAATAATACACTCAAATAATGAAGCTTTAGATTTGGCTCCAAGCTCCAGTAATATACCTCATTCAGACATACATAAAGCAATTTGTTATGTGTGTCACATAATTACACTTCACGGCTTATGGCCATGTATGATCTGATATGTTTTAAAGCATAGTACATAAATTATTTCGTTATCAATTATTTGACTGCTACACTGCTTAGGTAATGACAAGCAAGATTGTCGTTTAGATTTGGCCTTGTTTAACACTACAAATTGTGACAGCTCCTCGTGCGGAAGCCCTATCCACGTCGCTCTAAATTTCCCTGGCCGTCCGATCTCATATTCGACGGTCCAGATCGCTTGAAGCGGCTTCTCGCACACGACCGATTCTCTTGTTTCTGGTTAGCTTCTCCCCATTATCCTCCGCTTCTTGTACGAATCCGGAAAACCAAATATATACTACGGCTCCTGATTCTTCTTCCAGATTCTTCCCTCCTCTCTCTCTCTCCCTCTCCATCCCGACGCGAACATGGCGACGGGAGCGACCGGGGTGCGGCGGCGGCGGCGGCGACCCTCCTCCTCCTCCTCCTCCGCTCTCCCTCGCCTGCCTGTCACCTCACTATCTCTTTTTGGCGCCGTTCGCTGGTCTGATTTTTTCAGACCAGCTGGCTGCTTCTCTCACAAATTACTGTACACCTTCCAGCCGCTATAGTGTTTCTCCCTCACAACAACCAGCCAGTTTCAGCCTAGTTTCAGACTAGCGAATGGGGCCAAAATCAGCACTACCTCTCTCTCTCCTTGCTTCACCATTTCCAGCAGCCATCCCCTCTCTGGCTCTCTCGCACGTTCTTTCTCCTCTCCATCTCTCTTGTCTAGAGCAGCAGAACTCAGGGCAGTAGCCATGGCCCGCCGCAGCCCCGGCACATAAGCGGCGGCTGGGCCAGGCGTGCTCGCCCATGGCAGCGGCCGGGTCAGGCGTACTCACCCGCGGCGGCGGCCGGCCGGGCCAGCTCGTCCGCGCGGCTGCGGCCGGTGGCAGCGGCCAGGCGCCCGCACGCGCGCTCGCGTGGCCTGTGCTGGTCTTCCGCTCCGCCTCGCCGCCTACTGCCACTTCCTCACCAGGGTCGAGTCCACCTGCTTTTCTTTTCCTCGTTTTTGTTTGGATCATTAATGTCTACAGCACTTGTCTACCGATGCCACCGTTTGGGCTTAATTTGGTGACTGAAATCTTTTGTTTACTGTTGTTTTGGTGTTTTCTGGTGGAACTGAAACTCAAGAAAATGGGTTGGGTTGAAATGATACGGCTGATAAGTTCACGCCAACATGACGCAGTCTGCGACTGCCGCTTACTGACGACTTTGGATCGTAGCTTTGGCATGCATGTGCTGCCCAGCCAGCTGCCAGCCAGCCTTGTGCTAAATTATTTTTCTTAGCTAAGCCTGGTTCTTGCAATAATCTTGTGTTTCTATTCTATCGTTGTTTTCAAGTTAGTTGCTGCGATGCGTCGGGGCAAAAAAACATGCACACTGGTAAAGAATCCTGCTTCGACTATTGATTAATTAGACAGGTCTGGCCGATCAATTTTATTCCATCATAAATATTAGTATTTTTTCTATAACTTTGATAATTTGAAAGCATTTAATTTTTTGAAAAACGGAAATTGTATTTATTTTTGTTGACGGAGCGAGTACGTCATTAGTTTTCATCTGTAGCTCTGATAGACGGAGACAATCTCATGGTATGCGGTGGTCCAAGGCATGCTTCATGGTGTCAGTATTTTTTTTCCACGAGCTGATAATACTACGAATTTAGTACTAGCTTGCTATCATCTGGTTCAGCAAAAGCTGAACTATCATAAAAATAATATTTCATTAAAACATAGTCCAATGGAATCTTGTTTTATAAATTTAATTGCAAGAAATATTATCGTGCAAATAGATCATAAAAATGATGAACTATTAAGAATCTATGGCCATTCAAAGTTTTGTAATCACCAAATGGGGAGAGATAAAATAGCCAATCGGAGGAGTAGGAATTGTTTCTGAGTTGATAACCGGATGTTCCACCTTTGACACGTACATGCACTTCCTTTTATCTGCTCGCAAAAAAAAATCGATTGGCGTGGTGTCAGGGGAGGGCATCGGATTGTGTGTGTGGGGGGGCACTACTGGAGGCGCATGCTTTGCCGAGGGGGCAAAGGCTTTGCCGAGGGCTGCCTCGCAAAGACCCTCGGGAATTTTTAGACGGCGAAGGGTCTTTGCCGAGGCCCTTTATCGGGCACTTTCGGCAAAAGCCTTTTGCCGAGGGCCGTGACGGCCCTCGGCAAAGAAAAGAGGCCGTCAGTGTGCAAGGCGCCGTTATGGTTTCTTTGCCGAGGGCCCACCCTCAACAAAGAAATGGTTTTTTTTTTAATTTGTTTGCCGAGGGCCGACCCTCGGCAAATAAATTTTTTTATTTTTTTTAAAAACCTTTGTCGAGGGCCTCCTCCCTGGCCCTCGGCAAAGAAATTTTCAGGATTTTTTAAAAATTCTTTGCCGAGGGCCGGCCCTCGGCAAAGTCGGCAAATAATTTTTTTTTTAAAACTTTTGCCGAGGGCCTCCTCCTTGGCCCTCGGCAAAGAAATTTTCAGGATTTTTTAAAAATTCTTTGCCGAGGGCCGGCCCTCGGCAAAGAAATTGTCAGGATTTTTTTCCAAAAAAATCTTTGCCGAGGGCTATTGCTTGGGCCCTCGGCAAAGGACCCTTCTTTGCCGAGGGCCTTGGTCATTGCCCTCGGCAAAGAGGAAGAAATTTAATTTTTTTTTGTTTTTTGCATTCCATCGACACAAGCATTTCATATATATACATATATATATCACACAGAACCCATTTTCTCACAATATATCACAACCATAATTGTGAACCACAAATCACAATATATTACAACGACAAGTCACATGTTCATCATCATTCACATGTTATTACGACAAGTTAATGAAATCCAAGCACAAGTCACAACCATAAATCACAAATCACGCTAAAGTCCAACCACATCACCTAGCACGAGTCCTCATCAAGCTAGCCTATGAGACGATGGTGAAGGAAAAACAGGATCACCCGATGACACACTAGCGGGTTGATTGGAACCGCGGACGGAAGCTGCACAAAGGAGCAGAGATTGCATGCGTGAGTAATCCGGGAAAACAGTTTTGGAACTTAGAGATTGCATCTAGTATTGTAGGAATAAAAAAGATTAGACTCAATTGAAAATTTCGGTAGCACCTCCCCTGCACGGGGAGGTTTTCAAAACCTGCAAGAAACGACGGCACGAACGCCGACATCCACAACGGCACGAACGCCGACATCCACAACGGCACGAAGGCCGACATACATGCAAAGCACAAGCGAAAAGTGAACTTTCATACTTACAGGAGTAGCTGCAGGAGTAGGAGGTGGAGGAGGTGGAGGAGCTGAAAACTGCACAGGTACACCCGATGCTTGCCCAAGACTTTGCATGATCACCATCATCTCCGCCATCTGCTTCTGCGCGGCCTCGAACGCGACCTTCTGGGCCTGCAGCTGTGCGGTCAGCTCCGCGTTCTGCTCTTGACTTTGCCTTTTTGTTTCTTGCAGCTCGGCCTGCAATATTTCACTCCAATGTATCAGTAATGCAAATCTAATTTAGGTGTGTAAATATCTACGTACGATGAGTAAAACAAGAATTACCTGGAATGCTCGGACCTGCTGCAGTGCTGGAGAAGGCCGTGGACGTATGGGCTGGCTGGAGCTCGTGCTCCATGCTCGGATAGCATCGAGGGAGGGAACAGTGGTGGAGTCGATGGCATGCGATAACACGTGGAGATGTCTGGGTTTCAGGCATCCGACGTCGCAACTCGCTCGAAGCCTTCTCAATTTTTTACCACAGCCTACACATGCGATAACATGGCATCTTGCCAAGTTTCGTGATTTTCGGACTTCGTATGGATTTTATATAATTTTAAAACACTTTTCCGGCAAGTTGGTCGTCATGTTACGCGAACAAGATGCGTGAAAATTTGATGCAGGGTCATGGATAGAGACTCAACATGCACCAATTAACATGAATAATATTTTTCGAAACACTACATTGCAATATTCCATGCACCTGCAGTTCAAATTTGACATATTCGAAAAAAATCAAAGAATCGAAATAAATTAAGGAAATATACAAAACAAAATCAAAATTGGCCTAAATTTTAAAATTGAGTTCAAATCAATGTATTGTAGCACCACAAAAAAACTGGGCTAAAAAAACCAAAAAAAAAAATTTGCTGAGGGCTCTTTGCCGAGGGCCTGCCCTGTGGCCCTCGGCAAAGAATTTTTTAAAAAAAATAAAAAATCTTTGCCGAGGGCCATGGATCTGGGCCCTCGGCAAAGAATTTAAAAAAAAAATCTTTGCTGAGGGCCGTGGATCTGGGCCCTCGGCAAAGAATTTTAAAAAAATAAAAAATCTTTGCCGAGGGCCGTGGATCTGGGCCCTCGGCAAAGAATTTAAAAAAAAAATAAAAAATCTTTGCCGAGGGCCTAACGGGTGGCCCTCGGCAAAGCTTGACGGGAAATGGCCGCCGTGACCCAACGGGCCTAATTTGCCGAGGACAACTTTGCCGAGGGCCTCGGCCCTCGGCAAAGATTTGATTTGCCGAGGGCCTGTCTTTGCCGAGGGTCGTACCCTCGGCAAAGGCCTCTTTGTCGAGGGCCGTACCCTCGGCAAAGGCCTCTTTGTCGAGGGCCGTTCTTTGCCGAGGGCTCTTGTGTCTGGCCCTCGGCAAAGAGCGTCTTTGCCGAGTGCCCAAGATTTGGCCCTCGGCAAATCTTCAGGCCCTCAGCAAAGCACGCGTTTCCAGTAGTGGGGGTGGGGGGGCGTTGTGGAGGGTTGCATGCATGCGGCTGCTTTTGTCTGCGTGGTCCAGTGATCCCAAAGTAGGCGGTGTCTGCGAGCGAAGAAGGCAGACAGAGCTGCCTCGCCATTTTGGTGGACGGGCAGCTACCACACCCTCAGTGGGCAGCGGCCACTGACTGTCAATGTATTCTTCTTATATACGTATATAGGAGTAGGCCATGTCAGGTGATATTGTAGGTTCAGAGGTAGACACCAAGGGTCAGCACATACGGCAAGGTGCTGCGTTTGTAAGATAGGACAATGCCATTTCTGCTGCAGTTTTAGATTGCTACTGTCCAGCTTCCAATTGGAAGAACAAACATATGACTTTACAAAACGATCTGACAAACTGACTGTGATATTTATTCTTTGCATTCAATTCCAATTCATCTTGTGGTTCGTACTAATTAAGAGAAAAGAAAAAGACAGTTCTTCAGCCAATACAAATGCATGCTGAGGGTTGTTTCTAGGAACACTAATTATTTACGAGCCCTGTGAGTAGAATAAAAAATCCTTTGTTCTTTAGGTTTCAGAGAAGTACATACTGAATTTAAATTTAAGGGTTATTTGATTGCTCCCTGGTTTCAGTCATCTTTTGGTGGCCATACGTTCACCTACGTTGCATTGAACTGAGATTTTTTTCCTCCACTATGACATCTGATTCCAACCTATGGTTAATTTGTACTCATAGTGCTTATATTTTTTCTGAATATTTTTTGCTTCCTTCCTGCACAGGTTGGTATTTCTTTATTTTGTTGCGTACTTGCATTATTAACAGTATTTGTGTCTCCACTCCATGTTGGATTCCTTCATATGCATGTCGCCTGTTGCTACCTTGTGGGTCATTTAGGCTTCCTCTCATTTATGTCAACCTTTTCTATTTTCCCATCTATTTACGCCTGCTGCTTGCTGAGATCAGTGCTGTGAAATTTTTACTCCCCTCAGATGTCTTCAGCTAATATCACCTTTGCTTTTGTCCCTTGCTTTTTCGGACCAGGTAGGTACTGCTATAGCCATCCAAGCTTTTTCGGACCAGATAGATCCTGTTATATTCATGTCGTCGATATTTATCTTATTCATATGCGTTCAGCTAATGTTACCTCTTTGCTCATGTTTTGAATTGGAAACAGCAGCCCACATGCATGCCCCACCAAATTTGCACTGAGCTTAAGCATAGTGTGGTAGTTTACAAGGTACAGTGCCTTCATGCCCCTCATATGTTACATGAAATGCGGATGTCGTAACATAGCCCAACTCTAAAAAATCGATTTTAGTTGTCACCAGATGTGGGTCAATCACTACATTGTTCTCCATGTCATTGATGTTCATTTAGAGACCAAAGAAAATCATGACATACCATGTTCTAGGTTTCTTTTTTCCACTCTTGCTATCATTACCGTTCTTAACCTTGCATGTTTGACAGTGCCAAAAGGTGCATTGGAAGACTTTAGGCAAATGTCATGGGTTAGTGGCTTTATATTGGGAAATGCGTGCTATCCGTGTGGAATATCAATTAGAATAAAACAGTCGTAGAATCTGTAACTGTTTTCCACTGATACAAACTGTGATTTATTTGTTATGTGTCATTTGTTTCTAGGTCTGGAAGATGAGCTGGCAGAATACGTGGACAACAGATAGCGTTCCAAGTTGCTTCCAGTAATAATTGCCCACATACTGTTCCAAGCTCTGTCCAGTAATAATTATGGCCAGGTATGACGCTTTTTTTCTTCCTTTCTCCCCTTTTTTTAAACTTCTTAATCTGTACGCATCTTTCTCTTCAAACTATTATGATGGAATTATGAATGCAGTTATTTTTGAATAAACGCAAAAGCCAAGGGCATGCTGCAAAGAAAGAATCCTATATCGTTGGATAAAATGTACCCAAGCCAACCAAGTTCAACATCTTTATCTGCGGACAAGAATCGTGCCATTGAACCAGCGGTGTCTGATCATGAAAAGTGTGAGAAGAGTGAAAGTTCCCTTTCCAGTAGATTCTCTAAGAGGTTGGCGTCCATTTTCCTTTCTGTGTTGCCACTGACAATCCAGGTTTTTACTGAAGGAGTCACTACAGGCTTCTCCCATTGCTAGGTGTTCAGATCTGGCTGGGGTCAAGTGCAGTTCATGAATCATATGTAAATCCCTCCTGGACAAGGCAACCATCATTCCTGAACATCAAAGAGTAACAGGTACCCCTCAATTTGCCTCCCTTCGTTTATTTCTATCCAAATTCCTGTTTCGCTCAACCTTCTCTTGCAAGCATACATGCACCCAATTGATCGGAAGGTTATTTTTGAGATGTCTTGATTTGAGTGCACACGATTTTAATAGCAGATCATTAGGTACATGGGTTCCAATAGCCTTAACTAGGTTCTGAGAAAGATAATCTGGCAAGACAGAGGATGTGTTCCATGTGTATACTTCCTGAAAGGAGTCCATCAAAGGATCGGATCGTATGATTCATTGTTTCCCAACTGATACCAGGAGGATCAAATGAAAGTGCAGATTAACCAAATTTTTTTCTCCATATCAAATACTTGCATGTTAGCATCAGGGTTTGGATTGCGAAATAACAGTTTGGTTCAGAAAATTGGTTGTGTATCTCCAGTTTCCTTACATTGAGTTTTATCAGTTGTTAAAATTTCAGATAGGTTCACAAACTATTTACTCTATGTACAGCTGTTCTTAATCTATATTTGGCTGTGTAATGTTACCAACTACATACCTGTCTACTTGACTGTTAACTTGGTTGTACATCGAATGCTTCAATATATATTTTCGACTGTGAACTTACCTATCCCTACGAATGCGCGCAATGGCGCGCGCCTTTCACTAGTACCACACAAATTTGACTATCCAGTTGTTTTCAATGGTGCTTTTGTATTCGAAAATAATAAAAGCTAATTTATTTTCTAAAATTTGTAACTAGCTTATTTTTAATCAGAAAATATGAAACCTGCACCTGATTTTTTTCTAAAAATATAAGGTTCACATTAGTGCTAGACTTGGAGTTATTTGGATCTTATTTATAGTTGTTCCTAGTGTTTTATTTGTAGATCGTAGTCATGCCCATTATCTATATCTATATCTATATCTGTATTTGTACCTCTGTACCTAGTACTAAAGAGGCAAAATTTCTGGCACTAATAATTTTTCATCCAACTTAATCCTAATCCGATCCGAGTACACTTCCACGGTTCCACCGAACGCCCTGCCCTGCTCTGCTCTCGCCTCCTGCCGTGTCCGTCTTGCGTTTGTAGTTTTTTTTTTTTTGGCGTCCGTCTGCCGTGTCCGTCCTGCCGCTGGGCCGCTCGTTCCAGGATCTCGCCGCGTCCGCGTCCGTGCGTTAAACGTCCTTGCATTTTTTGGCCCGCTCAGCCGTGTCCGTGCGTCTTGTGTTTGTTTGCGTCAGTTTTTTTTTTTCTATCCAGTGTTTCCCACGGTTCCTGCAGCCGGTCATTTTCCGTTTTTATCTTTTCTCGAGAGTCTATTTTTTTTCGTCCGGACCTCCCTTAACTAATTTCATGAATATGGAAACCACATGTAACCCTTCTCATTATATAACAGTGCAGGACTACCACTACGTCAAAAAGGGTTTTTAGGGACGGTTGAAGACCATTTGTAGGGACGGTTTGGCCAGCCGCCCCTACCCAACCGTCTCTATAAATCATGTATTTATAGGGGCGGTTCCCAGACCGTCCTTACAAATCGATTTGTAGGGGCGGCTACAGTACCAACCGCCCCTACAGTGCATTTTTTCGCTAAAAAAATTTAAATTCGACCAGAATATATTTTTTTCATGCACAACTCCATCATGACTAATCTTCTTCTGCGATTGTACTGAAACTCAAATCTCTACAATATGAGTATTGGTGGAACTATAATGAACATATTACTTAGTGCTGACTTGTTAGATCAACATATTCACTCTACAACATGAGTATTGGTCCGACTGACCATAAAATGCTATCATGCTGCCTAGATAGCTAAAGATGTTAACAGCTAAACAACAATGCAAAGAATCATATGCCAAGTCCCCATACTTGCATATTGCAAGAGTCTTCATAACAAGATCGTAGTTGTCCAGGTAGGGCACAAAAACAATGTCCCCAAAAAATTCAGCTTCCTTCTTCAGCTCCACATTCACTTCCTTTCTGCCATGCTAGAGTTAAGAAACACCTTCAGCACAAGCACACAAAACAAATGAAGTAAGCTAAGCATTTGGGATTACATTGAAGTGTTTACCGGTGCAACGAAAAAACGAGCCACCCTGTTTGGTGACTTGAGGACAGCAGACATCCATGCCTTCCTCACACCCATACGCTCAGCAAAATAATTGGCTGATGACAGGATGCCAATGAAAATCTCAACTGACTCATCAGGCCTGTAGCATCCTCCAGCACAAACCCCTACAAGGGCCACAACAAACATAAATTAACTAGACAAGTAGAGGCCAAGTACCGTACCGATAATCTCAACTGTCCCCAACCACTAATTATTTGAACTAACTGCAATAGATAGTGCACGGCAATTAACAAGCATTCCCCAACATTTCTTACTCACGGTGGTATCACCTAGTAGTTTCATCTTTGAATTAACTTTATTTCTCATAGCATAAAATGATGTAGAGAGCTACAAAAATCATATTTACCTTTAACAATTTCCCACTGGTAGCTAAATCCTTCAGTTTTGCAGACAATAAGTGATCAAAATCACTAGGTGGCCAATATTGCTCCTACATAAAACCAGGGTAAGAACCTGATTGTGCACATAGTGTTGACATTCAAAAGTAAAGGAAAATGGAAATGTATACTGAGGTAGTCTGGATAGATAGGAATCCTAATCCAATTAGATCTCTCCGATTCCGAGTAATATGAATAGGAATTGTAATCCAAATAGAAAAATATATATGAATATGAATAGAAATCTCCCTCGGCTATGCTCTTTTTCCTGTTTTGGTCGACCGCATAAATATTTTTGGGCTTAATAACATGAACTACAAATTCTTATGGGTCCTCATAGTAAGTCACAAAAAATAGATATTTAACTATACTAACACTTGGATAGTATGAAAATTAAGGTTATGATATATTTTGAGTAAATATTAGTGTTTTTGTTATCATTTGCTCTCTCCCATACTTTTATGAGTTAGAGTACTGTGTTAAGACATGGTGGGGAGTTTGATTCCAAGACAAATTGAAATGCATGACCCCATCATCGGATAAAACTTCAAACGTCATTTACCTATATGAATTCGAGTAGAGCATGTCTAGACATGTTGTAGAGTTTTATTTCAAGATGAATGAAAACGTATGACACGATTGTTGAACAAATCTTTCGAACTTTATGTCATCCAAGTGACTAGACTATAAACTTTACGTCCCCCGTAGCAACGCATGGACATTTTTGCTAGTTTATATCAATACAGAACCAAAATTTCATCCTTTTTTCGTCCACCTCCCCCTAACTACATGGATATATAGTGGAGAGTTTCTTCCGTCCCATTCTTTACTTATTACCAAACTGCACTCCCTCTGTGTCTCTGTGTATCTCTTGTATGTGACTTGGATTCATGTTACGCGCTCATATGAGTTAGAACAACTCGCGTCTAGCGACGTCGTATCTGCTCTTCGTCCGTCATTAACATTGAACAAAATCTCGGATTAGATGCCCATATCCGGACTCAAAAAATACAAATAAAAATTGATTTCCTCTCGGTTGGCCCGTGTTTACTAGCGAGTTGTATCTGGATACGAAGTCTAGTTCACAATATTCCAATTGCATGTCGATTGCGGAAGGCAGAGATGTTGTTACTTAGCGCTGGAGCTGGCGTCATAGCCTGGTCGTCACCACTGAGTTGAGCATCTCCGGCGAGTAGCTGAAGTCTGACACAGGCAAAAGGATGAATCGGTCAACGAACAATGGTCGATGGACATGCCTGTGCCGTGTGCATGCGTGCAGAAGATATACTAATGACTCTGTCCTTCCAGTAAGGGACATACTACAGGTTTTGGTGTTTGTAGTTCGCCTCCATGTCACATATATAGCCTATCCAACGTGCTACTGCATGTCGCTGCCGCGCCCACCTCCATGGCAGTGGCCACCATAAGTGTCGACGTGTGCCCTCAAAGCCATAGGGACAAGAATTCTATGATAACACAGAAAGAAGAAATAACCTTAGATTCTAAAAATCTGAATCTGCAAGTTTCAGACTGGGAAGACCAACCAATCTATATATATATATATATATATATATAAAAAAAAAACCCTACCTTTTCATTAGATACATCGACCAAACATATTTTTAAATTGTTTTAGTAGACTATACTTTCATTTGGCATACCAAATGTGAACAAACTTCTCTATGCCTTGTCCAGATCCAGCTCAACATCTATTAATTTTCAGTCCCTAAAACTATATGTATGAGGTACAAAATAAATCATAAAAAAATTCCGGAAGTACAACAAAAACATCTAAAACCAGCTAGATGGCCAAAATTAACATTTACTGATATTTCAGTGGTCAAAGATTTCTGATTTTAGAGTTGCATGGCCAAAAACAAACTCACAAAATAGTTAGATGGCAAAGAACACATTTTTCGGATGAGTATAGCTCCAGTTATGAATTTTATAAGTTTGTTGTTATGTTTTGGTTGTCATAAATGTTCAATTAAGTTTGTTGTTACGTTTTGGTTGTCATAAATGTTCAGTGTTTTTTATGCCATCTTGGAGAGCTCATATGCTAGATCTTATTATAACAATGTTATAGATAATGAAGTTTTATTTTACATGGTAAATTTTGCAATTTTGGATGTATGGTTAAAAGTATTTGAAAAGAGAAGAGGCAGTCTAATGTCATGAAAGGTAGTGCAACGGTAGATGCATGCATGAACTGGTTTGGGCACTTTAGTTTGTTCTTCATTGTTGGTAATTTCTTGTATGATGGTGCCGGTACTGAGGTTTGCTTGTGATGAGGTGGTTTGCTACTGGAGCGTGTCTAGCTTTTTTATTATTATTGGTAAAGGTAAGTAAACATGGCGTCGTGGCCCATATGCTTTGGTTTTATTGTTTGAATTGCCTCCCATTAAACTTCAATAACTCATACCAGACTGAAATTTGAAGTTAATTATTTAGTTTGATGGAGATTGCTATTTTATAGCTTGTGGTATTGTTCTATTCAATTATGAACTATGGAGTATTGGAGTATATAATGTGCATATATTGCAGTATTGCATTTGCATACTTTTCCCGTTGAGATGCTTTTGAAAAAACCATAGCCGGATTGGTGCCGTAAGTACTGGTGTAGCAACACATGTTCAAATGAGCAATATATATGGTTGTAGCTCTCTCTCTCTCTCTCTCGTTGGAATATATGTGGATAGAAGTGAATTTGTGCATTGCATTGCACTATTTGCATTTGCATTATGAAGTTACCAAGTAATTGTTGTCTTTATTACCATGCTATAAAATCATTTGGGGGCATTTTAAATTATATTTTATAATGACAAATGTGGGTAGTTTAGATACAAAATTAAGAGTTATTTTAATTATCTTTGTAATGGGAAAGATGGATAATTTAGATTCAATTCAATGTTAGGGGTTATTTTGAATTATGTTTCATAATGGCAAATGTGGGTAATTTAGATGCAAATTTAGAAGGCTCTTTTGAATTCTTTTTCATAATGACATATGTGGGTACTTTATATACAAATTTAGGGGTTATTTTGAATTAACTTTCATAATGGCAGAGGTGGGTAATTTAGATGCAAAATTAGGAGGTTACTTTATATTTTTTCATAACGACAGTGGTAGGTATTTTTTATAATATAATAAATTGCAATAGATCCAATAGCTATTATTGGTGATAATGATTATTAGAGTCTACAAAATTAAAGGTCAGATAATTCTAATTATTGTAAGAATTTAAAGATTTTTTTTTTTAACGCGTCTGATGAAAATTACCATGGTACTCTGCTTGGGGCCTCTAATTAGTAATAGTAAGATATTTTGGGATTCTAACCAGTTTTGGATCAAAAACTTCTCAACTATAAAGTTTTAGATTGCGTCAAGGACTACAATTTTGATATAAAGTTTGTTTTCATCAAACTTCATATGAATATCTTGTTGCTATATGCTTCTCTCGACGAGATTTGTGAAGGTTATTATATGTAAATGTAACCTTACAGACCTAGGACAAACATCTGTCCCCGACCCACTTCCGACGGGGCGCGAGTTGCATACATGCATAAAATATACCCCAAACAACAAAAATGAAAACAACAAAGAGAATGGCTAGCAATGCAAACTCGTTTGTATATATTACAATTGAGTCTGTCTACTGCACAACCGTGTGTTTTAGTAAAAACTAGCACTCGGTTGTTGGCTGTCCGTAAAACACTCGATTTCAAACAAAGAAAAAACCGTGTGTTTTAGCACAAGCTACCACTCGGTTGTTGTTTGCATGTAGAACACTTGATTTCCAACAGAGCCAAATCTGTGTGTTTCAGGAACCTGTAGCACATGAATTGTACCACCGTTAGATTGAAATCCAACGGCTGAAAAAAAGAAAGAAAAAAGGAAACAAATCTGATGCAATTGTAACAGCAAACAAAGGCTCACACAAAAAGCCCACGCAGAGTTGATCTGTTGCTGTTGTTAGATGTAATTTCTGTGCGTGGGAAAGAAGCATTCAGGCCCATGCAGATAGACTTGGGAGACAAGGAAAGCAAAAAAAAAACAGATCTGCTATGCGTGAGGAAAGGCTCTCACGCAGAGTAGGGGAAAGGGGCAGACATCAGATTGCAAAGAAGAACAACAGGAAATTTCAAGAAGAAGCACTGCAAGACTGATCCATACCTCATCAGCAAAGGTTAGTATCCCAATCTTTTGAATCTATTTTTCTAAAAAAACAACAAAAAACAATAGCAGCTCAGATCAAAGACTATGACAACCTAGATAGATCCATGGAATCTGTAATCATGAGAGCAATAAACACATTCAGGATGGCAAAGATGGCCTACTCCTTGTGCTTGCTCCAACGGCAGGGCGTGACCCTAGTTGCTCACTGTGCACAAGGAGCAGGTCTAGCATTTAGGGTTGTGATGTGGTCTAAAGGCTAGAAACAAGCCTACAGAAAGACAAAGAAACCAACACAAAGACATCTTCTCATGCATTGCATTACACAATAGAGAGGATTAGGTAAATAGCAACATGTAGCAGCACCCAACTATTTTCGGATGCTACTAGCTTTTGCACCATCTTACAAAACCACTCTATGGTGTACATAGAAATAAAGACAAACTGGCACACAACCACACAAGCATGACTAAAAAACCTTGATGACACATACCTGTACATACAACATGGTGTAGAACTGTTCGTCCTTTTACATCTGCTTTTATTAGACCAGCACCATGATCAAGCAGATACTTCACAATGGATATAACACCTGACTGTGCAGAGGCCACCAACGATGTTGCACCTGCAAAAGAAAAACATAAAAAGTGCAATTTATATATCTCACACTACCAGGTGCCAAAGAGTTACACATATGAGAGCATACAATTTCCAAAAGCACAAAAAAGCTAGAAAGAACCTTCACATGAACCTCCACTTGCAGCCATATTTTGATCACACCCTAGTTCCTCAACCAAGTATTTGTAGACATACAAATGGTCCTGGCATGCTGCTGGATCACCATTTTCTATGCCAAGTGTTCAATCACCATTTCCTACATATAATTGATGCTCCAACTTTATACTAATGACATTATTTATTTCTAAATGCAGGTAAACAATAGGGCAAAATTGATACTGGAAGTAGGAAGTAGTATAGAGCATTTAAGCTATGGATGATGCAGTTGGTTCTGATGTCGACCTCTCAAATACATACAGATACAAAAAGGTGAGCAAATCATTGCTTAGTTTCAAAAATGCCAAGATAAATAAGGTTCTTACTAAACTAGAATATATTTGAATGCGGAGAGGCTTCACTGGACTTATACTAGAACAGATCAGAAACTCATAGGAAGATAATCAGATAGACACGAATAGACAGGTAAAAATTATACTGCAAGTATACAAAAATTACAATGCACACATATGGAAATTACACCCATATAAGTGATGTAAATTCAGCACAATAGGAGTGTAATTTTCAATATTATCCAGGAAGTCAACAATATTGAATTCAAAAGCATCAAAAAATGAGGAAGCCATGGAATACCTTATGGCAGAGTTTGACAAGATGAAAATCAATCTAGATAAAATGTTATCTGCTCAACAAACAGGTGAAGCACAGAATATCCAGCAAGGGAATGAAGAAGCAGAAACTATAGCAAGAGAAACTGGAGGTCAACAGATTGAAATAGATGATCCAGAAAGAATTCAGAGAAAGGGAAGACCACCTAAACTACAATAATCAAGCCATTTATAGAAGTAAAGAAGAAGATGGTGGCTACAGAAAAGAAGAAAAGAAAACAAATGACACAGGTAGTGTAGGTACACAAGTAACAAAGAAGCATAGAAAAAATTTCAGTACATACAAATAGAATTTGAATCGAAATGCACATATTCTTATTTATGTGAACTAATAATGTTTTGTAGGCTCCCAATGAAGCCAAAAAAAGAGAGGAAGGAAACATCAAATGGTAGCATTGATCCCAAAGCAACAAAACACTGAGGACATAGAAATCAAAGATGATCAACACATGGAAGCGAAATTTATCAATCAGAAGGAGGGATGCAGTGAATTTGAGTGGCCAATTAATTTATGTAATTTGTTTAATGAACATGATGCTATAAGCTTAAATTAAATTATGCCTAGAGCTATAATTGCATATGCTGAGAACTACAATTGCGGTGGCCAATAGCTGCAATTTACATTGTTGGTGATTGCAATTGTGTAACCGAATGTTTTATTTGTCTGATTTTCATCAACAGCAGGTATTATTAGTAATAGAGCACTTAAAAATTAAGTGGTATATTGTGGATGCATCTTATTTCTATAGTAGTGCAACAACACAACAACAAAGTAGCTAGAGCATATTTTCTAACCTGTGAGGTTTTGTGAACTCAAAATTGAGTTTGTGGGTCTGTGTTGACACAAATCACAATAAACAGATTTCAAGATGTGTTAACACAATTCATAGGAGATATTTTTTTTCTATGAAAGGACAAAGACAAATAAGAGGTGTGTGTTGACACAAATCACAATTAACAGATTTCAAGATGTGTTAGCACAAATCATAAGAGATAATTTTTTTCTATGAAAGGACAAGCACAAAAAAAGATGTGTGTGTTGGCACAAATCAAAATTAACAAAGTTCAAGATGTGTTAGTACAAATCACATGAAACAATTTTTTCTATGAAAGGACAAGGACAAATAAGAGGTGTGTGTTGGCACAAATCACAATTAACAAAGTTCAAGATGTGTTAGCACAAATCACAAGAGACAATTTTTTTCTATGAAACGACAAGGACAAAAACTAGGTATGGGCAGACACAAATCACAATAAATAGAGGACCAAACCAACTGGAAAGTATCTTGAGCATATTTTCCAAGCTGCATGTATGCTTGGAAAATAATGTTGTTTCCCTGAAAAAAAAACGCTCTAAAGATCCTAGGGAATAGATTGCACAAAACACAAACTACAACAATAACAGTGATATCCCATTTATGACATTCAGTAAATTTTAAATTAAGGAAAAACAATCTTTTGCTTCTGATCAGTCAATCAAACAACTAAAATCTATAAATCACATGCTCCCGTTGACTTGTTCAAAACAATAGTGAAGATCCAAATAGCCTACAAGGCCACAAGAAGAGTAGAATATAAAGTCTAACATGATAGTGGACAGGTGGAAAAAAGCATAGGACTGCAAGCTTGAAGAATGGTGGCACTAAGCAATGAGGATGTACATGAATCATTCCATGATTCTTCATGTATGCAAGATGATAGCTACAAAACTAATGCCTAGTAAGCATCAACTGCATACATGAGAGGAGGTACCTAAACTGATTTCACATAAAGTTAAACAGGAGAGGTCATATGACAGAAAAGAAGTTAACAATGGGGCTTCTTCAACAACTACAGGATTATCCTTTGTACCTCCATTTCCAGTATGATCCAACACACTTGCCTAAAATTCACAAATACATTATTTAGGAAAAATAATTTTAAACTAAAATCACTATTCAAAACATAGTAACATAATCAACAAAAGAAAATTTTGAATGCACATGATCCATCAATTTAGAAAATACAAAACTGAAGGAAAATGAATAAGATGTACGAACATTGACCTCAACATCATCATCTTTTCTGCAACTGAGAGGGGATTTGCCAAGACGTTGAAATAGTCCACGTCGAGTCCTAGAAGCTACACTATCAGGATTGGAAGTTTGTGATGCATTGTTTTTCCTCTTCCTCTTCCTTCTACCTAAATTTGCACCTGAAAAATATTCATAAGAGTATGAACAAGAGATACAAAGTTAACTCAATGCTGAAACAATGTTACAGAACACTTCATGTACCTTGAGCTGATGAGTTATTGGAAGAAATAATTACAGTTGCCTAAGAAACGCCACAATTCTCACTACCATATGCCCTTTTTCACTCGTGGTTCACAAAGCCCTTAAGCATTCATCCAGCAGGCTTCGTATCCTCAGCAACTAAACTAAGCGTCCCAAATAAACAAACCTGTAATCACATTTTTCCTTTAAATGTTGTTGCCAAATAGCTGATCCCATATAGCACATATAGAAAACTAAATAGAGAAAATAGAGTGCTCACGGGGAACAAGCACAACAGCATCGTCATGTGGAATTTGTCCCAGGCTCCAATATAGGCTTACAGCCGCAAAACTTGTCTACACTATTGACCCTGCTGGCAACAAGTGTCATCGAAATACATTTTTCAGAAAGATAGTAACTGGATGCTCGTTCAATAACTTGACAATTTAAAAATCGATGAACACAAATAATATCTGGCTCGATCATAAATAGCTTGAAGTTGGTACTGGGCTTCAAAGAAATAAATAATCATAGCATACAACTAAGAAATTTTTTACAATGGTTGGAGAGGCGATGAGAGGCAATAGGTGTGTCTATGGTCGGTGGGCCCAGAACCAGTGTTCACCTAAATGGCCTAAATGGCCGATTAAACGGCCACTAAACGGTAAACGGTGGTAAACTGTTTTGTTTAGGGGGTAAACGAAAATTAAACGGTTGACCGTTTAAATGGTAAAAAAACCGGAAAAAACGGTCTAAACAGACTAAACGAAACGGAGATAAACAGTATTAAACAGGCTAAACAGTTGTTTAAACGGCTGTTTAGGCGAACACGAGGTAAATTTAGTTCAGTTTTGTATGGATAAATTTGTATACTTAAGTTTATTATATTTATAAACATGTACACTTGATATGTTACATGCATAAATATCTATATTTAGTTCTTTTCACATGCATAAATATATATACATACCAAAATAATTGATTTTTACTCGGATAAATATGTATAAATGCTAGAATAATTGATTTTACATCAAAAAGTATGCATATTTTGGTAAGTTTGTGTAAAACCGTTTAGACCGTTTTAATCCGTTTAAACACCGTCTAAACCGTTGAAACGCTAAACAAAGGGTGACCGACTGTTTATCGTTTAGCATTTAGGATAACATTGCCGAGAACATGAGAAAGCAATGAGAGGCGATGGGAGGCGAGAGGTGTGTCTATGGTCGGTGGGTCCATATGCGTCACGTCTCCTCCGTCGCCTCTGAAATTGAGGAGATTAGGACCCCAAATAGAGGAGTGGTAATTCTTTTTTTTAGTTTTTTTTTAGTGAAGGGTAAAAGGGTAAATGCATAATTGCAAAAAAATGTTTTGAGTAGTATAGTTAGGGTGTATGATTCAAGTAGTATAGTTAGATGAAAATCATCTTCTTCATTTTTTTTGAAAAACTTCTAGCGTCGCGTGCTGACCGGTTCGGCGTGGGGGGAGAGGGCGCGGCGGGGGCGTGGGGTGGGACTGAGAGGGGTGTGCGCAATGACCGTATTGCCCTTGGACGATTAAAATCAACAAAAATGACTATTTTGCGTAGGCGATGGGAGACGATAGGAAGCGATCCCAACCATTGTAAAAGGTCTCTAAAACTAAATAGCAAGAATGACATCTCTGCCTTTATCAAATTCAAAAAGAAATAGATCAGTGATACAATACAGTTATCGACCTGTGCAGAACAATACAGTTACCGTTACAGAGCAGCATGCATGAGACTGAGCCGAGCTACCAAAAAATGAACTCATCGCCAAAACTGAAAGTAGAAGCCATTCTAGATCACTGCTTGCTCAGCTCAGCTCTTGCTAACAAGTACTAATCCTAGGCTACCAAGCAGACACCACCACTGACACATTCACACAACATACTACTTAGCACTACTACTTCCTACAACGTCAATGCTCCATCAGTAGCTAAGCTACATCAGTACGCCCAGAACCTGAATTAGATGTTCAGGGACCTTCCACTTCGAGCTACGCTCGTGCAATGCGCCCAGAGTATATCCATCAGGAAGCAGCTGGGCAAGCACCAATGTCTGATGCACCCACTTCAGACATTGAACAAGGATCAACCAAGCGCCCCCAGACGCCATACCTGTCGTCAGAGCAAGGAACCACGGCAGCGGACGATCATCTGTCTGCCTACGAACAAAGCCCATGCACCCCCGCACCCCTAGTCGCAACCAAATCAATAGCCACAACCCCTACGGCAACCATATCACAACAAAAAAGGGGCCATCGGCACCAGGTCCATGGATGACTTCACGTATGACTCACTACTGGAAACAGGGACTTTGCCGAGTACCTACGGCACTCGGCAAAGGCCTAAAAACACTCGGCAAAGGCTTTGCCGAGCGCTGCACTCGGCATAGGCCACTCGGAGAAAAAAAAGTCGGCAAAGCCTTCTTTGCCGAGTGTCCGATGCGCTATCATGACGGTTGCTTTGCCGAGTGTCTCAAGGACGACACTCGGCAAAGAATTTATATAATTTTTTCCCCAAAATTGTTTGCCGAGTGTCGGCTCTCGGCAAAGAATTTTTTTATTTTTTTTTAAAAAAGTCTCTTTGCCGAGTGTCTGCGGTGACACTCGGCAAAGCCTTCCCCTTTGCCGAGTGTCGTGTCCTGACACTCGGCAAAGAGCCCAGCTTTGCCGAGTGTCCTTGCAATTACACTCGGCAAAGCTAGGAAATCTGGTGTTTTCCTCTAGTTTTTGCCAGCTTTGCCGAGTGCAGTGGGCATTGCACTCGGCAAAGAGGCCTTTGCCGAGTGTGACACTCGGCAAAACGTCTATAATTGCCTATTTTTTCTTGTTTTTACATTCCAACACTTCCATCACACATTCAAACAGAAAATTTCAAAGATATTCATCACATTCTTCAAATCCATGACATTCATCACACATTCATCACTTACATATCACAAACACCATTTAGAAGTCACAAACATAAGTGTCTGAATATATCACATCGAAATTCACAAGTTCAAAAGTTGTTCATCATCTAACATCCAGTTTATTACCACAATTCCATGAACATGGACAAGTTCAAACTCATTACCAAATACGCCTTTGATCGGGCGGTGACTGATACGGATCCTGAGGATTAGGCGGATTATTGGAACCCGCCGACTGAGGCTGCACAAAGGAGTATATATTCTATGTGTTAGACATGTACTTGGCTAGCTAATTAGAAATTACTTGCATGTAAGAGACTGCAATTAACTTTCATACTCACAGGTGTAGGTCCATCCCAGGGTGAGGCTGCAGGTGGAGGTGGTGGAGCGAGCAGCTCAGGTAGCACAGCAAGACCCGTATGTTGCCCAAGGCTTTGAAGAAAGCCCGTGATGCTCGACAACCGAGTCTCATAGGTCTCCGTGATGCCCGTCAACCTACTCTCATAGGTCTGACGCTGGGACATCAGCTGCGCCTGCAGCTCTTGACGCTGTCGAGCTTCTTCTTCGAGCCGGGCCTGCAACATTTCACTCCAATGTTTCAGTAATGCATAGCTAATTACGGTGTGTAAAAGTAAATATATGACGAGTCAAACTGAAATTACCTCGAGGACGTCGACCCATTGCTGTGCAACGGTCGGCCGTGTGCATATGGTCGAGCTCTCGCTCGTGCTCTGGGCTCGGATCGTGGAGAGGTCGGGGACAGCGGTCGAGTCGATTGTGCCATCGGCAATCCACATGTGGTCATGCTTCTTCCCTCCTCCCAACCTCATGACGAGCTCCATATCAATCTCCTGCGTGCACGGGTCGAAGTCTGGCCCATGGACTGACCTTGCCGCCGACGTGTACTCGCTGATGCGGGTGTGGACGCTCAGGTTCGTGTACTCCTGGGGCCCGTCCTCCAGGCTGAAGGAGACGTCGGACGTCGCTTTTCCCTTGTGGGACATGCACCATGCCTGGAAGTCCGAGCACTCCTAGCCTTGATGTGTCGCCCTCTATGAGAAAGACATCAAGAAGATTAGAAATCAGTTATAATTGAGCATCAGAATAGATAAATAAATTCGTGTACCCATGCGTCTCTGTATCTGGTGAGGTTGCGGCTGCCTTGATGGTGTGCTGGTCCTTGCATCTCCAAACGCCATTCCCTTGCAGCGTTGTGCATCGAGGCATACCCCTCCGTAAACCAGTTGTCCACGATCTTCTCCCACGCCTCGGGATACGATCCGCACCACCAGGGAATCATCTGCATGTCATCCGGTAATTGACATATAAGATGATCGAATTAAACCTACTTATTCTCAAAACGAATCAATCTGGATGTTCTCATGTACCTCAATGTACTGCTCCCGGGCCAGGTCCATGGTTCTGGCGTCGGCCTTTTTGACCCTCTGTCCAAGCTTCGACCCGTAGTAGGTGACAACGGCCTGGATCTTCGCCTCGTGAATCATGTCGACGACGAGCTTTTTGCAGGCTTTGGTCGCCACCTGATCCTTCTTGCCCTCAAATCCCTCCTCGCATTTGAAATAAGCCTGCAGACAAACACGATATTTGTATGGATATTTTTTAAAGAAAAAGTTCAATGAAAGAAGCAATGCTATGCGAGGAGACTTACCCAGAACTCCCCAATGACCCATGCTGCCTTATTGGGGTACGGCTCAGTATCAGCGGCGATGGCATAGTGGTCAAACGAACAGGCCGCCAACATGTTGTTCTTGTACGTGACGACGCCAGGGTAGTGTTGCCTGCACAGAAGACCTAGGATGCCATTGGGGTGTGTGCACCAGCACCGAACACAACGACCCAGTTCCTGCACATGTGATTAAGAAAAATTAGTAGTTCATCTTTGTTTGAACTTATCATATGAAGTAGGGGAAAATAAAATGTCAAGTTTACTTACTTTTGCCCTTCAGGGCGAATCACTGGGCGGCGGTGAGGAAGCGGAAAAGCAGGGAGGTTCGCGGGACCTCGCAGGTACACCCTTGGAGCAGAGGAAGAGGAACCCGTGCCTCCCGCCAACGCCTCCTACTCGTCGAAGGGCACCTCCTCCTCGTCGCCCTCGGGGGGCGTCTGCGAAACCTCCTCCTCCTGCTCCTCCTCCTCGTGCGCCCTCTCCACGGGCGTCACCGGCTCCGCCTCCTCCGACACCTAGAGATGTGTCGGGGGCCTCCTGCTCCTCAGGTTCCTCCTCCTCCTAGCGTCCGACCCCTTGGCCTCCTCCCCCGCTTGGTAAAGCGACCTGACGGGCCTGTGACGCCCACCCGCCATCTTTGTTGAATCACCTGAAAAAAAGAAAAGTATTACATGTATTAGAAATAATATTCATGCTTACAAAACACTTAATTAGAAATAGATGCAAAATAATAATCAACTTTAGTATTACATTTATTAGAAATAATCGTCATTATTTGGATTAGCTGGATCATAGGTCTCATCATCGCTATCAACATTGTCCAAATCATCAACACTAATTGAAGGAGGAATGCTGTCTTCATTGTCATTGCCTAAACGTAATCGCTCAAGCATTTGTAGGTCATCCACATTTTGGACCTCATCTCCAGCATCCTCATCATCAACCCTTTCATTGTCTACTTCAATTTCTATTGCTTCGGTTAAGTCTATCACAAAGCTTCCTTGTAGCCCCTCTTCTTGAAAGAACTCTCCCTCATATGTGCTTGGATTGAAGTTGTAATCTTCATCGTTTGGGGCAGGTAGTTTACCATGTGGTGATACCTTGTGCATAATAGCCCAACCCTTAAGCTCTTCGTCTTGGCACGCGTATGGCATATAATACACCTGGTAGGCCTGTTGAGCCACAATATAGACATCTTTTCCTAGGTAGACGGAATCTGGTTGAATCTCCACTAGCCCAAGATTAGGGGTCCGTCTCGTTGCTCCAAGATCAAACCAGTGGCATTTGAATATGACAGGATTAAGAGCTTTGGAACCATGAAATGAAAGTTCATAGATTTCCTCAATTCTTCCATAATATTGGACCTCATCAGTGCCTGGTGTTAAAACTCCGCTATTTGTGGTCTTTCGATTGGGCCAACTCTGCTCGTAGCATGTTGTTTGAAAGCGATATCCATTCACGTCGTAGTCGTTAAATGACTTGACCCTAATGGCATAGCCGTTTGCAACCTGTCTTAACTCGTCACTTATAGTAACATCAGTTTGGGCCTTCTGTTTGAACCAAGAAATGAAATCGGGCCTCCCTGGTCCCGCACCCTTTGAAAGAAGGGTATCAGTTTCCTGCGGGGTTGGATCCCTTCGTCCTTGCCAGGTTTGACGAGTGAATTCCCTGTACCAAAGAGAAATAAGGGGTTTGGATGCGAAATAGTGTGACGGCGTATCGAAACAAGGGGGTTGAGAACTTACCCAATGAACGGCTGCACCTCGACAAGGTTGGTCAACACATACAACATGATACTGCGCCACTCTTCATTTTTCAATTGCTTAGTGGTCGATGCACTTGCGCTTTCGAGCTGCCCTTGGAAAAGGCTGAGCTTCGATTCATTTTCGCCAGCATTATAACGAGGGGGTGGATTATGCACGCTAGGAAGGAGGTTCGGTTTGTAGTATTTCTATGTGAAGGTTCCCACCTCCTCCCTAACGGTTTCCTCTGCAATGAAAGCCTCAATTTTGTCCTTATTTCTACATTTTGTTCGAACAGTCTTCAGACATCTCTCGATTGGATAGCACCATCGGGCCTGCACGGGCCCCCCCATATGTGCCTCATAGGGGAGGTGCACAATCAAATGCTGCATCGGCAAGAAGAAGCCGGGTGGAAAGATCTTCTCCAACTTACAGACCAACACAGGTGCCGCTTTTTCCAAGTCACGAACGACGGACCGGTCAAGCTCCTTTGCACAAAGCTGGCGAAAGAAATAGCTTAACTCTGCAAGCACTTGCCATATATGATCAAGGACATAGCCTCGAACCATCGCTGGAAGAAGCCGCTCAATCTAGATGTGGAAGTCATGACTCTTCATCCTGTTGACTCGCAGAGTGCCTAAGTTGACTCCCCTCCTCAGATTCGTTGCATACCCATCAGGGAACATTAGCGTTTGGATCCATTGAAGTACTTCCCTCCTCTGATCCCTAGTCAAGACGAAATTGACCTTAGGCCGCCTCCATGTCTTGTTGCCTCTAGGAGGCTGCATCTCTTGCTTTGGTCTATCACATAATGTTGCCAGGTCCACTCTAGCCTTAGTGTTATCCTTAGACTTTTCAGTGTCCATGAGTGTTCCCCAAAGTGCCTCGGCGACATTCTTCTCGGTGTGCATTACATCAATGTTATGTGGCGGAAGAAGGTCATCGAAATAGGGGAGCCTCGTCAAGCCTGACTTATGTGTTCACATATGTTGCTCACCATATCCCACAAACCCACCATCTGGAGTGGACACGAGAGCATCTATCTGCGCATGAACCTCGGCACTAGTCATCATCCGCGGTGGAGGGTCTGTCACTACGACACCTTTCGTAAAGTTCTTGATGTCTTGTCTGAATGGATGCTCAGAAGGGAGGAATTGCCGATGTGCGTCAAACAACGAATACTTGCCACCCTTCCGTAACCAGATGAACCTCAAAGCTTCCTTGCATAGTGGGCTTGGGAACTTCCCGTGAACACACCAACCGCTGAATAACCCATACGCTAGGAAGTCATGCATGGAGTACTGGTACCAAACGTGCATTTTGAAGCTTGTCTTTGTAGCTCTGTCGTATGTCCATACCCCTACCTCCCAAGCATGGATCAATTCATCAATCATCGGCTCCATGAACACACCCATATTACTCCCCGGGTGTCCAGGAATTATCAACGACAAGAATATGTTATGTCATTCAAAGGAGACACCGGGGGGGAGATTGAGGGGGATAATGAACACGAGCCAACATGTGTATGGGGCAGCCATCATTCCATAAGGATTGAACCCAACTGTTGCCAACGCAACACGTACATTACGAGCCTCTCCAGCTTTTTCACGATATATGTCATTGAAGTGTTTCCATGCTTCACCATCGGCTAGATGCACCATCTTCTCCGGACTTTACCGTTTTCCATTTTTGTGCCATGTCATCTATTTCACGGATTCCTCGTTCATGAATAGCCATTGGATCCTCGATAGGAACGGAAGGCGCCATACAATCTTCCCTGGGACTATCGTCTGACTCTTCTGGCCATCACCAAAGTCTGTCTCTAGGTACCTAGACGATTCACACTTTGGACAGTACTTTGCGTCCACATGTTCTTTCCAGAATATGACGCACCCCTTCGGACAAGCATGTATCTGCTCATACGGCATCTTAAGTGCCCAAAGGAGCTTCTGTGAATCGTACATGCTCTTTGGCAGAATGTGGCCCTCCGGAAGCAAGGTGCCAATCACGATCAACATCTTATCGAAGCCGTCTCGACTGATGTTTAACTCGAACTTCAACGCCATCAAGCGTCCAATGGCATCAAGTTCAGACACCGAGGACCGATCGTAAAGGGGCTTCTAAGCAGAGTTCATCATCTCGTAGAAAGCCTTTGTGGCTACCTCCATCTCCTCCTTCTCGCGTTCGTCAACGTCGAGTGCTTGGTGAACATCATCTAACAAGTCTGGTACATCGGCATCATCATCAAAAGCTTCGACACGTGGTCTCACCACCTCCTCTCTCGTACGATGGGCTTCACCATGGTAGATCCACCAGGTGTAGCCCGGCATATATCCATTCTTCACAAGATGTTTACCCATGTCGACCCTGTTTATCCTTCTCCTGTTTGCACATTTGGAGCAGGGACACGGCTCTAGCAGATGTGATGACAAAGCCTTGCCAAATGCCTTGTTCAAAAAAGCCTCAGTCTTGCGAAACCATTCGTCTGTGTACTCCATGTGACTTTTCCAGCCCGTGTACATCCACTGACGATCATCCATCCTCTAAAATGCCAGCGAGTAATGCAACCATCAACTACATCTACATGACTTTCATACTGTCTAATAGGTGAGGATAGGTCCTAATCCCACCTGCGGATGTGTAGATGAGGTTAGTTACCATGGTATGCTCCTATCCCAGACATAATTTCGGCAGCACCTCCCCGCTGTTCTCCCGATACACGTCCTGGCAAGGAGAGTGTGTATCCGGAGAACAACGGGGAGGTAATGCCGAAACCCTGTCTCAGATCAGAGCGGACCATGGAAACTAAACTCATCTATGCATCCGCGGGCTGTCCAAATAACGTGGACAATCTGAAAAAGATACGGCCATAGATATGCAAAGATATGCATACCACCAACCGTATCTCTTTCGGACGGGAGACGCCTAACTTGGTTACGCGATCTACGACCAAGGTACGCAAAAGAGGGGTTATACCTAGGGTGTCGGTGGAGTCAGGCTAGCGGGGCGATGGCGAGTCGGTGCAGAGGCGAGGCGACGCGGTGCAGGCAGACCCGCAACGCCGAGGAAGATGATCGGTGTAGCCAAGGTGCTCTAGCTCCACTCAGAAAGTTCCTTCACCTGCATGAAAAACAAATAGATTTGGGTCAATTCTAAATTTTGGCAGCACCTCCCCTGCACGGGGAGGTTTCCAAAACCTGCAAAAAACAACGGCACGAAGGCCAACAATCACAACGGCTCGAAGGCCGACAATCACAACGGCTCGAAGGCCAACAATCACAATGGCTCGAAGGCCGACAATCACAACGGCTCGAAGGCCGACAATCACAACGGCTCAAAGGCCGACAATCACAATGGCACATCATTATACCTTGGCGGCAGAGGCGTCGACGAGACGAGAACACGGGGAAGATGGCGCCGGGAACGGAACGGGAAGGCAACCTCCTTCCTCCTTCTTCCTCCTTCCTCTCCTTCCTCCTTCCTCTCCCCCTTCTTCCTCCTTCTGCACCGGTCGTTCGGTGGGGCGTGGCGGGGGGGCGGCGGGGCGGCGTGGGCCGGCGGTAGGGCGGGCGCTCTTCGCGCTCTTCGGCGGAGCGGAAGCGGGGAAGCAGGCGCGCGCAATGGCGGCGCAAGGGTCGGGCGGGGCTTGATGCTTGGCGTCGGGCAGCAGCCAGCAGCGTGTGGCGGCGCGCGGGCGGCAGCCTGCAGCCTGCGGCGGTGTGCGCGTGGCGCGGCGGGAGCGGTTGTGTGGATAGGGTTTGGCCGGGGTGGGCCGGCCAGGGCCCATTTTGATGTTAGGTCCTTTGCCGAGTGCCACGGGCCGGCACTCGGCAAAGGTTTTTTTTTAATTTTTTGTTTATTTTCTTTGCCAAGTGCCCTGTCTCTGGCACTCGGCAAAGATCCCCTTCTTGAGAGTGCCGTCCGGCACTCGGAAAGATTTTTTTTATTTTGCTCCCATATTTTTTCTTTAGGGTTGCTACAGTGCTTTAAAGTACATGTTAAAATTTGGTTGAATTTTGTGACTTTTTACTATATTTTTAGAATTATTTTTGTTTTGTTGATTTATTTCGCAAAAAGCAAGTTTGAAATGCAGGTGCATCGAATAATGAAATCTAATCATTCAAAAAATGATTGTCATGCTAGTGAGTGTGTTTGGAGGCCGTATAAACGAAACATGAGGACAAAGTTGCGGCCAAAGTGTTTTTAAATTGTATAAAATTCAAACGAATTCAGAAAATCACGAAACTTGTGGATGCATCGTTATATAGCATGTGGAGCCTATGGTAAAAATTTGAAAAAGTTTCATCCACGTTGTCACGTACGGTGCTTAGAAACTAGGACATCTCCACATGGGGGTCTTTGTTGAGTGCCAAAGACATGGCACTCGGCAAAGAAAATAAACAAAAAATTAAAAAAAAATCTTTGCCGAGTGTCTGACGGCGACCACTCGGCAAAGCCTAACGGTGGGTGGCCGACGTCACCTCGGTTAGCCTTTGTCGAGTGTTTAGCTTTGCCGAGAGCCCGACACTCGGCAAAGGGAGGCTTTGCCGAGTGCTATCCTTTGCCGAGTGCCTGGCACTCGGCAAAGAATGATATGCCGAGTGTTTGGCTTTGCCGAGTGCGGCACTCGGTAAAGTCTATCTTTGCCGAGTGCCCGACATTTGGCACTCGGCAAAGTAGGAAACACTCGGCAAAGCCCCTGTTTCCCGTAGTGACTTCGAATCACCAAGGTACCTACAGTGCTGGATGTGGATCCATCGGCGCCGGATTTACCAACTACAGAAGCCGAGGCGGGGCGGGGGTATAGGAAACCGCGCGGGGGGCGGCGGCGTGACGTGGGAAGCGTAGGCGGAGGTGAGCCGTGGGGACTTGAACGGGCGGGCCGGCTGCAGCACCTCACCATGGTGGTCGTCGTCGCTGGCGACGCAGCGGACACGGGAGGATGACTCGGCGGCAGCGGAATCGACGGTGGCCCAGCAGAATGCGGATCCAGCAAACCCAAACAACGAAGATTCCATGGAATCGAAGGAAGAAAAAGCAGAAGCAACGAACCTGGAAAGAATTGCCTCTCCGACCAGGGAGAGCGTTGCAGGGAGGAAGACGATGGGAAAATGAGGCACCCAAACAGACGTGACTCCCAATTTGAAACAGTACCGAAGGTGGGTCATTCAAATCAGAGAAAGAAATAGACAGACGCAAGGACACACACGATGCCCATGGAACGGCCACAAAAAACGTGTGCCAACACAACCAAAAACACATGAGTGTGATATAGCATTTATGTTACAATTACACAAGTCAGGAGTAGTACCTTTATCGTCACACTACTACAGGTGCATGCATGCATGTATTGCCGCTTATATATGCCAAACAAAGAAAAACCGTTTCTCTAGCAATGGAAAGAAGAAATAACAAAAACACGGCACACAGGATAGGGTTTTTTTTTTTTTTTTACTGATCGAAACACATCTTCCTTAGTACGTACGTGGTTGCATGCAGGAGCTCTACCTTAAGCTTTATTAAGCTTTTGCAGCACCAGCAGCAGCAGCCTGCAGATGAGCGGCGGCGGCCACCGCCGAGAAGGTCAGCTCCATGACTCTGAGCTTTTCAGGTGGCGCGGCCGCAGCGACCGCGTCGGCCGCCTTCGCGTAGGCAGCAAGGGTTCTCGCGATCCTGTCCCTGTCCCCCTCCGCGTACACCTTGTTGATGGCCGCGTCGGTGGCGAGCCTCTGCTTGAGCACCACGTCCGTGATCCCCAGCCTGGTCTGCGGCGTGTCGCCCGTGGCGATGACCCCGGCGAAGGCCTTCTCCGTCTTGGCGTACGTCTCGCAGAAGGCCTTGTCGACGGCGGGGCACCTGCCCGGGTCCGGCGCCACCACGCCGTTGAACGCGAACGCCATCGTGCCCAGCTTCCCCGCGGGCGACGCCGCGATGACGGCGTCCGCGGCCTTCTCGTACGCGCCGGCCACGCTCACGAAGTTGTTCTCGTCGCCGGACGCCGTCGCCTTGCCCAGGGAGACGTCCATGTTGAGCTGCTGCAGCAGCACGGCTTCCACGGCCTCGGACCGCTTCGCCGGCGGAGCGGCGGCCACCACGCCGTCGAATGCCTGGCGCGTCTTCACGTCCATGGTGGCCTTGTACTTCTTCGCAGTCGCCCACTCCGCCGGCAGTGCCCGCGGATCGGTTTCTTCCGCGAGCACTGCCACTGATACCGTATCGATGGCGGCAGAAAGGACGACGACGACCATGAGTAGGAGGAGGATCTTGGCCGCCATTGCTTAGGTGTATGTAATTTGTTTATGCTAACAAGCAATTGGGTAGTGCTGAGAGAGGCAATATATAGTCTATATAATAACCAAGAAGATGGACGTCAGGAATTTCTGATTCTTGTCTATAAATAGCGGATGGTGTGGTGGGCGTAAGGCCAAGAGAGATTCATGGATAAGCCATATACTATGCGTGTGTTGTTTAATTTAGCTCCAAATTTGAAGTGGCCTACCTCCATCCGTTCCATGCATGTGTGCATGGCTGGTGTTTGGGCTACGTACCCCGGCCCCTCCTCCCTACCTTTGACCGAGAGGACCAACCGTATTAATCTTGTTTGGTTTGGCTTCTTCACCAGCTCTACGAGCGGTTTTATGTCAAATGGGGTCAAATGAAATGGTTTTATCTAGCAATGGAGCCCCTTAAAACCTGCTCTCATAGAGATAGGGACACGGAAATTTTGCCCTCGAGGGCTCATGCTCCTACACATGCAGTCGTTCGATGCTGTTTTGATCCGTGCCCACTAGTTAAAGAAAAATCTCAATTTGAACATAGGGATAAGAGTAGAGAAAAAGGGTTTAACGACATCACCACAGTAGAGTAACCCAGGGACATCTCGTAGGGGGCAGGGCTGATGCTCCTACACATGCAGCTGTTCGATGCTGTTTTGAGATCCGTGCCAACTAGTTAAAGAAAAATCGAATTTGAACAAACCCTAACAGATTAACGTAGGATCTGGGTGAGAGCAGTAGAGAAAAAAGGGGTTTAACGACATCACCACAGTAGAGTAACCCAGGGACATCTCGTAGGGGCAACGACGGTGACGGCAGTGGCGACCGTAAAGCTACCATGGCGGCGGCGGTAGCGGCGACCTGCGATTAGATGAGAGGGAGAAGAGATGTGAACCTGCGATTTGGTTCAAAAGAAAGGAAGGGCAATAGGAATGGGGAAGAACTGGAGATGGCCGATGAACTGGTGGTGTCTGCTATGGCGCGGCGGCAAGCTGCAGCGGCACCGATGCGGCTTCGGCCTGACCGCAGGCACACTGCCTGCATGGGCGCCTTCCTCGGCGTCGGCCGCTGATCCGCTGCCCATTTCTCCTTCGCTTTCGGCTCCACCGCCCAGCGGCGATGGCGACCGGAGGAGAGGCTTCGTTTCCATTGTTGGGACCGAAAGGCAGGAGAGAGAGAGGAGGATAAGACCAACCCACGCCGGACCGGTCAGCCCCAATCATGTGTGGGGGGCCACTGTATATGCGTAGTATATCGCGGGGTATTTGAAGTTTAATAGATTCGTATTTCGAGCTGGAGCAAAGGAGGCACAGATCACGAAATCTTCATCCAACGGTCACATGTGCGAGGGCACATGCCCTGCCGGGCAGATTTAACTTTCTCCATAGAGATATGCTTATTTTGACAAACCTTCTAGATGAACAACCATGACTTCACAATATTGTTACTTGCTTATCATTTAAGTCTTCTTTGCTCTAGAAGTCTAGAGACAATAGATAGATTTGTTTGCATCAGCATGAATGAGCCATATGTTCTTTAGAATAATAACCGCAGCCAAATGTCCCATTTGTTTCCCTAACCCATCTCCCCAAATCCCTCGGGCTGTAGTGGAGTGGAGGCCGTCGTATCTGATCGGATTCTCGCCTTCCTTCCCCATGGATGAACTCGTTCTGCTCTCCTCTCAATCCAGGAGGAGGAAGGCGGTGGGCTGAGCCCAAGCTGGGTCCTCCTCGACCACACCGCCTACATCGCCGCCGACTCCGTCTCCAACTCCACCACCGCCGTCGGGCAGATGAGACCTATCCACTTCTCCTTCTGCCCCGGCCGCCCCTCGCTCCTCTCCTACCTCTGCGCCCACTTCCCAGGCCCGGTCTTCGGCCCCACCGTGGGCACCGTCTTCGGGCCCCCCCGCCGTGCGCTGTGTCAGAGTTGCCGCCGTTGTCGTCAGCACGCTCCGATCTAGCCCTCCTCCGCGTCACCATCCCGGGAGCGCCGGGCGTCAACGACGACAGCTCCTTCGACTACTTCGTCTACACGGCCCGCCCGCGCCCGGGCGCCTCCTCCCTCGACCTGCTCCCGAGGCCCACCGGCGCCCCCCGCTTCTGGAACAGCGATGTCGCCATCCTGCGCTGCTGCTCTGGCGCCGGTTCCCGCTACGTCATCGCCGCCCTCAGGATCACCAGCAACCGATTGCACTTCAGGCTCCAGCGCTACGACTCAGACACCCGCAGCTGGACCATGCCGCCGCCCTTGACCCTTCACCAACCGGAGAGAGACAGGGTGCTCCCCATCCCCGACTCGGCCACCGAGCTGGTCTTCCACGACACTACCAAGGTCGTCGTTCTCGGATCTGCAACCGTTGGTTGGGTCGATCTGTGGAGGGGCATCCTGTTCTGCGACGTGCTCGATGAAAACCCCGTGCTCCGTGACATGCCACTGCCTAAGCCGGCGAGGAGCAACAGAAGGAGCTTCTGCATAGGTAGCCCAATCGGTCAGAGGGACATCACCGTCCTCACAATCCCAGAGGAGGTGAAGATCAAGTACGTCGAGATGGAGTTTCGCCCTGGGGTTGTCCCATCACCTCAAGACCACTCCGGCTCCGGCTCCAGCTCTGACGGTGAAGATGACTTTGAGTCTTTGACGACGTCGCTGACTACTGGACGGCCACCCCGTCTGGAGCATGCCAGTGCCGATTACTTCGTGGAACGACTGGCACAAGGATTGCACAATCGATGTGGCCCACATCACTGTCCAAAACCCAAGGCACTGCAAGGTGCTGCTGGCGTTGCCAACAAGGCTGAGCACTGATCCAGAGGATGCGGCGGTGAGCTTGAGAAGGCTGTGCACTGGTTACCCTACCTTGGGGCTTGGCATGGATGGCAATTTGGCCATTTATTTCTTGTCCAAGGTGGATCGCCATTCACCAGAGGGATGGGTGATCGAAGTTGGCGTCAAGGACACTGGTCTGAACCAGACCAGCCAGCCGGCTGATTCCACTCTTAAGTTACTGTTCACCAAATCAGCCGAATAATGTTTTTCTCTCACAACAAACCAGCCAGAACAGTGCTTTCAACCAAGTTTCAGACCAGCGAACGGGCCAATAAGCTGCAAGGTATCGCCAAGCTTGATGACAGGAAGAACAGGTCTTTCAGACACTACTACCGTATCACTGATATCTCCAAATATCTGATCAGGGCTACAGGTAACTAAGGCCCCGTTTGGTACGGCTTGCACCGGCTCCGGTTCATCTGACACCAACACTGTAGCACGAAGCCGGTTTTCCCTCTCCACCTTTTCTGTCTCACTGTAGCGATCGTACTGTAGCATAGGGGCTAGCCAAAAACCGTCTTACCGGCCCTGATGAACAGTGCGCGTGTCAGTGAGAGGGGGAGAGGAAGAAAGAGAAAACCGGCTTCGTGCTACAGTGTTGGTGTCAGATAAGCCGGAGCCGATGAAAGCCGTGCCAAACGGGGCCTAATTATATCTACTTGATGTACTCATATTTGTGATATGTGGCAGCGTGCGTGTTACAGTCTTATTTTCTTACAAATGATCATCTTTTTTTTTTGGCTCGTATTGGTATGGGTAGTTGACTAGCATAGAATTTAAGACAGGTGAGCATAACTTTGCATTAGTTATAGTATTGATAATCCCTCCCCTTGGACTATTCATAAAAGCCTTGTAAATTAAAACCCTGATGCAGTGATGCTATAAAATTATGATTCGAGATCAATGAACAGATGATTTTGATTGTCCAGTTAAAACATTAAAAGGATAGGATTTCCCATGGACAGAGCCGTGTGGAGGTTATGTGGTTTCAACATGTTGGTCTTAGGATTAGGAGAATGAGGATAAAAAAATTGAGATAGAACTCAGCAGGTAATACCCTGATTCAAGAACCGGTGTCCAACTTGTTCATTTGCCAAATGAGCATACCTGTGATCTTGAATATTGAAGTGCCTCTTGAGCTCAAAAGTTTCCACTGGGTATTGCTATTGTTGATAGATGCCGGACTAAAACTAACCTAGGTTTTACTAGTTAGTTTTGTGCTCCAGGCTGCCAAGTCAGTCTATAACTACCACTTCTTAAAAAAAACGATGAGCAGGAGCACTGCTGTTTCATTTAAGAACGAAGAAAATACCAGGTTCTACATAAGTTGTGATTACATAAACAACTGAAAAACAGCTCTAGAGTCTCATCAAAGAACCCTACCTCATCCTACAGCTGGCTCTCCACAAGCCATCTTTTGCAGGGACATCTCCTCCTTGATCAATAACAGGACATGTGTCTTGTAGAGTTGTAGGACTGTTTTTGCTCTTAAATCCCCTCTTTCTTTCCTTCCAAATGTTCCAGATCATGTAATCAGCAGGGATGTCCATCATGTTATTGTTCCGCCACTCCTCGAACATTTGGCTTCGATTCTGAGGAACCTGCACTTCATTGTGTCCAGTCTCAGTCGAGTTCCCACGCCTCTCTCGCATAACACCCAGTTTTCTAGGAGCAAGTATTTCTGGAAGTGCACAAATTCTTTGATTCGTTAGCCTACCAGAATAGAGTGGACTCTCAACTCTGCAGAGACAGATAGGCTTGCCCTAGTGGCTGGCTGCACTCGGCAGCCATAAATGGCTGTCCACGCAAGTTTAGGTACGCAGCTCAATGCTCAAACCTGGCATCTCCTGGCACAATGGGCTGGCATCGCCTCTGAAACCAAAACACATGTAGTACTAGTTCTCAACCTACCATTACCAACTGGGGACTAGCATCATGGAGCAATCAAACCAATTAAAAGTGGCCATGCCATCGGCACCATCAGCCTGCTCGTGGATTATTTACTGTTGTGTGAGAGAAAAACACCAAAATTTCACGATCGAGCAAGTGAACAGGCTGCATATTGCGTGAGTGTTGTAGAGCTAGGAATTGTCGGGATCTTTGGTTCTTGCAAAAATAAAGGATAATAAAGCCAGAATATTGGTTTTGGCTGGTGACAAAAGGAGGGTTACATAATGCTTTTTCTGTTTTTTTCCCCCGCGGTCTCTTTGTCTGAACTTTCTTTCTTGTTGGATTTTTTTTCTTGCCCTGCTCTGCTCTAATAATACACGAGGCACCTGAAGTCACACCTGAAGAATTATATGGTTTATGTTGTTAAGAGAAATTTGGTTTCATAGTTGGCTCCATGGATGTAAACCAGGGAGCATCACATTTAGAATAGAAGCAGGGGCCCAACAGACCGTCCCTAATAATTCTTGCTTGAGTCTCGTTTATACCAATGGCAGTAAAATGGAAAAGAAAACAAATGGTAATTCTTGCTAGGGCCGAAGAATTAATCCTCCATGTGTTTCTTTGATGCAGGCGCAGCAGGAGCCCTTGTACGGACCAGGATGCGTAATAAGTAGAAGAAAGTCTGGACATGAAGCAGGGGTATGCGGCAAGGAGTGATGTATGATGAAGCTGGAGAAGAGATGCAAGATGCAGATGTTGGGTGATGAGGAGCTTACCGGGAAAAGTTTCTTTACCTAGGTGGTAATAGGGGTCTTGTATGGGTTATTTAGAATACCTGCTTCATGCAAAATAAAACAGAACCTGATCGATTTTGGCATGCGAAACACATAGCTGGCCTCTCTTATCTTGCCTGTTACTTTTTTCCCCCTAACAGTTACGTTTCCAGTTATTATGCAGAGTAGTTAGTATCTGATTTTGGCATACCTGCAACGAAATCTACTACAGTAGTTATGATATTACTGATACGCCTCTTGCAATGTTTGAAGAGCGGGAGCTATACTGCTGTTTCTCAGATAGAGGAGAGGCCTATGAAGTTGATTTGTTGGTCGAAATCCATGGATGCTGCTGCAGAAATGTCTCCGGATTCAGAGGCGTGGCAATCGCGCTGTGCTGTACATGGTTTTTCAGCCCACAAAACAGGCAGCCCAACTGACATCAGTCGCCCAACCTTTACTTGGATATATCTTTTTTTCGCATCATTGTCAAGTGGAATTCAGCAGGAAAGAGGGATTCCAGCAAAGATCCCATGTCTTTTCGGCTCGCTGAACTGAAGGAGCTAGAGAGACTGATGGACCAGCGCTCTTTGTCATCGTCTTTTTTTCAGCCATGGAAATTGCTGCGCCTCTACTTTCAAGATGCCCTGACAGCGAAATCGGGGGACGCCCAGAACCTCTTCCCTCCTTCCGGCTTTGCGGTTCTATTTGTACATGAGCTGAGATCGATGGCTGCTGCATAAATAAACAGTTGTGGTATTTTACTAGGATGATACTACTACAGACTACACAGTGCAGTAACAAGTACGTACTTGTCGCAGGTAGTATTCAGTGATCTGATCTGATGATGATCTCTATCTGGTTCAATTATTCGTTCATTCATCACATCCCCCGTGAGAGCTAGTATCTCTGATCGCCGCCGGCAACCATGGATCATGACGAATTCGTTCCCGGCCGGCCCAGCAGAATCCGTTGCATCCATCGCACAGTGAGTACTTGCTGTACATTCTGAGCCCACAAAGCAGCCGGGCCGCTCAACTGACCTCCATCAGTAGCAACTGATTTTCATTTCCTTTTTCCTAGAAAAAAATACACACCTTTATTTATTTACTTACTACGTCTACAGTGGCAGCAGTGCATCGATCCATCCATCCATGGAATTCAACAAAGAGAGACAGAGGAAAGAGGAGCAAAGATATGCATGCATGGCCCCATCACACACACACATTAGCTAGCAAGATAGACCGATGGACCGGCAGGTGATGTTTATCATCGTCTTTTTTTCAGCCATGGAAGAAATTGCTGGCCGCGTCTCCACTTTCAAGATGCCCTCCCGGCCTGCTGACAGTGAAATCGGCGACACCCAGAATCTCTCTCTCTCCTCTCTTCCTTCCGGCTTGATTATTGCGGTTGTTGCAGCATACTACATGGCTTTTACTTGTGCATATCTACTGTACACTGCCGAATGAAACATGGTATATGCATTGTTCACAGCGACGAAACCCAAAGGAGAAATAGACCGAATATGAGCTGCCCATGTCAAGTCAACAAACAAAGAACAAATGGATGAGTATAGAATGAGGATGAGATCGATGTGTGTGGGAATATGCTTTGCTTATCCGCGTAGCGTAGCCAAAATGGTTGCTGGTCGAACAGGCTAGCTACAGTCGTCGACGCTCGCTCAGTTGACGCTGGATCAATGAAATTATTCAAGCCTAGCTAGCTACTTGTGACGGACGGGGGTTGCATGCGCGCGTCTGTCAGCAGGCCAAGATCAGCAACAGCTGTTTCAGGATCTTCTGCTACGCCGACGAGGCATACTGCCTCACAGTGCTCCACGACGCCATCGTCATCACGCCCACCAACCCCCGCGACAAGTTCCAGGTATATATGCTCTCCATCTCGATCTCTCATCGATTGATCTTATAATGACTTTGTTAGCTTAATTCTGACCATCGATCTGGTGTGTCTAGCTTCCACTGTGTATCCAATCTAAATAAATGTGCTTCTTGTACGTATGCACAATTACAATCCCTAACAGTATAATGGAACGATGTGAAACGTAGAGAGATCTTCTGTCATAAAATAATCGTTACCCTAGACATATCGATAACTAGCTCACACTGACTTGAGTTACAGATTTCTATGTCCTCAAAAGAATTTGCGAAACCTATATTTAACCGTACCAACGTATGGATATTATAAAATTTAAACTTAAAATATATGTACAAGCAAAAATTTTTGTGCTTAGCAGCGCGAGAAAAAAAACTAGATTGTATTTTAGTTTGATACTCCCTCGGTTCAGGAAAGAATGTAATTATAGAAACGTGACCAGCTCAAGTTTGACTAAGTTTATTATAAATAGTATTAACATTTATGTCTCTAAATAAATTTATTATAAAAATATATTCTATAACTAATCAAACGGCATTTATTTTGTCTCATAGTTGTTAGATTTTTTTATATAATTTTAGTTAAAATTTAAACTATTTAACTCTTCTAAATATGAGAATTGCATTCTGGAGGGAGTACAAGATTAATTATACATTGTCATATTATTACCGACATTTGCTTATATGTGGATGTCGTCACAAAATAAATTATAGCTATCAAATTTTATAAAAAGGGCAACATAAGTAGCTATGTAGCATGTTTTCTCCCGTTGGAACGCATTAGCACGTTTGCTAAAACATCAACAGAAAAGGCGTTCTGTCAATCAAACCCTGGTCCGTGTCCGTCTGCCTTAAAAAAAAGAAAGATTAGCCTCCGCCGCCGCTCCCGTTCCCCGTTTACCGGCGCCAGCGTCGTCCATGTACATGGACGACCATGGCCTCCTCTCCGAGCGCCTCCTCCCCGTTGATCTTTGGCCTTCACAAACGGCACGGGGCACGAGTACACTCGGGCGGGATGAGAAGCGCCGCCGACTCACGCGGCCGTCACCGGCTTCCCCGATGGACCTCGACGACCCCCTCTCCGAGATCCTCCTCCACCTGCCCCCGCTGCCGTCCTCGCTCCCCCACGCATCCCTCGTCTGCACCCGCTGGCGCCACCTCGTCACCGACCCCGGCTTCTTGCGCCGCTTCCGCGCCCATCACTGGAAGCCCCTCGGCATCTTCATTGAACGCGGCCAAGATCTGCCCTTCAGCTTCTTCTTGGGCCCGCGGGGCTCCGCCCCGCCCGAACATTTTCTCCGTGGCCGGCCGCAATGACTGCGTACCCAGTGCAGAAAGTTCTGGTGAATGGGTGCCTTACCCTCACCTGTGCGATACGAGAGACCACGACTAGAACCCGGACCTTCTCGTCACATGCGATAAGCATCTATCGCTTGCACCGGCCGCAATGACTGCATCTGGGAATTCTTCGGCTGCCGCCATGGGCGCGTGGTCCTGGCCAACCGCAGTGGCTATGGCTACGGCACCCACCAGATCATGGTGTGGAACCCAGTCACAGGGGAGGACCATTTCCTAGGAGTTCCGCAGTTCTCGGATTCTAATCAGAGCCGGTACGGCTTACATATCCAAGCGGCAGTAATCTGTGCCTCCGGCCACAATGGACCCTTCAAGCTTGCTTTGGCGTGGGAGGACAGGAGCGGCAGCGCACATATCTGCGTCTACTCGTCAGAGACAGGTGTATGGGGCAATGTCGCATCCACAGCAATCCTCCAGCCCTGGTTCATTGTTGGCCGTGGAAATGTCAGGTTGGGAACACTCTATACTGGATTCTATTTGGCGGTCGGGTTCGCATCCTTGAATTTGATTTGGATAGCCATAACCTATCTGTGATAGAGGTGCCACAAGCCGCCAATGATTATGAAAATCAGTGTGGCATCTTCCTGTGTACCCTAGCAAAGGGTGGTGGCCTTAGTTTGATGGTCATGTCACAGAACCTCAGAGGTCAACTTTGGGTGTGGGAGAAGACGGCTGACTCTGATGGTGTTTTTCAATGGATGCTTGGAGGAACAATTGAACTGGACATGCTTCTTTCTCTGAGATTAGAGGGACACCGATTAGTACTTTGGCTTGAAGGGGATGATAATGTCATGTTTGTGTCAACATATAAAGGCATCTTCGATCATGGTCCATCTCCAGTCAATGCAGTTTGAAAAGATTTTCGAAACCAGTCCTGTTGACCGTTGGTCTATGTATCCATTCAAGTACTATATGCTCCAGGTAATAGCCTGCATTTACATTGCTATTATACCACAAGCTTAGTTCTTTTCGTAGTCCTTTAATGTCGGACTAACTATTAAAATTCAATCATATATCCATACATGTAATGTAACTTGTCTGCTTGATGAACTTTTAATACATTGTTTTGTTGTTTGGAGTTACTTTTCAGAATTACATAGCTTAATGTAGTTTTTTCTTGTCTATTGCCATATATGTGACTTGCACTATGTGGTACTAATATTTGCATAGCTATATAGTATAAATGTTTTCTTCCAGATGCATAATAGTTTGAAATTGGCAAGGTGCCAAGGCTTGAACCAACTTAAATGACAAATTAGTAACTTGATTGGCGCATTTTATAGCTTATTAAAGTTTTTCAAACAATTCTTTTACTCTATGAATCATGGAACAATTCTAAATTCTTCCGTTGTGACTTTCTCTGTTCTTACCTTGTGAAATAACAGTTCTTTTGCAACTTACTTAAGAGGCTTGCTTGATTGCTCTTAGTGACAAACACTACCGGAAACCAGCACTTTGCCGAGTGCTGGAGGCTTTGCCGAGTGTATTTTATTGGGCACTCGGCAAAGACGGTCTTTGCCGAGTGCCAAATAAAATACACTCGGCAAAAAAAAACACTCGACAAAATGCGTCTTTACCGAGTGCCTTTTTTCTGGCACGAGGCAAATGGCAAGTGCTATTTTTCGGCACACGGCAAAATGCGTCTTTGCCGAGTGCCTTTTTTCTGGCACTCGGCAATATTGAGAGTTTAGGCAATCTCAAGCCAACCGCCGGTCTATCCATGCTCAAGATGAGTATCATCATAATAACATGGATCGACGCCTAAAAAATAGAAGTGTTCATGATCGGCTAGAAAAGCGAGTTGTTGATCAAAACTGAGCTGATTATGAAAAAGAAAGTAATGGAGAAGAATATATTTGGCAAGAAGGCCAATGGTGTCTAGGAGGTTTGACAAGAAGCCAGAAAAGAAGAGTGCAACGCCTAAGGAATAGAGAGCTAGAACAGGCTCGGGTATCTGGTAAACCTCAAGTGTGGTGTGTTAAACAAACAGTCGATGGAGGGCAACCATCGGCTAATATTCAGATGGTTTTTCTATTGCCGTCAGAATTCATGGCTCCAGCAGATCAAGAAGTTTATTCAGATTTCGATGAATCGGAGTATGAGGAGATAGTTAATAAGTTGACAGTTATACAGCAGGCCATATTCGATAAGCCAGTCAAGCATCGGCACTTAAAACCTTTATATGTAAAAGGTTTTGTTGACGGAAAGCTGATGAACAAGATGTTGGTTGATGGAGGTGCTTCTGTCTATCTTATGCCTTACACCACTTTTTGTAAACTTGGCAAGGGACCAGGAGATTTGATTGAGACTGACATGATGCTTAAGGATTTTTGGGGTAATGCGTCTAAGACTTGGGGGCAATGAACGTCGAACTGACAATCGGGAGTAAGACTATGCTCACCACATTCTTCGTCATCGATGGAAAATGTTCATATAGTTTACTCCTTGGTCGTGATTGGATTCATGCAAACTGCTGTGTGCCATCAACCATGCATCATTGTCTGATTCAGTGGCATGGAGATGATGTCGAGCTGGTTCGCGCTGATGAATCCATGAGTATCGCAACAGCCGATCCAATGTATTAGGAGCTAAAAGACTTCGAGTGTTTTTCTAGCAAGCTATGAGAAGGAGGTTTCATTAAAATCAGTAATGAAAGCCAACAGCCGATCCAAGCAATCGACTCTGAGAGTTTGTCTTAAAAGATAATCATAGCTTCGTGTCGGCCGGTGGATTAAGGGAAATAAACATTGGTCATGAAGATAAGCCTAAACCGACGTGCGTAAGCGCTAAATCGGATCTTGAGTACAAGCCAGAGTTGATAAATTTATTAGAGGTTGTTCTGCTTAATGAGATGCTTGGCTTAGATCGATCTACTGTTTAATATTTGATCTGAAAAGTTCTGGTGCAACCTATCAATAGTGATCGATGAAAAATGTTTGAAGGAGTATTATCCTAGTGTTTGGATCAGCACCTGACAGCCGATTTGTTTAGTCATCGGCTCTAATAGCCGGTACCAGAAGGGTATCGCCTGTAGTTCAAAAATAAACCCAAAGATGTGAAAGCCGATACGATACGTATCGCCTATAGAGCAAAAGCAAAAACGAAGACAATCGTGACATATACGAGGGCATTGCACTAAGACACGGTCATGGAAGAGCAGAAGATTTTGTTCATTAGTTTGCCCTAAAATACAAACTAATCAAAGACCTCGTTCACCACATCCTGAGCGGATGTGATGTCCACAATGGCCTCCGCTGCGACGATGAATTCTTCGATCAGATCCTCATGCTCCTCGGGGCCATCGCCCATCGAGAAGCCCGTATCCAAGGCGTAGAGCTCATACCGGTCTTTGGACTTGCGCCGCGGCTGGCGCCACTGATGCGCCATGATGAACGCCATGAAGAGCGATCTCCTAGACGCGGGCCAGAACGTCATGGCGGCGGGCGTTGATGAGGGGCCCTCGAGCATTGACAGCATCCACGGCCGCGTTCACCGCTAGTTGAAGGGACTCCAACTGCATCGTCAGGGCTGGCGATCATAGAAATAGGAAAGTGATCAATATAAAGACAATGGAAATTAGAATAAAAACATTCATGAAATTCATCTTACCTGCCACCATGGTGTCGGACTCGGCCAGCTGCGCCCGAACACTGACCGCCTCTTCTTCGGCGGCATGAAGAGCAACTTGAGAGACCCCGAGGCGGATCTCGAGCTAGCCATTTTCCCGAGTCACCTCAGAATAATGGTCCTGGGCTGCCCTCCACTCTTAAAGGAAACACTGGGCATCGTCGCCATTGTAGGAGTCGGAAGAATCTGATGACGAGGCCAGCGTAGAAGATGCATCATCAGAGGGCTCGCTGGCCCTGGGGAGAGGACAAAGACTGTCATTCAGGACGAACCTATAAACGGGTTAGAAAAGTTCATCACCATGAACAGAAGATATCGATCTCACCTGATGCATCGCAGGCGCTGATTCACTGGCATATCCTCCTCTAAAATCTCCTCTGCCACACGTTTGCTGTGGTTGTCCTCACCGGGCATGGAGTTTGGTTGGATCTACAAGAAGGGAGAAGAAAACCGCTACAGAATCTACAAGGGTGGAGAAGTGCGAAGGAACGGGAACAATTGTGAGTGTAGATGTGTTCGAGGTCGGTGCCCTTGGCTGGTATTTGAAGCCGTGGAGCGAGGAGGTGGACGCCTCAGGATGTGCAAAAGGCAATCGTAATTAATAGAAGATGAAGAGCCACCTCACTAATGCCGAAGAGAATACGACATTTTGTAACTGAGGGTAGAAGATCGAGAGGCTCTCTCAATGAAGGCCGTGTTTTCTGACTTAATCGGATCGAGGATAGAGATATGGAATTGGCTATTTTCAAATTGACTCTTTAGTGTGAGCACCCGGCCCCAGAGAGTGAGCACTTCCTGGTCGGCCTCCAACCGGGCCTTCCACTCCGACTCCAGGGCCTTCCGCTCGGACTCTAGGGAACTCTAGAGCGCTGCCTCGGTGTCCGCTAGTTACTTCTGCAGCGCTGCCTTGGTCTCCGCCTAGCGGACCTTCGCTGCCTCAAGCCCCCGCTTAGCGATGGTCGCCCACTCCGCCGCGAGCAGCTCCGCCGCGAGCAGCTCCGCCGCCTGCACCTCCATCACCCCAGTCACCTGGCCTTGGGATTCAGGGTAGGTGGACTCTAGCTCAGGCTCAAGCTCGGTGACCTGCCAGGACATCGTGGCCTCTCGAGCATGCTCCATCTAGAGGAAACAAGACTTGCGGCTCAACATGTCCTCCAGACCCTACAAAATGAGAAGCAAGCAGCTAAGGCAATCGACAAAAGACCAAGGAATCAAGGATGAACGCAAAAAACTCACCTCTGCAACCTAGGGCAGGTCGACCATGACCAGCTGCTGGACGGACTTAACCCGCTCTAGGGCCTCCTCAAGCTTCACCCTGGTTTGGGCGAGATCAGACTCCATGGCGAGTTATCTCCCCCAATCATGTCCAAGAGCTGATCCTCCTACTTGTCCCGAAGAATGAACCGAACCTTCCTCGGGTCCTTGGGGTAGGGCCACACCAGGTCGGTAGACCCCAGCCCACTGGCAGGCCCAGCCGACGATCGGAGCACCGCCAGCTCTTGTGATGGCGCCGACGGCTCCACCCTATCACCTGCCTCACCATCGGAGGAGACCTCCACTATCTTGATTTCTCGGCCCGCCAACAGACATTCCACCTTTGGTCTGGCCACGTCTCCCCCCGACACCTCTGGCTCTGACCGGGTGGGCGAGCCATGCGGCCCTCCGACCAGCAAGGCAGGGAGCCCGATCTCCCTCCCTTCTTCCACAGTAGCTGGTGCAAGAGGGGTTGCAAGCGTCACCTCCAACGTGGCCTCCGCCATCGCCATTGGGATCGCCACCAACACCATCGACGTACTTGCAACCGGCTGGGAAGGCACCACCCTCGACGTGAAAGGACCCGCCGCCACTAGCCTACCCTCCCCATCACTCGCCATGGCTCGGTGCAGGTTGGGTGTCCACTCCACCCACACAGGAGTTGGGGCGATGCTCAACCTTGGCAATATCTAGCCACTTTGTTAAAAAAAGTACAGGCCAGTCCCACTCCAAAAACTCAACTACGAGATCAAAAAGAAACAAAGAAAACATACCGGGATGTAAGCGGCAGGGCACTGAAGCCTCGACCCGCTGGCAATGGGCCCACTAGGTGAGGGCCGCTCACAGGCCATGACCCATGCCCCCTCACTTCGACCGGGGTGGAGTCAACCAGGTCAGCACCCACTCGTCCCATGTGTTGCTGTGACTGCCGGCTCGAGGCGTGCCGATTGGAGCAGCTGGCGGGTCATCCCCCCGTTATGGGTTGTGCACCGGCGCTGGCCCCGATGATGCACGGGTGTGAGCCCACTCCTCCGACCGCCTGGCCTGCCCCACCATGCTTGAAGCAGGTGGGGACGAGGCCATCGACGCCTCCAAAGGGTGCGGTGACCGCGTCTGCTTCGCCTCCTGCTCGCCAACAGCGTCCGAAGCTCGCGGTGCGCTTCCTCAACATAGGAACATCGTTGCACCTCTCCACCTCCTGCTTGCCCTTGGCGGACGCGACCATAGGCTCGTGACACTCCACCGAGGTCGCGATGACCTCCTGGCCCCTCTCATCCTCAGAGGAGATCATGTCGTCACCCATCTCCGTGGGATCCTCCGACTCAAACTTTGCCTCGACATCCCTCAAGCTTTCCCTTGCCCGCACGCATCGGCCGATATCTTGCTCCTTCTGGTGCCACCTCCGAGCCTTCTTCGCTCTCTTCTTCTTCTCGACCACCACCTCCTTCAGGGTGGCTTGCCGAGCCATGCCCTCTGGCCCCTTCAGAAGATGTGGCCAAGACTTGTAAACTCCGAGTCCCTATGAAACGGACAACTCGAAATCAAGATATAGGAGAGAAAAAGGGAAAAGTACACGGAGTAAGGAGATGGGAGCATACCAGATTGGACAGCTTCACGGCGTGAAGAGGATCGGACTTTCCATCAAGGGTCTCTTTGGCCCTCAGCTGCAGCACCCGATTAAGATGACTCTAGACCTCATCATTCGGTAGCTCCTCTGGCGACGCGCGGTTGGGGTCCATCGGGCCAGTGTACACCCACACACCATCAAGGCCATGCGGCATCATCTTCTAGAGCTTCGCCCCGATAATCTCCAGCTTCTTGTTCTACCGACTAGCAGGGCCCCATGACTAGCTCTCCTACCTCTCAGGCCTCCGATCGGTGAAAGGTGAGAATGGCACCTCCGCCGGGTTCTTGATGTAGAACCATTCCCCGTGCCACCCTCGATTGGAATCATAGGGGGTATACGTGGGATACACGCCCGACGCACTCGGCTTCTTCTATAGCGCAAAGCCTCCCACTGGCACAATCCTGAGTGGTTTCCCCTCCGATAAGGTTTGCCCAGAGAACATCCACCGGAAGAAGTCCACGTGCGGCTCCATCCCGAGGAAGGCCTCACACACGATGATGAATCCAGCGATGTGCAACACCCTAGTCGAATTGAGGTGCTGCAGCTCCAGGCCCTACTCATTGAGGAGCCCGCATAGGAACTAGTGCGTGGGGTATCCTAACCCATACTCATGGAAGGCGAGGAAGGAGACAACCTCGCCGTCATGAGGTCATAGGAAATCCTCCCTCGTAGGAGCCCTCCAGTGCGCTACCTCCTTCGGTGGCAGCACCCCCTTCTCGGCAAAGCGATCAGCACCGACTCGCTCACAACAAATGACCTCCAGCTCGATATTGCGCTCCAAATTCATGAACAGATCTATGAGTTTCTCCTCTCCCTCGCTCTCCCTTTTTTCCTAGGAACTAGCATGGCACACGAATGCTCTTGGCGAGATGGAAGAAGGAGGGGCGGCAGATGGGGAATAGGCAAAGGAACGAGGCAAAAGCCCTCTCCCTTCTCCTATTTAAAGAGGAGGTGCAGCAGCTAGGGAAAGGCGAAGGATTGGGGCAAAAACCCTCTCCCTTCCCCATTCAATGTGGATGGAACATGATGGGACATGTCCTGACCAATGGGATGTGCCCTGCCCGATGAGACGGTGCCTGGTTAGACAGGACGTGGCCTGCAGCATGGCCCACCACTACTGCACGCCGGAACAGGAAATAAGGTGCGACTATGTGCAGGTGGCTCTCCGCCTTCCCAAGCAAGACTTAGAAGGGCCCAACAACGGGATCTCCGCCAAAGAGAGACCAACGGGCTTCCTGAGTCGATCGGATGGCTTAGGTGAATACCAAGGGACATTTAAGGAGCAGAGGGACACCCCATGTGGGCCATGACTGACTCCATCATGAACGACGAGCGCGGACCCCATTCGGACATATCCGATAAAAACTCCTCAAAGCCTGTCACTCGGGTCGGCAAGATAACTCTACCAATCCCTCTTACTTTATTTGATTTTCTAAATGCATAAACATTCATTCATCCATTCTCATACTCGCATTCACACATTCATTCATCCCATACATGCAAAGCATCGCATATGCATCTAATGCATCACAACAATTCGTGTTACGTCACGAAACGGTAGTTGCCTCATTCAACATGAATAACAACCGATTGGGGTTCAAAGGCCAGCCCACGAAGGGCTCAAGGCTGCCTCGCGAAAACAGAGCTAGGGGAGAAAATGCAGATGAGCCCTAGCAGCCCTCACCTAGTCTGCTCCAAAGCAAACAGGGTCATCTCAACCTTCTCATTTGATCCTAATCTTGAGCCATGCCCACAGAATCTCCATCGAGGGGAGGCCAGCGGGCCACCTGGGTCGGTCTCTGGAATGACCCAGCCATTTGCCGAGACATGGGGTAAGGAGCAATGGAATGCCACATGAGGGCTATGCCGACCCTGTCATGAACAACGGACCCGGATTCTACTCGAACGTACCAGTTAGCGAGCTCACCGAGCGCGTCACTCGAGCCATTGAGGCAAGTGATGTTAGCTCAGCCCTCCGGTTGCAGAAACCACGAACAGGGTAACGCACAAAACTCAACTAACCCCTACTGAGCCCAATGAGGCTGAGGGGCTTAGGATGCCCAATGCCTCGGCTATGCCCGGCGCCCGACGCCTAGATCTATGACTCTATCTCGCCTGATCCCTCGGCACATCCGACGCCTAGATCCACGAGTCCATCTCGATCGATCCCTTGGCTGTCCCTTGGCTACACCCAATGCTTGGATCCACGAGTCCATCTCATCCGATCCATTAGCTACGCCCGATGCCTAGGTCCGTGAGTCCATCTCGCCTGATCCCTCGGCTACGCCCGATGCCTAGATCCATGACTCTAACTCGCCCGAACCCTCAGCGTGCCTGATGCCCTAGTTGACGACTCCATCTCGCCCAGTCCCTTGGCCATGACCAAGCACCTGGGACCATGCTCCTGGAAATGAAGGATCAGGAACTAGAAAGAGGAGGCTATGCACACCAAGGTGCACACACACACGCCAGCTGACAAAAACCCCTAGGCAATTCTACTCGAATCCCCCGAGGGCTTGGGGGCTACACCCATGGGTGCGCTCGTGTGCACCCACTATCAAAACAAAGAATTCCCATGCTACCAAGACAAAAAAACCCCAGATGATTCTACCCGAATTGCTCAGGGGCTCAGGGGCTACACCCGTGGGTGTGCTCGCGCGCACCCACCATCAAGACAATAATCCCCTAGACGATTCTACCCAAATCGCCTTGGGGCTCGAGGGCTCCTATCAAGTTTATAAACCCGGGTCCCTCATGGACCTGCTTCCTAGCAAAAGATCGACCCAGTAGACATTGTTGCGATTGACGCCCAACTCCGGGGCCACCCCAAAAACCTAACGATGGGCCAGGAGGGTGATCTCCGACCAGAAAGCCTGGCCAAGGGGAGGACCGATGCTCGCTTCTGACTCTAGCCTACCTCTTTGACCAAAAGGCCTGGCCAAAGAGGAACGGTGCTCGCTTCCGACTATGGCCTACTACTCCGACTGGAAGGCCTAGCCAACTCGCCTCCAACTCCGGCACGCATCTCCGATTGGAAGGCATGGCCAGCTCGCCTCCGACTCTAGCGCCCGCTTCCGACTCTAGCCCCGCCTCTCCGACTAGAAGGCCTAACCAAGGAGGAATGGTGCTCACCTCTAACTCTGACTCGATTCTCTGACTAGGGGTTGCACCGAACCTCTGCTTACAACTCTTCTCCGACTGGTGCAAATTCATCAAACAATTTTCTTAAAAAGAAATGGTAAGTTACCTCTCTGTCAGAAGCAAATTCCCCATCTAGAGCTATACACCAACGGTGGACCAACCCATAGAAAAGATGGGAGTGGCATTCTTGCCACCAGGACTCAAAGATAGTGGAAGAGAAGTTGACTCTGATCTAGTCATGCAAACAAAGGAAAGGAAGATCTAATCCTAGTTGAAAAACTCTGGAGGCTTCTAGTACTTCACTGATACCTTCTCTTGGCCTAAGTATATCCTTGAAGAAAAGTTGAGGAGACAATTGACCAAGACCAAACTAACGAGCTACAAAAGAGGGATTGTAAAACAAATAGGTTGGAAGGTTGCCTGGGAAGAAGGAGCCTGTAGCCATTTTCCCACGACCATGATGAAATTCGGCTGGAAGGGCATAGGGCTTGATGGAAGAATTGAAGATTGCAGCCGCCGTCTCGTCCAAACAGCCTGATTCAAATTAAAATTTGAATGGGAAGATCAGCTCATTGTTCTCATCCTCATCATAGGGTAACCAAGTTAGGATATCTACATCAAACCCTCTGTAAAACTTTTTAAAGAGGTGGCCAACATCGATAGCAATTGTTATGGCCGATGTAGCTTCACCATAACTCATGCACTGATAGGTTCTTCCATCTTCGCCTCTATATTCCTCATCAAAGTTGGAAGAAGGAAAGCTCAGGCTTCTGAGATCAGGCCTAATCATCTTGTGCATATGCAGGTTCAGCCATAACTATATCAACCACCAAGGGCCACTAATAGTATGCACTGGTTCATTCTTCAGTAACTGGGCAGCTACCTGGTGCATCAGATAATAAGCAGCTCCTAATAGATACTTTCCAAGAGGAATGTCCTTGCCTACTGCCAGATGCTCTGCCATAAGTTTATGATTATAAGCCGAACCACAAGATGACCCACAGAAGATGAATCTGTCCAACTACATATTCAGAAAGGCCACATATTCCCTTTCACTGACAGTTGATTCATCTCCAATATGGTTCAGAATGTAACTGGCCCATCCTGTGCAGTCTGATATCTTGGCTAATTTCTTGGATCCAACACTTAAGAAGTCATAAGGCTGCATCGATCCTGTTATTTTGAGGCCGGTCAACATATAAACATCGGCCAAAGTGATAGTCATTGGGCCATGACCAAAAACAAAGGCATTTAGGGTGTTGGACTAGAAATAAGAAGGAGAAATTAGGAGTGAATCATTTCTCTTCATTCCAGACAACGAAAGTGTCAAGCATTGATTCAGATCATAAAGCTCCCAATCTCCACCCTTTTTCTCAGACACCCTACGAAACCAATTTCTCCATCCCTTAGGCATTTTAGGCCAGTTTCTGAAAGGAGTTTTGGTGTTCCAGGAGGATGGATCCACTGCAGAGTGTTTGAAGGGGATTTGGTTGGTTTTTGATGGATAAAATCAGACAGATCAGGGTCACCCATAGGCTCAAGAAAATAAACATTAGAAGCAATAGCTGATGGAATCAAGATTTTATTCCTCATTTCCTAGAAATCGGATGAAATAAATTTGAGAACAAAGGAAATACAGGGTAGCGACCAATACTTGAGAATGGGAACTTGAAAGCATACCTCAGGGACATGATCGCTGGTCGCCATTGTAGTCGAGATAGATTTGAATCTGAGGAAGACCGCTTGAATAAAAGCTTGATAGGGCAGAAGATTTGTTAGGTTTGAGGCCTTGGTGAAGGTGACGTCGACTGTTAAGATTTGCTCAAGAAAGAAGGGGAAAGCAAATAGGCCAAGTAAGTTGGAAAATATGCTATTGGGATATTATATAAGACTTGGGCCGAGAAGTCAGGAGTCACGCGTATATCTCGGAATAAAACGGTTGCGGCATGGTAAACAGATAAATAGGAATTTTGGAATAAAATCATTTTTATCCCAAAATTGGGGGGGCATGTGTTTACACCAAAATTTGGGGAGAAGAACATGTGAACTCGAAGCTTCCAAAATTGTGTCGATCAAGGACTCGATTGCATGAAGATCGATATCAATTAATTCAGAGGAGGCACTAGAATCAGCTCTCTTTGAATGACGTCAGTCAGATAACGATAATAGGCTATGGTTGGCGTCAGGAAATACATATCAGACTACAAAAAGGGAAAGATTAGGGTCCAAGTTACCTTAAGTTAGGAATGTTTTCTTTTATACCAAAGATTGTAATGAGTCATACTTGAGTAGGATTCATGTTGAGGCTCTGGGTATAAATATTGGACCCCGACTACTATAAAGGAGATCCAATCAATCAGATACAAGTTACTTACTTTTTCGGCTCTGATCAACCCTTAGGAGTAGGAGTAGGGTAGATCTCATCGAGTTCTTCAGCGAGCAGGGCTACATCGGTCCGACCGACCTCTGGCTTGTCTATAAGTACCGTCATGGCTTATACTTTTATTCATATGGCTGCATCGATCCGGTCGACCTCCACGGTGACTCTAGTATGAGCTAGTTATTGACTCTTGTCTAGTTCAAGTATGACTGCATCGATTTGATCGACCTCCACTGCTCGAACTAGATTAAAGTCAAGTTATCGGCTCTATCTGAGGGTGGCCTCCTTTGGGTAGATTCATTAAGTTACCGATCTTGCTGATGTTTTCATTGTTATTAGTTTGCAGCAACATCAATCCGTCCGGTCAAGATCGATTTAGATCGGCCTTATATCCTTTTAATCCGTCGTTCGCTTTATTACAACATGATGTTTCATACTTTGAGTGACAGGTTATGTTTCATCGGCCATTCTACTTCGATCTTGATCGTGCATAGTATGTGGTTAAGGCACGTATAATCTTGAAGAGGTTTGCTGGCTAGTTAAATCTAGTTTATAGTTCACCATTATGGCTGTAACGATCCGGTCGATCCCCACTAATGCCACTGTAGATTGGAGGATGCTAGTTAGTAGATTTGTTCCTAATTAGGCGTGACCTTAGCTGTTTGCTATGCCTACATCGGCTAAATAGCTGATCGCCTGTGCGTTAATGCCTACAGTGCGCTTACATGATTTTGTTAAGCGTGAATAGATCTGTTTACTTTAAAGGTTTGATTTGTTGTCTTTATCATGGCTGCATCAATTCGGTCGAACCCCACTGTTATATATAGTAGGTTAGGTCTGATGAGTCCATAAGTTTGTCTGCGTGAAATAGTTGATTGTTCACACGCTGTAGCCCCTTTTCACTTGAATTGACTATTTTAGCCGATTCATCCGAGCCTTCACGTATAACATGTCTTTCGAAAAGCCTGTCGAAGTCTAGATGTTTTTACGGATTCTTTGGTTTTAGTTTGTTACTATCATCATAGCTGCCATCGATCCGGTCAAACCTCACTATTGGTGGTAGCAGATTAGATTCAGAGCATTTGTAGGTCCATTCGTATTAGATAGTCGATTTGTTGGCATGCTATATCCTTTCTCATTAGATTCATCGACTCAATGCTTTATACTGGTAATATCTGGTAATATCTGCACAGCTGATGATCTCATTTACATCTACGTGTACTATACCCTTTACAACATGTCGGGTTCATAAACCCAGGGTCCCTCATGGACCTGCTTCCCAGCAAAAGATCGGCCCAGCAGACGACGTTGTGAACGACGCGCAACTCCTGGGCCGGCCCAAAAACCTAACGTCGAGCTAGAAGGGTGATCTCCGACCGAAAGGCCTAGCCAAGGGGAGGACCGATGCTCGCTTTTGACTCTGGCCTGCCTCTCCGACCGGAAGGCCAGGCCGAAGAGGAATGGTGCTCGCTTTCGACTGCGGCCTGTCACTCCGACTGGAAGGACTAGCCAGCTCACCTCTAACTCCGACCCGCCTCTCTAACTAGATGGCATGGCTAGCTTGCCTCCGACTCCAGCGCTCGCTTTCGACTCTAGACCTGCCTCTCCGACCAGAAGGCCTAGCTAAGGAGAAACGACGCTAGCCTCTGACTCTGACTCGCTTCTCCGATCGGGGATGCACCAAACCTCTACTTATAGCTCTTCTCCGACTGGCGCAGTCGGAGCCAACTGGGACCAGCCGACCGGGGACGCCCGCTCAGTGAGGACCTAGGAAATGAGCGGAGCAAGTAAGGCAGGGCGCTCAAGTCAACCGCAATACCAAGGACCGTACCTTGTACACCTATAGCACAGTACATACAGGGCATGTCAGAAGGGTGCCCTGCCACCTTCCAGGCATGTTAGAGCCCAAGCAGTGTTGTGGGCACCCTCAACTCCCATACCAAGCGAATATGGTAAAACTCCCCACATGCCTCTGGGCATCAACAGTGTTGTGGGCGTCGTCATTTGCCATACATGGTGAATACGGTAAAACCTCCCACATGCGTCTAACATAAACAGTGTTGTGGGCGCCTACAATCATTATTGTACCCGATGGCATGGGAAACAAGACTTAGTAGCATACATAAACTCTCCCTCTCTCACTTGTAAGGCCATCCCCTTCATCTATAAAAGGGATGCGCTCTCTCCCAATGAGGAGGACTCTCCGACGGATCAATTCACAGATGATTCAAACGACTCTCGATCGATTCGAACAACCACCAATGAACGATGAATGTTCAAACACTTAGCGCACAGCGGAGCTCCCGTCACTATCGGCCCTTCGGTCTAGAGTCTGACCGGACCTCTGGTACCCTCTATCTTCTCCCTCTCGTTTGTAACCCCACATCAAACTTCAAGCACCTAGGCTCAGGAATAAAGTCACCGATCGACTCACACTAGACGTAGGGCACGTTGCCTAAACCAGTATAAACCCTGTGTCATTGAGTGCTAGGCCACATCCGATCATAACGTACGGCAAAACTATAAATATTTATGTGTTGGTCACTTTCTGCACCGACGCAACATAAAGTCAAACGCTACCCATGAGCTTTACAGTCCGTAACAGCAGATTTCTATGCGTATCAGCTATTTAATCGCTTTTCTCGTCTGGCTGCTCCCGAAGTACCACACTTGGAACTGTCTAGGCATAGACCGGCATGTTCCACCTTAAATTACTGATAAACTTTCCCTCCTTATCAATTACAGGGTCAAATTGACTGGCACGTCTTGGGAGGAATACACAGGATCGGTTATCCCTACGTTGAAGCCAAGTGGATGTCCAGTCCATCAAGCAGATCCTTCCGGCTTGCCGTGTGTTGACACATTTTCGTGCCGACAGAAGTCGAGAAGGCAGTCATTGATTTTGAAGACAAGTACTTGATGTCCTTTAGTAGAACCCATGACAACAAGATCATGTAGAAGTTTCCATTACCGAGGGTTTTGCTATCAGGACAAAGAGACCAGGTTGATGATAATGAGAAGAGGATTATGCTGGAGGGAATCAATAAAAGTGTTAATAATGCTCTAGCCAATCACAACATAATGTTTTGGTCAACACTCTAGAACATGATGAAGGAGGTGTTATATGGTGCTCCAGTGCATCAAGAGGGACCTACATATTTTAACATTCTTCAACCATTGGCTAAAGGAGCCATAGCTAGTACAAGCCAGCAGCCGATTATTGAAGAAGTACCACAAGTTTAGCAGTCACCTAGTCAACCCTCACAGCAACCGCAGACTCAACATGCACAACAGCAGCCTGTGCAACATATGTAGTCGTCTCAGCAGCAACAATCTTCCCAGCTGACTACATTCAACACGTCAACACGGATACCATTGTTAGCTTTGAAGATAGCACCATCATACCAAAGGATTATTAGAGATTTTGATCCAGCTTATTTCAACAGCCAACTTCAAGGGACAACATCTCAAGGAACCCAACACGTTGAATATCCACAAGGCTTCCATTCTATTTCTGATGCCAGCACATACGGTTACGCACCACATCCAGGGTACACAGACACTCAGAATTATAATTCAGGTATCCAACAAGGCCAGAATTAGAACCCTCCACCGGCAATAGCTTTAATCCTGATGAGATAACAAATAGAATAGTCGATATGATTTAGAGTCAGTTCGGTTTGAAGCCCAAAGATCAAACCTATTTGTATTGGCGTCCATATCCTGAATGGTATGACTTGGTAGCTCTCCCACCACGATATAGAGTCCCTAATTTCTCAAAGTTTTCTAGACAAGATTGGACATCAACTATGGAGCATATCAGTCGCTTCATTGCTCAATTGGGAGAAGCTTCTGCTGAACAAGCACATAGAGTTCGATTCTTCCCGTTGTCTTTATCTGGACCGGCCTTCACCTGATTTTCATCATTTGAACCTAATTCTATCAAGGGATGGGCCGATCTGGAAAATAAATTCCATGGTTATTTTTTCACCGGTATTGAGGAGATGAAGATTACAGACTTGACAAACATGAGGCAAAGAAACAATGAGTCAGCTTTTGAGTATATTCAAAGATTTAGAGAAGTTAGGAGTCGATGCTACTCATTGAATTTGTCTGATGGCCAATTGGCTGAATTGGCTCTTCAAGGGATGCTCCTAGTAATCACAGAAAAATTCACTAGGCAAGAGTTTGAGAACTTGGCTCACCTTGTTCAGAAAGTTTTGGCTCATGAAAGCCGATATCAGAATATGCGTAGAGACATATATCAAAAGGGTGTAGCCATAGTAGATTCTTATGATTCAGACTCCGAGGATGAAGGAGTAGAGATTGGAATTACTGAATGAACTAAGAAAGGGAAGACAATATCTTGCCCTTGGGTAAAGGTTACTGAAGATAATTATGATTTTGATATTACTAAAGCTGATCAGATCTTTGATTTGTTGCTAGAAAAAGAACGGCTCCAATTGTCCACAAATCATACGATTCCATCAGCTGAAGAACTCAAGAAGAAGAGATACTGCAAGTTCCACAATTCCACATCTCATAATACTAATGATTGCAAAGTCTTCCTACAACATATTCAAAGGGCTATTGAGCAAGGGAGAATTAAGTTTGAATCAGCTAGAAGGCCGATGAAGATAGATGGACATCCTTTCCCTGTAGGCATGAACATGGTAGATATCACTTTGATCAAAGGGAAAACTAAAGTATTAACATCGGCTAAGGCAAAGGAAGCTAGGACAGTTGACCCAAGGATACAAATAACAACCGATGAATACAAGGAAGCCAAGCAGTAGCGAGATGTTTAGAAGAGCCGACATGAGCGAGGTGAAACCTCCAAAGCTGGCGCTATGCGTCCTCTATTACATCTCAGGTTCTGCTGAACAAATGGCAACGCTAGAAAGAAAAGGATTACCAGCGATGGTTAGAAGAAGAAGAATATAGATGCCAATGTGAAGAAGAAAAGTATGAAATAAAACAGGTTGAAGCACATTGGAATTGTCCTTTCTTTAGACATTGCTAGAATAAAGGTTTGAGAATGCCTACTAGAAATAATTGTCCCGAGTGCAGTAATCATAGACAATCTCAAATCATCCGCCAATCTTTCCATGAGCGTTTGGGTTATCAATCAAATAACATGGATTGACGCATAAACATGAGATAGGAAATACCATTCACAGTTGGCTTGGAAAACATGTATCAAATCAGAATTGGGTCGATTATGATGAGAAAGAGTATGCTTGGCAAGATGGCCAATGGTGCCCTGGAGGATTAACAAAAAGTCAGAAGAAAAGGGTACAACGCTTGAGGTGCAGAGAGATAGAAAGAGATCAAGTTCAGAGAACCACCAAAGGTTAAGCATGGCACGCTAAGCAAACACCCGATAAGAGTAAGCCATCAGTTGATATTCAAATGTTTTTCTTTTGCCCGTAGAATTCATAGCTAATTCAAGTGAGGATCAAGAAAGCTCTGAGGAAGAGGAACTTGAAGAAGCAGTAGCATAATGGACCCTACAATCCCAACCAGCTATCTTCGACAAGCAAGTTAAGCATTGGCACTTGAAGCCCCTTTACATGAAAGGATTTGTTGATGGGAAGCCGATGACTAAGATGCTAGTCGATGGAGGTGCTGCTGTTAATCTGATACCATATACCATATATCGGAAGCTTGGAAAGGGTCATGAAGATTTGATCAAGACCGATATGATGCTCAAGGACTTTGGTGGCAATGCATCTCAGACTCGGGGGGGGGGCACTAAATGTTGAATTGACGATCGGGAGTAAGATTTTGCCTACTACTTTCTTCGTCATCGACGACAAGGGTTTCTATAGTTTGCTGCTTGGATGAGACTGGATCCATGCCAACTGCTGCGTACCCTCAACAATGCATCAATGCTTGATCCAATGGTAAGACGACAAAGTCGAGGTTGTCCAGGCTGATACATCGGTTAGCGTAGCTACAGCCGATACAACAGTTTGGGAGCATAAAGACATTGAGTGCTTTTTTGGAAAAAAAATTGGGAAGGAGGCTTCATTCAGTTCAATGATGACAGCCAACAGCCGATCAAAGCGATCGGGTCTGAGAGTTTGTTTTAATAAGAACTAGAAAAGGGTTTCAAATCGGCCGACAGATTATTAAGGATTAAAATATTAAAGCCGATGTATCCTGTAGAGGAGCTTAATGTTTAGATGTTTATTTAAGTATGAGAATCAGGTCTTGAAAGCCAATTGTTCATCGGTTGTAATAGCCAATAATAGAAGGTATCGTCTTTAGAACAAAAAAATAAATATATAAGCCTAAGAGGCAAAAGTCGATGCGATATGCATCACCTATAGAGCAAAAATATCATACAAACACCTTCAATCATCAATGTATTGATTATTTCAAGCATACAACAAGCATTTGGATTGAAGGAAGATCAATATTTGTTACTAAGCCGATGATTACAAAAAATCAAGATGTCTAAAAATACATCGACTAAAGATAACCCCCTTGAAATCTCCCTGAGCCTGAACACACACAACGTGAAGAAGTGCCTGAACACGGGGGCAAAGAGCCATGAGATGCATTTCTGGGCTCAGATGGAGGAGGAGGTAAAGAGATGAGGGGACTGCTACACAACAGGAGATAGCCCAGAACCAACAATAAGAAGAAGATGTCACAAGACTTCTTCTGGTTGCAGCAATTGGTTTCCTAGCTTTTCAGAGTATTAGGGTAGACAAAAATCTCACCCATATCACAAAAATTCTTCTGGTCACAAGTAAGCCCTTGATAAAATATCAAACCATAGAGGCTCGGGCAACTCTAGAGCCATACGGGGATGCAAGAGCAAGAAAGACATGATAAAGGTTTAAGTTCTTGCCCACAAGACCGATAGGGTATTTATACCAGTCGAAGGGACAAAATGACAAAGATACAATAGGCTTGTGAACCTACAGTATGCTCGTGAGCTCAAGAGTTAAGGATGGTGACTCAGTACACACTGTGTGCCCGTGAAGCTTAGAGTGGTGACTTAGAAAAAGTAAAGGTCAGCGCTACAGCAAACGTGACATAAGCATCTTTGAGACACTAGTGCCCGAGGCAGGAGTAATTGATACAAGACAAAAGATCAATGTTCATCCATGTCAGGCAGTCACAGTCACATGCATAAAGAGTAAATTACAAACACAAGGCATCTCGGGTCGTCTTTACCTCACGCAGGCGGATTTAATCAACTTCTTTGATGACTTGGATGTCTTCATCGGGAGTACCTGGAACTGGTTTATTCTTATAGAAGCCCTGGAGTTGCTGAGCTTTTAGCTTTAAGGTTTCTGTGGATTTGCTGATAAGCTCTGGAACTTGGATCTTCTTCTGCTTCTCGGCTTCAATGGCAATCTTGATTCTTTCCAGCAGATCCTCAAGCCGAGCTTTCTGAATCTCAAGCTGATTGATCTTGTCATCAATCTGAGCTGGAGGTTTTTGGAGGTCTTCAATTTTCTATTTCAACCCAATGACCTCTTGCTTTGTGGAAGTCTTCTGTTCAGTCAGCTGCTGATAGGATAGCCGATCGGCTAAATGTCTTTGGGCTGCTATGACTTCGGGTTCACGATCTTCGATATAAGCTACCGGAGAAAGAGCCGAGAGGAGTTTTGGATTTAACTTATCCTTAATGGCTTTAAAAGTATTTCGGATTGGCTCGGCATCATGGACTAATTCAACATCTTTTTCAAGATACCCAAGCATATCTTGCAGCCGATCCTTCACCTCATCGGCTAAAGGTTCTGTTGACACAAAAATATGGCAATGTGATCAACGCACAGCAAGTCAGAAAGATTTGCTTAGAGTAGGTCCTAGATCCGCTTGGCTTCAAACACAGGATCGGTTGGTTTTGGGACCGAAGGCGTGCCAGTCAATTTGACCCTATAATTAATAAGTAGAAAATAATTAATAATTTAAGGTGGAACATGCCGGTGTTGCATCAGGCAGTTCCGATATGTGGCTAGATAAACGATTCAATGAGGCTATCGACTATTTAGTCGATATCCAGCATATCAGTAAAGCAAGGATGACTGAATTGAAGATTAACGGCTAATATCAATGATGATGGTATGAATTTAAAATAACCGATACTCGTGGGTCATAGCGATTTATTATGATTGATTAATCCAGACAGAACAAGTACTATACACCCAAATATAAGTAATATAAAGAAACATCATTAGCAGATGGATATAACTAATGTAAAGCATTGAGCTGATAAATTTAACGAGAAATAATATAACATGCGAACAAATCAATTGTCTAGTATAAATGAATCTACGAACACTCTGAATTTAATCTGTTACCATCAACAGTGAGGTTCGACCGGATCGATGCAGCTATAATAATGATAACAAACTAAAGCCAAAGAATTCATAAAACCATCTATCTATTAACAGGTTTATGAAAAACATATTATATGTGTGAAAGCATAGACGAATTGGCTAAAATAGCCGATTCAGGTAGAAAAAAGATTATAGCATGTGAACAATCGACTATTTAATATGAACAGATTTATAAAGTCATCAGATCTAACCTGTTATCCTTAACAGTGGGGTTCGATCGGATCGATGGCAGACATGATAAAGATAATAGATCAAACCTTTAAAATAAATAGATCTATTCACATTTAATAGAATCATGAAGACACACTATAAGCATTAAAGTGCGGACGATCGGCTATTTAGCCGATGCAGGCATAGCAAACAACCAAGGTCACACATGGTCGAAAAACAAATCTACCAACTAGTATACTCCGATTCAAAGTGCTAACAGTGGGTATCGACCGGATCGTTACAACCATAATAGCAAGCTATAGACTGGATTCAACTAGCTAGTAAACTTTCTTAAGATCAGATATGCCTTAGCCACGTACTCTGCACGATCAAGATCAAAGTAAAACGGCCCATAAAACATAATCCGTCATTTATAGTAAGAACCATCACAAGGTGACAAAATAAAGGATGGACTAAAATGATGTGAGGTCGATCTAGATCGATCTCGATCGGGTAGGTTGATATTGCTGAAACTAATGACAACAAGAACATCAGCAAGATCGGTAACTTAATGAATCGATCTGAAGTATGCCACCCTTAGGTAGAGCCGATAACTTCACCTTAATCTAATTCGAGCAATGAAGGTCGAACTTAACCGATGCAACCGTACTTGAACTAAATAAGGATCGATAACTGACCGATGCAGCCTTACAAACAAAAGTATAAGCAGTGACGGTACTCACAGACAAGCCAAAGGTCGACCGGATCGATGCAGCCCTGCTTGTTGAGAAACTCGCCAAGATCTACATTACTCCTACTACTAAGGGTTGGCGTGAAGCCGAAAAAGTAAAGACTGATTTTGATTGATGTGTATATCTGTTACAATAGCCGGGGTTTATATTTATACCCCGGGCTGATAAGAGTCCTAAATGAATACGACTAAATAACAAAAAGAAATATCAAGATACATGAAATCCGATTTCCCTTATGTAGAATCCTTGTCCATGAAGCTTTCTTGTTTGACACGTGTCCTTATTTCTTTCATCTTGATATGCACCTGGACGTCATGTCTCTCTCAAATTTATTAAATAATATTTTTTGCTCGGCTAATAAATATCCCTTAATTAGGAAACTTTCTTGCTTTTGACTTCATCGGCCGATCTCTTCCTTTCCAGGATAAGCTTATCAAATTTTGGTGCAAATACAGGCCCCCTAGTTCGAAGTATGAATTTTCATGCTTCGAACTATTTTGATCCAATAATCTCCTTTTTGAGTCAACGACATCTGATTGCAATACTTGGCTTTGATAACTTACTTGGGTTGACTATTCATCTACTTTAGCCAATTAAGAGCTGGCCCCTGAGTTTATAACTATAAATCACTGGTAAGGAGTTGAAGAATTCACTGTTAGTAATATTACCTTATTCCAAGCCTCACCTATACACATGAACTTTAAAGTGTCTATCATGCCATCTTGGGTGGTTGAAGAATGGAACGGATTAGAATCTAGTCATCCTCACTTCTCCTGCTTAGAAAACTTGAGTTTTTTGAAAGATTTTTAAATTAAAACATAGATTTGCTCCCCAAATGATTCTCTCAGATCACTCAATATGCATAGTTCCTTACCAAGACATTGTTTCGCCTCTATTTACCCTACTTCTAAAAAGCTTATGTGGAGTTCGGGTAAGGACAAAGTATGTAGCATACTTACTATGCATATCGTAAAGTCAAATCCTGGATCCAAGGAGAGAAGTGTCATACTCTTAGATCAAGATATGCATGTGTGTGGAATATTTAGTGGCTAACCTAATTCTACTATGCTCTCTGAAATATATTTCTCTCTTGTGTAATATTTTTTGCGAGAACATGGGTTATCTTTATTCTAATTTCTTTTTCTCATTTTTTACTTTGGACCTCTTTTGTGTCCATCTTTTATATTTTGCATAACCCATGTCTCTTTTTACAACAACTTTTGAGAGAAATATTATTGAGAACTTGGAGCATTTATTCTGGTAAAACCTAGCAAACATATTTTTATCTTCTAGTGTAGGAGCAGAACATTTTAAGGTGGATGAAAAACATGTTTTTGCGTACTTCCAATATAGAAGCAGCACATATATGTGGCGTGTATGTGATTTTGATCTTGGGAGCATGATAAATCTCTCAACAAGGGTCAACAAGACTTGACAAAACTCAACAAAGAGCAAGCAGCTTATATGAAAGGTTTTTAATGAGACTAATATATGGCTCTGGTAGGAAATTCAACATCATTGAGGAGACAAGCTATTGATTTTGAATTTTTGTAAGAAAATTTCCCTAAGTACTTTGCAAAGAGAAGCAAGGTTTCTTTCATCATACCATATCTCATTCATTAACTACTTGGATAGCATGCTTTCCCTATGATAGATTGTTCACAAGTGATAGGAAAAGCAGGAAATAAAGAATATGCATACCTCCGCTTTGAACCAATGAATGCCTTTGCTCGGACTTTCTCCCAGTATACATATATCAGCTAGCTTTCATCGGCCTTAAGATCTCTGCGTTCCCAATCAAACATATGATACGGCATGACCACACGTATGGAAATCTAACTTGCATGCATCAAAATCTGACTTGCATGCACCACATAAAGGGCTCTATCGGCTTGATGCCTTGATCTTCCAATTCTGAGCCGATTGCGAGCAATCTTTCATTTACTACTTCTGACTTTTAATAAGGCGATTGTCAGTTTTAGAAGTCCCGCAATCAGATTAAGTTGAGAACACAGAGAGAGAGCACTGCGAAAAAATCGCTTGCCAAAGCGACAAACTGTAACAAAGGTCAGGGCTGACCAAGAGGCTTCATACGTTGGCTACTGAGCGTGCTGTAGGTGTATCATGGTAGTGCAGACGCCTTTGTTGTCGTCGGACATGTCCTCGCCATGCACGAGCTTAGAGACCCTATTTTTTGCCAGCTCCTATCTTGTCGCCAATGGAATAGCGGTTGATCATGTTGGCGTAGGGCTTCATGCTGAGCCATCTGAAGGGCGCAGCGGTAAATACCGAGGATCAGCCGATGAGCTTGGCCACTATGGCAGTCAGCTCGAACAGTTTACTGATGTCGACGCTGTTGCACTGCCCCGAGAAGGACGTGGATGCATCGGACACGGTTCAGCTGATGTCACTTGCCATATCAATGAGACTCCGTGTGGACAACAATGAGCAACATTTATTGTGTTATGGCCCAGACTCTTCCACGTCCTTTGCTCATCCATTGGCTATGCCTCCACGAGAGAATATAGTCGATGTAGAGGAGGAGGTCCACAGCCTTGTTTGTCAGCATCACTTCCTTGTCATCGCCGTCAGCCATGAGTTCCTTGACCTTGCCCCACGATAGCTTGTCGTGGCTGCCATTATTCTTACACCGCCATAATAGCAACACATGCCCTGGAGTTGCATACACAAGGTTCACCATCGGCTCTTTTTGCATCCGAAGCCGACGTCTCAAAAGCTCCACTACACTTCAATACTCGGAGCCGATGTCTTTGATGACTTGGACTATTGGCTATATTTGGAAACATCAAAATTGGCTTTTTCTTCGATTGCATATGTGATGGTTCCTGGTTGCTTCCTATGTACACCCTTTTCATGTTGCTGGATCTTTTCTCCTCCGTGCCAGGCCTCTGGCCTTTCTTTCTGGCATGCGGCAATATAAGTCATCCTTGGCTGACTTCCTGCATCTTTCAACAACCAAGCAAACAACTCTTTTGAACTTCTCTCAGCAATATATAGTGCCACACGTAGAAGAGCGCTCAACGGAGGCACGTAGCAAATATGAGGTGTTCACTCTTGCATCTTATTTAATAATAATTCCTAGTTCAAGATAAATCCCTCTTCGTCATAAATTTGAGAACCGGGAATAGTTATCGCTTCAAAATTATTTAGCCGATGGTCCCCTATCGGCTATCAGGTTGCCAACTTTTTTCGTGTTTCTGATGCAACCTCTCATGATGGTTTTTTCTCTTATTGAAGAATATATTACTATATTGCCCTCCATTTAGAACAAGCCTTTCGAGCTTATCGCTTTCACTTCCATCTTCAGATCGAGCGTTGTATGTGTAGGAAAAGACAACCATATTAATAGGAGCCGATAGGCTGATCTCATGGGCTTTATGCTTAACCCGCTTTTTTGGTTCCTCTTCCTGATTTGTCAACTACTGATTTTGAACTATCGGCTCTCCTACGGCGCTGTCGGTTCGTCTACTGTTGAGGTACCTTTGTTGCGGCAGAGCCAACCATGTCACATCTGCTAGGCCAGATGGCTCCATCACCTGACATATCAGCTAAAGTGGAACCTGAGCCAATACTGGCCCCCAGCTGATCTCTGTATATCTGTACTTAGAGCCATTGGGGGTGAGCAGCCAATGGAGATGAATAGCCTGATGAATTTAAACATGATGTACCTGGACTCTTGATTCTTGGTTACTCATAGTAAAAGAGCCCTCATTGGCTTTTACTGACATGTGTGCCAGCAGCTGTCATAAGTTGAAGTTTTTTGAGCTTGATGATGGATTTGATGTGCCCCTTGAATGTGTGCAGCTCCCTAGACCTGACAACCTCGGCATACTTTGTGACTTGCTCGGCAAGCTCTGATAGTTTGTAGTAGTCCTGGTTGTCATCGCCGAAGAAGTTGGGATTGGCGGTAGCCTGGTTGAGGCCATGCAACATCCTCTGCACCGCGCCAGCGCTTCTCGTTCACACTCGCCGTAGTTGGTCAACATGGTACTCAAGATCATGCTCAACTTGAATTCTTCATATGATGTTCGATGCACTTGGGGTCGTATTCATCGCGTCGTCCACCACGATATCGATGTCAGTCTTAGTCAGTGCTGACGTGTTGTTCACGCAATCGCCGACATGCTATAGATGTGTCTAGCCACCTCATGATCTCGTACTTGCGCTCTAGGAACATCTCGGTAGATCCATCCACTTTGTCGATCAGACCGTCCATCACCAGAGGACAAGTACATGTTGCTGCCCATGCCAAGGTGCTGTACTATCCCCTTGCCCATACCCAGCTGGTCATCGGTGATTACCTTCACATTCTCGCCTAGGTGGAACGTGCACCGGGTGATCTCCGTTTTGTCGTGTCACAGTGGATCGAACAGCGACAGGAGGCCGATGAACTACCATGGTTCATTAGTGCTTTCCTTTTCTTAGGGACCTGTTGGTACGATATGCCCAGATAGCAAAAGTCGTAGTTGACATAGCTGTCGATCAGCGCATGGATCTTTTTATCGACATTCTTGCTCGTCCAGCACATCTGATGATCTACTCGGGGTCCACATCATCTTCCTTTCAAACTTGTTCTTCATTACGTGACCATGCTCCATCGGCTATTTAGTTTTTAGAGCCGATGAGCTATACTTATGCGAGCCGATAAGCAACCTGGAGGCAACAATCTTTGAATAAAAAACAACTGATGCATTAATATTTCTAAAAGCCAATGTCCAATTGACTTTCTGATCAACTTGATGCAATAAAATATTTCGATATACTTTCAACCATCGATATTGGCTATCTTCACATACTCATTGATTGGTTCTAACTGAGTCAACAATTATCATCAGTTGTCAGTCTTTATCGGCTTTATGATCTGGCTTTGCCATTCGGCTGGTGACTGTCTTGCATATATGATATATAAATATTTCCCTTTTGGTTTTCCTCTCGTAAACAATCAGGCTAGCAAGACACGCAAAAGTGCCAATAAAATTGGAGTATCAAACCCAAGATGGATTTGATCACTAGGGGTTCATAAATGATTGACTGGACTTTATCGGCTCCATCTAGTCGATCAATTGCAGACGTATACATATATCTTTCTTGGAATCCCCATGCATGACACGCACGTATACACTTAATGGACTTGGCTTCCTTGTTTCCATCATACATCTCCAACTGGATTCCAAGACGCTTGCAAGCCGTCTTCCACATGCATAAGATAGCATTGTATATATCAACTTCTAATGATGATTGTCTAGATTCCATTGGCTTTGAACTATCCTTGCTGATCACCTTCTGTTGGCGTCATCGGCCCGAATACTTTATTTTCGGTTAAGTGACTATTTCCTAAGCTGATGACAACATTTGCAGCCTTGATAACATACATGATAAAATATTCTGGCCAGCCTGCTAATGACAACGTACTCTTCTCCAAATATTTTAATTTTGAAATGGTCAAGGAAAAATATACTTGATCAAATAGACGATGTTAATAGCCGATACGTTACACCTTTGAATATAGGTAGGTCCCGCCTCTGCTCTGTGCTTCAATTGGATACTGCTGTCAAGCACCGAGCTTCAAACTCCAAGCATCAACGTGGCCATGTGCACATGTATGGCATTCGGACTTTATCTCTTGTACTTTTTAAATAATCTCACATGCAACTACGTAACTGGTAGGCAAAGTCAATTCTTCTTCAACTTCCTTCGTACGTGAATTCCAGCTTACCTTAGAATAGCGTCGAATAATTTTCAATATTGGAGCTAATCCCTAACTTCTCAAACGATTGTGATTCCACCATGAACAAGCTTAGGTAATAAGCCGATAGAATATGCTTAACCAGAGCAAAAATCCATCCATCGGCTATCCTTTGTTATTACCTCCACCGGTTATTTATCGTATCAAGAAACAATATCCAATGAAAGAATTCAAGATATAACCAGAAGCTGCATTGATATTCATTGAGGGCTACCGACTTTAAATTATAAATGCTCATAGCCAATAAGATCATCTCATGACGGCTTCTCAAAGTACTACCACCAATTTTCCAAAAATAGAATCTTGCAACTTCTACTGCTGGGAATTCTATTAACAGCATCCCTGGCAATATATTTCTAGAAGACATTGGTTAATATTCTTACATGATTGATCACATTGGTTGTGCGTACGCCAAACTGTAAATAGCCGATGCGCTGATATTAGCTGGCATCTCTTTAGACCACCTTTATAGAAGTATCGGCTGCCTAGATGACTGTTGTGGACTTTTGCTGCCGATATTCTCCAAGCCGATATCCCTCTTCGGGCTTTTAAGAAGAATTCAATTACTCCACTGTATCGACTAACATGCTCTCTACTCAGCTGATACTTTTGAATGTGGCCCAGGATGGCTTTTTGTCGTCCAGTGCCTGCTACATAGTGAGACCCTCTAGCTTGTTCTTTGAGGTGCGTTTTGGTGATGATATACTCGTGTGGTCACCGTACTTGCTCGGGCCAAGACTACGTCTAAAATCTGAATCCCTTGCTAGTTTCTTCTAAAATTAAGCCAATAGCCGATCCACAAGCTGTAGTTCTTTACGTTTACAGAACAAATCCACAAGCGCACGGAATTACTATTGTAGCATTTCACCCAGAAGTATTTTAGGGTATCGTTCATTTATATTTTCCCAAACGAAGGCATAGTATAAAAATTTTAGTATGGATATGAACAAGATGACATGCTTGTATAATGAACCAAAGTTCATAGCAGGGGTAAAACAATTGTTGTAGAGATAGTGTGACACACATATGGATCTACCTCAAGGATAAATGGGAGTAGAAAGAATAAATAATAAAAGAATGTTTCCTAATAGGAGCAGGCATATCCTAATACAACTATGCAAAGAATAGCTAGTATACATACACATACATGGTTAGGAACTAGCTCTAAGCATGAAATGGGTTAGGAGACCTTCGAGTACTGGTCTACCAGCAATCTCATGAGGTAATTTACGTACTCCTACACCATACCCGAACATGGGGATTACAAAGGATGGATAGGGCTATCACCACATGCCACCTACCCCTCAACCATGGAGTATGAAATGCATCCGCCGGATGCTATGCGCTCGAGCACCACACCCGTATACAAAGGAAACTACCCATATCCCCCTAGGACTCTGACCCTACGGATCGACAAGTAAGGACATGGGCAAACCCAAAGGCACGATGATCCACCACCTCAACTTAGCTTTAATTCTAACCATGAATGTTGTATGAATGTTTAAGCATAAAGTTTTGTATGTTAAACATATAACATAAGGACTTTGCTCTAGTTCATAAACACAACTATAGTGATGAAATGAGAGCAAGAACATATTGGAACCGAATATATTTCTCATACCAAGTGTTGCCAAGATGTTCAAGCCTCTCCAAAGTAGCTTAGCCTAGCTCCAAATAATACTAAAAGATAAAAGTACAAAGGTAGAAGGGAGAGGTATCTCCAAATGATGTGTGTTGTATGAGGGGGCTCTCCCCCTCCTTTTATACTAGTATTAAGGTTGGTTTGGGGGGATATTCCCCATATCCCACCTAAACCATCCTTGGGGGCATTGATTGCACCACCTCGCTGAAGTGGGGCCCGAGTGGCAGCCAGGGGGGTGCGGCCGCACCCCTGATTCACCCGCCCCTAGTGGAGCTACCCCGCGACCGCCTTCGCGTGGCCGGTTCTGGAGTGGGCCTGGGCCATAGCTACGTTGGTGGTTGGCCTAGATTTGCAAGATACGTGGGACATTCTTCTATTTCCTTTGTGTAGATCTGCTTTACGCTTTGTCCAAAAGCGTATTTCGACTATAATTCCACTGTATCACATTTATGTCCTACAAAATACGTAATCCTCCTTTGCAAGTGGAACTATGTCAATATAAATAATATGTGTGTGTAAATCATGTTAGTTTTCTCCTTTTTGAATCTTAGTTGGCAGTCGAATTTGGTCGATAAGGACCACCAACAAGATCCCCCAAGCTTACCCTTTGCTCTTCCTCAAACAAAAGCTAAGACATTGGTTGTTGATCAGGAGGTACTTCAATGCCGATTATATTTCAAAAGTACCATGCCTATAACAAAGTATTCTTCCTTGATTCAAATAACTCGACATTTTATCCACCCTTTTAACTTAATCCCTATGGGGCTTGTTGCTTTTCCAAATCTTAGGTGGTTGCAAGATAGAACGGTTTTTAGAATCACTTATCATTTGTCTTTGATCAACTTTCTTTCTGGAGGTTTTAAAAGTTTTGCAAATAAAAGTAAGTTCCTCAAATGATACACTCAATCGCTCATTTGTGTTGATCCTCACCAAAGGCTTTTGATGTTGCCTTTCTTTTTCATCCTATTTCTGATAAGCTTTTTTTTGTGGAGTTTTGCGTAGGTATGAAAATGAGACAAACTTGCATCACATAATATTGCTAAGTCAAAAAATGGATCCAAAGAGATGCAAGTCATACACTTTGATCAAGAAGTGCAAGTGTGTGGAATTTTAAACTTTTTGTTTGAACTCCTTTGTCATGCCCCTCTCTCCTTTGCTTGGGTTTTGAAAATATGGGTCATCTTTCTTTTCTCTCTTTTTTTCTTTTCTCTTATGCTTTTTAGCATGGATGTTTTTCTCTTTTCTTTTTTCGCTCATGCTCTTTGGCATGGATTCTTTTTTATCTCTTTTTGCATAGCCCATGTTGGTAGTTCTTAACTCACACTTTATACCACCAACATTTGTATAAAATTCATCAAAAACAACACCAAACCTAGAAATAGGACTTTGAACAAACCATTTCCATAGGTTTTGGTGAGAAATCTATTTTGTAGGTACAAACATGAATATATGCCAAAGTTGGGCCAAAATAAAAGAGAAAACATGCATTCCTCGCTTTGGTCCAAAACAAATAAGAAAGAAAAAGAGTAAAGCCCACCTACCTGATCTACTTGGGCACAAAACCTATGGGGGAGTGACCTAGGCCCAGCCAGAAGCCCACTTGCCAAGGGTAGTGGCCAGGCGTGCAAGTCCAGGTGTGGCCGCACCACCTCTGCCGTATCCCTGGCCCATCTTCTTCAGGTGGTGCATTCAATGCACAAGGAGGTCGGTTGCATGGGGTGTTGCCTAAAATATACAAGCAAACCGTCCTACTTGGGCTATAAAAGGTGGAGGTCACCCCCCTCAAGATCATCATACACTTGAAGAAGAAGAAGAAGCAAGCTCCATGTCCACAATAGCTTCTAGCTAGACTAGTATAGGGAGTGAGAGAGCGAAGAGTTGGAGAAGTACCAAAGTTGTCTGCTACCTCCACTAGTGTACTCGGTGCACTTGTACACTTAGCAGAAGGAGTGGCAGAGCTGTCGACTCCTCTACACTTGTACCTCTATGATCATCTTGCTACTTGAAGTAAGAAGTTCATGTTTATCTTTTGGTATTGAGTTCTTAAGAAAGTTATCTTTGTTCATTAGAAGCTTGTGGGTTCGTCATTTGTCCTTGTGATGAATACTCTAGTAGAGGACTCCTGATAAAGACGGAAGTTCCTGGCCAACGCTAGAGTTGTAACCGATAGTGTAGACATGATGTCTAAGCTAGAAGTTACCTTCGTTTGCCTCGTTCCCCACGGTTGAGGGGTAGGCGGCAGGTGGTGACAGCCCTATCCATCCCTCATAATCCCCCACATCCAGGTTCGACATAGAGCTACAAGCCGGAGGTACTTGGCAGACTAAGTATAAGCCGGTGCCCGAAGCAAGTCTTTAGTGATCAAGTTATCTTGTCTTAAGATCTCTATCCTTAGAAAAAACTCTCTACCCGAGCTATCCTTCTTCTTGTTTTTCCTAGGAGAACTAGCTAAGGGACCTTTAACACATCTGTTCCTTGTGGAAATATGATACCCTGAATACCACCGGGTAAATGCTACAATGGTAATTTTGTGCACTTGTGGACTCTTTCGCTTATGCTGAGAAATACCAACAAGTATTTCTAGCGCCGTTGCCAGGGAAGGTTGTCGTTCTTGTCTCTAAACCTAGTTCGCCCATGTATCCTTTATTTTACCTTTCTTTTCTTTTTAATCTTTTTTCCAATGGAGCAAAAATCTATCCAGAACCTTTCTGCTCCAAAGGGCGAGTTCCTAGAGCCACCACAATCGTCAAAGCCAATCATAGCTTCTGGCTATGAACTTTGTCCTAGCTTTATAGCCATGGTTCAGGAACAAACCTTCTCAGGGTTAGAATATGAAAACCCATACATGCACTTATGTGAGTTTGAGCAGCTTTGTGCATGCCTAACCATTTCGGTCATGTCACAAGAAACTCTATGGTGGAAGTTGTTTCCTTTCTCTCTTGATGAGAGGGTGAAACAATGGTACGCCCACAATGTAAGGAAGGCAAATGGAGATTGGGAAGAACTGAGGAACATATTCTATCTTGCATTCTTCCCTATATCTCAAATCGCTGCCCTACTGAAATTTCTAGTTTAGTTTTGGTGAATTGATGAAACCCTAAGTGCTAACCTAGTTTATCAAAGTGATTATGAGATAGGTAGCACTACTCCAAGTGATTAAGCAAATGAAGATCATGACATGATGATGATGATGATGGCATGGTGATGATCAAATGCTTGGACTTGGAAAAGGAAAAACAAAAACAAAAAAGCTCAAGGCAAAGATGAAATTGATAGGAGCTTTTTAGTTTAGTGATCGAGACACTTAGAGAGTGTGATCACATTTAGGATCGATAGCCATACTATTAAGAGGGGTGAAACTCATATCAAAATATGGTTATCAAAGTGCCACTAGATGCTCTAACTCATTGAATATGCTTTTAGCATCTAGTGGAGTACTAACACCCTTGAAAACATTTGTGAAAATATGCTAACACATGTGCACAAGGTGATACACTTGGTGGTTGGTACATTTGAGCAAGGGTGGAGAAGTTGGTGAAATGAAGGAGGTGATAGTCACTAAAAAACAGTGACCGAACGCTGGTCACGTGGTGACCGGACTTGGGGGATCAGCGTCTGGCCATTTATAAAAATCAGTAGAGTGCTCGGGCTACTCTCGGCCTGAGATCGGACGTAGGTGACTGGAGTCTAGCTGACCACTATTCAGTGTCCGGTCCTACAAATGTGGCGGTGCACAGAGAAAAGGGTGAGTGACCGGATGCTGGGCGAGTCCGGTCGGGCGTGACCGGACGCATCCAGTCATGAAAAACCGTCTCTAGAACCTTACTGGAAACGACCAGATTCTAGTGATGGAGCGTCCGGTCACTTTGCGTAGCGCGTCCGGTCGCAACTTAACAAGTGGCGTGAAGCAGACTAGCCGTTAAGATCGGGCACTCAACATTTGAAGTTGATGTCACGTGGCGATCATTAGGCGACCGGACATAGGGGTCCAACGTCCGATCAACCTGATCGGCACGTCCGGTCACCTCGAGTTGGGCTGCAGTGATAGCCTAACGGCTCTATTTCATTGGGAGCTCTATTTAAAGGCATGTGGCCTGCTCTAGCTCACTCTCTTGGCCATTTGCATTGACATAGCAACCTTGTGAGCTTAGACAAAGCCCTCCCACACATCTCCATCATTGATTCATCATCTTTGTGAGATTGGTAGAGAATCCAAGTGCATTGCGTGAGTGATTGCATCTAGAGGCACTTGGTGTTCGTGTTTCGCTACTGGATTCACTTATTACTCTTGGTTGTTGCCACCACCTAGACAGCTTGGAGAAGCGGAGGAGGATTGGCATGAGTTGGTGATTGTTCATGGCCATCTCCTGGTGATTGTGAGGGGTCTTGTGCCTTCCCCGATGGAGCGCCGAAAGGTAACTCTAGTGGATTGCTCGTGTCATTGAGTTACCTCACTTGTGGGTAGGTTCTTGCGGTATCCAATTGTGTGGACGAAGTTCGTGCAACACCTCTTAGCCACTGAACCACCAAGTGTTGGTTGACACAATGGGGACTAGCATGGCGGCAAGCACGTGAACCTCGGGAGGAAAAGATTGGTTGTCTCTTGCCCTTTGGTATTCTCTCGGTGATTGAACTTGTATTCATCTTGTGATTGGTTCACTCCTCTACATGGCGGTATAATCACCTTACTTACTCATTTACATTCCCACAAATTAGTTGTAGCAAGCTCTTTAGTGTAGCTAGAATTGAGAGCTTGCTTTGTAGCTTAAGTTCATCTATTGGAGCTCTTTAGTGTAGCAAGTGTGAGAGCTCTTAGTGAGTAGCGACTTAGTAATTTGTGTGTCTATTGATCATAGTAACTAGAATTGTTGGATAGGTGGCTTGCAACCCTTGTAGAGCTAGAGCAAGTTTGCTTTTCGCTATTTGTCATACTAATCAAATTGCTCTAGTTGGTTTGTAGATTTTTAAATAGGCTATTCACCCCCCTCTAGCCATATTAGGACCTTTCAAGTGGTATCAGAGTCATGGTCACTATTTGATTGAAGGCTTAACAACCTCGGTGTCAAAAGATGGCTCAAATTGTGTTCAACCATGTGAGGGGCAAACCACCGTTCTTTGATGGCAAATGTTATGATTATTGAAAGAGAAAGATGAAGATGTATCTTGGTTCCATCAATGATCAAGTGTGGGATGTGACCAAAAGTGACTATGCTATCATTGATCCCCATAATCTCACCAAGCAAGACAAGGACAACAAGCAATGCAATACAATGACTCTCAACACCATATACAATGCCATTGATTCCAAGGTGTTTGAGCAAATCAAGGATTGTGATAGAGCTAATGAGGTGTGGAAGAGATTGGAGGAAACATATGAGGGCACACCGGCGGTGAAGAGTGCCAAGTTGTACATCATCAAGGACAAGTTGACAAGCTTCAAGATGAAGGATGATGAGAGCATTCTAGTGATGGTCCATCGGTTGCAAGTGATTGTCAATGACTTGAAGGCTTTGGGAGAGAAGATCAATGATGATGATGTCTCTCATTGGTTCTTGATGTGCTTACCTCCAAGATTTGAGATGTTGAGATTGCTTATCATAAGAGGAGGATTGAAGGAGATTACCCCTAACCAAGTACTAGGTGATGTCATGACACAAGAGACATACCATGTGGAAAGGGAAGGGGTTGATAAGGATGACAAGAAGGAAGATGAAGACAAGAAAAAGAAGAGTGTAGCATTCAAGGCTAGCTCATCATCCAAGAACAAGGGCAAGTCTAAGAAACAATCAAGTGATGATGAAGATCTTAGTGACATTGATGATGAGGCCATGGCTCTATTTGTGCGCAAGATGGGCAAATTCATGAAGAAGGGCTATGGTGCAGCAAAGAGAAGAGATCACACCAAAAGCAAAGAATATGTGAGAAGATGCTACAATTGCAAGAGCCCCAATCATGTTGTAGCGGATTGTCCCTACAATAGTGACAATGATGAGGATAAGAAGAAGAAGCACACGAAGGAGAAGAAGATGACCTTCCAAAATAAGAAGGGTGGAGGCTATGTGGTCACTTGGGATAGTGATGGCTCTTCAGATAGTGATGGCCCTAGTGATGATGACAAGAAATCTATCAAGAAAGCACTAGCAAGCATCACCATCAACAACAAGCCCTCCATCTTCTACACTCCATCGACATGCCTCATGGCAAAGCCTACCAAGGTAAAATATGATGTGAAAGTGATGCTTGTAGGAGTGATGATGATGATCAGGAGTACACTAAGGAGGAGATCATGGACATGTGTGAGCAAGCGCACACTTGCTTTGAGATGAAGAGAAAGGAGTGCAAAGAATTGCGCAAGAAAGTCAAATTTCTTGAGCAATCCTTTGATGAGCTAAATGTCACTCATGAGAGGCTAATAGTAGACCATGAGAAGCTTGGCAAAGCTCACTCTAAGCTTGAAAAGGCTCACTCCTCTCTCATCGAGCAAGCCAAAATGAAGGAAGCCAAGAAGGAGCAAGTGATTGTGTCTTGTGATGTGGGACTAACATGTGATATTATTGATGAATCTTTTTATAAGCCCATTGTAGTTGCTCCCACTAACCCTTCTTGTATCACTTCTACTTCAACTTCACCTTTGAGTGATGGTTTCACTTGTGATGCCTCACTAATGGTGGAAAATGAGACCTCAAGACGGAGGTGAATGAGCTCACTCGTGCCTTAGGCAATGCCTATGGTGGAGATGTCCGCTTGCTAAAGTGCTTGGGTAGCCAAAGGTTTTCTCTCAACAAAGAGGGATTAGTCTATACCCCCAAGAAAGGCAAGGTGGCCTTTTTCACTCCCAAAGCTAGCTTTGTGAAGGGCAATAGTCGGTTTTGCAATAGATGCAAGCAAGTTGGGCATATAGAGCAATATTGCAAGACTAACAAGAACAAGCAACCTAAGGTATCCTCAATTAGATTTGATTCTTGCTACATGCTTGTTAAGGGTGCCAATGGTGTGAAGGCTAAGTTCATTGGTACATCAATTGTGGGCCCAAAGAAGAAGGCCATTTGGGTAACAAAAACCTTGGTAACTAACCTTCAAGGACCCAAGCAAGTTTGGGTACCTAAAAAGAATTGATCTTCTTTTGTAGGTCAATTATAAAGCTAGAGGAAGGCATTGGGTGCTTGATAGTGGGTGCACACAACACATGACCGGTGATCGAAGAATGTTCAATTCAATCAATGAAAATAAGAGCAATGTGATTGATAGTATCACATTTGGTGACAATGACAAAGGCAAGGTCAAAGATCTTGGTAAGATTGCAATATCCAATGACTTGAGCATTTCTAATATGCTACTAGTAGAAAGCTTGAACTTCAACCTATTATCGGTAGCTCAATTGTGTGATCGTGGTTTCAAGTGCATATTTGGTGTGGATGATGTAGAGATCATAAGTGTAGATGGCTCTAACTTGATATTCAAAGGATTTAGACATGAGAATCTATACTTGGTTGATTTCAATGCTAGAGAAGCTGAATTGTCAACATGTTTGCTCACTAAGTCTAGCATGGGTTGGTTATGGCATAGAAGGCTTGGTCATGTTGGAATGAAACAATTGAACAAGTTGATCAAGCATGACTTAGTTAAAGGCTTGAAAGATGTCACATTTGAGAAGGATAAGCTATGTAGTGCATGTCAAGCCAGAAAGCAAGTTGGTAACACACATCCTAAGAAGAGCATGATGAGCACATCTAAGGCATTTGAGTTGGTGCACATGGACTTGTTTGGACCAACCACATACACTAGCATTGGTGGAAACAAATATGAATTTGTGATTGTGGATGATATCACTAGATACACATGTGTGTTCTTTCATGTTGACAAGAGTGATGTGTTTGCAACCTTCAAGACATTTATCAAGAGAATTCATAATGAGTTTGAAACAACCATCATGAAAGTGAGAAGTGATAATGGAAGTGAGTTCAAGAACACAAGAGTAGAGATTTGTGTGATGAGTTTGGAATTAGGCATCAATTTTTGGCCAAGTATACTCCATAATCAAATGGCCTAGTTGAAAGAAAGAATAGAACTTTGATTGACATGGCAAGATCAATGTTGAGTGAGTACAATGTGAATCATTCTTTTTGGGCCGAAGCAATCAACACGGCTTGCTATTATAGCAACCGACTCTATTGTCACCCCATGATGGAGAAGACACCTTATGAGCTATTGAATGGAAGAAAACCCAACATAGCATACTTTCGGGTTTTTGGTTGTAAATGCTACATATTGAAGAAAGACAAGTACATCAAAGACACGCTCAAGAAGTTTGGAATGGATGATGTTAAAACTATTAGTACACCAATAGGGACAAATGGAAGCTTGGATAGTGATACTAGTGGCAACATGGTGGATGTGTTGTATAATTCAACTGTTGGAGCAAACCTCATGTCCGCATCTTATGTGTCCGTTTGCTTTGGCAAAGAACCCCTTGCCCCAACAAGCAAATCTCTTAGGATTGCTCCACGTTCCAACCTGAAAGGACGTGGAATCCTGCACAACGTGATAGTACATCATGGTGAGATCAAAATGGCTCTTGATTTTCATGTCTTTGACATTCAAGATTTTGATGTCATGATAGGGCATCCCCTAGAAAAGCTCTTCATTGACCCACCAATGTCTAGGGATCTGGATATAAAACTAGGGAGAGACACGTTTTCCATTCCTATCACTCTAGCCAAAAACTCGATGGCAGATCCTCTTCCCTATCCAAAACAGCCTAGGGAAGTCATGTCAGTTGCACCTTTTTAGTCTCCTGAGTCATCCTTAGAAAAAGATGCCAAACTCTTTATTAAAGAAGAGGATGACTTAGGAGAAACCATCGATCTTCCTAAGGAAGAAGCACTGACACAACCCCCAATCGAGCTAAAACCCCTGCTCGCTGGCCTACGCTACGCTTTCTTAAATGGCGACAAAGAAACTCCTGTAATCATTAGCGACAAGCTTTTTGATGAGGAGACATCTGAACTCATCGCCATCTTAGAGAAGCATATGTCTGTTTTTGGGTATTCTTTATAAGATCTTAAGGGGATTAGCCCAACTCTTTGCACCCATCGCATCCCGATTGATCCTTCGAGTACACCAGCTCGAGAGCCTCAGCATAGGCTCAACAATGCGATGCGGGAAGTCATGAAGAAGGAAGTCCTTAAACTTCTTCACACCAGGATTATTTATCCCATACCACATAGCGACTGGGTTAGTCCCGTCCAAGTTAGAGCGGCTGGTGAAGCATTCTTTCTTCTGTTTCCTTGATGGGTATTCGGGATATCATCAAATTCCCATCCACCCTGATGATCAGAGCAAGACAACTTTCACCTGTCTGTACAGAACATATGCATATCGACGCATGTCTTCTGGGTTGTGTAATGCACCCGCTTTGTTCCAATGATGTATGATGTCTATTTTCTCGGACATGATAGAAGAAATCATGGAGGTTTTTATGGATGACTTTTCAGTCTATGGAAAAACCTTTGATCATTATCTAGAGAATTTAGACAAAGTATTGCAAAGATGCCAAGAAAAGGACCTGGTACTCAATTGGGAAAAATGCCATTTCATGGTCCGAGAGGGCATCGTTCTTGGACACCTTGTGTCCAAAAGGGGGATTGAGGTAGACAAAGCAAAGATCGAGGTGATCGAACAACTACCACCCCCCATGAACATGAAAGGAATCCACAACTTCTTAGGTCATGCGGGGTTTTATAGATGATTTATCAAAGATTTTTCTCAAATCTCTAGACCCCTCATGAATCTGTTAGCTAAAGATGCACCTTTCGAGTTCACCGATGAGTGCTTAGATGCTTTCCATACTCTCAAGAAAGCACTCATCTTCACACCAATCATGCAACCTCTCGATTGGTCGCTGCCCTTTGAGATTATGTGTGATGCTAGTGACAATGTTATTGGTGCGGTCTTTGGCCAAAACAAAGATAAGAAGCATCATGCAATCGCTTATGCTAGCAAGACGCTGATAGGAGCATAACTTAATTATGCTACTACTAAAAAAGAACTTCTTGTAGTTGTTTTTGCTATCGATAAATTTAGATCTTACTTAGTTGGAGCAAAAGTAATCATTTACACTGATCATGCTGCATTAAAATATTTACTCACTAAGAAAGATGCAAAACCTAGATTAATAAGATGGATTCTCTTACTCCAAGAATTTGACCTAGAAATAAAAGATAAAAAGGGAGTAGAGAATATTGTTGTAGATCATTTGTCGCGTATGCAAGTCACTAACATGCAGGAACTACCAATAAATGACTTCCTACGCAACGACATGCTACTCAAAGTGACCGACTCCAACCCGTGGTACACAAACATCATCAACTACATGGTCGCATGATACGTACCACCAGGGGAAAATAGAAGAAAACTGCAGGTTGAAAGCCGCCGTCACCTTTGGGATGACCCTACCTATATAGGGTATGTTTCGATGGGTTACTGAGGAGGTGTGTACCAATAGCAGAGGGGGTGCAAATCATTGAAAGATGCCATGAGGCACCATACGGAGGTCATTATGGAGCATTCCACACACAGGCCAAAATCTGGCAGTGCGGGTTCTTCTGGCCAACGATGTACGAGGACACCAAGGAGTTCATCCGGAGGTGTCGGAAGTGCCAATTTCAAGGAAGCATCACTGCTCGCAATGCAATGCCCATACAGTATAACCTTGAAATAGAAATATTTGATGTGTGGGGCATTGACTTCATGGGGCCGTTTCAAAAGTCCCAAGATTGTGAGTATATCCTCGTCGCTGTTGACTACGTGTCAAAGTGGGTGGAAGCACTGCCATGTAGAGCAGCTGACGCCAAGCATGCCAGGAAGATGTTCCATGAAGTAATCTTCCCTCGCTTTGGAACACCAAGGATGGTGATAAGCGATGGGGGGTCTCACTTCATCGACAGAACATTCAGAGACTTCCTGAAAGAGCTTGGGGCCAAGCACAACATCGCCACCCCTTATCACCCTCAGACCAGCGGTCAGGCTAAAACTTCAAATAAACAAATAAAAAATATCCTGCAAAAGACGGTCAACAAGATGGGGAGGGGATGGAAGAACAAGCTTCTTGATGCACTTTGGGCATACCAGGACGGCTTACAAGACTCCCATCGGCATGTCGCCGTTCTAGCTCGTCTATGGAAAAAGCTGCCATTTGCCAGTTGAGCTTGAGCATTGAACTCATTGGGCCATAAAGAGCTAGAACATCGATGTAAAGCTAGCTGACAAAAATAAATAGAAACAAATAGCCGACCTAGAAGAATGGCGAGAAAAGGCTTACCACAGTGCCAGAATCTATAAGGAAAGAACCAAAAGATGGCACGACCACCGAATAAAGCAAAAAGAATTCAAGCAAGGTGACAAAGTCTTACTCTTCAATTCAAAAGTTAAGCTATTAGGTGAAGGAAAATTGTGTAGTAAGTGGAAAGGACCGTACACCATTGTCAGCACATCACCACATGGCGCGATCACCATCCGAGACGATGACGGTAACATTTTCAAAGTCAATGGTCAACGATTAAATTTTTTCCTAGAGCCTCCTAATAATTTTGATATTAACCAAGAAATTAACATAATAGACTTAATTGCTAACTAAAATTGAAAAAAAAACATTTCTAACAATACTCTTTTATTTATTTCAAAATTTCATCTTAGCAAAGTTATCATGGCCATTTACTTTTATGCCCTCACTTGATAACCCATGATACTTGCTTTCTTTGCTCAATTCTTCCTGATCACATGTATCCTCACTCATAATTATGAATCATGTGGAAAAATGACAGCATGAATACCCCTTTGATTCACCATGATCATGCACATCTTGCTCTATCACGCACTGATACTGTTGAATCATAATCCGACACCCAAATATCTCGTATCCCCATGCAAGCATGAGCACTTGGACGCAAACTCATCCTGGGGGGAGGAACTGGGGATGCGGGCGCACCAGGGGTGCAGCCACACACTACTGCCCCCCGATCTTCGCCCAATCTCTTCCTCATGCTGTCTGTGATTGATATTTCAGTGTATGGCGGTGCAGGTGTTGTTTCCTTCTCGGTAGAGGCCAAAACACCTATATAAACCACCTCTAGGACTCTCTTCTCTTCACACTAAGCTCAAAAGCTTTCTTCTCTCCCTCACCTATAGCACTCTAAGCTCTACAAGCTCAAGCTATGGCCAGCCATGCTCTTGCCCTTTACATGGCCTGCTGCTCCACTTACAACCTTGACGGAGTCTCAGTTTCCATCAACTTGGTGCCCGAGAGCACATTTGTGAGGGAGGAAGCAAGGGCTATCACCGTGGCGCCGCTTGCCATCATGCCCCCACCGAACAGTGGTGCGAGCGGTGGCACAAGCATTCAGTGCATGGCGCGGACCAAGGCGCCCCAAGAAGGTGCTAAGAGCAAGCCGGTGTCTCAAGGAGGCACCAAAGCAAAGAAGGCACCACCAAAGGGGACCTCCACCAGCGCCATTAAGAGAAAGGCGCCCGAAGACAACAGGCCAAAGAAGCTCCCTTCTGTAATGACTTCGGGCAATCTAAATTCTTGGTCCACCTCGTCTGTACTATCCATACACCCTTCTTCCTACACCATAGTGGGCATGCACAAGCCTGACGGAGGGTACGGTAAGGCTCTCATGCGTAAGCCGGCTCCTAAAGGAAAAGAGCCGGCAAAATCTTCCTCTTCCCAGCCCCTCAAGATCAGAAGGTTCTTGAAACCTTCGATAATTAAGAGGCCTTTGGGAAACTTTGAGAGCAGCGACAAGGAAGACGCCCCACCTAAGGGCCCGACTATAGCCTCCCTTAGTGGTGCGGTTAATACCTTGCGCGCAACTATTAGAAAGCTAAGGGATGATCTAGCCGATAGTCGTGTCAAGGTCAAAGACCTTGAAGGTGACCTCAACACCCTTCGCTTTGGTCTAGGCCGAAGGATCGCCAAAGTGGCGAGGGCAGCGGGAGTGGAAGGAGTTCTAGATAACGATGTTTAGGCCACTTCCGCTCAATAACTAGGCGCATGTTTTTACTTCAGCTTTATTTTTCTAAATCATTTTGTTGCAATCAATGTAATGCGCCTATCTACCAGATATTTATGAATTTAATAAAGATTATAGCATTATTAGTATTATTTGTCTCTATTTGTTTTTTGTATTCTCTTTTGTGTCCAATAAAAACAGGTACAAAAACAAGTGTGGGGGAGACAACCCACAAACAACTCTTCTCATACAGGTGCACAAAAGAACACTATATTTAAAATTTACTTTGTGCGTTCTCACTCTCTATGACTAGATAAAAAGAAATTTGAATAAATATAAATACTCCATCTTCATTCTACCTTTTGATTAAAACTTGCATACTCTTTATTCCTTGATAAAATTCCTATGACTTGTGAGCAACTTATCGTAGGGACCCCATTTCCATCTAGGTAATTGGAATATGAGATATAGTAGGATGATATGAAGCTTGCTCTCTCTTGCAAAGTACTTGGGATCTATTTTACAAAATCAAAATTCAAATAGCATGCTCCTCAAGTGATAAAAAAATCCCTACCAAGGCCATATATGATTCTACATGCTATAAGCTTTCTACATAGCCACTTGCTTTGTATTGAGTTTTGTCAAGTTCTTTGATCTTTGTTGAGAGAAGTTTCAGGCTCCCAAGATCAAAAACCACGTACACACCATATACAAAATGCTGCTTCTGCACTGGAAGTACGCAAAAACATGCCATCTATCACCACCAAATAAATACTCCATGCTCTAAAATTTGATCTCTCTTAGCATGTTTTTAGTAAAAGAGACATGAAGGCTATGCAAAAGCATATAAAAAATACAGGACACATGAAAGTCCTAAGTATCGAGAAAAAAATGATGAGCACATGAAGGCTCATAAGAAGAAAGAAAATAATAGCCATGTCTCAAAAATAAGAATGCTAGAAAAATGAGATCATATCAAACAAATGGAGTGTAGCTTTTACCATTCTTTCCACACACTTGCACATTTTTCGATCTAAGGATATGACGCTTCCCTCCATGGATCTAGGATTTGACTTAACAACATATACAAGGTAAGTGTGCCAAGTTTATCGTCCATACCCAAAACTCCACACAAGCTTTAGAAATAGGATGATCAAAAGAAGGCAATATTCAAAGGTATGCCTTCGTAAGGAACCACATTCAAAACATGAGTGACCCGAGAGTATCATTCAAGGAGCAAAGCTATCTTTTCTTTCTCAAACTCAAAAACCCAAGCTTCTGAGCAGAGTAGAGTAGGAAGACTTGAATCTAAGCTATTCCATTATTCAATTACTCAAGATAAATTGGTAGACACTCAGAATGCTCATAGGTTCAGGTGAAGCTTAGAATAACTTGTATGCAGGTTCCAAATCAAGGAGAATAAACCATCTTAGTCCTAAAACTTTACTCGAGGACGAGCAAAGGACTAAGTGTGGGGGAGTTTATTGGTGGTTCTTAGCTCACACTTTATACCGCCAACATTTGTTTAAAATTCATCAAAAACAACACCAAACCTAGAAATAGGACTTTGAACTAACCATTTCCATAGGTTTTGGTGAGAAATCTATTTTGTAGGTACAAACATGAATATATGCCAAAGTTGGGCCAAAAGAAAAGAGAAAACATGCATTCCTCACTTTGGTCCAAAACAAACAAGAAAGAAAAAGAGTAAAGCCCACCTACCTGATCTACTTGGGCACAAAACCTATGGGGGAGTGACCTAGGCCCAGTCAGAAGCCCACCTGCCAAGGGCGGTGGCTAGGCGTGCAAGCCTAGGTGCGGCCGCACCCCCTGGTGCGGCCGCACCGCCTCTGCCATAGCCCTAGCCCATCTTCTTCAGGCGGTGCATTCAATGCACAAGGGAGGTCGGTTGCATGGGATGTTGCCTAAAATACACAAGCAAACCATCCTACTTGGGCTATAAAAGGTGGAGGTCACCCCCCCTCAAGATCATCATACACTTGAAGAAGAAGAAGAGCAAGCTCCATCTCCACATTAGCTTCTAGCTAGACCTGTATAGGGAGTGAGAGAGAGAAGAGTTGGAGAAGTACAAAAGTTGTCGGCTACCTCCACTAGTGTACTCAGTGCTACAACGGTAATTTTGTGCGCTTGTGGGGACTTTTCGCATACGCTGAGAAATACCAACAACCCATATTTTCTTTTGGGAAGAGGAGAACTTGGAGAGAGAGGTTCATGACATAGTGGTGGAGTTTATTTTATTTGGTGGATGGAATGGCATGTTTTTGCGTAACTCTCGTGTAAGAGTTAGCATATTATTTATGGAGTGCACGTGAATCTTGATTATGGGTGCATGACAAGAATCTCAACAAGGGTCACAACAATTTGATGAAGCTCAACATGAATACAAGCAGCATATGACTAAGGTTTTTGTGTTGTATAATATCATATGGCTCTGGTAGGATATATAATCATTGAGGAATTTTTGAATTTTAGCATTTTGAAAATAAAAACTCCGGATATCAAGTTTCTCTTAGAACAAACTCATAGCAAATTCTATTGCACCATATCATAACTCTCAACTACTTAGAAAAGGATCATGCGTTTGCATCCCACAAGTTTCAAGTTTTTAGGACGAGACATTTTTAGCCAATAAACTCAAATCTTGGGGAATACTAAGTTATAAACTAGGTACAGAAGAAATATAAAATAGAGCAACTATTCATCATTTCAACAAGGAGAAACTAAACATTCTTACTACACATATGTGGAGTGGAATAAATATTTTTGTTGTTTTTATCATATTTCATCATTTTTTTAATGCAAGATATTGAAAAATGAATATGAATGCAAGATACAAGTTACCTCTGCGGGAGGGGTCCTCCCCCAAGCTAGCTTGATGCCTATGTTCCTTCCGGCTTCTTTTATTAAACAAAGAGGTGGACTCGAGGACATATATTATTTTATTATTATTATTTGCTTAAGATTCACAAAATTTTATCTCTGTTGTCATCTTCTAGACTTACCCTCATGATATTGACAAATTTCTGTAGGGGTTAGTTAATATAATCAACCAAAGTCTATACTTAGCAGTTTTGGATCAATAATCAAACTGATTTGATCAAGGTAGGCTAAATAACCAAAGCACCATACTTAATTTAAAGAGCCTATGGAAGTATGATGGCACAATCATCATACCCAAACCAAAACATACTTGTATAGAAAAAGGAGGCATAGAAGGATAACCAAGATTCATCCAGCGGAGGTGAAAATGTTGAAAGGTGAACTAGAAAACCTTTATTATTATTTTATGTAAGGAATTTTGTTAGTAGTTTTTAGAATTAATGCAGATGCAGAATCTAAACATGCATTTGAAATTTTTAAGCTTAATTAGACTAATTTTGATATATATTTAGGTATGTGATAACTACCGATTTACCTTTGGCAAGGGCTCACCGTTTAGAGTCCGCTGAGCAAGACCTTTCTTTCATTTCTTGCTGGATGATGAGGCATCTTGTCCAGGAGAAATGGATGCGGATGCTGGTACTTTTACTTGCCACACCATTTTGGTTTTTCTTGGTGGTGTGGGAGTGGACTTAGGAGCTTCTTCCTTCGGTTTCCACTCCATTTTGTTTTTCTTGGTTGGTGTGGAGATAGGCTTTGGTGCTTCTTCTTTCTTGATTTTCTTTTGCTCCTGCTGTAACACCCCTGGTGTTACAAACTTGATTAGCACTAAAATTTAGGACCAAGAAGGATTAGCTTAACAAGTTCTGGGTTTTAAAAATTTATAACGCACGTGAGGCAAAAACCAATTTCTAGGAACAAGGATCAAACATAACTTGTATTTAGTACTTACATAAAAATTGAAGTACCAGTTTAGTAGATGGAAAGGCAACTTTCACTTTTGGGAAATAGATGTTGTTAACTAGTGTTTTGGGAGCTCAAAAATCAAATTTGACGTTAAGATAAGCTCTTTTTGTTTAGTCGGCAAACACTTGAACTATTGTTAAAATACCATTTTTGGCGAATTATATTGAGCAAAATAGTTAAATGGTACTTAAATATTTTGCTCCTATGGGTTAGTATAAGGTATGGACTATTGCATGAAGTATTTGTTGGTTGAAGTTAACAAGGTTTAGCTCTATTGAAAATTGCGACAAAAGAGTTAATGGTTACTTAGCCTCAATTGAAATCCTTAATTTTCCTAAGTATGGAAAAGTAGTAAGACAATGCTATTTTGACATTTAATTTCTAACAAAAATGTTTAAACACTAGCTGCATGTTTTGGTATTGTTGATTCCATCAAAGTGAGTACATGAGCATGGTGTAGGTCAAAGTTGTGTTGGATGTCACGTTGCTCTCGTAAAAATCACCCAAACCTCCTTAGAACGCGTTGTAACCGTGTTGTTGGCGCCCTGTTCATGAACCGACACTCCAGCGATGAACCCAAGTTGGCATCCTTGTATCTCCCTCTCTGGTTGCTCTCGGGTCATGACTCTACTAGCTAGCTAGTAGTGTCGACTTTAGGTTAGTAGGATTGGTTGAACTTCGGTTGAGATGATCGGCATCCTTTGCTTTGCTTTAAAATGTGTGCACGTCGCATGTCTCGGGCTGGATGTCCCTGTGTATGTGGTCACCTCATGCAGGAACTCAGCGTCGTCGTGCTTGGGTACACCGCATGCATGCGCACTACCACGCATTGGCCGGCCAAGGCCGTCTCAACCTGGTCGTGGCTCGGTTGTGCCTTGGCCGCTCTAGCCACAACACCTGCTGTCGGTCGGCCTTGGGCCACGGTGCCCCACTGCTGCTGTCGCCCTACACGCTGCTCCCCTACCTAGCTCTACGCTGCCACTACTGCATTGCCTCTGCTTCACACTGCTGTGCTGCTGTGACCCTTCCCGTCGTGTTGCGCATGTGGGCTTGCCTCTCCTTCCTTGTTGCCATGTGCGATGCTCCGCCTTTAATGGAGCTATTGCCGCACTCATGTCGTGCTACCCCACCACCTGCATGCACATGTTTTGGCTTGGGCGCTAGAGCGCATGTCGCCCTTGTCGCGTCGGTCGTGTCCCGCCAAACCGACGTAGCGTCGAGTTCCAGTATTCCCCTCCCCTCTCTTCTCTCTCCCACCATGGCCGGCTAATCCACGAGTTTAAGCGTGGTAGGGAGAGGTCATCTCAGGTCACATCGTGGTGTCTCTAGCACTGCCATCAAGCCACCTAGCCGGCTATCCTCACCTTGCCTTGATTAGAGCCCGGCCGAGCTCCAATTTTGGAGCTTTGCCCCGCCATTGTGCCATTAAGGCCAAGCCGCCCATCACCGTGGGCAGCTCCCATCGGACCGCCTAGAGCCAAATTGGCTACACCGCTAGACTTGCCTCGACACCTCCTTGCCATGCGCACCTAAGCCATACCTCTACCATTGTCCCAACGCTACTGATGCGGTCATGTACGCCATGGCTCTTCACCGAGCTCGCCGCACGTACGCGGCTAGCCTTGCTCGAGGTGTCTCCGCCAGGTCACCACCATGGGTAGGATCATGGTGCATCACTGATGCTTACCCATCACTTATATTATCTGTTGCACGCTGTGGCTCACCGAAACACGGTTGCCGCCGTCGTAGGTCGCCCACCATCGGGGAGAGCCCACTCCGCTTCACCTCCATTCGTGAAACCACCACCCATCATCGTGCGTTGGCTCATAGGTGAGCTTCGGTCCCATAACTAGGTCTACAAGGGTCCTGGTTGGCTGGCGTAATGGGGCCATACTGGTCCACGCTGCACTAGCGAGCGCGAGGTCGTGGGGACCTCCACGATGTGAAGACAGCTTCTCTCAAGGTCTTTGATGCATAAGTGTTGACTGAGTAAATAGGATGAATAGTGGCTACGAGAATAGTAGGTAGCTCAGGGGCATTTTTGCTAAAATGCCAGTGCACACATGCACTACAAGAAATCCTTCTTTCTATGACAAAATTCCTTATGACTGGGCTAGTTTTTGTCATATAATGTACCATAATATGATGACAATTTTAGTGGCATCATAAATTCAGGAGACCTAGATCTATTTATGATGACACTCTTTATTTTGTCACATAAAGGTACCAAGTATCATCACAAAATGCCAGGCACCAGGAGTCGGTCGTCTGCTATGTTTTATGATGATATGAGCTGGTTTTATGTGACCTTTCCGTAGCGTCATTGTTTGTTAATTCAAAAAAGATGGCCCCAACGTCAATATACACAGAACAGACCCTCTCTGTTGACCATTTTGATTCATTCCCCATTTCCCCAACACACTACGGTGGGCGGCGTGTGGGTAGGGAGCGCGGTGGGCGGCATGTGGGTAGGGAGCGGCATCTAGGTGGAGCGCGGCTGCTGGAGCACGACAGGCGGTGGGGGCGAGAGGCGTCTCAGCAGTGGTAGCTCCCCATCTCCCCAACTCACGGCGCAGTGGCCTCTCTGTAGAGCCAGCATGCAGATCCGATGTAAGGCCGCCCGGCGGAGCACGGATTTTCAATGACTAGCGGCGACTCCATCTCGTTGGCCGGCAGCGTGCTCCTAGTCCCCAGGTGTGCCATTGTGGCAGTGCCACCCTCATCCTCCTCCCCTTTCCCCCTTTTGTTGCCTATGTGTGAGGCCTAATCAATCCCCGCTCCCTCAGGCTCATGTCACAGGCGTCGTCATCTACTGCTCGCACTCGGTGCTCAACCGCAGCTAGGGTGAACCCGCACCCCTTGCTATTGTTGCTATAGCCCCTCCACCCACTGTTGTCAAGCTGCAGGCATCAATTGATGATGTGATCGGGTTGCCACTGATAATGTGCTCGGATTGCAAGGACATGAGGGTGTTTGCTGCCACTACCACCCAGTCTGATTATAACATTGGAAGGAGGTTTTTCAAGTGCTCTAGGAAGAACTATCGAAATGTCAGTGCAGTGGTTCAATTTGCATTGCCCAAATTTCATTTTTGTTTGAATGGGCATCCCTGAGAATGGTAGTGTTTGTAGCATTCAGTGGCTGCACTATTGATGTTAAATTGCCTGTTGTTGTAATTTGGATGCAGGGGACATGTTCCAGGTATTGGTTCGAGGAAGAATATGTGGTGTACCTTCAAGATAATGGTTATCTACTACCAGCTTCCTCGACCATTGTAGCAGCTTCGACAACAGATGTTCCTGAGCTGGTGGACAAAATTGATAGCATAGAGGAGAATCTGAACAAGGTGAAGGAAATGGTTGTCAAGAACAGGGAAGGCATGGGAAGCTGCATTTGTCTTGTGTGTGGGTGTCTAAATGTAACATTCTTGGTGTTGGCCATCTTGTTGGTTGTAGCTGTAGTGTTTAAGTAAGCAAATGTTGTTGAAATATTGTATGTGACATATTGTATTGAACGTGTGTCTTTTGTGTGACATGGTGTATGGAACCTGTTATCCAGGATGTATTTGCGGTTGGTATGAAATATGTGCCTGAGTGCTGTTGGAATTAAACATCCCTTTTGCTTTGATGTGTAACCTGTGTGTGATTAAATTTTGGTAGCATGTATGTAACTTTAGTATAGCCCTGAATTTTTGTAGCAACTCAATGGATTTTGGGCAGCATATAACATATCCATGATATTTTGGCGTCATGTAGCCTGTAACTTCCAATAGGTTACATGTGCACATAATAGAATCAAGTATCCATTGAAACATAATCATTTTATATAAGGTCTTACAATTTCATAGTTCAAATACAAATTTTAGTAGCATAATTCAAATACAACAAAATCACTAACAGAAGTTCATGGTTCACAAATAGCTCGAGAAATGCAAAGGCTAGTCATCATCACGATATTCTTTTGATATGTTGTCTTCATCTGGACTATGGTACTCAAGGAAGGTTTCATCTTCATCTTCGCCGTCTGTTTCATCACCTTGAGTTGTATGTTGATGTCCACAGATGCTCTCGACAAGGTCTCTACTAATAGGGCTGCTTGGTTGATTGTCCATGTGAAACAAATCCATATCAGGATAAATGTCTCCCACTATACCATCTCTAGATGAAGTATTCTCCTCTTGGTATGCCTCCTGACATCTCATCTGTACTTGTTCATGGATTGGTTGCTTTCCGTCGAACTCTTCAACATCAAATATATGTCGGTGGCCAAATTCTTGTACCACTCGCCAAGATGAGCTGAACTTTGTATCTTCCAAGAAAAATACTTGTGAAGCTTCTGTGGCTAGAATGAAAGGATCATTCTTATACCATCGGCCTTCGATGTTAATGCTCTTGAAGTAACCATCATCTTTCATTTGGTATGTCCTTCCCTCAAGATTGTACCATTCACACCGTAATAAGATAACATATCTATCTCCTTTGCTGTTCTTAGTGTAACTCAACTCAATAATGTCTCTGATTGTCCCATAGTAGTCAACAGTGACATAATTGTGATCCCCTACAATCTTGATGGTGGAGTTTTGTGTTTTCCTGTGTGCCTCATGAGCCATAGTGTGGTACCATACCCCATTGATTATACAAGTTGTGTATGATCGCACACACCTATCCGGTCGACATGCGAGTGAGTACAAGTCTTCATCAACATTTGTTGTGCCTTCATATTTCAATCTGGTAATCTACAGGAAAACATCGAGAATTGGTGATTTTTGAAAATTTATTGTATCATAAATGATTCACTCAGGTTGTAAAAGTTACACGCACATGTTTCTCAAACCATGCAGCAAAGTGTGTTGATATCATTTTTTCAATATTATTGACCTATTGTTGTTCCAATTGGGCTCTGTACATTCTGCAAAGGAAGTGGTTAATTAGTTTATTGTGAGACTAATATTGACTAAAATTGGCATAAATGAAATGACAGCAATTACTCACTCTTTGTATATGGCAGCCATGTGTTTTCAGCCCATGCATTGTTCCTCCCTCCATATTGACACATCTTCATATACTAGAGGCATAACCATCTGCAAATTTAACATTGCTCACAAACTGCAAGAACTTCTTCTTAGCTTCTGGTGTTAGAACGTAACAAGCTTTGGGCTTTGAGGATGAATTACCAATGTCTTCCTACAAATGAAGCTCTTTTCTTATACATCTGTCTTCCAAATCTAGTCTAGCAGCGATTGTGTCCTTTGTCTTGTTCGGAATATTCAGTAGAGTTGACAAAATGTTTTCACATATGTTTTTATCTATGTGCATAACATCAAGGTTGTACTGCAGCTTCAATTTTGACCAGTATGGCAAATTATACAAGCTAACCTTCATATGCCATACTGGTTCTCCATTATGGCATCGTTTTCTTGATTTCGGCTTATCTAGATTTTTGCCTGGAACATAGCAAACTTCATCCAACCTTGCCATAACCTCATCTGCACTAAATTTCCTTGGCTGCTCTCTAGTTTCATGGTGGCCATGGAAAGAACTGTTTTTCCTCCAGGGATGGTCGTTTGGGAGGAAACGTCTATGGCCTATGAAACCAATTTTGTTTCTCAGGCATTCGGAGCATGGATTCTCATCATAGTGCACACATGCGAAGTAACCCCTAGTAGTTCTGCCTGACATGGTGCCTAATGCAGGGTAGTCATTGATTCCCACAGAATCGTTGCACGTAGACTGAATTCTTTGCCATCATATGCATCATATGTAGGGACACCTTCCCAAAGAGTTAGCATGTCTGCTATCAAAGGCTGCATGAACACACAGAAATCTTTGCCCGATGATTTTTGCCTAGAATTATTAAAGCAAGCATATAATTGGATTGGTCCATACACATCCATGGTGGAAAATTGTATGGAACCACTATCACTGGCCAGATGCTGTATGAATTGGTCATCTGACCAAATGGGTTGAATCCATCAGTAGCAATGGCTAACCTCAAACTACGGGGATCATGTGCAAAAGACTTGAAAGTATTATTAAATTCTTTCCAAGCTTCTCCATTAGCAGGATGTCTCATTTCATTCTCAACGGGTGCCCTCATTTCCTTGTGCCATCTTGCATATTGTGCACGCTGCTTTGAGATAAAAAGCCTTCGAAGGCATGGAATTATTGGAAAGTAACGAAGGACCTTGTGAGGAACTTTCTTTTTGCCCTCCTTGTTCACTTTCCATCTTGTGAAGCCACAAACTAGGCAATGATCATCGTCTTCATGGTCCTAGGCACAATCATACTTGCACACATCAATACAAACATAACCAAAACCAAGCTTCCAAAGTAGAGCTTTCAATTCGTTATAGGACTTGGGGAGGCCGGTCACATTTGTCAAAGATGTCGAAAGCAACTCAAGGAAAGCATCGAACCTAGAATTTGTTATCTGATTGTACACTTTTATATGCAGCAGTTTAATAATGAAAGTTAGCCTAGATTCCTCGGTGCAACCTAGATAAAGCTCACACTTTGCCTCTTCCATGATTTCTTTATATAACTTACCACCAAAGCCATGGCTTGCTGCAGTGTGCAAATCTTGAATCAACCCCTAAACTCCCCGTGCACTATCTTCTATGACATCTTTAGCTTGTCCTTCCTCATCAAGTGTTGCCTGGTCATTTCCCTCCCATGACATATCTTCAGGTACAACAGTGAGTTCTCCATCATCATCTTGTTCAACATCATTATCTCCCTCTCCATGGTCAATCCACCTTGCATAGGACCTAGACATACCATTGATTTCGATATCCTCCTGTACCTCACCTTGGCTTTTTCTATTTGGTTCAGGCATTTTCAGCATGGGCACTTGATTTTCTCATCTACATTATATCTACTTCTGACATGCTCCATGAATTGTGCAACACTAGACAAATAGGGCACAGTAAATGGGGCACTGTTATAAATCCAGCTTCTATCCATCTTGACCTGGGTGGCACTGCTGCTAGTGGGGGGGAGGGGGCCGAGGTAGCAGATGCGGGAGCAGGTGGCTTGGCTAGCTAGGCTCCAGCTAGGGTGGATGGCTAGGCTCCACCATGAGTGGCCAGCGCGGCACTAGCAAGGGTGGCCGATGCAGGCTCCATTCTCCAGCAAGGGTCGCCACTCTCCAGCAAGGGTCACCAATGCAGGCTCCATTCTCCAGCATGGGTGGCCGATGTGGCACGAGCGACGTAGCAACTGTGGTCATCGGCCAGGCTGCCTCTGGGGGCACCGAGGCTACTGATGGGGGAGGGGGCACGCTGCTGCTGCTTGTGGGGGAGGGGCGGGGCGGCTGCTTGTGAGGGTGGGCGGCGCTGCTGCTGGTGGGGGGGGGGCGATGGGAGTAGATGGCGTGGCCGGCTAGGCTCCAGCTAGGGGTGGATTGCTAGTCTCCACCACGGGTGGTCGTGGCACTAGCAAGTGTGGCCAACGCGTCCACTCTCTAGCAAGGGTCGCCGATGTAGGCTCCATTCTCCAGCACGGGTGGCCTGCGCGGCATGAGCGAGGGAGCAGTAGTGGTCGCCGACCAGGCTGCCTCTGGGGGGCGTTGAGGCTGCTGATGGGTGGGAGGGGGCTGGCGTGGCTGCTTGTGAGGGTGGGCGGCGCTTCTGTAGGTGGCTTGGCCAGCCAGGCTCCAGCTAATTAGCCTTGAGTGCCATGTGGTCCAAAGTTTTAATGACATGCGGACCTAGCATGCTCATTAGCCTCCCATGTGGTGCAAACATCAATTCTTTTTTTGATCTATGGCAAAACTTCTAACAAGTTTTTCTCCCACATACTAGCACCAAATTTGATGTTTTTTCCTACAATTTTCTAAAATCATGATCTATCAATGTATAGCGTTGATTTTGGCTCCATCATCATGTGTCAAAGTTTGAACAAATCAAAATTTGAATATAAAAAAATTACAACTTTACACCACATTTTGAAACTCCAAATGATTTCAGCTAAAAAAATCACAAACATCAAAGTTGAACAACTCATCAAGACCTACATTTTTTGTATTAGTCATTTGTTCATCCGAGAAAGTGGTAGTAACTTAGTTCATAAATTTTACATTCTCTCTTAGAGTTTCATGAACTATAAGTGAGAGATGTAATTTTTGTGAACAAAGTTACTGTCACTTTGTCGGATGAACAAATGACCAAAACAAAAAATTGTAGGTCTTGATGAGTTGTGCAACCTTTGTGTTCATCACTTTTTAATTTGAAATTATTTAGTACCCCAAATTTTTGTTAGAAGTTTGAATATTTTGAAATTCAAATTTCAAACTATCAAAATAAAGTCATACGAAGAAATAACCAAAACCAAATTGGTAGATCTCGACACATTGTACAACTTTGTTTCAGACATTGTTTCCATTTTCAATCGTTTATTAGCCAAAAAATCCATTTGAAGTCCTAATACTACTAAAACGGTCACTAACATAGTGGACCCACTGCGCCAGGACAAAAATGTGGCCAAATTTTCAAAGTTGCACCTCACACTCTCCCGTGTTGATTCGCTCACCGACACATGGGCCCCACCACGCCTCCCACTCAAGGCATCCAAGTTCCCCCCTGACCTTATCCTCTTGCCCGCGGGTCAGACCAAGGGGAAATACCCAATCTCCTTCTCCTCCCTCCACTTGCCACCACACCGCCGCCACACCGCTCGCCACTCACCGCCCGCCGCCATTCTATTGCCACCACCCCGCCCACCCAACTCCACCGCCACTCACCACCAGCCGCCACTCCACTGCCACCACCCCACCCGCCACTCACCGTTGCCGCCACACCTCCCGTCGCCACTCCTACGCCACCCATCCCGGCGCCACACCTCCGTCGTGGCCGAATCTACCCATCTCATGGCCACATCACCGCTAGAGGCCGGATCCGAACATCCCTCTGCCACACCAATGCCCGAAGCTGGAGGCTCCCATCCCGCTGGCACACCAACACCCAAAGCCGGAGGCTCCCATCCCGCCGGCACACCAATGCCGTAGGCCGGATTTGGCCATCCAACCCTCACTCCTATGCTGGTGCGTGGAGCCACCTATCCTGCCACCACACCAATGCCAGAGGCTAGAGCAGCCCATCCCACAACTGGCAGCTCTGACTCCCTCTGCGGGCTGATCTCTATGGCTCCGCACAGAGCGCCACCTCCTCCTCCAGCCGTCGTCTGCCCAGCCCTGGCCTCGTCGTCTGCGCAGTCCCCTTCCGGCTAGCTTTGGTTAGTTCCTCAAACATTTCTTGCTTTCCCTTCTCCCCTAACTTGTAGCTCATGTTACCTTGGTCGGCAGATGTGGTGAATTATTTGCTTCCTAGAGGTTTCTTTGTTAGTTAGACCCTTTCTTGCACTAGTACTTCTGTGGGGAAGCACAAAAGACCATGAATGGCCTTTTGGCCTTGTTGTGTTATAGATGATAAAATGTAAACAATCATTTAAATTGTACGTGTATGACAACACCAGTTGTTAAGCGTTAGTGTAGGACTGCTGGTTAGTGCACTGCCATTTCATACTTGTTTTATTCACCCCGACATGCTAAAGAAAAGAATTATGAATTTGTGACATGTTTATTGAAATATGATATTAGCTGCATCTACAGCCCATAGAAAAAGGCACCCCGACATGCTCTTTGTATCAAGATACACAAAGCAGTAGGATATTAGCTCCATTTTGTTTCATTTATAATTTCAATGGTTTGACTAACTATTAGACTGCTCTTTTTGGTTCGTTTACAATTTCTCTACTGATCTGTTAGGTTTTTTCAACTCTTTTACAAAAACTGAATCCAGTTTCTACTCTTTCTACGTTTGGTCGTAATAAGTAATACAAGAAATGACAAAAACCAAGTACGAGTAGGAGAGGTATGCGAATGTAAAGGTTGTTCAGGAAGTTTTTAAGTCTTTCAGTATTCCGGTGTTAGCTCAGACTGTTAGTGACATTTTTTTCAAAATAGAAAGGGGGCAAAGGGAAGAGACTAGTATTTGACAATCCAGAATCTGACACTGAGTATGATCCTTCATCTGACATTGATAACCAATCTGACAGTGATGATAATTCTGATGATGACCTCAATAATGAGGTCAATACTGAGGTGAGATGGATTACTTGGACAATTAACAAGTTTCTGGTCTCTCCATTTGAAACATATATACTTCATTGTAGTTAATTAATCTACTTGACACTTCTTTCATAATTAATAAGATGCATTTTTCTCTTGCTAGGAAAGACTATTGGTTCTAGGAACTTGCCCACAGCAGAAGAAGCAAAAGGTGGCAACAATGGCGGCTGCGAACCAGTAGCCACCGCGCACGCCAACCAGAATCACTAGGCAAAGTGCAGCCATGCCTTCGCCTGTAGGCCGTCCACCGCCTAGGCCAAGACATCCCTTGCCTCCTAAGAACACTTTGAATGCCAACCCAAAACCAAATGCCATTTCCAGTAGCAGCCAACTGCAAGGCCACCTCACTACAAGCGGCAGCCACACCACAGAAACTACAGACATAGTGCCTACTCCTCCAAGAGTCACTAGGACCAGTCCAGCCATGTCTTCACCTATTCCAAACACATAGCCTAGTCCTCCTAGATACACTAGGAAAAGTGTAGCCATGTCTACGCCTGGTGCAAACACAGTACCTAGTCTAGTCCTCCTAGATTCACCAGGTCCAGTGCAGCCATGTCTTCACCTAGTGCAAACACTGAGCATAGTACTCTTAGAGCCACTAGTACCCAATCTCAGCAACCTACTCCCACAACTAGTGTTAACCAAGCAGTTCCTGCAGACACCTCACCAGGTGGACAGAGCTCTAGGCAAAGCAATGACATCAATGAGTCAGCTGAGCAATTTGATGCTGCTAATTTAGAGGGTCATACATATGAAGGAGAACCAAGAGATGACTTAGTTCTAGGTAAACAATACAAGTTTCTAAGCATTTGTTTCTCCATTAATTATCTACAATTGGTACTACTTTAATAACACATTTTGATCATTATTTGCCAATGCAGCGCCCCCAAAGAATGTCCGCAAGAAAACCATGGGTCATGGCTTAGAGAAGATGCTGAAATAGAGGAAAGAAGCTGGCTATCCAAGTGGCTGAAGGGAAGAAAAGACCTGATGTCCCACTTCAGGCAGCGAAGCTGGCATCAAAAACTGGTGTTGCCCTTAGAGACAACATGCCCATCTACACATCATGGAAGCTTTATGACAATGATGCGGGAAAGGCAGAAGTAAAAAAAGTGCTTGACAAAGTGGCGGTGAGACAGCTATTTCACTCCTCCAAATACTCTCTTGCATTACTCTACTCCTATGTGAAAAATTGTATCTAGTAAATGATTTGTGTGGCTTCAGTCAAGGTTGGATGTGGATGTTAAGAATGAGGCACGAAGTAAAGTTGCATGCACTGATATCATTAAGAGGGGAGTAAGGCAGACGAGGTATCACCTGAAAAAGAAGTACTTCAACGAGTCACTGACAGAAGAACAGTTGCTGGCCAAGCAACCTCCACCTAAAATGAAGAAAGAGGAATGGACCAAGCTGGTAGAGTACTGGTGTGACCCAAAGAATCAGGTCCATGCCTAAATTATCTGCTTTTGTTAATATGCAATGCAAACTGTGCATGTGAATGACAACTCTGTATTGCATGTGGTGCAGGAAAAATGTGCTAAGAATAAAGTAAACTGAGCCCAAGTGCAGCTTCATCAAAGGACTAGAGCTAGGTCCTATATTGCCCATCGATATAGCTTGGTACGGATACTATGTCTTTTGTACATTTGTAGCTTAGTAATTACCATGTGCTTTTGAACCGTCAAGTTAGCATGTGCTCCAATTATTTTTGAGATGAGCTCCCATGTTCATAATATTTGCGCTATGCCGAGTGAGCTATAATCAATAGGTGTTTAGGCTCCAATTCTTTTATGGTGACCAATTGAAACTAAAATCTACAAGAGGAATTGCTATATCATCAGAGATGATCATCATCAGTAGTAGGTGTTGTTTAGGCCAAGTTATTATTCTTGATCTGTCCAGGTTGCATTGATGCATGTTCCTATGTTGTTTTTTCTTGAACTGTCAGTAATTAGTTGACTTTGCTAGTGATTGTATTTGTTGTTGGCATAAAAAATCTAGAGGAAAATACTGAGGCAAATATTTGTATGATCTATAGTGCATACATATTTTGGCATCTTGCTGTTGGCATGTACAAATAATCTATGGCTAATCTTATATCCCAAGTTTTAAACATGCTGCAGAGGACTAAGTACAGCAACATGGAGCCAGATGCTATTGATTTCTTTGGGGAATGTATGAGTAGTCCCCAAAATGGTCGTACTCTTCTTGCAAATGAAATATATGTAAGTTACAAAATCAATGGATACATGCATGTACTGCACTCAAGTAAATGCCTGGTTCAACACTGTTGTATGGCCTTGTTATTAAGTGGATTCATTTTATGTAGGAACAAATGGTTGCAGAGAAGGAAAGAGAGCCAGAAGAAGGAGAAGAACAAAAGTCTCAATCTAAGATTGTTGCTGACTGTCTCAGCCAGATCAGACGTTCATCCACCTTCCTTCCTAACATTGGTGTCCCTCGACCATCGAAGACTGGTCGGTCCACATCGAGAGCCGCACAAGCACGCCTGCAAGCTCAGTTTGAGGAAACACTCCAAGCACAAAGAGAGGAAGCTGCTAGGAAGTAGGAAGAGTTGCAAGCACAACTTCAAACTCAACAGGCCGCACTTGAAGAAAACCAAAGTTTGCTGCGTCAGACCCAAGAGGAAGTGAAGGGGATGCATACCAAGTTTGAAGAGACTAATGCATTGCTATGAGCTGTCCTGAAACTTCAGAAAGATTGAGGTAGGTATGAATGCAGTGTCTGAGGATGATGCCTTTGCCTAAGCTTTTGCTACCTTGCTAGAACTTACTATGTGGTTGGAACTTTGTCAGAACTATGTGCAATCTATTTATATGTTTGAACCTTTATGGTGGAACCTCTATATGTTTGAACGTCTCATGGTGGAACATGCCTGATGGAACCTGGAACTATGTGGTGGAACAAGTGTGCTGGAACATGTTGAACCACTATCTTCTAGTCTTGAATTTATGTGTATGCATAATGGCTTGACTAAATTGTGTATGATTTATGACTTGTGATGAGAATGTTGTGGATGATGGCTTGGCTGATATATATGTGTATTATGCTTTTATGAGCTGTGATGAAAGATCAGTGTGTCAATCACTGAATATGGCTGCCACGCTCGTCATGAATGAGAGGACAATTTGTGACGCCATACAGTCGTCTCAAAATGTCTCTAACTACCATACAAAACAAGACAAAATCTAGGCGTCACAAAATCCACATACTTATATATGACGTTTCTGTGTCATCAAAAAAACTTATCTGAGACTGTCCTCGCATGTACCATTTATGACATTTCGTACATTAGGTGACGCGTTGACTGACCAATATGTGACAGTTACAGTTGTCATAAAAGATAACAATATGTGACGGAAAGACAACCGTCACAAAAGGTCATAACATTTTGTGACGGTTCTCAATATTATTGTCACAAGGTACATTATGTGACTGTCGTTATATGACGAATGGCATGACGCTTCTTTTTTGTCATAAGACACTTTTTATGACCAATTTTGTACTTACCATGACAGTGTGCTTATGTCATACAAACCTAGTTTTTTTGTAGTGACGGGTTCCCCACTGTGGGCCGCATCCCTGCATGGGCCATGCCTCAAGTGGGCCACGTTGGTCCGGATTCAGTTATCTTTTTCGCGGAAAATAGAAATAGCTTTTCATTTTATTTCTGAGCTAAACTATGATAATTAACATAAAATGATATAGATGTCCAAAAATTGTGAAACAAATTTTGTTAGGTTCCTAAAATTATGATCTATCTGCTAGTATATTTTGTTCACATAGTTTTATAATATTTTTTGGAGTTATCTAATTAATTTAAGATGCTTAATATTGTAAGATATAAACTTGTAGGAATTGTTGTGATAAATTGGTGATAGTGTTGGCTCTAAAACTTTCAAAGTAAATTCCTCACATTATTAGTAGCTCCATAATAATTAGTTTGCTAAGGTAGCTAAATGAGCCCTAGTTTAAAAATATATATTTAATCAATAAAATGCCAAAGCACCTTGGGATTTTAGAACTAGAACATTTTTCCTGGAGATAAAGCCTTACTTGACGACGTGGATATGTAGATAAGTATGTTACTCATTAAATCTAGCTTGTTAGCTTGCAGAGCGTAATCGTATATTTAAGAGTTGTAGTTACTATAGATTAATTGCGCCTCTGTGTTGTATCCATGTATATCGTAATAGGAACAATGATGGATAATGGAGTCGACTGGAGTAGTGGAAAAGGATGATGCTTGATGATTGTGTCACTATGATAGAATGCTAACTTTTGGTTATATCTTACCCAGGCAACCCCCGGTGCATAACCCCTATTATTTTGTACTTGATTCTATGCTTGTGCATTAAGTTTTAAGGAGTTGAATAAAAACCGCTTGCATATATATATATACTTATCCTATGAGTCCTACTAGTATGTTAGGATCGTGTAGATTGCTATGACATAGGACCCGGTAGAAGTCGAGTGATTACCTGTCACTCGCGAGAGATAGGAAAGATATTATTGTTGTTATCATATTACTATCACATGGAATATATATATGGATGATAATTGGAGAGTGGGTGGAATGGTACTTTGGATCTGGTCTTGGTTAGACATTCGAGCGAGGCTCGGATTGCACTCGTTCCGCCTGAGTCAATTGAGGACCGTCCGTTGTTGTGGATGGTAGTCAGGTCATAGACTTATTATCCTAAGCACATACTTTCATATGGGAGTAGGAAGGCTCGTTGCTCTCTTGTCGTGGGTTCTGGCTCTTTTCGGACCGACTGATTGGAGACGGAGAAGGTGGAGGTCTAAGCACCACACTGAGTTCGGGACTTAGGTGTGGGGGCTTGGAGTCCAAGTTTGGATAGGGACCTGGACCCCTTGATAGGAGAGTGGTGGGTTAGTCTTGCTTGTGCCTGGGGTACAAGCGGGGCTTGTGTTTTGGGGTACCCAGCTGGGATACATTTGTTCACGAATTGTCGTGTGATACGGTATGACTTGGCTATGGTCTAGCACCGTAGTAAGAACTGGAATATGAAAGATGGTAAAATGGTTCTGATTGCTTAACACCTGCTTGAAAGTAGCAAAGGTGCTTATGTAGAATGGTTAGTTAATGAACTAACGATGACTGCTAATAAAATTGAATATAAGGACGCATGTTTAATAATGCTTCTACAGATGCAATAACCCACAAGCCAGATAGCCTTGCATATCCTTGGAGTTTTTTATTTTCCTCCTATCGGGTAAGTATTGCTGAGTACATTCGAGTACTCAGGGTTTTATTCCCCTATTGCAGGTGATCGAAGGATGCTTAGAGCTGACTCTTGTGTATGAAAACCTCCTTGTGGGCTCAGAGATGATTCCTTTAATGGTACGACCGTAGTGTTTATTTATAACCCGTTCTACCACATCCGCCTTCTTCTTGATTTCTTTCTTCTTGTTGATAAGGTTATCCACCAGTTAAGGTTGGATTTCAACTTCCCTTATGCCTTGTGGGTTCAGCCCATACTTGATCCTTATCATGGAGCATTGCTCCTGTCTGGGCCGAAACTCGAACTTCTCTTCCTTGCTATTTATGTTGAAGCAAATTTCTCCAGTAGTGCTCCCGTAGTGCTCAGGAAAGGTCACCCAAGGATAATGGGTGATTCTTTCGTTGTCTCCATGTCAAGCACTACGAAGTCGATTGGGATGAAGTACCCCGGATTTTCACCGGAATGTCTTCGGCAAACCCCACCGGGCAGTAGACCGAGTCGGTCAGCTAGAGCTACATCGGCGTGGGTGCAAGGTGGGTGAAGTTTAGTTGATCAAAGACAACCTTGGGCATTACACTAACGCTAGCCCCAAGGTCGCACAAGGCATGGTCGAAGCACTGGGTCCCAATTGAGCAAGTGATGGTGGGACACCAGGATCTTTCTTCTTCTTAGGTAGACTATTGAGTATAGATGCGCTACACTCTTCTGTCAGCTTGATGACCTCTGTGGTTAGCAATGGTCACTTGTTGTTGATGATGTCTTTAATGTACTTGGCGTAAGAAGGTACATGCAAGACATCCATTAATGGAACGCTCACATGTATCTTCTCTATCATCTCAACAAAATGAGCAAATTGCTCGTCCATGGCTTGCTTTCTGTTTTTTGTGGGAAACGGCAGGTAGCTTGTGTCAGTCACTCGAGAGGTGTCATTTCCTCTTCTTGCTCTTTTTGTGTTTTCTTTCATGATGAAGGTTTGTCCTCCTAGTGCTCTTTTGCGTTTGCTGATACATGGTTAGGGTTTGGTGGATCACAAGTGGACTTACCACCCCTCGTGGTTACCGCATTGACATTTTCAAGGGAATTTTTAGGTTGCCCTGGAATTGTCCCATCATTATTCACAGGAATAGCAGTAGCTATCTGAGCTAATTGTGTTTCTATCATTTTATTGAAGCTCAGTTGATTTTTAATGGAAGAAGATAAACTTTCAATTTTAGAATTAATATTTTCAAGAATTTATCATTTGAAACAAGCTTTTTAGTAAGATTTTCGTTTAGTTTTGCTTGGCCGAAGACCAAGTCTTTCAAATAAGGTTGATTCAAATTGTAATTGGAGTTATAGTTTGAATTACCTTGGAAAGGTGGACGGGATTGATTGTTCCACCCGTTATTACCTCCTTGTTAGCGAAACCAGTTGTTGATGAAGGCAGCTTCTTCAGGGCTATCAGGCAGTCGTTCCTCGAATGGCCAACTTCACCACAGACCTCGCATGTCATATGCGAGTCCATGACTTGGACTGTGCTTTTCATCATTGCTTCTTTCTCGGCAGCATGTTCTTCTAGTCTTTTTATGAGGAGGTCTATTTTTGCGGCAAGCATATCCATCTCCTTCACAGTATGCATGCCTTTTTGTTGCTTATTTTGGCTTCTCTCATCGCTCCACCCTTGATTTGACACCATTTTTTCAATTAGAGCCGTAGCTCCATTGGCTGTGAGTGAGAGGAAGGCTCCTCCAGCAGTGGGTTCTATGTGCCCTCTTGACATGGGTGTTAACCCATTGTAGAAGTTTTGGAGCACGAGCCAATTCTCCATCCCACGGTGTGGGCAGGCAAGGATTTATTCTTGTAGCCGTTCCCATGACTCGGGGATAGATTCCATAGCATTTTGCTGGAAGTTGGAAATTCTTCCTCGCAGGGTGTTGGTTTTGCCCATGGGGAAGAATTTGGCGAGGAATGACATGGAGCATTTTGCCCTTGTGTTGATAGCTTCCTGGTCTTTGTAGAATCATTGTTACGCCTTCCCCACGAGGGAGAAAGGAAACAGACAGAGCCTGATTATCTCTGGTGCGACATCCTTCACGACGATGGTGTCGCACGGCTCTAGGAAGTGTTGAAGGTGCACATTTGCATCCTCGCTAGGCAAACCATAGAATGGGTTTGCCTGCACCATCGTGATCAGCCCAGTACGGAGTTTAGAGTATTTGTCCCCAACATTGATAACGGGCCCAATGGGCACGTTAGCAATGACGGGGACGAGAACTCATAGAGGGTCTTTTGGGACTTGTTGTTGGTTGCAAATGGTGTGGGGGTGATGGGTTCATTTGTCGACGGAGTGGCAGAAGAAGAAGCAGTACGAGACCGGTTCTTCCTTAGGAGTGCCTCTGGATTCTCTATGTAGTTTTTCGGCAAGATGAAACCAATCATACACTATCCTATTTTCATCCACAATAGGAGAAAACAAGCAAAGTCAGCCTACATGAACAATGGCTACTACACATGCATATCATCATGATCATATCCTACTAGATTCTTTTAACCAATGCCTTCCTCAGCAACGGTGCCATAAATGCTTGTTGGCGTTTCTTAGTGTCACTACTCAGGAATGTATTCCTAGGTAATGATACCAGAAACGCCTTGGTAGTTCTTTACGTTTACAGAACAAATCCGCAAGCGCACAAAATTAACATTGTAGCATTTCTCCCAGAAGTATTTCAGGGTATCATTCATTTATATTTTCCAAAAGGAAGGCATGGTATAAAGATTCTAGTATGGATATGAACAAGATGGCATGCTTGTATAATGAACCAAAGTTCATAGCAGGGGTAAAACAGTTGTTGTAGAGCTAGTGTGACATGCATATGGATCTACCTCAAGGATAAACGGGAGTAGAAAGAATAAAGAATAAAAGAATGTTTCCTAATAGGAGAAGGCATATCCTAATACAGCTATGCAAAGAATAGCTAGTATACATACAAATACATGGTTAGGAACTAGCTCTAAACATGAAATGGGTCGGGAGACCTCCGAGTACTGGTCGGCCAGCAACCTCATGAGGCAATTTATGTACTCCTACACCATACCCGAATGTGGGGATTACAAAGGATGGACAGGGCTGTCACCACCTGCCACCTACCCCTCAACCGTGGAGTTTGAAATGCATCCGTCGGATCCTATGCACCCAAGCACCACACCCATATACAAAGGAAACTACCCATATCCCCCTAGAACTCCAACCCTATAGATTGACAAGCAAGGATTTGGGCAAGCCCGAAGGCACAACGATCTGCCACCTCAATTAGCTCTAATTCTAACCATGAATGTTGTATGAACGTTTAAGCATAAAGTTCTATATGTTAAACATATAACATAAGGACTTTGCTCTAGTTCATAAACACAACTATAGTGATGAAATGAGAGCAAGAACATATTGGAACCAAATATATTTATCATACCAAGTGTTGCCAAGATGTTCAAGCCTCTCCAAAGTAGCTTAGCCTAGCTCCAAATAATACTAAAAGATAAAAGTACAAAGGTAGAAGGGAGAGGTATCTCCAAATGGTGTGTGTTGTATGAGGGGGCTCTTCCCCTCCTTTTATACTAGTCCTAAGGTCGGTTTGTGGGGATATTCCCTAGATCCTGCCTGAACCATCCTTGGCGGCATTGATTGCACCGCCTCACCGAAGTGGGGCCCGAGTGGCAACCCGGTGGGTGCGGCCTCACCCCTAGTGCGCCCACCCCCTGGTGGAGTCACCCTGTGACCACCTTCACGTGGTCGGTTCTAGAGTGGGCCTAGGGCATAGCTATGTTGGTGGTTGGCCCGGATTTGCAAGATACGTGGGCCGTTCTTCTATTTCCTTTTGCGTAGATCTGCTTTACGCTTTGTCCAAAAACGTATTTCGACTATAATTCCACTGTATCACATTTATGTCCTGCAAAATACGTAATCCTCCAATACAAGTGGAACTATATCGATATAAATAATATATGTGTGTAAATCATGTTAGTTTTCTACTTTTTGAATCTTAGTTGGCGATCGGATTTGGTCGATAAGGACCGCCAACAGTAGGTGGGCTTCCTTATTTTCATGTTTCGCACTTTCCTGATTGTGCATGCTGACTCTATTTCCACGTATTCCATGTATGTGTCCTATAAAACATTGATCTTTCAATACATGTGGAATTACATTAATATTAATAACATGTGTGCGTAAGTCATGCTAGTCCTCCTCTTTTTGTGTCCTATTTGGTGTTTGAATTTGGTCGTTGAGGATCGCCAACAAGATCCCCCAAGCTTAACCTTTGCTCATCCTCGAGCAAAAGCTAACACGTTGGTTGTTGATCAGGAGTTGCTGCAATGCCGATTATATTTCAAAAGTACCATGTCTATAACAAAGTATTCTTCCTTGATTCAAATAAGTCAGCATTTTATACACCCTTTTTCATTGATTCCTGTGGGGCTAATCATTGGGTGGTTGCAAGATAGAACGGTTTTTACAGAATTGCTAATCATTCATCCTTTGATCAACTTTCTTTCTGGAGGTTTTTGAGAGTTTTGCAAAATAAAAGTAAGTTCCTCAAATGATTCACTCGATCGCTCAATGTGTATGATCCTTACCAAAGGCTTTTTGATGATTTTCCTTTCTTTCCATCCTACTTCTAAAAGCTTTTTGTGGAGTTTTGGGTAGGTATGAAAATGGGGCAAACTTGCATCACATAATATTGCTAAGTCAAAAAAATAGATCCGAGGAGATGCAAGTCGAACACTTTGATCAAGAAGTGTGTGTGTGTGGAATTTTAAACTTTTTATTTGAACTCGTTGGTCATGCCTCTCTCTCCTTTGCTTTCGTTTTGAAAATATGGGCTATCTTTCTTCTCTTTCTTTTCTCTCTTTTTTCTCTCATGCTCTTTAGCATGGATTTTATTTCTCTTCTTTTTTTCCGCTCATGCTCTTTGGCATGGATTCTTATTTTTCTTCTTTTTGCATAGCCCATATTTTCTTTTTGGCAAAAGAAGGTTTTGGAGAGAGATGATCCTGACACACTGGTGGAGTTTATTTTATTTGGTGGATGGAATGGCATGTTTTTGTGTAACTCTTAGTGCAAGAGTCAGCATAATTATATATGGGGTGGACGTGAATCTTGATCATAGGTGCATGACGAGAATCTCAACAAGGGTCAGAACAATTTGACAAAACTCAACATGATAACAAGCCGCATATGAGTAAGGTTTGTTGCAATGTATACTATCATATGGCTTTGGTAGGATATATCATCATTGAGGAACTTTTGAATTTTAGCATTTTGAAAATAAAACTCCGGATCATGCATTTGCAATCCACAAGTTTCAAGTTCTTAAGATGAGACATTTTTAGCCAACAAACTTAAATCTTGGGAATACTAAGTTATAAACTAGGTGCAGAAGAAATATAAAACAGAGCAACTATTCATTATTTCAACAAGGAGAAACTAAACATTCTCACTACACATATGTGGAGTGGAATAAATATTTTTGTTCTTTTATCATATTTCATTTTTTTATCGTTTATCATGTTTTGATTTTTTTCAATGATAAAAATTAAATATGAATGCAAGAGTGCAAGATACAAGTCACCTTGGGATTAGGGGGTCCCCCCCCCAAGCTAGCTTGTGGCCTATGGTCCACGGTGGTACCCCTAGTGCTGCCAATAGCCCATCATTTGGTCATGTTGTTGCTTTTGCAGCGTGTTGATTTGCATCATCTGTTGTTGTTGCTGCCATTGGGCTATTCCCTGCACGTGAGTATTAAGTGTATTTTGGATCTCACCTGTGTGGATCTCCAGTCCTCCAAGTCGGGTGTTGATGCTGTCAAGTTCACGACGGTCTGAGACACACTGTCGTGGTATGATAGATGGAGGGTAGTCCCTCGGAGTCAGAGGAGTCGAGCTGCCACTAGGTACCATGTGCCCACTCCGTGTTGTCCGCGCTCTGCCAGCCTGACCCTACAGGTTCATGCAGTTGTGGGGGTTGGTCCCAACTTAGGTTGTACCCGGGGATGAACCCTAGTACATGTCTAGCTGGAGCCTACCCCGCAGGGTACATGGGCTGCATGATAGCTGGGGAGTGAGGTGGCTACGACTGCGGCTGCTGGGAGCTGGATGTTGCTTCATTCCAAACTCTGCTCCTTGTTACCCTACCAGAAACACTACTCCTGCGAGCTTCCTCTTTTGATTCAAGAGGAAAGGTTAGCTCCTGGCAATTATACAAATGAAGTCCCGAGTTAGGTAACGAGATCTCATTTGTATATCCAGGGAAGAAATACACAAGGTTTCAAGGATACAAATGAAGTCCCGAGTTAGGTAACCAAATCAATACAGTGATTTCAAGGATTTCCTTGACACGAAACCCCCGATCTTCAAGGAGGTTGAGGAGCCTCTACAGGCTGATGAGTGGTTGAATACTCTCGAGCAGAAGTTCCGTCTGCTCCGCTTGACTGAGGTGCTGAAGACTGAGTACGCATCTCACCAACTGCATAGGCCCGCTGGCATTTGGTGGAGTCATCATCGGTCCACTATGCCCGCTAATGCCCAAATCACTTGGGATCAGTTCAAGTCTGCTTTCAGGGGAAATTACATTCCTCCTGGTCTCATGGCGATCAAGCATACAGAGTTCATGAAGCTGACCCAGGGGAACAAGAGCTTGAATGAATACCTGCAGGCTTTCAACAACCTTGCAAGGTATGCTACCGAGTTTGTGGACACGGATGCCAAAAAGATTGCTAGTTTCAAGCGGGGACTTAGCCCCAAACTGATGAAGACCATGGGAAATTGCAAGTGTGCTCATTTTAATGAGTTTGTGAGTGATGCTTTATCGCAAGAGAACAACAATGCTATGTATGCTGCTTCAAAAAGTCATAAGAGGGCCTATGAGGTGGGTGCCTCACAATCCAAGGCTCCCATCACATAGATGGCTCCATTCCGTCCTCCAGCGTCAGCCGCTAAGTTTCGCCCACCGCAGAAGAAGAATCCCGCCAAGACTGGGTTTCACAAGGCATTTACAGTTGCTCTTCCCAAGGGCACTACCAGTCAGGGCAGTTCCAGGGCTCCTCCAAGCAACATGCCGTATTGGAACTGCAACAAGACAGGCCACTGGGCAAGGGAGTGCCCTTACCCTAAGAAGAATAACTACCAAGGTGGCCGTCAGGGACAAGTGAACCACACTAACATTACTGTGATTCCTTCAGGAGAGGTAGTGACTGCCGGTAAGTTTCTGATTGATCAACAACACGCAGTTGTACTATTTGATTCAGGTGCCTCGCATTCCTTTATTAGTCCCGCATTTGCATCCAAGTTTATGCAGAAAACATATACTGTTGAGGGTGAGGGTTATTGTATTAGGGCTGCCAGTGGTATTATCCCAACCAAGCTGGTAGTTGGGGACGTACAATTTGAGATAGAGGGGTGAAGTTATCAGGTTGATCTAGTAGTTTTACCAGGGCTAGGTATCGATGTGATACTGGGAATGAACTGGATGAGCCATCACGGAGTGCTTATTGATACATCGACTAGGGTAGTCATGCTCAGAGATCCTGGTAATCAGGAGGGTTTTCTAGTACAGTTACCCCATGACATCAATCTTTCTTGCACGACCAATGCGGTGCAAGCAAAGTCTCTGGCAGATATCCCTGTCGTGTGTGACTTTCCGGATGTTTTTCCCGATGATTTGCCTGGATTGCCCCCGGATCGAGAAGTGGAGTTCAAGATAGAGTTGCTGTCTGGCACAGCTCCCATCTCTAGAAGGCCATATAGAATGCCACCCAATGAACTAGCCAAACTTAAGACCCAGTTAAATGAACTTCTAAAGAAAGGCCTTATCCGTCCTAGTTCATCTCTGTGGGGGTGCCCAGCTATCTTTGTGAAGAAGAAGGATCAATCCCTACGCATGTGTGTAGATTATAGACCCTTGAATGTAGTTACAATAAAAAATAAGTACCCTCTGCCACACATAGATATCTTATTTGATCAGTTGTCTAAAGCAAAAGTCTTTTCCAAGATTGATTTGAGATCTGGGTATCATCAAATCAAAATTTGGCCTGAGGATGTCCCAAAAACCGCATTCTCTACAAGATATGGTCTGTATGAGTACCTTGTTATGTCTTTTGGATTGACCAATGCCCCCGCACATTTTATGTATCTGATGAATTCAGTGTTTATGCCCGAGTTGGACAAATTTGTGGTGGTATTTATAGATGATATCCTAGTCTATTCTGAGAATGAAGAAGATCATGTTGAACATTTACGGGTGGTTCTCACTAGATTGCAGGAACACCAGCTGTATGCAAAGTTCAGCAAATGTGAATTTTGGCTTCGTGGGGTACCTTTTCTGGGACACGTGTTGTCCGATGGTGGAATTATGGTTGATCCCACCAAGGTGCAAGAAGTATTGAACTGAAAGGCTCCCATCTCGGTGCACGAGGTTCGGAGTTTTCTGGGGTTGGCTGGCTATTATCGTCGCTTCATCCCGGATTTCTCTAAAATAGCCAAGCCTATGACTCGGTTGCTGCAAAAAGACATGAAGTTTGTCTGGACTCCTGAGTGTGAGGCGGCTTTCCACACCCTGCAAACTCTTCTAACGTCGGCTCCGGTTTTGGCACAACCGGATATCGAGAAACCTTTTGATGTATTCTGCGATGCATCAGGTATTGGGTTAGGAGGTGTTCTTATGCAAGAGGGTAGAGTCATTGCTTATACCTCTCATCAACTTCGGAAGCATGAAGTGAATTATCCAACGCATGACTTGGAACTCGCTGCTGTTGTTCATGCTTTGAAGGCCTGGAGACATTATTTGCTTGGCAATGTGTGCAACATTTACACTGATCATAAAAGTCTCAAGTACATCTTCACTCAACCAGAGTTGAATATGCGTTAGAGAAGATGGCTCGAGTTGATCAAGGATTATAACCTCCAAGTGCACTATCACCCTGGCAAGGCAAACGTCGTAGCAGATGCCTTAAGCAGGAAATCTCATTGCCACTCATTGATTGAGAGTGATGTCCATTTGTCGAAGCTCCTTCATCCTGTAGTCCTTCACAACATCACTGTCAGTTGTACTCTATAGAGTCGAATTATCGAGCTACAGAAGACAGATGCCGATGTGTTTCACATCAAGCGCAAGATGAAAGAGCAAGAAACCAAACATTTTCGAGTAGATGAGGAAGGCGTGTTATGGTTCAAGGATAGGTTGGTAGTTTCGAAGGATAGAGAGCTTAGAAATCAAATCATATCCGAAGCCCATTCCTCTAAACTATCTATTCATCCTGGTAGTAGTAAAATGTATCATGATTTAAAGCCTCGATTTTGGTGGACCAAAATGAAGAAAGAGATAGCCGCTTATGTTGCCAGGTGCGACACTTGTCGGGTCAAGGCTGTGCACATGAAAGCTGGATTACTTCAGCCACTATCTATTCCAGGTTGGAAATGGGAAGAGATCAGTATGGACTTTATTGTTGGACTCCCTACTATGCAAAGGAATTTTAACTCCATTTGGGTGATTGTAGACCGACTGACCAAGTCTGTACACTTCATTCCTGTTCGCATAGATTTCCGTCCAACCGACTATGCGGAGTTGTACTTCAATCAGATAGTCCGACTTCATGGGATCCCTCGTACTATTGTCTCGGATCGAGGACCCCAGTTCACTGCTCGCTTTTGGGAGCATTTACACGGATTGTTAGGAACTACGCTAGTAAGAAGTTCTGCCTATCATCCGCAAACCAATGGACAAACTAAAAGAGTAAATCAAATCTTAGAAGATATGTTCAGAGCATGTGTCATCTCAGCTAAGGGCTCATGGGAAAAATGGTTACCCCTAGCTGAATTCTCATACAATAATAGTTATCAAGAGAGCATAAAGATGGCACCGTTTGAAGCTTTGTATGGCCGGAAGTGTAGAACCCCGTTGAACTGGGTAGAAGCCGGTGAAAGGAGATATTATGGAATTGATTTTGTTCAAGAAGCCAAAGAACAAGTCCGTACTATCCAAACCCACATGGCCGCAGCTCAAGCTAGACAGAAAAGTTATGCTGATCGACGTAGAAAACCTATTGAGTTTGAAGTTGGAGACTTCGTGTATCTGAAAGTCTCACCTATGAAGAGTGTTCAACGCTTTGGTGTGAAGCAAAAGCTTGCGCCGAGATATGTTGGTCCGTTTGAAATCATTGGACAAAGTGGTAAAGTGGCGTACAAGATTCAATTGCCTCTAGAGATGAGTGCTATCTTCAATGTCATTCATGTATCCCAATTGAAGAAATGTCTTCGCGTCCCTGAAGAGAGAGTTCCATTGGGGGATATCGAGTTAAAATCTGATTTGACCTTTGAAGAAAAGCCGGTTCGAGTGATTGACACTCGTGAGCGAGTGACTCGGAGTCGGGTGGTCAAGTTCTACAAAGTCATGTGGAGTAATCAGGGTAGTGAACGCGATGCAACGTGGGAAAGAGAAGATTACTTGAGGGATGGTTATAAGGAATTCTATCAACAATGGTACGTTTTTCAAATCTCGGAATGAGATTTTTATAAGGGGAAGGGCTGTAACACCCCAGGTGTTTGCCTTCCACATTTGCACTTGCATTTTCATGAGCATGAGCATCATTCATCCATTCATAAGCTTGTGTTGCCTGAAACATGTTTTTGAAACATTGCAGCGTATCGTTATATTTCATGTGTGTTGTTTCCATTATGAAATGAAAAGTGTGCAACACTTAAGTGCAACATGTGCAACTCACTTTAGTGAAACAAAGTTAGTTAATACTATGCAACAAGATCATGAAACATGTGAAACATGACTATGAAACATTTGTAACATTTCAGGTGTTTTTCATTGTTTCAGTACATACGATGCTTGATTCTTGTGTGACCAATGTATGGTGTGGCTAAAAATTCTTTTAAGTAACTTAGTTACACCTAGAATGTCAATTGGGACATTGTTCATATTGATCACTTTGACTAATTAGGTTCCCAAGTCATGGTTTGACCAATTTTGACCCCTAAACCCTTTGGTTTGACTGTTTAAAAAGTGTAGCTTAGGATGTCTGCATGTCTGAGCAACCTAAAACAAAGTTGTAGCAAATTTGATAAGGAACAAACTTTGTTTAGAAGCCAAGTCATGAAAAGGTGCATAGCATGTTCAAAAAGGACCCACAAGTCAGCTTTGAAGGTGGATTCAACACTTGAAAAATTTGCTAAGTCCTAACTGCCATTTCAGTTTGATTGAGCCTACTTTGGCTTGATACAACTCTTGATCCATGGAGAACTGGCTGTTGGTTTCTAAATCAAAGTTGTAGCCCTACTATAGCTCTACAACTTTCCTGTTCATTGCTTCCACTAATACGTCACGGTTTAGGAGCTAATCCCTGTCAAACATCGACTGTCAGTCGGGTGATGGAGCACTGAATCAGCGTTTCAGTCAAGCTACAGTGATCACTATTTCAGAAAACATACGCCGCATGGTGCCACCCGTCGCCCGCCGGCTGACCGTGCTGCCACGCGCCACGGGCGTCTTGGCACGGCCAGCCACGATGTGAACACCCCCACGCGCCTGCTCGACCTACTCGTCACTCCATTTTTCATTTCTTCGCCCCCACCGCGCACAGCAAGCAAGCTCAGCCGCTCCGCCATCGCTGCCGCGGAGCTTCGTCGTCGCCGAGCTCACGCCCCACTGCAAAAACACGCACTACACCATCACCGTAGCTCCGCCGTGTTCGCCTCTACGTCCTCCACCACTTAGCCGATCCATTCGAGCTTTGGTAAGGTCGTTGTGACCATTCCACCACCGCCCGCCATGGCTGAGCCTCGCCGGAGTTGGCGCTCACTGTGGCCAGCGCACCACCGCACCCTTCTTCTATCCCTAGCCCTCGTCTCGTCTTCCCCAGCTCGCGTAGTCGCTCCTGCGAAGACGCTACCGCCCAAGCCAGTCTAGTCATGCCGGAACGCGGCTGCGCACCGCCGTGCACCACGGCAGAGCCGCCGTGTGCCACGACCGGCGTGCTTAGGGGCCGCTAGGGTCTAGGCTTAGGGGGTCAATCGACGCGGGGGACCTTGGGGAGCACGCCGGTGCTGTCCATTTCGCCGGAGGAGTCGCCATCGGCGAACTTCGCCGTGTGCCGCACCGTCGCATGTGCCTCCCCTGTTTTGTCTCGCTGACCAGTGGGTCCGGCTGACAACCGGGTCCCACACGTCAGTGACTGTGTATTCATATGATGGTTCAAAAATTCCAGTTTTGAATGCTGATTTGAGATTTTTGTATCTTCAAATGTGTAGATCCATATACTATGATTCAAATTTTGTTAGACTCACAGTGAGGTATAGTATTTAAGAAAAATATGTCTTGAGCACTTTATGTAGAAATTTTGGATGAATTAAATAGGAACTTGAAAAGTGTTTTTGAATGCATGCAAACTTGTTTAAATCATAACTTGAGTTTATGTGATCCAAAAATTGTGAAATTTTGTGGGTAAGCTAGTATTGCTTAGTATAAGCTCTGGTTAAAATTTGAGAGTCATTGCATGTGTAGTTTTTGAGTTACATATTTTCCTTTTATCATTTATGGATACTTGTGTGAATTTTTGTAAATTATCTAGGAATCCTATGGCCATGAAACTTGGTAGGTAGTATCTTAGTACCTTAAGGATGCTAGGAAAATATGAAATCTGTTGCTTGACACTTTTCACTAAGGTTTCCTAATTATGCCATTTAAGCCATTATACCTTATCATTTTTGTGTAGACTGTTATACTTACTCAAATGGTGTGAAATTTTTATGGTAGTCTACTTAGAGCATGTAGTATCTACTGTAATTTTTGTAGATTTAATGGTGTAGTTTTAATATATGTTTACCATTTCCTCTAATTAATTAAATAAATTAAGAAAGGTATTAAAAGAAATGTTTTGGTGATGAACACCCTACTTTCTGGTGTTCATGTGATATGAGTGATATGTGAGTAGAGTTAGTTTTATCCAATTATGTGTTTACATCATAAGTTATTAATTATTTCGTTTGCATTATGTCCCTCTGGACAGATCTGGGGACTTTAGGAAGTTCTCCATGATATTTTGGTTTTCTGTGAATGCGATGAATACAAGAGTTGTAGATAATTTATGTATCCAGCTCCTGTCAAAATTTGAGGGCATTTGGCCCAGTAGTTTAGAAACTACAGCTGTTTAAAGTTAGGTTCCAGTTTTACTTACTCTCTGCCTTGTGAGGACAGAGTTCTGTTGATTTACGAATTCGACTTGGTAAAGTGTTGAATCATGCTTTGAGGTCTGAAAATGAATTGTAGACAATTTCATAAGCTTTCCAGATTGTCTTGTTGCATGTCATTTGGATGTATAAATCTTCAGTTATGGCTAGTTTACTGTACCACTACATAGTCTTTATTTTTCTGAAATACAAATGCTTGAGTGTATGCTTGATGCAATGTTCTCGTTGATTGTTTAGGGGTTAGCCTAACTTGAGAATATGCTTAGGTGTAGGTGCTAGGTCGTTAACTAAATATGAGCAATTATACATTAGGTTATATAAACTTGGTAAGTAAAGTGATTTGAATAGGGCTTAAGTTGGAATATGCAAACTATAGCGAACATGTGCATTCCCCGAGCATCCCTGACATTCGTTCATGTGCATCCATGATATTTATCTTGCGCATTCATGCAATAGGTGTGCCGGAGGGAGTGACATTGCTGGAGTTCGAGGGAGCCAACCAGGAGGAGGAGCCCGAGGTGCAGGAAGCCGACGAAGCAGTCGCCGCGGAGGAATTGCCCGAGTGCCCTGACCACCAGCCTTCCTCGTTCCTGAAAGGCAAGCCCCAGAGCATATTAAGCCTCCCATGTTTTTACAAATACATTGAGTATCTTTTATTGTTGATGATGCATTAAGTATAGGAATTGGTTGGAACCAATTGCTGCATTATATATCCTTCCTTGTCTGGATATCGCACTGGAATCCTATTTAAGTTCAGGAACGGGTTAAATGCTTAGCCATGCTTAGTGCGGTAGAAGTTAGGTGATTACCTGTCACCTGCGAGCTTTAGGAAGAGGTGGATCACGGTTGGCTATATTTGCTATCGTGAAAAAGAACCATGTTAATAATGAATTAAGATCGGGCGGAGTCTTGTGTAGGTTTGGACATAGTGACTTCGTCTGAGTCGTTTAAGGACCGATACACTGTACGTCCTCATGTCATGTTGAACACAGCCTAACACTTAGCTGGCCGGATAAGTCGTTCCGACCGCGAAGCCCAGTAGCTCGACTTAGGCCAGGGACGCGAGCAGTGGCATGCATTCTGGAGGTAGTAAGGATGTGCGGAGAGCCATTGGCATAAGTCCAAGGCGGGTTAGAGTCCCAAACAACCTTGGCAGAGTGGTTCTCTGAGAATGCCGATCTGTTTGGACTCGCGACTCCTGAATCGTACCAAAGGTGACTTGTTTGCGACCCTGACGGGGGAAGCAGGGTTTGTGTTTAGGAATACCCCTCCAGCTGGATAGGAATCGATTTGAATCGCCGTCTCTCCTAGATAGTGAGAACTTGACTGAGCAGTGGCAATGTAGATTCAATTAATTTAACGATATGGTTAAATGGATGATGATGATGAGGTTGCCACAATGAATACCTGATATGGTTATTAATGTTTGCACCCTAATAAAATGATTGCTTAGTACAGGTGCTAATATAGTTGACAAGTTAATGGCTAAAAGTCACTGCTAGTTCAGGTTAAGAGTTGATCATTATTACTTATGCTTTTCTGCAAAAAGAAAGTGTCAGCCATATCCACTACATTAAGCTATGCATAATCCTTGGTGTCATTTGTTTGGTTTTCGACGGGTAAGTCTAGCTGAGTACATTCCTGTACTCAGGGTTTATTCCCTCTTGTTGCAGATGACCTTCTATATCAGGGATTCTGTAAGTATTGTCTTCACCCGGCGGGTGATGAAGACTAGATCATGGGCATGATCTCTGTTCTCTTACCTGAATGCTTTTGCGGGCTGTGATCAGCGAACCAGTATGTGTATTTGAACTCAGGTGTGTGAGTTAAACTATTTGCTTCCGCATGTTTACAAGACTTGTTTTGTAATAACGATGACTCTGTGATGATGTAATCTATTTGTGAACGTCTGCGAAATGTTGTAACGTATGATATGTTATGTTGAATTACTGTGATCTTGGTTGTATGCAAGTTGGTTTGAAATCCTTCGAGATTTCGGTTGACTACCGGGTTTATATGGGCGCAAGTTCGAGAATTTGATCGTTTCGGCGATTGTTTTTGTACTTGTGCTCTTATAAATTGGTCGGTTCTGTGACAACCAAGTCTTTCAAATAAGGTTGATTCAAATTGTAATTGGAGTTATATATTGAATTACCTTGGAAAGGTGGACGGGATTGATTGTTCCACCCGTTATTACCTCCTTGTTAGCGAAACCAGTTGTTGATGAAGGCAGCTTCTTCACGGCTATCAGGCAGTCGTTCCTTGAATGGCCAACTTCACCACAGACCTCGCATGTCATATGCGAGTCCATGACTTGGACTGTGCTTTTCATCATTGCTTCTTTCTCGGCAGCATGTTCTTCTAGTCTTTTTATGAGGAGGTCTATTTTTGCGGCAAGCATATCCATCTCCTTCACAGTATGCATGCCTTTTTGTTGCTTATTTTGGCTTCTCTCATCGCTCCACCCTTGATTTGACACCATTTTTTCAATTAGAGCCGTAGCTCCATTGGCTATGAGCGAGAGGAAGGCTCCTCCAGCAGTGGGTTCTATGTGCCCTCTTGACATGGGTGTTAACCCATTGTAGAAGTTTTGGAGCACGAGCCAATTCTCTATCCCACGGTGCGAGCAGGCAAGGATTTATTCTTGCAGCCGTTCCCATGACTCGAGGATAGATTCCATAGCATTTTGCTGAAAGTTGGAAATTCTTCCTCGCAGGGTGTTGGTTTTGCCCATGGGGAAGAATTTGGCGAGGAATGACATGGAGCATTTTGTCCATGTGTTGACAGCTTCCTGGTCTTTGTAGAATCATTGTTTCGCCTTCCCCACGACGGAGAAAGGAAACAGACAGAGCCTGATTATCTCTGGTGCGACATCCTTCACGACGATGGTGTCGCATGGCTCTAGGAAGTGTTGAAGGTGCACATTTGCATCCTCGCTAGGCAAACCCTAGAATGGGTTTGCCTGCACCATCGTGATCAGCCCAGTATGGAGTTTAGAGTTTTTGTCCCCAACGTTGATAATGGCCCCAATGGGCACATTAGCAATGACGGGGATGAGAACTCATAGAGGGTCTTTTGGGCCTTGTTGTTGGTTGCAAATGGTGTGGGGGTGATGGGTTCATTTGTCGACGAAGTGGCAGAAGAAGAAGCAGTACGAGACCGGTTCTTCCTTAGGAGTGCCTCTGGATTCTCTATGTAGTTTTTTGGCAAGATGAAACCAATCATACACTATCCTATTTTCATCCACAATAGGAGAAAACAAGCAAAGTCAGCCTACATGAACAATGGCTACTACACATGCATATCATCATGATCATATCCTACTAGATTCTTTTAACCAATGCCTTCCTTGGCAACGGCGCCAAAAATGCTTGTTGGCGTTTCTTAGTGTCACTACTCAGGAACGTATTCCTAGGTAATGATACCAGAAACGCCTTGGTAGTTCTTTACGTTTACAGAACAAATCCGCAAGCGCACAAAATTAACATTGTAGCATTTCGCCCGGAAGTATTTCAGGGTATCATTCATTTATATTTTCCTAAAGGAAGGCATGGTATAAAGATTCTAGTATGGATATGAACAAGATGGCATGCTTGTATAATGAACCAAAGTTCATAGCAGGGGTAAAACAGTTGTTGTAGAGCTAGTGTGACATGCATATGGATCTACCTCAAGGATAAACAGGAGTAGAAAGAATAAAGAATAAAAGAATGTTTCCTAATAGGAGCAGGCATATCCTAATACAGTTATGCAAAGAATAGCTAGTATACATACAAATACATGGTTAGGAACTAGCTCTAAACATGAAATGGGTCGGGAGACCTCCGAGTACTGGTCGGCCAGCAACCTCATGAGGCAATTTATGTACTCCTACACCATACCCGAATGTGGGGATTACAAAGGATGGACAGGGCTGTCACCACCTGCCACCTACCCCGTAACCGTGGAGTTTGAAATGCATCCGTCGGATCCTATGCACCCAAGCACCACACCCATATACAAAGGAAACTACCCATATCCCCCTAGAACTCCGACCCTATAGATTGACAAGCAAGGATTTGGGCAAGCCCGAAGGCACGACGATCTGCCACCTCAATTAGCTCTAATTCTAATCATGAATGTTGTATGAACGTTTAAGCATAAAGTTCTGTATGTTAAACATATAACATAAGGACTTTGCTCTAGTTCATAAACACAACTATAGTGATGAAATGAGAGCAAGAACATATTGGAACCAAATATATTTATAATACCAAGTGTTGCCAAGATGTTCAAGCCTCTCCAAAGTAGCTTAGCCTAGCTCCAAATAATACTAAAAGATAAAAGTACAAAGGTAGAAGGGAGAGGTATCTCCAAATGGTGTGTGTTGTATGAGGGGGCTCTTCCCCTCCTTTTATACTAGTCCTAAGGTCAGTTTGGGGGGATATTCCCTAGATCCTGCCTGAACCGTCCTTGGCGGCATTGATTGCACCGCCTCACCGAAGTGGGGCCCGAGTGGCAACCCGGTGTGGGTGCGGCCTCACCGCTTAGTGCGCCCACCCCGGTGGAGTCACCTGTGACCACCTTCACATGGTTGGTTCTAGAGTGGGCCTAGGGCATAGCTATGTTGGTGGTTGGCCCGGATTTGCAAGATACGTGGGCCGCTTCTTCTATTTCCTTTTGCGTGAGATCTGCTTTACGCTTTGTCCAAAAACGTATTTCGACTATAATTCCACTGTATCACATTTATGTCCTGCAAAATACGTGATCCTCCAATACAAGTGGAACTATATCGATATAAATAATATATGTGTGTAAATCATGTTAGTTTTCTACTTTTTGAATCTTAGTTGGCGATCGGATTTGGTCGATAAGGACAGCCAACAGTAGGTGGGCTTCCTTATTTTCATGTTTCGCACTTTCCTGATTGTGCATGCTGACTCTATTTCCACGTATTCCATGTATGTGTCCTATAAAACATTGATCTTTCAATACATGTGGAATTACATTAATATTAATAACATGTGTGCGTAAGTCATGCTAGTCCTCCTCTTTTTGTGTCCAATTTGGTGGTTGAATTTGGTCGTTGAGGACCGCCAACAAGATCCCCCAACCTTACCCTTTGCTCATCCTCGAGCAAAAGCTAAGACGTTGGTTGTTGATCAGGAGTTGCTGCAATGCCGATTATATTTCAAAAGTACCATGTCTATAACAAAGTATTCTTCCTTGATTCAAATAAGTCAACATTTTATACACCCTTTTTCATTGATTCCTGTGGGGCTAATCATTGGGTGGTTGCAAGATAGAACGGTTTTTACAGAATTGCTAATCATTCATCCTTTGATCAACTTTCTTTCTGGAGGTTTTTGAGAGTTTTGCAAAATAAAAGTAAGTTCCTCAAATGATTCACTCGATCGCTCAATGTGTATGATCCTTACCAAAGGCTTTTTGATGATTTTCCTTTCTTTCCATCCTACTTCTAAAAGCTTTTTGTGGAGTTTTGGGTAGGTATGAAAATGGGGCAAACTTGCATCACATAATATTGCTAAGTCAAAAAATAGATCCGAGGAGATGCAAGTCGTACACTTTGATCAAGAAGTGTGTGTGTGTGGAATTTTAAACTTTTTATTTGAACTCAGTGGTCATGCCTCTCTCTCCTTTGCTTTCGTTTTGAAAATATGGGCTATCTTTCTTCTCTTTCTTTTCTCTCTTTTTTCTCTCATGCTCTTTATTATGGATTTTATTTCTCTTCTTTTTTTCCGCTCATGCTCTTTGGCATGGATTCTTATTTTTCTTCTTTTTGCATAGCCCATATTTTCTTTTTGGCAAAAGAAGGTTTTGGAGAGAGATGATCCTGACACACTGGTGGTGTTTATTTTATTTGGTGGATGGAATGGCAAGTTTTTGTGTAACTCTTAGTGCAAGAGTCAGCATAATTATATATGGGGTGGATGTGAATCTTGATCATAGGTGCATGACGAGAATCTCAACAAGGGTCAGAACAATTTGACAAAACTCAACATGATAACAAGCCGCATATGAGTAAGGTTTGTTGCAATGTATACTATCATATGGCCTTGGTAGGATATATCATCATTGAGGAACTTTTGAATTTTAGCATTTTGAAAATAAAACTCCGGATCATGCATTTGCAATCCACAAGTTTCAAGTTCTTAAGATGAGACATTTTTAGCCAACAAACTTAAATCTTGGGGAATACTAAGTTATAAACTAGGTGCAGAAGAAATATAAAACAGAGCAACTATTCATCATTTCAACAAGGAGAAACTAAACATTCTCACTACACATATGTGGAGTGGAATAAATATTTTTGTTCTTTTATCATATTTCATTTTTTTATCGTTTATCATGTTTTGATTTTTTTCAATGATAAAAATTAAATATGAATGCAAGAGTGCAAGATACAAGTCACCTTGGGATTAGGGGGTCCCCCCAGCTAGATTGTGGCCTATGGTCCACGGTGGTACCCCTAGTGCTGCCAATAGCCCATCATTTGGTCATGTTGTTGCTTTTGCAGCGTGTTGATTTGCATCATCTGTTGTTGTTGCTGCCATTGGGCTATTCCCTGCACGTGAGTATTAAGTGTATTTTGGATCTCACCTGTGTGGATCTCCAGTCCTCCAAGTCGGGTGTTGATGCTGTCAAGTTCACGACGGTCTGAGACACACTATCGTGGTATGACAGATGGAGGGTAGTCCCTTGGAGTCAGAGGAGTCGGGCTGCCACTAGGTACCCTGTGTCCACTCCGTGTTGTCCGCGCTCTGCCAGCCTGACCCTACAGGTTCATGCGGTTGTGGGGGTTGGTCCCAACTTAGGTTGTACCCGGGGATGAACCCTAGTACATGTCTAGCTGGAGCCTACCCCGCATGGTACATGGGCTGCATGATAGCTGGGGAGTGAGGTGGCTACGACTGCGGCTGCTGGGAGCTAGATGCTGCTTCATTCCAAACCCTGCTCCTTGTTACCCTGCCAGAAACACTACTCCTGCGAGCTTCCTCTTTTGATTCAAGAGGAAAGGTTAGCTCCTGGCAATTATACAAATGAAGTCCCGAGTTAGGTAACGAGATCTCATTTGTATATCCAGGGAAGAAATACACAAGGTTTCCAACAGCATTATATTTCAAATGATATCCTTGCATCAAGTAATGCTCATCAATAATAATGCATGGGGTAGAAATGTAGACAACATTTTGTCCCTCCAACGCACCAATATTGGTGGCAATACGTGTTACAAGGGATGTGCAAGAAATAGAAGTGGAAACCTTGAAAGTTTCTAACCAATGATTAACTATTTCAATGACAGGAGCAACTTTGATTTTTTAACAATGGCAAAGTGCAGTTTCAATTCATCATTACGAACACATCTTATATCTTGGCTAGGAAAAAAAGTCATAGCAATCCAACGATGCATGAACCTCAAAGTAGGATGTTGAATATTTGCATTGCGGGGTGAAAACTTGCCAACTACTACTTGACCTGAAATTTCTCCCAAAATTTATGACGATTAAAATTTTTGAGAGAGTGATCTAGGTCATTTTAGCACTTTTTATGGAAGCCTAAGTGAGAACTGAGATCTTTCCAAGTAAGAAAATATTATATCTCAAAAAGTCGGAAAGTAATTCCATTCTCAACTATTTTTAGGGAGCATAGAAATTGAATAGTCAGAAGGCGAGAACCTTCCTCCCAAACGGGTGAAATGTCCTCCCATCCAACAGCTTTCCAAATAGTGAGGAATTCGGCATCCATACCTATTTTCTTGAGAAAGTTGGGGTCATACACCGGCGTGAGGATGAACCCGCGATTCTTGATGAGGGTGTATGCTTGCAACTCCCAGTCTCCTTCTAAGTCGAGGTGGGGTGCACCATCATCATCCTCCATCGACTCCGCTTGCGCTTCTTCCATTGGCGTAGCTTCTTCTTCCTCATGCATCAGGCTTTCTTCGGGTTCGATGAAGTGCGCGCTTGAGCTTCCATGGGATTGACTTGAGCACGATCATGAGATATTCTTGAATGCACTGGAAAGCTTCTTCCCAAACCTACCCATGATGACAAAAACCGCATGACCTCCTTTGTCTGGCAGGCTGCATGTTGGTCCTGGACCGCCTTCTGTTGGGTTTGGGGCCCAGATCTGTAGGGTAGGCGGGCTTCTTCCTTATTTGCTTGTTTTAAGCTTTCCTGATTACTCATTCTGACTCTATTTTCACATATTCCATATATCTGTCATGTAAGACATTGATCTTCCAATACATGTGGAATTACGTTAATATAAATAGCATATGTGCGTAAGTCATGCTAGTTCTCCTCTTTTGTGTCTTATTTGGCAGTCGAATTTGGTCATTAAGGACCGCCAACACTCGCCACCGTATCAACTGGCAATTATCTATCATTAGTTGATGGTTGGAAGAGATGAAAATAAGAAGAATATGACAAGGATCCATACCATCATTTGTTTGATGGATCTCCTGACCATCAGCAGTTGCCTCACCAGCCGTTTCATCTTGGATCTGCTCTGAAAGATTGGGAATTGGCTCATTGGCATTCTAAGTACTGTCGTCCTATGCCCGTATGATCAACGGATTAGGAGACTTGGATCTTCACCGACCGACTCTTCAATTATTGGCTATAAATGGAAAATAAGTAGACGATATACAAATAATTATAAATAGTTCATGAATTATGCAATTACCTTAATGGCACCAGCTGATGAAGTCTGAAGACTCAGTCCCTCCACACTATCGACCACTGGTGTAGTGGCAAAAGATGGATTCGCCTAAGGAAGAAATATTAGAAAAGATTGATTTCTCAATAACAGCCGATAAAAATGAAAGATCATCCATTGGATGATTTTGTTCCCAAAGCTTGGAATAGGTTACCTGAGTAGTCGATGGATGCACATGCAGCCTTTTGGTGGTGGTTTTTTGAGCCCTAGATGCCTTACGCTTTGTAGGGATTAATGTTGGGGTTGGACTTCTCATTACCTTGGCCAGTGAAGGAGCATGGCCCCAATACGTGGAAATGGACACCATATAAGGTATTGAATTGGTTCACCACTTTGGCTCATCATCGACACATCAAGATTAGGATCCTACAAGTAATTCAAGATTAGAAATATGTCTTGGGAATGCTATAACTGAGAATCAGTTGTTTGAAGATAAAGTTCTTCACCTCACTATCAGAGTGGAAATCGGCATCCATAGCTGAACAATAAAACTTAGCCGATTTGCAAAACAAGTGAGAGTGCCACTCTACCCACCATCTATCAAACAAACTGGAGGAGAATGGGCCATACTTCCAGTCTATCAAAGCCACCAGTGGGAGAGCCAACTCAAAAGCAGGTATTTTATTTACTTCTAGTCGATCCTTTATGACCTCTCTCGGCTTCAACTTGTCAGCATAAAAACGCTTGATTGGCAGCTGACCAAATCCCAGTTGACGAGCTGCTACTGTTGGATTATAAACCTCATAAGTTAGTGACACCATAGGAATTTTCATGCCTTTGTGGCATCGGCCATGATGGAAGTCAACTGGGAGGATTCTGGGCTTGATCATGCACTGGAAGATTAATGAAGAGGTCTCATCATTGCAAGCATTCGAGAGTCTAAACTTGTAAGGGCATTCAAATTCATCCTCTCCACCATACACAAACTAGTTGGTATGTTCTTCATCAAGACCATTATAAAATCCTTTAAAGAAACATGCCGCACCAAGTGAAATGGTAATAGGCAATGCCGCTTCACCAAAAGAAGTACATCGGCAGGTCTTCGCCTTCTCACTTTCTAGAAAATCTTCATAAGGAAAGATTTGGTCCTTGAGAGCACTACCTGTTACCTGATGGAAATAAAGTTGCAGCCATAGTTGGATCAGCCACCATGGGCCACTTATTGTTCCAATCTTCTCATTCTTCAAAAGTTTTATGGAAACTTGATGCATCAATGAGTAGGTCGATCCAAGCAACAACTTTCCAAGAGAAATTTTACTTCCTCCGGCCAGATGCTCTGCTAAGTACTGGTGATTTGCAGTCGGCCCACAAGACGAACAACGGAATACAAATTTCTCCAACCACATTCAAAAAAGCCACGTGCTCTTTGTCACAAACCGATTTGTCCCTCTTGTGCTTGCTGATATAGCTAGACCATCCATTGCAATACTTGATTTGCAAAGAGTAGGATCATGGTTAAGCAAATCATAGGGGGACATTTGCTCTGAGATGTTGAGGCCAGTCAGCATAAGGATATCGGTTAGAGTAATGGTCATCGGCCCATGACCAAAGATGAAAGCATTGAGGGTATTGGACCAAAAGTGAGAAGCAGCGATCAACATAGATTCATTCTTCTTCATATTTGATAGAGAAAGAGTAATACATTGAGCTATGTCCAGTTCATCCCAATTGGCTTGTTTCTTAGCCGACATCCTACAGAGCCAATTCCTCCAACCATCTACTTGGTTGGGCCAGGTCCTAAAAGTACCTGACCAATCTATTGGGTCCATCATGAATTGCTTGAAAGGGAGTGTTGACACCTGTGGGGGCATGCAGAAAAGATTCGCAAGCGCACGGATATCAGTTGTAGCCTTTCACCGGAAGTATTCCAGGATATCGAACTCAGGGACACGTGTGAGTTTAACTAAGTCTAACTTAACAAGGGGTAGCAACAAGGCTAAGGATAAACAAGAGCGTAGAGAGAACTACTAAGGTTCTTTATTTCTAACTTAGGTAAGCTATGTATTCTACTGTTCACCTAGGGACATTACTAAGGAAAAGCACAAACAGGAGTATGTTCTTTCCATCCCAACCAAGTCCTACTTGGCCTATACACAGGAGGTGGACTACAGAGGACTCAACGAGGCCGTCACCCTCGCGATCTACCACTGATTCGAATGCAGGGTGCATCCACAAGTAGCCGGAAGTCTAAGCACCATGTTTATACTAACGATTACCACTTTAACCCAAGAGCTACAAGGATTAAAGCACTCTAAAGAGTCGCGATCCTGATGAACAATATAAACACAATACTTACTTGAATCAGAAATCAATTACTAGAGATGTCTCAGAAGCAAGTTTAGGTAGAACCTAGATCCACCAAGGTACAAGCTATAGAGAGAGCACCGACAGGCCGGCACCTTCTCCAAACTCTTCCCTCACTCTCTATATCACTATTTTCTATTTACAAAGGATAGATCCTAATGTGGAGGACTATTCTTCTCTTGCTTGTTGTCCCTTCTAGACGAGGTATGGGGTCCTTTTATAGAGGGTCATCAGGCAGCCTGTGGGCCCATGAATCCATGGCAACTCATCATCTCGACCCTTAATTCAAACCGACCTTGATACACGGCGAAGATGGACTCTCAAAGACGGTCGAGAACCGACCTACTAAGCGGAGGCTGAGCGGTGGGCTAGGGAGGTTGGCCAGCCTATAGGTGGGGCTGGCCGGCCCCACCCTTACTCCGTTCGGGTTGATTTGTGGAAGTTTGTCTTGGACGATGGATTGGGGATCCTTTAAGTTGGTTTTGTCGTGGATGATCGTGATTTGCTTTGATAATATGGTCCACATGATCTGTTTTCTGATTAAATCCTCCTACAATCAATAAATCACCAAAAGTTGTGGAACTTGTTAGTTTAAAACACTTTACCTATGTTGGTTATCTATTTTAATCATATATGTAGGGTATATTGACGATTTATTATTAATGTTAACAATCATCAACAAACTCCCCCACACTTAGGTTTTTACTCGTCCTCGATAAAAGGCTGAATTACTTTAGACATAACCTTGATTCAAGACATCAACATAAAACCATTCCCAGACATACTTGCTCTATAGGATTCAAAGTGTCTACCATGAAACTTTGAGCGGTTGAAGAACGGAACAGCTTGAAACAGATCACCATCTTCTTTTAGTCAAATCAATTGGAGAGATAGATTTTTTAGAAGCAAAACATAGCTTACCTTCTCCTTTTGTGGTACTCTCAAATCACTCAATGTGTATAAATCCTCACCAAGGCATATTTTGAATATTGCCTTCTTTTCATCCTACCTCTAAAAGGCTTATGTGGAACTTGGGTATGGCAAAGGATGATACTTACCTTGCATATATTGTTGAGTCAAAACTCGGATCCAAGGAGAAAAATGTCATACTCTTAGATCAAGATGTGCATGTGTGTGGATAATTATATGGTGGCTATCCTAATTCAACTATGCTCCATGAAATATTTTTCTCTTGTTGCAACTTGAAATACTTTTTTTTGTGAGAACATGGGCTATCTTTTATTCTCATTTATCATTTTTTTGCAGGCATCTTTGTACCTATTGTTTTCAATATTCTAGACATCTTTGTGTCCATTTTTTTACTTTTGCATAGCCCATGTCTCTTTTTCTGCAACAAAAATTTTCAAGAGAAATATTAAAAAGAACTTGGAGCATTTATTTGGTGGAATCCTAATGGAAAGCATGTCTTTGCATACTCCCAGTTTAGGAGCAGCACATATATGTGGTGTGTACGTGATCTTGATCTTGGGAGCATGATAAATCTCTCAACAAGGATAGACAAGGCTTGACAAAACTCAATACAAAGAAAGCAACTTTTGTAGAAAGCTTTTTAGTCATGAAAACATATATGGCTCTGGTAGGAAATTGCTTCACCACAAAGGAGAGACTTAGTTATATATTTTAAAGTTTTGAAATAAAATTCTCCAATAACAAGACATAAAGAATCAGGTTTTTATTATTCTACTATATCTCATTCCACAACAACTTAAGTAACACGGGGTCCCTATTAATAAGTTCCCAACAGTAACAAGACTTCTAGGAAAAGTGTTATGTGAATCTATCCTTCAAGTCATGATTGAAATAATCTTTCCTCGTGTTTTAGAGTTGTTTTAACAAAGGATTTTCAATTTATTCTGAAGCAAGTAGTCAGGCAGTTAAAAATAGAACATAAGAGATGCAAACCTAACTGAGGATGAAGCGTAAGTCGAGCAGGCATAGGGCCAGGCCGGCCAGCCTAGACAGGGGGCCAACCGGCCCCCTCTTGGGCTCAGTCGAGTCCTGCTTTGCTACAGGTAGTTGTTGCTTCATTTGCTACTGTGTTGCACGAAGTTTGCGATCAGATCTCATTTGTTGTCGATGTGTCCCTCCCCCACACTTATTTCCTGCCTTCCTTTATGCACAAAATGTGGAGACAAATACATATCCAAATAATAATAATAAAAGCAAACTTTCATTGATATCATGTAAGGCACTTTATTACAACTTTCAATCTAAGATGAAAAGTAAACTTTAACTAGCACACTCTTTAAACTAAAGCGATCTAATTGAAAACAAACGATCTAAACATGCCTTATCAATCAACACTCTAATTCTCACTTTTTAAGCTGGGTGACAACATAACGGCGCAAGACACTGAGATTGTCTTCTAAAATGAGGCGTTGGGTTTGCTCGGTATCAAGCCTATGCTGCAAAGCTTGGGTGAACTTGGCAAGCTCATTTAACTTCCTATGCAACACTCCCACGGTGATCCTTTGATGTATCTCTTCCTGATCTTTGGGAAGTGGTGGTGCTCTTTTCTTCTTCTCTACTTGTGGCTTAGGAGGGACAACCTTGACTTGTCCCGGCTCAGCTCAGACTCCATCAATATTCACCCTTGGCTTAACTTGATGGTACTTAGTGAAGATGGTGTCTCCATCCTTGGTGGTCAGAACTTTCATCGATGTCTTGCCTGTCCTAGTAGGAAGGATGTTGATATCTTTGGGTACTTTGATAGGCTCCGGGTCCAACTGACCGAATAGGCGCTCCCACGGTCTTGGCTTGTTTTCTAGCAAACGAGCAGGTGGTGGAGCAATCGCTGAATGAGGGAGAGCTTGAGCATAGTATGTGTGATCATAGGGGGCCTTGGGAAGAACAGGAGCTAGGTGTTTTAGTGGTAACGCTTCCTCACAAACAAATTTTTTATTCAGATCAAACCCATAAGGGACAATCCGCTTCTCGGCCATTGGAGACTTTTGGAGAAGAGAGCTTCTATGCAGTTTTGGATGAGATGAAAGGCTTGTGGGATGGCTTAGAATGCTAGCAGGGGCCTTCTTTTATAGGGGTAGGAGAGGTGGCATGGCTGGATAACCTTCCATAGATTCATTCGAGTCAAGAAGGAAATGAATGATCCAAAAAAACTACAAAAATCTGGAAGATTGGATCTCAGATTCGCAAGCAGGGCAGTTGGAGGCGAATGGTCTGACAGGTAGGCCAACCGGCCTATCCAGTGGGCCAGCCGGACCCCTGGGGCCATTTGGGGTCTACTTTTTCATGATGACTCCTAAGGTGCATCTAACCCAGAAAAACATATTTTTGCGCAGTGTATGGTAAAAGGAGGACTGAGATGAAAATATATGGTAAAATGATGAAATCTATTTCATCTAAGTCTTTTGAAGGTTTTTAGGTTCTAGGAAAACTTTAAGGCAATGACCATTTACCTTGAATAACATACCTTCATCATTTTGCAGCGTCACTGCTCCATGTGACGAAGTGCTTATGACTTTGAATGGTCCTTCCCATTTACTCTGGAGTTTTCTGTGCCCGAATAACTTCACCCTGGAATTAAAAAGGAATACCTTATCACCTAGGGTGAACCCCTTCTTTAGCCTCTTATCATGCCATCTCTTTGTTCTCTCCTTGTATATCTTGGCGTTATGATATGCTTTTTCACGCCATTCTTCAAGCTCAGAGAGTTGCATTTTCCTCTTTGTCCCTGCGGCTTCAAAGTCCATGTTCCATCATTTGATGGCCCAATGAGCCTTGAATTCTAGCTCAACGGGTAGATGACATGTCTTCCCATAGACGAGTTGGTATGGTGAAATCCTGAGGGGTGTTTTATAGGGCATTCTGTAAGCCCACAATGCTTCGGGTAATCTATCCCTCCATGTAGTTCCCATCTCATTGACTGTCTTTTGTAGAATATTCTTGATTTGTTTGTTTGATGTTTCTGCTTGGCCACTTGTTTGAGGGTGATAAGGAATTGTGATGTTGTGACGGATCCCATGTCTTGATAAGTATTTGCGAAAGTTTTTGTCAGTGAAGTGAGTGCCTCCGTCACTAATCACCATTCTTGGGACACCAAAACATGGAAATATTGTTTCTTCAAACATCCTTTTGGAGTTCTTAGCATTGGTAGCTCGACAAGGCATGGCTTCAACCCATTTAGAAACATAGTCAACTACCACCAAGATATATTCACAGTTCCTTGACTTTGGAAATGGCCCCATATAATCGATACCCTAGACATCGAAAAGTTTGATCTGGAGGTTGGTGGTGAGTGGAATGGCATCTCTTGAATTGATGTTCCCATGTCTTTGACATGAACCACATCTCCGGATGAAGTCCTTCGTATTTTCACACATGGTTGGCCAGAAAAATCCACTTTGCTAGATTTTTGCATGAGTGCGGAGTGCACCATAATGTCCTCTATATGGTGATGAGTGGTATCGTTCGATAATCTTAATGCCTTCTTCTGCCGGTACACATCTCCTGAGTAGACCGTCGGCGCAGACTCTGTAGAGGTATGGCTCATCCCATATGTGGAGACGACTTTCGTAGATGAGCTTTCGTTTGTTCTCCCCTGGTGGTACATAACCTGCGACCATAAAATTGACAATATTCGCGTACCAGGGGTTGAAGCTCATGATTTTGAAGAGCATGCCATCCCTTAGAGAATCATTGATGGGTTATTCTTGTGGATTTTCAAATTACATTCTAGACAAGTGATCGGCTACAAAATTTTTCTACTCCCTTTTTATCTTTTATTTCTTAATCAAATTCTTGGAGTAGCAAAATCCATCTTATAAGCCGAGGTTTAGCATCTTTCTTAGTGAGCAGGTATTTCAAAGCAGCATGATTAGTATAAATAATCACCTTAGCTCCTACTAAGTAAGATGTAAACTTATCAATAGAAAAATAACAGCCAGGAGCTCTTTTTTAGTTGTTGCATAATTAAGCTGAGGTCCTATCAAAGTTTTGCTAGCATAAGAAATTGCATGATGCTTCTTTTCTTTTGTTTGACCCAAAACTACCCCCACAGCATAATCACTTGCATCACACATAATTTCAAAAGGTAAAGACCAATTAGGGGGTTGAATGATTGGTGTAGAGATGAGTGCTTTCTTTAGAATTTCAAAAGATTTTAAGCATGCATCATCAAATTCAAAGGGAGCATCCTTGGCCAAAAGGTTTGTAAGGGGTCTAGCAATGTGTGAAAAGTCTTTTATGAAACGGTGGTAAAACCCCGCATGACCAAGAAAACTACAGATTCCTTTGACATTTACAGGAGGAGGTAGTTTTCAATCACTTCTATTTTAGCTTGATCCACCTCAATCCCACGTTCGGACACCAAGTGTCCAAGCACTATGCCTTCTTTAACTATGAAATGACATTTTTCCCAATTAAGGACTAAGTGCTTTTCCTCAAATCTTTTCAAAACCTTGTCTAAGTTTTCAAGACAATAATCAAAAGTTTTTCCATAAACAAAAAAATCATCCATGAAACTTCCATGATTTCTTTAATCATATCATAAAATATAGACATCATGCATCTTTGGAAAGAAGCTCGAGCATTACATAGTCCAAAAGACATTCTACGATAAGCATAAGTTCCATATGGACATGTAAAGGTGGTTTTGCTTTGGTGATCAGGATGGATCAGGATTTGATGATAACCTAAATACCCATCAAGGAAATAGAAGAAAGAATGCTTTGCCAATAGTTCCAATATTTCATCAATGAAGGGCAACAGAAAATGATCCTTCTTTGTTGCCTTGTTAAGTTTTCGGTAATCGATGCATATCCGCCAACCTTTGATGCTTCTTTGTGGGATCAATTCATTCTTTTCATTTTTTACAACAGTCATGCCTCTCTTTTTAGGCACAACTTGCACAGGGCTAACCCACTCACTATTAGGAACGGGATAGATTATTCCTACGTGCAAGAGTTTCAAAACCTCTTTCTTAACAACCTCTCTCATTGCATTATTAAGCCTACGCTGAGGCTCCCTAGAAGGTATAGAATCTAGGTCTATAGGGATGTGATGTGTGCAAAGAGCAGGGCTAATTCCCTTGAGGTCTTGGAGCGAATAGCCAAAAGCAGAGCGATGCTTTTCTAAAACAGTTAGCAAGCGGAGGGTTTCTTCCTGAGAGAGTTTGTCACTTATGATCATAGGAGAATCCTGATCATTATTTAGAAAAGCATATTTAAGACCAAGAGGTAGGGGTTTAAGCTCAATGGGAGGTTTTGGTGGTTCCTTTAATTCATCCAAGGGCTCAGGTTCTACAAAGTCTTCATCTTCTTCTTTGATGAAATGGTGGGCATCTTCTTCAAGTTATATTTGGTTAAATCATCTAGAGATGCAACCATAACCTCATCCATTGGGTCTTGCTCGGGACTTATCTTAGTCTCTGTATTTAGAGAATGAGTGATGGGTACAGAAAAAATAAAATTCTTCCCAAGACTCATATTCAAACTCCATGTTTGTCCTTCTTGGATTAATCTTTCAATTGGTTGTCCTATCAAAAGGTCAAACTCTATGATATCAAAGATATAGAAGCTCAAGTTAACCATGGTTTCATTTACCTTGATAGGGAGGACATAAACTATCCCCAAACTTGGGAGGATGTGTCCTGAAAGATTTTTCAAAAATTTTGTTGTTGGGGTTAATGGTATGTCTTTCAAATAAGCGTGAGCAAAAGATGTAGACATAACATTAACACCTACAACCAGATAATAAAGAGCATCGAAGGAGGTTTCATTAATTTGGCAACGAATAGAAGTAGAAGGTGAATCTAAGCGAATCACATCAGAGGAAAGCTATGATTCTTCTATCCATTCATTGCTTATGATGGATGTTAACTCCTTCATAGACTCTTTAAGGAAAGCTTCCTCATAAGGGTCAAGAGTTTCTTTATAGAGTGATGACTTCTAAGGTTTCCTTGTAGTATGATATTTCGAAGTGTTTCCATATTTGGTAAAAAGATCATCCTCGAAATCAAACATGAAATCCAAAATTGGAGTTTCCTCCTTTTCCTGTGGTTTCGGGACTTAGGATAGCTGAGGTTTGTATTGGGCTTGGCAAAGGTTCAGATTCAACTATCTGGGATTCCTCCTTTGGTAGCTTCTCTTCCACTTCTTCAGGGAATTCATCATGTATACCAGTGTACGGGGTGTTCTCTAAGATTTTATCAAGAATGCTTCTCCCCAAGTTGGCAGAGACATGCAAGAATGAACCTCCTGAATTTATGCCAAGAAACTACATGGTTTCCTTAGACTCATATAAAAGTGTTGAAGAAGAATGGGGTCTTGAATAGCAATGTTAGGGCCAGTGGTAATAAGATCATTAAAATGAGCCCATGATGCGCCAAGAGATTCTTTTTCTTTTTGTTTAAATGATAGAACCTCTAGACGAAGGCTGACTACTCTAGAGATGGGAAAGAAACATAAGCAAAAGTTAGAGCATAATGCTTCCCAATCTCCTTATATACTTCCTATGGTTTGATTAAACCAATGTTTAGCTCTTCCCATTAAAGAGAACGGAAATAGCTTCCATCTTAAGGTTTTGACCGACATGCCAGCAATGTGCAAGCATGTGCAGATCTATTCAAACTCACGTTGGTGAAAGTATGGATTTTCATCGCCTTCTCCTGAGAAGGATTGCTCTCGGACCATGTTTATTAAACACGGGCGCAGCTCATAGCCAGGTGTTAGGATAGGCTTTGATGATTTTAGTGGCTCTAGGCATGCGCTCGTAGGTGCAGCGTATTGATGGATATGTGTGGTTTCCATTATAAAAAAGATAAAAGATACAAGGTTAAGCTAGGTTAGAAGTTAACACAGCAACCGTTTCCCCAGCAACGGCGCCAGAAAAGCTTGTTGACACCTGTGGGGGCACGCAGAAAAGATCCGCAAGTGCACAGATATCAGTTGTAGCCCTTCACCGGAAGTATTCCAGGATATCGAACTCAAGGAAACATGTAAGTTTAACTAAGTCTAACTTAACCAGGGGTAGCAACAAGGCTAAGGATAAACAGGAGCATAGAGAGGACTACTAAGGTTCTTTATTTCTAACTTAGGTAAGCTATGTATTCTACTGTTCACCTGGTGAAAGGTCCTAATATGGCTAGAGGGGGGTGAATAGCCTATTTAAAAATCTACAAACCAACTAGAGCAATTTGATTAGTATGAGAAATAGCGAAAAGCAAACTTGCTCTAGCTCTACAAGGGTTGCAAGCCACCTATCCAACAATTCTAGTTACTATGATCACTAGACACACAATTTACTAAGTCACTACTCACTAAGAGCTCTCACAATTGTTACACTAAAGAGCTCCACTAGATGGACTTAAGCTATAAAGCAAGCTCTCAATTCTAGCTACACTAAAGAGCTTGCTACAACTAGTTTGCGGGAATGTAAATGAGTAAGTAAGGTAATTATACCACCATGTAGAGGAGTGAACCAATCACAAGATGAATACTTATTCAATCACCGAGAATACCAAAGGGCAAGAGACAACCAATTTTCTCCCGAGGTTCACGTGCTTACCAACACGCTATGTCCCCGTTGTGTCAACCAACACTTGGTGGTTCGGTGGCTAAGAGATGTTGCACGAACCTCGTCCACACAATTGGACACCGCAAGAACCTACCCACAAGTGAGGTAACTCAATGACACGAGCAATCCACTAGGATTACCTTTTGGCTCTCCACCGGGGAAGGTACAAGTCCCCTCACAATCACCGGAGATGGCCACGAACAATCACCAACTCGTGCCAATCCTCCTCCGCTGCTCCAAGCCATCTAGGTGGTGGCAACCACCAAAAGCAACAAGTGAATCCCGTAGCAAAACACGAACACCAAGTGCCTCTAGATGCAATCACTCAAGCAATGCACTTGGATTCTCTCCCAATCTCACAAAGATGATGAATCAATGATGGAGATGCGTGGGAGGGCTTTGGCTAAGCTCACAAGGTTGCTATGTCAATGCAAAATGGCCAAGAGGGTGAGCTTTAGCCGGCCATGGGGCTTAAATAGAAGCCCCACGAAATAGAGCCATTGGCTCCTCAGTCCACTAAAAAATGGGGCGACCAGACGCGCCAGTCAGATCGACCTGACATTGGACCCTAGCGTCTGGTCGCGCGATGCACGCCATGTGGCCCCTGCTTTAAATATTGATCGCCCGATCTCAACGGTCATCAGTACATTTAAGTTGTGACTGGACGCGCTGCTTCGTAGTGACCGAACGTAGGACCTCAGTGTCCGGTCGTTTCTAGTAAGGTTCCATTCGCGACCAAATGTGTCCGGTTGATAACGACCAGACGCAGGACCCCAGCATCCAATCACTTCCAGTAAGCATCCAGAGATATTTTTTCATGATCGGACGCATCCGGTTATCCCTGATCGGACTCACCCAACATTTGGTCAGTCACCCTCTTCTCAATGTGCTACCACATCAGCAAGACCGAGAGGCAGCCAGCCAGCGTCCGGTCGAAGACCGACACTAGTGTCTTCACTGCTTCCACTGAGACCGACACGCTCCGGTCCAGTTGAGACCAGCGTCCAGTGCACTCTATGAAACCCTATCTTTTTTGTACAGGGCACCGATGGCACCGTCGGACTATCCGCACTCTATGGGTGGACACTCCGTCGGTGAAGTTTCTTACCCTTGCTCCCAAGTGCTAAACACAATGTGTATCACCTTTGTGCATGTGTGTTAGCATATTTTCACAAACATTTTCAAGGGTGTTAGCACTCCACTAGATCCTAAATGCATATGCAATGAGTTAGAGCATCTAGTGGCACTTTGATAACCGTATTTCGATATGAGTTTCACTCCTCTTAATAGTACGGCTATCTATCCTAAATGTGATCACACTCTCTAAGTGTCTCGATCACTAAACCGAAAAGCTCATATCAATTTCACCTTTGCCTTGAGCTTTTTGTTTTTCTTTCCTCTTTTCCAAGTCCAAGCATATGATCATCACCATGCCATCACCATCATCATCATCATGTCATGATCTTCATTTGCTTCACCACTTGGAATGTGCCACCTATCTCATAATCACTTTCATAAACTAGGTTAGCACTTAGGGTTTCATCAATTTACCAAAACCAAACTAGAGCTTTCACCTGGGGACATTACTAAGGAAAAGCACAAACAGAGTATGTTCTTTCCATTGCAACCAGGTCCTACTTGGCCTACAGACGGGAGGTGGACTACAGAGGACTCAACGAGGTCGTCACCTTCACGATCTACCACCAATCCTGAATGCAGGGTGCATCCACGAGTAGCCAAAAGTCTAAGCACCATGTTTATACTAACAATTACCACTTTAACCCAAGAGCTACAAGGATTAAAGCACTCTAAAGAGTCGCGATCTTGATGAACAATATAAACACAATACTTACTTGAATCAGAAATTAATTACCAGAGATGTCTTAGAAGCAAGTTCAGGTAGAACCTAGATCCGCCAAGGTATAAGCTGTAGAGAGAGCACCGATAGGCCGGCACCTTCTCCAAACTCTTCCATCACTCTCTATATCACTATTTTCTATTTACAAAGGATAGATCCTAATGTGGAGGACTATTCCTCTCTTGATTGTTGTCCCTTCTGGATGAGGTACGGGGGTCCTTTTATAGAGGGTCATCAGGCAACCTGTGGGCCCATGAATCCATGGGAACTCATCATCTTGACCCTTGATTCGAACCAACCTTGATACATGGCGAAGATGGACTCTCAAAGGCGGTGGAGAACAGACCTACTAAGCAGAGGCTAAGCGGTGGGCCAGGGAGGCCGACCGGCCTATAGGTGGGGCTGGCCGGCTCCACCCTTACTCCGCTCGGGTTGATTTGTGGTGATTTGTCTTGGACGGTGGATTAGGGATCCTTTAAGTCGGTTTTGTCGTAGATGATCATGATTTGCTCTGACAATATGGTCTACATGATCTATTTTCTGATTAAATCCTCCTGTAATCAATAAATCACCAAAACTTGTAGAACTTGTTAGTTTAAAACACTATACCTATGTTGGTGATCCATTTTAATCATATACATAGGGTATATTGACTGTTTATTATCAATGTTAACAACCATCAACACAACCCAAATTTGCTTAGGTCTATTCTTGTTTGGTGGACCTAAGAACATGACCTTGATCTTGCCACTTGAATCTTTTCTAAGCATGTAGTGAGCATTGAAAGCAAAGGGTCTAGCATGCTTGGGCAAGGGTTGAGGTGGTGGAGTTTCACACTCATGATCAAAGTGATCTTCTTGTGAAGATATTGGCCTCTTGTGAACTTTTGCAATCCAGTGGCAAGATGATTCTTTTCCATCTTGAGTCTCTTGTTCTCTTCTCTAAGCATCTCAACATCAAGTGCCACATTATAGTCACCATCTTGTGTCTCTATGACAATTGTGTTGTTGGTTGATAGCTTCTCAAGATCACTCTTTAAGCTTCTCATTTTCTTTCTTGATCTCGACATAATCATCATAATTCTCGGCCACAACCACTTGCTTGCCTTTACTACTAGAACCTTGCTCAATGCTCTCAGCAATCAAATCATCACATGATGTGGCTATATCAATCTTAACAACATTGTTAGTAGCATCATGTGTTTCATTGGATAAAAATTCATGTGAGAGCACAAGTTTATCATGATTAATCTTGAGATTTGTGTACTCATCTTTTAGCAAGTAATATCTAGTGTTGAGCTCTTTGTGCATTCCCTCAAGTTTATCATGTTTTTCTTTAAGATCTTTTAGGGAAGTTTTGATCTCCTTGAGGTTGGATGACACAACTTTATTTTCTTCTCTAAGCTCATCATTAGCCTTTTCGGTTATGTCATACTTTGCTAGAAGAGATTCATTCTAAAGTTTTAGCTTATCATTCTTAGCTCGTCTTTCTTATGATTTTAGAGTAGTCATTTAGCAATTTTACAAGATCATCATAAGTGGGAGTTTCAAATTCATCATCACTACCACTACCACTTTCATTACCACTACTATCATAATCACTTTATACCTTTTGATCACCCTTGGCCATAAGGAATAGGTGTGTAGAGGATGATGGTGGTGGCGGCGGTGGAGGTAGTGAAGTCCCAATCACAAGAGAGGCCACCTTCTCTTTTTCATCATCACTATCTTCACCGGATGAGCGACTTGATGAATCAATATCCGTCATCCAATCACCAACAATGTAAGCCTTGCCATTCTTCTTCTTGTGGTATTCCTTCTTGTATGGCTTGTCTTTCTTCTTCTCATCATCACTTGAGTCATCTTTCTTGTCATTGTTCTTCTTCTTGTACTTGTCTTTCTTCGATTTAGGACATTGATGTGCTAGATGACCAAGATCACCATAATTGTAGCAATCAATTTCGGAGATGGGCTTCCTCTTGCTATTAGTGAAGAATTTCTTCTTCTTTGAGTCAAACTTGGCACCATTCTTGTTTAGCCTTTTGAGCATCTTGGTGGTCTTCCTCACCACGAGAGCAATATTTGCATCATCGTGCTCATCATCACTTGAGCTATCAAGAACAACCTCCTTGACTTTTGCTTTGCCCTTCTTTTGGCTAGCCATGAATGCTAAATCTTTCTTATTGCAAAAGAAGAGCCATCTTGTGGAGTGATCTGCATGTACATCTCATGTGCATTGATCTTCCCCAATATTTGAGTTGGAGTAGCGGTGGAAAGATCGGCTTGGTGAAGCACGGTGACAATATGCCCATATTTGTCAATGGGGAGGACACTCAAGATCTTTCTTACAACATCGAACGGTTGCAATTGAGTGAGTCCAAACCCATTGACCTCCGCTACAAGAACATTCAAGTGAGAATACATGTCATTAGCACTTTCGCTAGGAAGCATCTCAAATGAATTTAACTTTTTCATCACAAGGTGGTAGCGTTCCTCACGCTCACTCTTGGTTCCCTCATAGAGCGCACAAATATCCGACCATAGTGCATGGGCATCCTTGTGGTTCCACACATGGTTAAAGACCTCTTTGCAAAGGCCTCTAAAGAGAGTGTATTTGGCCTTTGCGTTACACTTCTCGTAATTGACCTCGTCATCGACATGGCTGGTGGGATCCTTAGGTTTTGGGAAGCCTTGTGTGGTTGCACTATACACTCCAACATCTATAGCCTCTAGGTATGCCTCCATGCGATTTTCCCAATAAGGAAAGTCATCTTCCTCGAAGAAGGGAGGGGGTCCATCCCCACCGGACATCTTGCTCTAGGCGGTGAAGCCTAATTCAAGGAGCACGAGGCTCCGATACCAATTGAAATAATCAAGATGCCCAAGAGGAGGGTGAATTGGGCTAATCTAAATTTTCTAGCAATAATTAAGTCATACCGCTTAGCCCATTTCACCCCTTATGCCTAGAAGTGTTCCCTATTGTTCTAATGCACAAAAGATTTGTACCGTAGGTTCCAAACCTACTCTAGCATGGCAATTCTAGGAATATAAAGACAAAAATTGAATTGCTCAAAACTAAATGCTCAAAGTAAAGAGATGGAAAGGAACACGACAATGTTTTCTCGAGGTATTGGAGAGTCAGCACTCCCCACTAGCCTAATGAGAAAGGTGGATGCACACTTGCTACTCCCTATGCACTAATGAGGTCATTAATCTTGGATTATCAAATCTCAATCACCCCACTAGGCACTTGCTCTCCCTTGAACTCCAAATGGTTGCCTTAGCTAAACAAATGAGAAAGAGAGCTAAATTGGGCGAGATGGAGAAGTATAAATACCCCCACTTCCAAAACTAGCCATTGGAAATCAATTCAGCAAAACAAGGGGCATCGGACAACGCATCGGACAACCATCCCTTGTTTGATGTGACTCAGAAGCAACAGTGCTGACGTCAACAGTCAAAACTAGCCGTTATAGCGTCTGAGCCGCGACCCTTGTTCGATGCAGACCATCGAACACGTCCGATGGCTGAAAACCCTCTCTGGAATCTCTCTGGAAGACATCAGACAATGGGCGCTGCCTTGTTCGATGCCCTGTCTGATGCATCCTAGAGATTGGCCAAGCTCTAACACTCATCGGACAATAGGGGCACTTGTCCGATGCCCTGTCCGATGCACTCTGAACTCCCAATTCACTTCCAATTCAAAATCTTTGTGAACGGAGTTTGATCTACTTGATTCTTGGGCCTTTTTAGAGCTACCTAGTGCTAAGCATGACAAGTGTGCACCACACCTAACACATTAGACTCACCTAGGTCAAGCTACTAGTTTATACCCCCCTTTATAGTACGGCCAAAGGAAAAATAAAGTCCTAAACAAATCTAAGTGTCTCTCAATGACAAGCGACACTTAGAAGTAGTCCATCCTTTAAAAACCAAAACAAATTCCATCGACAGGGCCATGAAAACTAATTATTGCCTAAGCAATCACCATTATCGTGGCCTAACTTAAATTGCCTCTGTAAAACACATGTTAGTCACAATAATCTTGTGTCATTAATCACCGAAATCCATTAGGGGCCTAGATGCTTTCACTCATGCTTAGAATGGTGTTGTTGAGCACAAACATCGCCACATTCTTGAGACTGCTCATGCTCTCTTGATCTCTTCTGCGCTTGCTCCTCATTTCTGGGTTGAGGCGGTTTCTATGACTGTTTTCCTCATAAATTGCCAACCCTCTACTTCTCTTCAGGGTTGCACTCCCTATGAGCGTCTTTTTTGCACCCCTCCTTCCTATAGCCATCTTTGTTGCTTTGGGTGTGTCTGTTACGTCCTACTTCCACCTCGTGAGCGCACCAAACTCACTGCTCAATTGTTGAGTGTGTTTTCCTTAGGTACAATACCGAACATAAGGGTTATAGCTACTATGACCCTATTGCTCAGTGGATGAGGATTTCTCGGGATGTCACCTTTGATGAGTCTCGGCCTTACTATCCTCATTCCCCTCCGGTCCTCCTGGTACCACTAAGTCCCTCTCGTTCCTCACTTTACTAGAGTGGTATCTTCCGCTGTCGTCTCCAACTCCGCCACCTCCTCCTCCCTCTCCACCTCCGCCACCTCCTACTACCTCTCCACCTTCACCACCTACTCCTACCTCTCCACCACCCATCTCTCCTCCACCATCACCGTTGTGTCCTTCCCTCGTGAGATCACTCACTACTACACTCGACATCCGCATCATGTGCCGCCACTTGACTCTTCCCCGTCCATCATTGGACCTCATCCTGCATCTCCTCCTCGCTATGCCCTTCATGACTGCAGCACCCTTCGTCCTCCCAATCGCCTTGGGTTCATTGTTGTCATTTTGGTTGAGCCCGCGACCTATCGGGAAGCTGCTACTCACCAGATGATTGCTGCCCTAGAGCATACTGGCACCTAGGATCTTGTTCCTTTACCTCCTCATGTCACTCCTATCACTTGCAAGTAGGTGTACAAGGTAAAGACCCGCTCGGATGGCTCTCTTGAGCACTACAAGGCTCGTCTTGTGGCGCATGGTTTCCAACAAGAGCAAGGCCATGACTATGCTGAGGAGACCTTTGCTCATGTCGCTCACATGACTACTGTACAGACTCTTCTTGCAGTTGCTTCTGTTCATTAGTGGTTGATATCTCAGTTGGATGTCAAGAACGCCTTACTCAATGGCGAGCTACGAGAGGAAGTCTATATCCAGCCACCTCTAGGGTACTTTGTTCCTGATGGCCTGGTTTGTCGGTTGCGTCGTTCTCTCTATGGCCATAAGCAAGCTCCTCGGGCCTGGTTTGAGCATTTCTCCTCTGTTGTCATCGATGCTGGTTTTACACCAAGTGACCACGATCCTGTTCTTTTTATCCACACTTCCCCTTGTGGTCGCACCCTTCTTCTTCTCTATGTCGATGACATGATCATCATGGGCGATGATTCTCGGTACATTGATTTTGTGAAGCAGCGTCTTAGTGAGACATTTCTTATGTCTAATTTGGGTCCCCTTTGTTACTTCCTTGGTCTTGAGGTCACCTCCACATCTTATGGTATTTTTCTCTCGAGAGAGAGAAGTACACTCAGGACCTCCTTTCTCGTGCTGATCTCACTGATCACCATACTATTAATACTCCTATGGAGCTTGGTGTTCACCTATGACCCACTGATGGTGCACCACTTGCTGATCCCACTCATTATCGTTAGCTTGTTGGGAGCCTTGTCTACCTTGGGATCACTTGTCCTGACATTTCTCACTCTGTGCATATCTTGAGTCGGTTTGTCTCGACTCCTACCCAGCTCCACTATGCTCACCACCTTCGTGTTATGCGATACCTTCGTGGAACTATCTCTCGTCGCATGTTCTTCCCTCGTTCTACTTCTCTTCAACTTCAGGCGTACTCTGATGCGACCTGGGCGAGTGATCACTATGATCGCACTCTCTCTCTCTGCCTATTGTGTTTTCCTTGGCTCCTCCTTGATTGCTTGGAAAACCAAGAAGCAGACTACAGTTTCCCACTTGAGTGCTGAGGCTGCACTGCGTGCTATGGCGACAGTGACTACGGAGGTGACATGGCTATGATGACTTCTTAAGGATTTTGGTGTGCCTGCCACTGCACCCACTCCTCTCTTCTAACAACACCGGTGCGATCAATATTGCTCGAGACCTGGTCAAGCATAAGCTCACCAAACACATTGGCGTTGATGCTTCCTACATGAGATCGCAGGTGCATGATCAGGTTGTGACGCTCCACCATGTGCCTTCAGAGGTTCTGTTAGTTGATTTCTTCACCAAGGCACAGACCCGGGCTCATCATAGATTCCTACTCTCCAAACTCAATGTTGTAGATCCACCATGAGTTTGAGAGGCTCATCATAGTATTTTCCTTTCCTTGGAAACTCAATGTTGTAGATCCACCATGAGTTTGAGAGGGGGGTTAGGTTGATGTATAGGTGTTATTTTTATCTTTATCTCTCCTTGAAACAACTAGGAAGAGCTTTTTATTCCACCAATTTAGAAAAGCGAAAGCCAAAAGTCAAAAGCGAGGGTCAAACCTTTGTGAACTATGAGCCCCATTGGGCCTGGAATATACTCAGTTGGCCACTCTTAACAGTCATGGGATTGCAAATGTTTGTCTGCACCTTACTGTGTGCGCACGTGTGATTATTGTTGCAGTAGCTCATAGCTCATGAGTATATGTGAAGTTCCAAGCAGACAGTGCATTCTAGCTATTGCGCTTTACACCAAACATTCTATCACACGACCACCTTGATAGTTGTTAATAATTAATTCATGTACGTTAACTACAATTTCCTTAGTAAGTTGGTGGTGTCCATATTCAATAGTTTAAGGGAAGTGACCTTCATGAGGTCACCTTTCCTATTGGTTCAATTTTACCAAGTGAACATGGACACACCTTATTCTTTGAAATTATATACTGAAGGGAGAATTATCATCTGATTATGAAATTTAAAATCAACTGAGCAAAGGCATCATGAATTGTTGCTTCCTTAAACTATTGAATACTAATGTGCTGGGATATGACGAAATTGTTTAGCCCCTTGCAAAAATAATGAACACTTTACAGTTAGTTCTCACTTCTCAAGATGGCAGATTAGGTTGATATGATTTTTTAATTGCCACCTCTTCAGTCCGTTTGGAAAATATCCATAATATTTGCACCACTGACTGGCAGCATCTATCTGAGAGTTCAGAGGAGCACACATAAACAAAGCTGTACAAATGGAACTGTTACAAAAGCCACCAGTAATGGCATTGGCATGTGCGAAGATCGATATAAATGAGAATAAACATCTACGGGTTCATTCTAAACGATTAAACTACGGACTACCTAGAGATTTAAGTTACAGCTCCCACAGACAGGGAATCATATGTATGCCTGACACCCCATCTCCCCTTTCCAGACAAGAAACTACAGATAGCAGGCAGCACCAGTTAGGCTCGAGCAAAAACTTCAGACCCTTTACACTGAAATGGAGAAAAAACATAGAAGTTAAACAGCAGATACAGCAAGCAGTCAAAATGCATCCAGTCCCAATAACGTAACAAAAAAAATAATCACTCAAGAATACTCCAAATACAATGTGTGGAGTGGCAAGAAAAGTGAAAGTGTGAGCAGAGGAAACAAGTGTTGTCAGAAAACTGCATTTTGCTGTTGCAAATATACATAGTGGCACACAAGATGCATCTGCTGTCAAAAGCATATCGCACAGTGATGATAAATATAGTTATTCCTAAGAAAATTCTGTTCATGTTGTTCATGTCCTCCAAACACCTAATCTGCACTAGAATGACTTTGCTCACTGTCAACTTCTAGAGAAAATTCTTTTATACACAAAAGATAATGACACTGATATGGATGGCAAACCAAAGACGAAAGTTTGATGAAACAAAATCCTTCTACAGTCTACACCTCATGCAGAGTTAAATTTACATATAAGATGTCCACCAATAACACAGAAAACTGACAAAAGCTTCCACTGTGGGTCTCATGTAGCCACATCGAATATCGCTTTATGCTGACAAACAATGTAGTCCTTTTTCTACGTTCCTCAGCAAGTGATATTGAGATAACTTTGGAACTCGTCCATCTTTTTGATGAAGCTACTGGTCTGAAGACTAAATGACTAATATGTAGAAAGGTAGTGTGTTTCCAATACAGTGCACAGAGATTGTGATTACAACGACACAAGAACACCTTCCAGCCAATTATTTATCAGATTGTGGGTCAGCTTCCAGGGATGTGGTATGTGGAAGGCTGGCCTCTTAAGAAGGGTTGGGAGGAAAATTCTTGTTCGATTCATGGTGAATTCCATCCTAGTATATTCAATTTAACCATGGCAATGGACCTCCCACCATGGATTATCAAGGTAATAGATAATTTCGAAGAGGGTTTTTATGGAAAGGGCAGAAAAAATGCAAAGGACACTGCTTGCCACCGGAGTTTGCCAACTCCACATTTCTAATCTCCAGAATTTGGGCTAGGACCTCCATGAGCCCGACCGCCCATGGCGTCCTTATTTAAATTCACCGTTCTGTCAGGTCATTTTTCTTCATGGAAATCGTGGTGGGGCAAGAACACTTTTCTAGACTGATATGGCAACGAACGGTGGCTTGAGCTTTGCATAACAGATGGGTGTCGGACATCAAGGGGTCTCTAACAGTAGAGGTCCTGGTGGAGTACCTGCAAATCTAGGACTAAGACATCCCCGATCATCATCAGTGGCGGCTTACGAGGTCTGGTTCTTATTCGAACAAATCAGCTTACGAGGCATTTTTTACTGGGACCATCATTTTTGCACCTTGGAAGCGGGTTTGGAAATCTTGGGCCCCTCTCCGTTGCAAATTCTTTATTTGGTTGGCCATTAAGGGCCGCTGTTGGACAGCTGACCGCCTTGCAAAAAGAGGATTTCCTCACCCGTTTGTTTGCCCCCTATGTGATCAAGCTGATGAAACAATACAGCATACCCTGGTTGCTTGTGTTTTTGCAAGGCAGGTTTGGACAGCTATCTTTCATGTGTTGGCTTGCTTCCCCTTGCACCGAAGCTAGAGGATTCCCATTTTTCTAGCTGGTGGTGCAAAACAATCAAAGGCTGTTCCAACAGAGATACGAAAAGGGCTGAATTCACTCATCATTCTGGTTGCTTGGGAGTTGTGGAAGCATAGGAAGGCTTGTGTCTTTGAGGGTGCTAGTCCTTGTGTTCAAAGAGTTTTAGCTGTAGTTTCTGAAAAGTGTTTGTTGTGGTGTTGGGCTGGAGCTAAGGCTCTGCAACAGCTTCTTAGTAGGTTGCTGCCTATAGCTGTTTAGGCGTTTTTTTCGGCAGTGGTCGTCTGTTTTGCATAGTGTGTGGCGCTAAGAGTCCTGTAATTGGTTAATTGGGGGAGCAGGCTCTGCCCCTCCTTCGCTGTTTTTATTCTCTTCTTAATGAAATGGCATGCAGCCCTGTCTTTTAGTGCCGTTGCCGAGTAGAGCTTTGGATCAATGTTATCAAATCATCCGATTAATCGTGATTAATCGTCCTTATCGGTACCTAGCACTCGATTAGGCACTCTGATTCGATCAGAGCAATCAGAAACCTGATTGTCCGATTTATCGTCGATTAATCGCGATAAATCATCCAATTAGGTGTCCTGACCGATCAGGCACCAAATAGGCAGATGGGCTGCTTCAGACTGGGCTAGCTCTGTTTGGGCCAGGCCCATTAGGGTTTCTCTTTTATACCTCTCCCCCACTCTTTCCCTCACCTCCTCAGTCCTTACCCCCAGCCTCCAGCCGTCGGTTGCACTTGCTGTCTGTGCAGCTGGCCAGCTGCATCTCTTCCCCTCCTCCATCCTCACTCAGTCACTCTCTCCTCCCTCTCCCTCCCTTCCGGTTCCAAGCTTCCCCGCTGCTTCCTCCTCCCTCCTGCTGCAGGGTCAAGGGAAGGTTGCAGGAGTGCAGGCCACAAGGATATATGATATATGTATAGTATATGGTATATAATATATAGTATATGGTATATATACCATACATATATGATATATGTCCTGCTATATACAGGACGATTATATGGACGACTAGACCGATAAGAGGTCGATTAATCGTCCTGATCATCAACTAATCGTCCTGATCGGTACCAGGGCGATTAGCGACGATTAGCCGATTTAATAACATTGCTTTGGATCTCCTCTTGCATGTGATTTTACAGCCAGAGATCATGGATTTTCATATTTGGCTCCTCTGTGCCACTGGGACAAACTCTGCTAAAGTGCTAATTCTTCCTAAGGATCTCTTTCAAGGTGCTATATTGACGAATAGTCGTGATTAGTCATCTATCAACTCAATTAGTCAAATCTAGTCAACCCTAGTCGTCTGTTTGTATGTGGCAGGATCGATATACTATAGTACGTAGTATAAGGGCTATATAAAGAAAGAATTAAGACAGCATGGATGGTCAGTTGGTAACTTGTGAGATCCAATTTGTGAAGTGTCCGAAACTCCAGAGCAAAAAGCAGCTAAATAGAGATAAAAACAGAGCACATCAGAGGAGGAGCTGGGAGCAAGAAGAGCTAGGAGGTAAGAGCAAGAAGTGAAGATGGAGTAGGTACAAGCTCATCTTCGAAATCCCTTGAAGCAGGTGGTGTGAACCAGCATGGGCGGCGCTTGAAGGCTGAGGCCTGTCAGCGACACCTGACTGAGGCGGGGACGGGAGCCAGACTGGCGACTTCCCCCACGTGAGCTCCTGGCCAGGAAGGGAGGATGCTGCCACAGCTTGGAAGGGAGGAGACGGCTATGGCTGGGTAGGGTATGCCAGAAAGACCTCACGCCCATTCGAGCTCTGTAGGCAGTGGCTACAGTCTGAATTGAATGGGAGAGTGAGAGAGAGAACAGAGGAGTCCCCTATTGGGCCGAAAAACGATGGCCCCAAGTGGCCAACATACCAGATGCCAACCCATGACGATTTTTTCATCCGCCTAATCAGGCGATCGCTCGTCTATGCCCAAATCGGACGTTACTCTTAATTAGTCGACACATGATCGGACGACTTGATTTCTAGTTGCTGTAGTCAAGTCTGGATGTCATAATCGTGCCAGGGGACCGATAAGGCCAACTAGTCGCAATTAGTCGGATGAATTAATAACAAATATGGAAGTCCTAGGTTCTGGAAAATGTCGCTTTTTTACGTAGTTGGTCACACAAAAGATATACTGGATTGAATTAATAACAAATATGGAAGTCCTAGGTTCCTGGAAAATGTCACTTTTTTATGTATTTGGTCGCACAAAAGAAATACTGGATTGCCGATTGTTTTGCTCTGCAAGTTTGGCTCCACCTCTTGCTGATGCTTGGTCAACAAGTGCTGTCCGCAACAGGATGACAGGATGAGACTTATTTCGATAATCCGTGGGACAATGTAGCTGGGAGTGTTGAGGGACAGGTTCTGAAGGGTCTCAATTCAATCATTATTTTGGGAGCTTAGTTGATTTGGAACCACTGAAACTGTAGTGTTTTTAACAAAGTTTCTCCTAATCTAGCTGAAGTGACTTTACTCTCTAGAGAGGAGATGAAGTTCTGCTATCTGGCAACAGCTCGAGGTACTTCATACCTCCTTGCCCTTGCTCTAAGGGGGGCATAAAGCTCTAGTCTGGTCAAGTTAAAGTTGTAAATGTCCTGGGCATGTGAGTTCAAGGTATTTCTGGTCCTGTCGGGGTGTGTGGGTATGTTGTAACTTGTAAATTAAGTTTTCTTTAATAAAAGGACATGCAGCTCTCCTGCATTTTTGAGGAAAAGAAAAGGAAAACTTCCATAATTCAAAAGATTATCTTACTTCGGAAAAATATAGCATGGAAATTTAAAGCAAGTTAAAACGTAAAGGTACCTGCTATAAAATACATACTCCAGATGCAGTAGTTACTTTTGTCTACAAAATAGCTTCACAAGTTGCCTTGTTGTGGCCTGCTTGCTTGCACCTGCTGCAGAGCCGTATTACCGTGGGGACCTTGTTGGGGTTAAACCGCTTCCTTCTTGGTTTATCCGATGTTCGTGGCTTGGGAGGTGGAATTAAATTTGCCCCAGCACTAAAATCAACAGTATCCATATCAGGTATTGGGAAGATCGTTCCTGAATAAGTCATATGGTAGCTCTCTATTCTGAAAAACTTCGAGCAGTAGTCATAGAAAGATCGCCCAATCCTGTTGAACACAGCAATAGCATGCAAGCATGGGAGGCCAGAAAGTTGCCACCTCCGGCAGGTGCATTCCCAATTTGCAAGATTAACGACAAAAATTGCATTGCCCCGCACTTCAAACACAGTTTCAGAAGAGCACAGAACAGTCATTTTACCAGCCTTCATCATCTCCTCCTGTGCTTTGTATTCCATGGAAGGCGTCAAAGGTCCTGACCATGCCTTGCAAGCCTCACGCCTTGTTTCTATTATCTCCATTATTTTTGTTCTCAATGAGTCAATCATCAGCACAATTGAACCCTCCTTCTTGGTTGGTATCCAGTTATTGAAGGCATCAACAATGTTTGAGGAGAAATGATCATATCGACAACCTCTGAAAATGACATCGGACCAATGCTCAGGCTTGCTTGCTATGATCCACTCAGCAGCTTCAGTGGATATATTCCTAATGCTCTCAATGGACGCATTAAAATCCTCAATACTACACGCTTGAGCAGCACGAGTAAAATCCTCAATCATCCCCTCTCTTATTTGTTGTGACCATGGCCCCTTTCTCAGCTCTCCTTTGAATTCCTCCATGATATGATGCAAACAGAAGGCATGATGGCTATCTCCAAAAACTTGAGAAACAGCAGCATCCAGACCCTTTTGTCCACTGGACAAGAATGTCATGGCATTGTACGCGTAGCTCTGATTTTGGATAGGAAATTTCAGCTGCATCAAGAACCAAACCCAGCTTTCATAGTTTTCATCCTCAACCACACTAAATGCCACTGGAAAGACACCATCATCTGCATCGACTGCAGCGGCCACCAGCAACTTGTACTCATTTGTTGCTTTCAGTGGAACCTTATCAAGAAACAATAGGGGCCTGCACCCATTTACAAAACCATGCAAAGAAGCATGAAATGCAACAAAAAAGCGACGGAATTTTGTATCCACCATTGGAGATAACAAAGCAATACTTCCTGGGTTGGACTCTGTAAGCCTCTCACAATACCAGGGCAAATGGCTGTAAGTCTCCCTGATAGCATGATACAGTTCCTTCTGCGCTACTTCTTTACCTCGCCAGACCTGTGAATAGGTCAGTGTAACTCCATATTGTTCATATATTTCCTTGACAAGGTCCTTTGGCTTCAACATCGGATTATCATGCAGCTTCTCCTTAATAACGGTGGTCAGCCATTGTCTTGTCGCTCGACGCTGGCCTTCTCCATTTCCTCCTCCACATGTATGCTCATCTGTCATTTTCTTGATTACAAACTTCTTGTTACGAGATGACTCGGATGCATGCAATCGCCACGTGCAGCCCTCCGCAACACATTTTACCGTGACACGAGTAGTTTCATTTTTAATGAACCGGTACGCAAATCCTTTCCCAATGGCATATTTGCACAATTGAGCACGGAAATCCTTCACATTATCAAACTCTTGACCAACACCTTTGATAATGTCATCCCAAAACATAACAGGATTGTCAAGTCCATGCTGAGGATCTGCAGTGATCTCAGAACCAACATATGGGTCACCTGAATCATCAAAAAGGCCAATTGGTTCCCTGCAAAAAACATGAATAGTTGTCAACATCTGTGAAACTATTCTTTTTTGTACAACATTTTGGAGTACAAGACATTAGATGGCAACAAAATTACCGAGGTGCACTATCAACAAGAGCAAGATTTTGCTGATCCAGAATGCCTGGCACGGTGGAAGCACCTCCAGCTGGGGTGGCAAAGGCAACATCGCTTCCAAATTCCAGTTGGAAAACCCTAATTTCAGAAATACGATGATAGCGACTGAGAATTAACAGCATACAGTTACAAAACAGAACTGCTGACTAATCAAAGCAAGTAATAGTTCAGACATTACAAGACTGTAAACAATAAAACGGCATGTATTATGAGGCTGAAAATTCAAGATAAACTAGACCAGAACTTCACTTAGCATTATTTTGCCAAACTATGAAGCCCATGCTCCCATAAGAATCATACTATGAGTACTTGAGACGGCAAAGATTTAATTATAATAGAAGCAACTAGGAGTTTGGGACTTAAAGGCTTTGTTGTTGTTGTTGTTGTTGTTGTTGTTGTTGTTGTTGTTGTTGTAGAAGCAACTAGGAAATATTTATGGCAGTCAATACACAAAATCATTCTTACAAAAATCTGAAAGTGAAAATGTTGCATCAGCTGCAAAACAACACATGAAGCTCCTTGTGCCCATGATACTCTATTGCTTAGCAGTTACAAGTTATAACAACAAAACAAAAGGAGAACTATGTTGTAAATATGCCTACATTGTAACTCCATAACCATATTATGTAGACCATTGATACAGAAATTTAGCTAACTATTCAGTCATATGCTCCGTAAAATAGCCAAAAATACAATATAAATCAGCATATGGGAAAGAACTTTCAAGTCTACAAATTCTGATATCAGAATATCATGCATTTGACACAAAGTGGCACTGCTGGCACAAACAAGAACTTTATCAAGTAAGGCACACACTGAAATGCTAATATCCAAATAGGCATATTTTCATTTGATTCTGGAATAAGCTACTCTTCAAATTGAAGGGAGCTAAAGTAGATACCTTGTGTGTTCCCTAGGCATTGTATTTTCTTTTGATCCTAGAAGAGGCTACTCTTGGAATTAAAAGGGGATAAAGTAGCTGCCTGCATGTTCCCTTAACATGCATTAGATAGTTACCAATGCATCTTTCTCAATGTAACCAAAATTGCTTATTGTGCATAACATTTCAAAGGTTCTATGAGGTGGTTTTATAGAAGGGAAAAAATCACGGTTGTTCACTGCCCCCTGGGTAGGACGTTATTGATCCCACACTTGTCAGAACTGCTACAATTGTTTTTATTAGTCTTGGTGTCAAGCTGGAGCTAACCTATACCGTTTTAGAGCTGGGTTGGGCCTCCACTTCCAGAGCCATTTGTATATATAATATACAAGAACATTTTTATCCACTTTAGAATGAAAGGCAGAACTGCATTTTCTTAAAGATCAGAAACATCCCAGAACAAAGAAGGCATGCCAAGATGTATAGCCCGTTCGGCTGGCTTTAAGCCAGCTGGCTGGCTGGTTCTCGCCCTCACGAAATCATTGTTCACGTCCTGCCAGAACAGTATTTTTCTCTCACAACAATCAGCCGGAACAGTATTTTTCAGTCCTGCCGAACAGGCCCGTAGCAGTTATATGAAGATCAATTCTGCACCTGTTGACATCGTTTGCAGTAACAATTGGTCTTGGCTGTTTCACATTATTGGCACTAGGTTGGACTGAAGTGCCAGGAGCACTGGGAGTCGGAGTCTTCTTGTTACTTTTAGATACCCTAAAAGAGAGAATATGTCATGATAACAGTATAGGGGTTGCAGATAACAACATAAAAACAACAGGCACAGTGCAGCCTACTTGTTTTTGGAAGGTGGCCTTTTCCTTTTGTCACCAGGAGCATTAGAGCCAGGCTTAATTGCAGAAGCTCCAGAGTAGGTAACAATACTCCTGGTTATTCAGCACGAGAAAAGCATGAACCATTGACGACTCTTCAATATGAATCACAAAGCAATAAGGTGCAAAAAAAAAACATACCTGTTTTCTACTCTACTAATCAAGAAAACTTCCACTTGCGCGGCACTGGTAGTAAAATCAACCATCCTTTGTAAATCTCGATCACATGATATTGTGATGAGTGTTCTGTAATTATTTGGAAGGAAGTATTTCAATGACATGTCAGTCACATCAACATGGAACACCTTGGACACCTCATCCTTGAAGCTCTCCAGTGGCATATCACGAGCAACATCAACAGCATGTGCCTCGCCTCCTTTGTATGTCAAATTACCATTGGGGCCAGAAGTGAATTCTCCACCATATTGGCAAATGGCTACCACAATACCCCCATCGGCCATGCTTCCTGAGTTGTTCAGTGGTCAGTATAATAAACTACAATAAACATAAGAAATGTAAAGGAAAATTACTTTCTACAAAACTTCTCATATGTAATTTATGATGCAGTGAAAATGCACTATGTCAAAGGGTGCACAGCTATTCTGTGAGCATTTCAAAGGCCATTAGCAACATAAAACATCTCCGACTAGGGTACCTGGAACAAGTTTTTTTTCTAGGCAAAGGCATAGAATGACAAACACACGGTTACTAGGTAAAGAGAGCACATGATTGGTAAGCATGGAGTTGAACCTGCAAATGGTAGTTCATGTGCATTTATCTGACGCAGGCACCACTGCTAAAGCTAGCTATATAGCCAGCAGTAAATTCAACCTAACAAAAAGCTCACGGAGCAGTATGATGGTTCAGGTTTTAACAAAATCTGCTCAACTTTTAATGTTCGCAGAGATTGTTAAAAAATCAAAAAATATAAAACAGGCATACCGTACATGGATTTCAACCTGGACAGATTCATACTAGCATTGTTCATGAACCTCTAGAATTCCTAAGCCCTTTTGCCGTGCTTCATGGTACCACACTACCACAAAGTACATTCGAATGTGCCACGAAAGCAAAGGGGCATGCATCTTTGAGCATCTCGGTTCCACTAACATAGCATCACACCGATGGGCTGGTTTCCTTAACTATATCATGGAGTGCTTGCTCTTGAAGTTTTAAAATTTACCAAGAAACTTTGAGAAACTAAACACTTTGAATTGAGATGACTCAACCAAGATATTCACAAGGAAAAAAGTGTCCAAAGGCTGAAGCTCGTGCAAAGGGAATGGCAGGGGCAATGTCATTTCGTTCCTAATTGCAAGGGTGAAATGATAATACAACTAGCACAAAAGCAAAGCAAGGTAAGTAGGCAACTCATCAGCGTGGAACTTTTGGGGGGGAAAGGTAGTAAAAAAGAGAAAAGGGGGCATTTTGCTCAAGAATCCCCAAGAATTCGAACAAATCGCAACAAGACTACGAATAGAACATGGACAACAACCACAAAAGAAACGGCTAGGCAGTAGTAGGCACAGCGAAAAAGAATAAACTTCAGAGGATGCGACGTGAATACACAAGCCCACACAAGGATCCAAATAGAAATTACTTTAGACCAATTGAAATGAAACGAAACAAAAAAAAAAAGGACGGCTCTTTGTCACCGAAAAAGGAGGATTGGAAATGAACCCCCATGGGGGAAACAAGGGGCCGGATGGAAGAGCTCAATTCAGTCGAACCCCCCGGGAATCTGGTTGCGTAGAAGGATTTACTTACACACGAGAGCACGAGGAGGAATCAGCCCAGGTTCGGATCCACAGCTTCCCCGAGCAATAGAGAGAAGCGAGGAGTTTCCTCCAGGTGGTTTCCTCCAGGTGGAAGGAGGCGGACGTGCACCATGGCGGCTAGGGAGGAAGGGAAGGGAAAGGGGATGGGGAGAGAAAGGGGAAAACGAAGCGGGGTTGATTTGCTAGGGCTGCGGATGCCAGGGGTATTCTTGATATTTTCCCCACCGGAGAAAATCTTCTCTGGTGCTTTTCACAATTTTACCACTACTATTCATTTTAGTCGGAACAGATGACAAACGCCAACAGTTGCGTCGCACAGGGCGACTTCTGATGAAGTAGGCCGGTCAAGTGGCCCATCTCAGCCAAACATTGCGCTCGTCTATCGTCTTTGATCTTCCCCCCGGCCTCCGCCACAGTCTCCATCATCGAAGCCCTAAACCCCTGATGCGCTCGACGATGTCCGCCTCTCTCCTCGCCACAGCGCTCGCTCCGGCCTCCAGCATCCGCCTCACGACCCAGCGTTCCCATCAACTCGTCGCTGGCCACTCAGAGTTCCCATCACCTCATCGCTGGCCTCACCACTCCTCGTTCCCATCAAATGGCGCAGTCTGCAACCTGCACTGGGTGGGGTTTTTTCGAGAAAGGCACTCAAGAGTATCTCATATCTGATATGTATCAAGGAAAACAATAGCTTGTACAAAATGACAACTTGACACAAAATGACCTCTAAAAAATGAGTACATTAGATGGGAACGCTGGGTCATGAGGCGGATGCTGGAGGCCGGAGCGAGCGCCATGGCGAGGAGAGAGGCGAACAGCGTCAAGCGCATCATGGGTCCAGGGCTTCGGTGGAGACGGTGGCGGAGGCCAAGGGGGAAAGATCAAAGACACTAGACGAGTGCAATGTTTGGGCTGAGATGGGCCACTAGATCGGCCTACTAGATGAAGTTTAGTTGAGGTCACGGTTTGGAGAGAGAAGTCACCCTGCACGACGCGGCTGCTGGCGTCTGTCTGTTTTGACTAAAATGAAAAGTCCTGGCAAAATTGTAAAAAGCACCAAGAAAGATTTTCTCTGGTGGGGAAAATATCAAGAATACCCCTGGCATCCGCAGCCCTAGCAAATCAACCCCACTTCGTCTTCCCCTTTCTCTCCCCCATCCCCTTTCCCTTCCCCTTCCCTCTCGGACGCTGGGGTGCACGCCCGCCTCCTTCCGCCTAGAGGCAACTCCTCACTTCTCTAATGCTCGGGGAAGCCATGGATCCGAACCTAGGCTGATTCCTTGTGCTCTCGTGGGTAAGTAAATCCTTCTACGCAACCAGATTCCCGAGGGGTTTGACTGAACTGAGCTCTTCCATCTGGCCCCTTGTTCCCCCGTGGGGGTTCATTTCCAATCATCCTTTTTCGGTGACAAAGAGCCGTCCTTTTTTTTTGTTCCGTTTCATTTCAATTGGTCTAAAGTAATTTCTATTTGGATCATCGTGTGGGCTTGCGTATTCGCGTCGCATCCTTTGAAATTTATTCTTTTTCGCCGTGTCTACTACTGCCTAGTCGTTTCTTTTGTGGTTCTCGTGGTCCTATTCACGGTCTTGTTGTGATTTGTCCAAATTCTAGGGGATTCTTGAGCAAAATGACCCATTTTCTCTCTTTTACTACCTTTTTTCCCCCAAAAGTTTCATGCTGGGTTGCCTACTTACCTTGTTTTGCTTTTGTGTTAGCTACATTATCATTTCGCCCTTGCAATTAGGAACGAAATGGCACTGCCCCTGCCGTTCCCTCTGCACGAGTTCAGTGCAGCTTCAGCCTTCGGACACTTTTTTCCTTGTGAATATCTCGTCATCTCAATTCAAAGTGTTTAATTGCTCAGAGTTTCTTGGTAAAGTTTAAAGCTTCAAGAGCAAGCACTCCATGATATAGTTAAGGAAACCAACCCGTCGGCATGATGCTATGTTAGTGGAACCGAGATGGGCAAAGATGCATGCCCCTTTGCTTTCGTGGCACGTTCGAATGTACTTTGTGGTACCATGAAGCATGGCAAAAGGGCTTGGAATTCCAGAGGTTCATGAATAATGCTAGTATGAATCTGTGCATGTTGAAATCCATGTATGGTATGCCTGTTTTTATTTTTTGTTTTTTAACAATCTTTGCGAACCTTAAAAGTTGAGCATACTGCTCCATGAGCTTTTTGTTAGGTCGAATTTACTGCCGGCTATATAGCTTTAGCAGTGGTGCCTGCGTCAGATAACTATTGTATGATCCTGAAAACATTGCACACCCACTGAGAAAATAATTTGCTTTTCAATGGTTAAAAGACACGCAAAGCTGACATCCCATTTATAATACCTAGTAGAAGAAACACATAAACTACCGTAGAAGAAACACATAAACTAGAAAAAAAAACTCTGATGCACAGTATTCGCCTGACTCGGTAATCCACAGATTCCATAGCCAATTGACTATGCACTCGGTAGCATCAAATGCTAGCGGATGAGATACCTAGTATATATACTGATCCTGAAGAATAAAGCCCTATCAGATGAGTTGTACATAATATAGGGATTTGTTAATGAGCTGATTGATCTGGGTAAGTTGTTTCTTTTTTCTTTGTTGACTGGTTCGTAGTATAAAGTCATGTTGTTGCCATAGCAGGAGCTTGGCATAAATTGAAGCATTAGGCAAAGTAGTAGAATCAGTATCATGCCAAAAATTGTAGAAACTATTTTTCATTTTGACAAAAGAAGGGGGTCTACCAATGACAGTAATGGAGCAACGCGAAACAAACAAATGAAGCTGTATACCTCGTACTCTCATTTTGGCACATAAAATAAAGAAATGAAGCTGTATACCTCGTACTCTCATTTTGGCACATATGCAAACAGAGAGGATCAATGCAGCAAGACCACCTAAATAACTAAAGCTAATTATTCAGACGTAATTCTGCGCTTCCATGCATACATACATGCAACGCAATGTGTGGACATATATATGTGCTATCTGCAGCCTGCAAATAAACTAAATGCAAGTTCAGTCTGCATATTTTAACAGCCTTATATTTTATCAACAACACTATTACGGAGCCTTATATTTTATATGAAAATAGAAAATAGAATCACAACTTGGCTATCTTAACAGCCAAAAACAAAACTCATCTTCTATTATCACAGCTTGCCTTCTAATGATTTGTCCTAACATTCAACGAATATACAAAGACCTTAAAAGTAACACCGCAATGACATGATGCCTCCTACATATCACATAAGCAGTGACTTCTCTACCATACTAGGCATCCATAGTTTTGAAGTTGGGATCATATTTAGAGAACCTTAACCACTCAACTCGACAACTTATCAATCAAATCGATTACTAGACCCAGGGACAAGATTTAGGATTTGTACTTAGCGGATGGCTATGGCGAAGTAGCTGCAGGTGAAGTTGATGTTGGCACCAGAGACTCAATGGGAAGTACTCCCTCCGTCCGAAAAAAAAGACATTACAGGATGCGTGATGGTCAAACTTTCTCAAGTTTGACTAGCTTTATAGAAGATATAGCAACATTTGTATCACTAAATAAATCTATTATGAAAACACATTCCATAGTTTATCTAATGATACTAGTTATGCATTATAAATATTAATATTCTTTTATATATAATTGGTCAAAGATAGAAATGTTTGACTTCTCGGGAAGTGAGAATGGCATTCTTATGTTGGACGGAGGGAGTAGCAAATATCAACAGGGTTCTTGAGATCCAAGATGCAAAGCTCTACCTATTCAGCCCCAAAAGGAATTGGTAGTAACAGAGACCTGCACAAGAACCATGGCACATTTAATCAACTTGTAGATACGGTTGCCAAGAGATGAATTCCTAAAGAAGCACACTTGGTATTATTTCAGAAACATCACAGATGGAACTGAAAAGGAATTGGTTGGTTAATAAGCATGCAGCAAACAGAAGAACTAAACATACTGCAATGCTAGACACAAGAGAACAAATAGATGATGGTGATCCTCACATGTTAAAACAGACACCCAAAATAGTTTGCATCCGTACATCCATACTGGACACTAGTGTGTGTGTGTGTGTGTTATATAAAGGAAAATTCCTTTCTACTCCCGGGAGTAGCTATTCCCCCTAACCTGCCGAGCCAAACCTCACGTATGACATAGCCTGGTTGATTAGCAGATTGAAGCGGACCCGTTTAATTGATACGGAGAATATAAGAAAGTCGGGTGGTTCATCTGCGGCATCATCCACAAGAGGCGCAGGACACGCGCGGCGGCGACGTCCATGGCTGGATCTTCGCTGGCTCTTCACGGCGCAGGTGTTGGGCTACCATCAGAGATCTTAACAAGAACCGTTGGTGCAATCCAAGTATAACACAAAGAAACTATCCTACTCTAATTGATTTTTTGTCCCTATAATCCTAATCTCGTTGCTGCAACTATATCCGCAGATGGTTGATGGTATCTCACTTCCGCACTCTGATTGATGATTCCTGCACTAACAGACAACGATCAGGGAGTACAGGTTTTTTTTATCGGATCAACCATACAGCCATAGAAAACAATATATCGCTATTTTTGTGGATCCGCTCCCATTTGACTGAAACTGGCTGCGGCCGTCCTCCAGGTGGAGAACCAACCTCTCCAAATCTGTCCCAGTGAGTCAAGGTAATTATTTGACAAGGCAAGATTAATGCAGTGAGTCAAGGTAATTATTTGACAAGGCAAGATTAATGTCTTCTTCGTTTTTGTTGATCTGGTCATAGGAGGTGCCGCGGACAACGTTTGTGATCTCAGTGGAGTAAATCAAGGGAAGGGAAGGGAAAACCTGCTCTCGTATTGTCACCAGGTGACATGGCTTTTGCGGCAGGTTAATTTGTCTACAGTAGACTGCCGGTTGATACACGAGGCAGGCGTCTCCTCTCTGACGACGGCAACCAACCACCAGCCAATCAGGTAAACGAATCCGATCTGCCACAGCCTACATGTCCAAATTAATTACTCTTACACGCAACTATTTCTTTTCTGACCAGCAAAACATTATAGTTCACGAGATGCTCCCTATAATTCTTACATTTCTCTAATCAAAGAATAGTACATCGATCATCAGGAGAACATCAGCAGCAATGTCATCGCACTATTTTTTTTTCTTTTCAGATAAGAGTATCACCTCATACTATTTTCAGATTAGGGTATGATACCTATAACATACTTGACAAATGACTGCATCTAACATTGATTTTCAGACGGATAGATCTTTCAAACCTACTATGGCTTGATCGAAGAAGCTCCGGCAAGATGAAATTGCATGATTCACTTGTATATTTTTTAGAGATTAGACTAGTGCCAAACGCTTTAAGAATTCAAATTCAAATATTCCATATGATTACTAGCTTCTTGTATTATTACTTAGAAGTACACATATACTTGTTTGCGCTCAAACAATAATATATGTACATTATCAATTGGGTATGGACATTTTCATACTACTACTAATGTTTGGAGTGCCCCTGAAATAGTGTGTGTGTGTGTGTGTGTGTGTGTGTGTGTGTGTATATATATATATATATATATAGAGAGAGAGAGAGAGAGAAGAACTACTACCATGTAGCTGGCTACAAAATTAATTTCTTTTAAAATCTAATAACCCTAATTTGTATAAGAATATATATACTCCTGAACACGTATGCATGCATACTCTCACTAAATATGTATAACTACCGATATACTCTAAAAAATTTATATAATTACTGTACTCCAAACATGTATGTACTCATACTCCTATAAACATGCTTTCCGGTAATGTGTATGTACGCATACACCTTCGGTAATACTATCTCGGAATGTGTAGGATCTCATATAATTTCCAAGTATGTGTGCATACTCCGTGTATCAGGATATACACACAGTCGGTATATCAGTATATGCACATTCCATGTGTACTCTAGCTATAGTATCTTTTGTGTTGTATACCTTCGCGTAATCGATCAAGAATTCAAGAAATGACAATGACCTCTCACTCTCCCTGTTATCAGACAGGACCTCAGAGACTCACGACCACTAGCAGGAGCGGAAGTGAGAGGACTGATGTACCTGGAGCAGCAGCCGCCGTTGGTGGGAGTGGGAGAGAAGCAGGAGGAGCAGCAGCAGCCGCTGGTGGGGAAGTAGAAGCCGACGCTGTCTAGAACCGTAGCAATAAAAAAGTGGATGAAGGAAGAAGGGGAAAGAAAATGAGATGAGGTGAAGGAGGACATGGAGGAGAGGACTTCGAACCTGGATCAAGAGAGCAGGCCGCCGAGGCGACGCCGGCGATGAGGCAATGGACGGCGGCAGCCGGCTCGGATGCAGCGGCGGCCGGCTCGGATGCAGCGACAGCCGGCTCGGATGCAGCGGACGCCGGCGATGAGGCCGCGAATACCGACGAGGAGGCGGCAGACGGCTCGGAGCCGGCGGCGGCGGCGGCGGCGCCAAAGGAGGACGCAGAGGTCGCGAACGCCCGACGCAGGAGGAGGCGACCGGTCGGTCGACGTGGATCGGGCCGCAATACACCGGAAATCTTCCGGTCCGACTCGAAGTCCAGTGCGTTGTTAGAAAGTGCAGAAACGGTCCAACGACCCAGGTGTCGGCCCACGGAGCGCAGCGACAGCCCACCGCAGCGACAACGCGAGAAACGCAGCGACGTCCGGTTCCCCGCACGTATGTTTGTTTCTTTCTTTCTTTCTTTCTTTTTTTCTTCTCTCGATAGGCTGGTAGTTGGCGTCTTTTTTTTCTTCTTCTTGTTTTTTTCTTAACTCCTAGTAGGCGGTTACGTTAGTTTCTCTTTTTTTATTTCTTATATTTCTTTTTCCTTTTCCTTTTCCTTTTCTTTTTTCTCTCCTTTTATTCACATAGTAGTTGTGTGGTGTTTCTATTTATTTTTCTCTATTACGTAGTGTTTCTATTTTATTATTTTCCCTTGTATTTTGTCTATATTTTACTAATTTTGTTATTTATTTATTTATTATTTTCTATATATTTCATAGCATATGTTGTTCATTTTCTTATTTTATATTCTTTGTTATTTTACTCTCATTAATTATTTTATTTTTCATGTACATATTTATTTGTTATTTTTCTATATATTTATCATTTGTTATTCATGTTTTATGTGTGTTTTCTCTTCTTTGCTATTTTTCACTAATTAAATACTTTAATAATTTTATTTTTTACTTTACATTTTCTATATTATCTCAAATACATGTGATGTTCATGTAGTATACACGTGATGTTCTATGATGTCTTCTGTGATGTTCGTGTAATATACATATGATGTTCAATGATATATTTTGTAATATTCATGTAATATACATGTGATGTTCTATGATGTATTTTGTGATGTTCATGTAGTATATATGTGATGTTCTTTGTTGTATTTTTGAAGTTCATGTCGTATATATGTGATATTCTATGATATATTTTATAATATTCACGTAATATATATGTGATGTTCTATGATGTATTTTTTTGATGTTCTATGATGGTCTTATAAGATTTATAATAGTATAAATATTTTATAGTTGAGAGAAATCATGTACACTTTGTAGTGGTGAGAAAATATTTACATAGTACCCATAGTACCCGTGAGATGTTTTACGATATATTTAGGTTGTTCAAGTAGTATTTGCATGTTGTTCTCTTTGTTTCTCCTCTTTTACTGTGGCAGAACCGCCTAATCTAATGTCTCTCAGGAGTACTCGACTTCTATTAGACACTAAGTACTCAAGGGAGAACATCAAATTATGCAGTTCCGTCGAACACACCCAAGGGAAGAACTCGAAAATCCATATTTTTCCATCAGGATCACAAATGAGAGTATAAAGCTTACAATATTTTAGCCATTTCTTACATCACTTTTAATACAACATCAGAGTATAATTTTTATTGTTTATAATAGCGGAATACGATCAGATTATCAGAGGTATGAACAATTTAATTTAACAATGAAATATAAACATGTGATCAGAATTACAACGGAAATAAATAACTATTCATAACATGATGAAGCATTGATAAATAAACTATGACGACAGATTATGAAACTTACATTTATAAAAACATTTAATGAGAGTTATAAATAAAAACTATGATCGCAGCGTAAAGGAATCCCCTCTGTACCCACCAGGAGGAATCTACACACAAGAGTCAGCTCTAGCATTCGTCTGTCACCTGCAACAGGGAAAAATAAAACCCTGAGTACTCAATTGTAATTAAGACTTATCCGATAGAAGGAAAGAAAAGACTCTAAGGATATGCAAGATTATCTGGCTTATAGGTTTATTGCATCTGCAGGAAGCATTACTAAGCGTACGTTCTTATATTCGATTTTTATTAGCAGTCAGCATTAGTTCATTAACTAACCATTCTATGTAAGCACATGTGCTACTTTCAAGCAGGTGGTAAGCAATCAGAATCATTTTATCATCTTTCATCTTTCAGTTTTTACAACGGTGCTAGACTGTAGACAAGTCGTACCGGATCACCTAGCGATTCGCGAATCAATGTGCCTAGCTGGGTACCTCAAAACACACGCTTCGCTTGTACCTCAGGCACAAGCAGGACCAACCCACTACCCTCCTGTCACGGGGTCTAGATCCCCGTCCAAACTTGGACTCCAAGTCCCCACCTCTGAGTCCCGGACTCAGTGCGGTGCAAGGACCTCCACCCAAAAATCACCCTGAAAGTCGATCCAGAAAGAGCCAGAACCCATGACAAAAGAGTAACAAGTCTTCCCTGTGCCCATATACAAGTATGTGCTCAGGATAATAAGTCTGTGACTTGCCTAGAACCCAATGCAATGGTTGGTCCTTAACTGACACAGACAGAAAAACAGTGTAACCAAGCTATGCCTCGTTGGTCGCAGGACACAACCTCTTACACCCACTAATACCCAAACCATATCCCTATCCGGTCTCCATTTTTTCTTTTACCATTCTTATATATTTTAGGTGATAATAATATAGTAATAACAATAATATATTTCATTTCTCTCACGAGTGACAGGCAATCACTCGACTTCTACCAGAGTCTTGTAGCATAGCAATCTACATGATCCTGTCATACTAGTAAGACTCATGGGATAAAGATATATATGCAAGTGGTTTTCATTTAAGTCTTCAAAACTTAATGCACAAATATAATTTAAAGTGCAGAAAAGTAGGGGTTATGCACCGGGGCTTGTCTGGGCAAAATTTAATCAGAAGTTAGCTTTTCATCATGGCGACACGATCTCCAAAAGTACCATCTCACCAGTAACTCCCGATGACTCCGTGATCCATCGACGTTCCTATTATGATATGCAATGTGATGCAAAGATGATGCAACAGATAATTAATAAGGCAACAACAACTCTTAGAACAGAGTACATATTACGGACTAACAAGCTAGCTCTAATAACTAACGTACTAATCTACGTATTAACATCATCGAGAAAGGTGGCATTTTCCAACAAGTGTTTTAGTTATACCATTCCAAGGTGTTTCCTTATTCTATTCTATCGAGTTAATCTTTATTCGAAATAGGGTATCATTATCCATCTAGCAAACTAATTATTCTGGAGTTACAAAAATTACAGTGAGCAGCTAACAATATTAGAAATTTACTGTAAAATTTTTAGAGCTAACACTATCACCGATTTATCACGGAAATTTCCTACAAGTTTATATTTTTATAATATTAAGTATCTCAAATTAATTATATAGCTTCCAAGAATATAATCAAACTATGTGAACAAAATATACTAGCGGATATATCATGATTTTAAGAGCCTAACAAAATTGATTTCACTATTTTAGGACATCTACACAACTTTATTTTGAATTTACAAATTTACCTTATAAGCTAAATTAGAAATTGCTCTAGAAATCGAAAAGGCCGGCGACAACGACCTCGGCCCAACGGCCCAGCACGACATGGACCAGCGGCCACGGCAGCCCAGACGGGGCGGGCGCGCGCGCGCGCGAGCGGCCCAGACATGGCCTAGGCGCAGCGAGCGCGGCCCAACGCGGGGGCAGGGCGCGAGCGGCCCAGCAAGCCGACCCCTGCGGCCAGGCAAGGTGGCGGTACAATTGTGAAGAGGCCTCTGAGATTCCCTGAAATCAACTAAGCCCTTATTTGCAAACCTATGAGTCTAGCATCGTAGGGGAGGTACTCCGCCGCCTGGTGCTGTCGCGGCGACGGCGCTGCTAGGCGCGACGACGGAGATGGAGCGGTGCGGGGAGGTGAGCGGTCCACGACCGGGCTCGGCCTGGCCATGGTGCGGACCGAGGTGGAGCTCGGCACGGTGGCCACACGCGGCCGCGGCAGGGGAGGCTGTGGGGCACGGCGGCAGGGGAGGCGGAGCTCGGCACGGCGGCCACACGCGGCCGTGGCATCGGGGTGGCTGCAGGGCACGACGGCCGGCGAGGGCAGGCTCCTCGGCACTGACGGATATGGCGGATCCCCGACTAGGCCCCGCTCGTGCCAGGGCAGGGCGCAGCGGCCTGGATGCATGCGCGCGGCGCGGCGATGACGGAGACATGGCGCGGGACCCGGTGCACCTACGCGTGGGACGACCGGCGATAGGAGCGACCGCAGGTGCCAACAGGAGGTCACCCGGAGCAGCGGGTTCAGCGCGGGGCCAAGGGGCGCGGGCGAGCTCGCGCGCGATGGCCAGGCAACGACGGGCGGCCATGGACTTCGCAGCGGCAGAGCGCGGTGAGGGGAAGGGAGGGGCGGCACTGCGGGCACGGGCGCACGACGCGGGAAGGAAAAGGAAGGGCACCAGTGCTACACGTGGAGGAGCGGGGAGCGACATCGGCGGTGTGGAGCTGCGGCTGTCGAGGAGGAGGATGCGGTAACGCAGGCTCAGCCGCACGGGAGGGCAGCGGTCCAGAGCGGGCCGTGGGGGCACGGCGCGGCGGTGCGACCGAACTTGAGCGGCCAGACCAGGGCGTGCGCGACCAGGCAGACTCAGGACGTGGGTCAGGCGGTGGAGGCCACGGCAGGGGAAGGCGGTCCAGCGTGGGGCAAGCAGAGGGAGGAAAAGCAAAGAGCGAATCGGCAATCTTTCTACCGGGCGTTCGCGAGCAAGGCCGCGAGAAACACATGCGCACATGGCATACTGCGTTCATCCAGTACGATAGCAGTACCAATCAGAGAAGAGACAAGCAGAGGCAAGCAAGCAGAGAAAAAGGAAGAGCAAACAACGACTCAACAACGCGGCGCGACGTAATTAAATTGGATGGTTGATGGATTCAGAGCAGGGGGACGCACCACCGTATTCAATCGGCCAGGACGATTGTGAGGCAAGGACAGCAGCGGCAACAGCAAGGACACGAGAGATCATGCAGCAGCTGAACACATGGGCGTCACGTGGCTCTGCTGGCGGTGTGACTGTGCGTGAGACGACGCGACGCAGATGTGAACGAAGGCAATTTTAAAAGATCTAAATCCTATCAACTACTACCAATAAATAGCTCACGCGATAGCTCATACCCCATACCAAGCCATGAAACAAAAATATTAGGGTGTTATGTAATTATTTTGCGCAAAACAAATTGCCACAAACAACGCTTAAAATATAATTTCTGATTTTTGAGCCGGCAAAAATCCTAGTTAACAATATTCACTCTCCAAAACCCAAGTTGCATTTCCATCTACTCGACTTGTACTTTAATTTTTATTAAAATCCCAAACACACGTTCTGTATTATTATTGTTTTATAAAAATCACTTTTTAAGTCAAACTATTAACTTATCCATATAACTAGGGATTAGGTTTTTCATTACCGCATTTGATTAAGCTAACTCACTACACTCATAGATCTATTTCTCCGGCCGTAATTTCTGTGCTAAGCGAGCTCGTAACACCAGAGATGTTACAACCAACCCCCTAAAGAGAATCTCGTCCCGAGATTCGAAGTAAGAATAAGAAGAGGGGAAAACACGATTATATTTCGTAAATCAGAAATTACACGAAAGATTACACGACTTCGAATACTGAACCACACGAGGATTTAGGGATATATGGTTAAGAGCAACCTAATACAACCAAAGCTTAATCCAGAAGCCGAGATAGATGAGGGCAATGGAGGAACAACAAGATAATGATTATCCAAAACATGGCGTATGACCAACAGATCCAGAAACAGGAGACTTAGAAGTCAAACATCGTGAACCCTAAGATCGAACTAACCAACGGTAGACTTGAACTTCTTCGAAAACCAGATCCTTCTTCTTCTCAGATTACACAATCACCTCGGACTGACGAACCTAGTTCCTCGGATGGCAACTAGATCTCGTAGCTCTGCTCCGAATGTGAGGGGAATGGGGATGAAGAAGAAGAGCAAGGACCAAGGGCATCTTATAGTGGCGAACGGAGGTGGGGCACAACACACCGGAAGTGGAGGCGGTGAAAATGGGGTACACAGACGGTTCATGCTGTGGGGATAAAGTCTGCCATGGTGCGCTCCCTACGCGAGCGACAGAGAGGATAAGGAGAGGAAAGGAGAGGGTTCGCTCAACGAGGAAGACGTGCGGCGGCCGTGTCCCCAAAAGAAGAAAGCAGGGAGGGGGAAAGGGGGGGGGTCCGGTACGGGGACGAGGCGTGGGGGTCGAGAGCCGATCGGATGTCGGGGAAAAGAGAAACACACATTGCACGAAGACGACAAGTGCAGCGCGACGCCGCGGCCACCCGAGAAGGGGGTGCTAAAGGACCCTTGCAGCGCCCGCAATACACAGCAATAGACAAATTCACATTTGGACCGGACATGGAAATTGTTCCAGGCGTGGGCTGCATTCTAAGGGAGGTTGCGTTTGAGGCCTGTTTGACGCTCATACACGGGCAGCCAAACAAGGCCCGAGGGACATTTGGACCGGACATGGAAATTGTTCCAGGCATGGGCTGTAATCCAAGGAAGGCTAGTGTTTACTCCAAAACACATGTAAATTACAGGTCTGATAAATTTTCCAACCCAAATCTAAATTACCTGGTTGTTGGATGACCAGTGAGCACATTAATCGTACATATGGATTGAGTCAAGACAAACTCCTCGTCAGGTTTTAAAAAGAAAACATCTATCTGGCACGCCTCCCGCTTCCACAGCCCCGTCCTCGCGCACGCTGCCGCGATCGCCGTTGGCCGCCGCTGTCGCGTCCCCGCCCTGCGGCCCTACCCGCACGACTGTATCCACCGATCAATCTCACGCGGTGTCGTATTCCTGTACTCCAGCGACCAGAGAGCATCTCACTGTCGCAATGCCACCGATGGAGTCCTTCGGCGGGCGCGTGCAACGGGGGACTCTGTTCCTGGTCGTTACTCGCTTCGCGCCGGCCCGCCAGCGTTCTTGGTCCGCACGTGGTTTAGGGTGCAGACGGCGGACTAACGGTGAATAGTACTTTCTAAAACTAATTACGTCGGCTAACTAAAATAATTATGAAATTAAAACTATTCGATCTAGCCAAGACTATAACTCTCTATGTATTACAAACACCTTACAAAGATCCTAGTTAAGATACTAAGGTGCCGAGCTAGTAGGAGCTCACCTAAACAATTCTATTTGGTAAGTTCATACAAATCTATACAGCTAGTCAAGCAAGCACAAGCGAGCTCCTAAACATATTAGTGAGCACAAGCACAAAGCAAGCAACACTAGCACTACACTATCACTACTCAACTAGCATAAGCTCATCTGCATTCTCCCTTCGTGGCCCTTTTCTTGATGGGGGCTTGATATGGTGGGACCGCTGGCAAAAGCACGAGGTGGCTTCTATTGACTAGTTCACAAAGTGGATCCAGTACAAGCCACTGGTCAAATTTTTCTCAGCAAAGGCGGTCGAGTTCGTATGAGACATTATGCATCGATTCGGCATGCTCATGGGATCATCACCGATTTGGGTTCTCCCTTCACCGCAACTGGGTTCAAAGCATGGGCACAAGACTGCGGGATCAGTATCAACTATGCGTCAGTAGCTCACCCGTGGGCTAACGGACAAGTGGAGCGTGCCAATGGATTGCCAGGACAAGCCAGCTGCCAGCCAAGGCTGGCCAGGGGCTAAGGCAAAGCTGGGACAGGGCCGGTAGGGCTCGGGTGTGAATAGCAACTTTGGCAAGCAACCTTTCCCACTGCTCGCCTCGCCTACTCCACTCGCCTCACGTTGCCTAGCCCGCTAGCAAGGCCAATCGTCAAGGCATTTGGTTTCTTTGCCGTTGCTCACCTCGCCCAGTACAGTAGCTCAAGCGAAAGGCCGATCCGGTGGCGGTGGAGGTCGATTCCATGCCGGGATCCTCGAACTAGCAGCTGGGGAGGCCAATTCAGCGGGCAGGGAGGATGACTCGACGGTGGCAGAGGCTGATTTGAAGGTGGGGAAGGGCGATTCGGTGGCAGGGAAGGGTGAGGAGGTGGGGAAGGGCGATTTGGCGGCGGTGGAAGCCGATTCGCTGGCGGGTAAGGGCGATTCGTCAACAACAGAAGCTGGTTCAGTGGTGCGAGAGGCTGATTCGGCGAACTCTGGCTGCCGCTGCTCGCACACGCGGGAGCGAGCTAACCTTTCTCACGTAGGAGAGCCGATTTGGCTTGCCCACACGAGCAAGGATTTCCTTGCCATGGCAAGAGAGCTTGCCCAGCAAAGCAAGCCTTCAGCTTAGTACCGAACGGCTGGCCTTGATCGGTAAGGCAAAACAGTGCTGAGCAAAACAACCAAGCTGCCCCTTAGTAACTTCTTACTTTTCTAGGGAACTCTTTTACCAACTTAACTTCTTACTTTTCTAGGGAACTCTTTTACCAACTTTGTTGGTAGACTATTTTTATGATTTTTTTTGCCAAAAAAATTCATTTTATGAAGTAGATTTAGCAACCTCTCGGAGTTGCTCTTATATAATACGTAACTAGCAAATCAATAAGGTCTCTGTTCGATAGGCATGTGAGTCAAATTCGAACTTAACTAGCTTCTCCAAAACGGCATATAGTTTTAAAAACAGGGGGTCTATCCTCCTGTATATTCTTCGAATCTATGAAGCAAGTCATTTTTTCAAACAACATCAGTTTCGTTCATTACATAATATAAACTCTTTGGAAAAGAACATTTCAGAAGAAGAAAAAAAAGTAGCAAGCAGTTGCACTTTGGGCTAGGTAACAGAAAATGCGACCAGTTCAACTACATTTCAATTACATGGGCACATGCTTTCTGCAGCGTTTATCCAAAGAAGTTGCTAAAACTATGACGCTCTGCAGAAAAATAGTGTTTGGTGACCTTGCTCTGTTTCTGTTCTCATGAAACTCTCTGCTTTCTTGCACGCACGGATGGGGTGAACACGTGAACGGCAGTACAGCACCAATGGAATAAAAGCAAGCACCAAGGGTTTAACAAAGTTTATCCCAAGTGATTGGCCACTCAAGCAAATTCAATATGCCGAGCAAAAATAACAAACCTTTACACTGACGATGACTCTGAATATCACTTGCATATAAAATATAAAGCATGTAAGTCTCTAGACAACCAGATATAGACTGCTGGTTAGACTCAACAAACCCGGAATATGAAACCAAACTACTTGCGCACTCAATGGATCAAAGTTCAGGTGCTCGGCTGAAATGTCCGAGTGCCCATATAGACCCCTAAAAAACTGCAAAGCAAAGATTTTGGATGTCTCCAACATCCTTTCCTAAGTGAAATGTAAGCAACTATAATTAACAGTGATTGAGAGGATCAGGGGAGGAGGGCTGGGCATCGAGTGCACTTTTCACCAGTTATTGTAGCCCTTACATTTAACACTATACTAAATAACAAGGTGAAGAAATGCTGCTGCATCACTTCCAAATTCAAGTTGATATCAGGAAAAAGCTAGATACCATGTTCATCAGTTGACATCGATACCAAGCTGCGGTTTGCGAAGCCGGTACCTGCACATAGAAGAAGAGAGTATTGTCAACAACTATGCTAACTGTTTGAAGGGGAAATGCCAAAAAATGCAGTAATATTTATGAGGATTGTATTAGGCAACTACCCAGTACTGTACTTTATGATACTATGTGCATAACCAGAGGTTGTCTATAGGTAATTTCTTCATCAAAGCCATAACAAGTTTAACTCTCAAACAATCAGACTCAAATGTGAAGTTGGCCTAACAAAAGTATCCTCTGCAGCGTTGCGCAGTTTCAGGTAAGTTGTCTATATGACAATTCTTTTTTAACTAACTAACTAACCTCTAAAGGTGTGAACAGTCAACAAGTCAACTTGTCCATCTTTTGAAAGCCTTGGATACGTTACACACTCACAAAACTCCTGTGTGTAAACTAAAATGACTACCAGGACAGCACAACAAAACACATACAACAAAAAGGATACAACAACAACATCATCAACAACAACAACAAAGCTTTTTAGTCCAAGCAAGTTGGGGTAGGCTAGAGTTGAAACCCTACATGAGCCCCTAGTCACGGTTCAGGCACGTCAATAGCTGCTTTCCAAGCACTCCTATCCAAACAAAGATCTCTAGGTATTATACAATAAACAACAAAAAGAATGTATAAAGCATTAAGAAGATATTATAGTATTTTGAACCAAACATGATGCATAACATACAACAGAGCCATTCATGATGTATAAAGCGCTAACCCAACTAGAGCAGAGTACAACCACTCTGTTAATTACTATATGCTATGTACTACAGAAAAGTGGTGAAAATAAAAAGAAGTTCTAATAAAAGAGTAAAAAACTTGACACCTAAGGGAAAGCCACCCCTGATATATTTTATTAAGAGTAAATCTCAACCACAGGGTCAAGAAAGGCCACAGTCCCCGGCTATTAAATAGCACAACGAATGACCTTTTTGGGAAGATGGAGAGTAGAACTCTCGACCTGTAGGTCCAACACTAGCTCCCCTGCTACTGCACCATGTGCACGTTCTCATTCTAAAAAAAAGTTGAAAGAGAAGTGGTGTATTGTTTAAGTTCTACCGAACTGAAACTTCCAAGGAATTTCTAATGTAACTTAAGAATGTCACTAAAGGCTGTGAAGTTTGTGACACCAGTGGTGTAAATTTTTTGACATGGTAGTGCTTATATCAGCAACTATTACAGCCATAAGCCTGCGGGAAAAGGCAACTTGGGACAAAAATAAACCAAGGGCATTCCAGTCACCCTAACGCTGATCACCTGGGTTCAAACTAGGTAAAATAGTGTAGATGGTCTTAATCAAGCTGCGTACGTATATTTGTGAGTATGTATTTTTTCCAAAGGAATATCTGTGACTATATATAAGTGGAAAGAATTGAGTAGAGAGGTGTGGAGAAAATTATAATCTGAACCTACTCCCTGAATCACCGGTTCTACTATATCCTCTATATCACCTTACGGGCCTCAGTTCTCCTGTGTTCTACCCGACTCTCTGTCTAACCCTATTTTATTTATTAATATAACAAAGTTCCAGTTCAATGAAAGTTGAGGAAAGAATTATCGACTACTACAAGTGATTTCTGTCAGCAATAAAGGGCCGTCAAGGGATCGGTAACAACTAAATTGTAGCTGGTTGTATCCCTCACAGGGCATGCCATTATACCACTTTACCATGACAAAACAATAGCAAGACATGATAGGAGCATAATTCATATTTATAAGAAAAAGACATCTCACACATAATTATTTTAAGTGAGCTTATTTTACACCATATATGATGGACGAAATTAAATGCACCAAAACATTCAGTAAAAGTGATCACGAATCATGTATCTTAACAAAGTAATCCAGATAAAGATAAAAAAATAGGTTCATTAATTTTGTGGTGACATTGAACTTATTTAACAAGGCTCTTCAAAAGGTGGCAAAGAAGAACCATAGTTTCACTAGGTAAGAACAGAGCAAGTCACAATTGAAGATTTTAGACTCATACCAACATTCATATAGACAAAGAATTGTTTGAAAAAAAATACAACCAACTTTAAGCTAAAAATGTGCAATCGAGTTACTACTTTGTCATTTCAGTTGGTTCAAGCCTTGGTGCATTGCAAATTTCCAACCACTATGCATCTGGTTGAAGAGATTTATATTTATTAGCTCTGCAAATACTAGCACCATATAGTGGAAGTCACATCCAGTGGCGGAGCTCGCCTAGGAATTTAGGTGGGGCGAACCGTCGGCCAGGGAGTTCGACCTCGGCCTGCTCCTCCCTCTCCCTCTCCTCTAGCCTCTCTCCGGCCAAGGCCACGCCCACGCCCGTGGCCAGCGCCAATCATCTGCTCGCCGGCGTCTCCACGTCCAGCCTCCGCTTCCCCCACCAAATCCTGCTCCATCAGCAGAGCAGCTCGGGGCCGCGCGCGGCGTGGGCTTGGCTGCTTGGGGCAGCTGCGGCAAGTGGCGCGCCGGCAGCCGGCGAACGGTTGTAGGGTCGAGATGGCGACTAGAGGGGGGTGAATAGTCCTTTCTAAATTTAATCGTGCCGGCTTACCAAAACAAATGCGAAATTAAAACTATCAGTCTAGCCACGACTACACCCCTCTATCTAAGTTCGCAAACACCTTATAAAGATCCTAATTGGACAACAAAGATGCCGGGCTAGCTAGAGCTCACCTAACCAATTCTAGAAGCAATGTCACACAAACCTATGCCACTAGTACTTCAAGCAACAAGGGAGCTCCTACACATGCTAGTAAACAAAAGCACAAAGCCACCTAACCTCACTAGCAATGCTCAATAACAAGACAACCGATGCCAAATTAGAGAGCGCAAATACTTAGCTACACAAACTAAGCAATGCGACCAACAAGGTTACACAAACCAAATTAGCCACGTAAGGGAGCTACTTCTATGCTACACAAGCTAGAAGATAACTAGCAAGCTACACAAGCTAACTAATTACAAAAGCAACTACACAAGCACAATGTATATGAAAGTAATTACAAACTTGTGTAACGAGGATGCAAACCAATGGGAATACAAGGATGACACGATGATTTTTCCCGAGGTTCATGTGCTTGCCAACACGCTAGTCCCCGTTGAGACAAGCTCTAAGGTTGCCGCCGGTCCTCTTACTAGTGGCGACCCGCAAGTCACACTCTCCCACGTGGAGTGCTTACCACAAGCTCTAGCACTTGACCCCGCCGGACCACTTGTCGCCCTTCGCGTCTCGCTCTACTAGAGTTGCTCTTCGCGGCTTCCGCGGGACGAGCACAATGCCCCTCACAAAGCTCTTCTCCGGAGCACCGCACAAGCTTCTTGCGGGCTTCGACGGTGACCACCGCCAAGCCGTCTAGGAGGTGGCAACCTCCAAGAGTAACCAGCACCACCGGCTTGCAACTCGATCACCTAGTGCCACTCGATGCAACCTCACAATGCAATCACACTAGAATCGCTCACTCACTCGATCGGATGAACACTATCAAGCTCAAGTGAGTTAGAGGGCTCCCAAGCACTACCACATAAGCCACCAAGGCTCTAGTGTGCTCAGCAACCAGCCCAAGGCTGAGACCCCCTTCTATTTATAGCCCCCATGAAAATAGAGCCGTTTTACCCCTTCACTAGGCATAGCTCGGGGTGGCAGGACGCTCCAGTCAGATCGATCGGACGTACCAGGTCCAACGTTCGGTCAACGGATGCACGCCACGCGTCGCCTCCGTTCAACCTCAGTCGCTTGATCTCAACAGTCAAGTTGCGATCGGACACAACATAGTGAAATGACCGGACGCTGCTATGCCTGAGTCTGGTCATTTCTAGAGAGCTCCCCGAGCCTTTGTATTACGACCGGACGTGTCCGGTCCACCATGACCGGATGCAGACCAGAGTCCGATCAATTTTGTGCCCGTGCGCCAACTCCAGCGCCGCTTACATCACCATATGTCACACGCGATAGGAAGCGTCCGCTCCTGCATGATCGGACGCACACCAGCCAGAGTCTGGTCATTTCTAGAGAGCTCCTCGAGCCTCTGATTTGCGACCAGATGCGTCCGCTCCAGTAGGACCGGACGCATCACCTGAGTCCGGTCATTCTCTGACTACCACGCGTCACTGTGGTTCCTCACGCCACCACGTCAGCATACGTCAGCACTGACTGGACATAGGCCCTGAGCGTCCGGTCACTCTTTGCGTCAGCGTCTGGTCACGAGACCGAGACCGCGCGCTCACTGCTGCCACTGACCGGATGCGCCGGTCCTACCGAGGCCAGCGTCCGGTCACTTGACCGAGGCCACGCCTTCTCAGGAACACATGACTAGACTCGCTAGCCAGCGTCCGGTCGCTGCGCTGCGCAGAGTCCGGTCACTTCCAGTGACCTATTTCGCCTCCTTTTCTTCACCGAGTTGATCCACATCAACTCCAACTTCTTCTCCTTTGTAAATGTGCCAACACCACCATGTGTATGTGTGTTAGCATTTTCACAATCACTTTTCAAATGATTAGCCACTCAACTTGCTATGCCACTCGATCCTAGCGATGATGCAAAGTTAGATCACTCGAGTGGCACTAGATGACCGATATGCAAACAAGTTTGCCCCTCTTGATAGTACGCCCATCTATCCTAAACCTGGTCATCAACTTCTCTACACACCTATGACCGGTGAAATGAAATGCCCTAGGTTATACCTTTGCCTTGTGCATTCCATTCCATCTCGTCCAATGTCGATGCAACACATGCACCAACACGATCAACAATGATATGATCCACTTCATATCATCATGTGATCATATTGGTTCATCGATCTTGACTTCACTTGCTTTTCACCATTGCTATCGTCCATCGGCGCCAAGTCTTGCTCAAGCTTCACCGCCACGCGGTCCATCGCTCCAAAGCCTTCAACTTGCCCTTCACGCTTGCAATCGGTCCATCAAGCCAAGTCATATCTTGATCTTCTCCACCTTGATCACATGACTCAATGTCATGTCTCATGTGCAATGAGCTCCTTCATTATCACATGTGTGAGCTTTGCAACATCTCCGAGCCATTTTCACCTTCATGGCATATGTTGCTCACATACATGTACCTGTGGCCTAATCACCTGTGTATCTCACATAAACACAATTAGTCCACCTAGCTTGTCACTCAATTACCAAAACCACACAAGGACCTTTCAACGGCAAAAGCTTGCTCGGGCGTGGCCGCGCAGAGCTTCGACCTGGCGACCTTCGACTCCGAGTGTGGCGCCACGGGAGAACACGAGCGCTGGACCTGGGGAGTGCCACGGTCTCCACCATATTTTTTCTTTTTTGGCCCTTTTTTTAAAAGTTTTTCACAAATGTGCCCCTGGAGGTATGCTTTCAAAATCTGGACCCTTATCTCAGCGCCATCGTTGGTGGCGCCGAGCTTACAAGTCTCAGTGCCAAAGGGTTTGGCGCCTAGGTCGGGGCCACGTTGACGATGTGGATGCTGACCTGGCAGGTAGCACGGCGTCGGGGTTATTGGCACCGTGGTTATTGATGCCGAGAACAGCGCCAAGATCTATAGCGACGAGGTGGTGTTTTAACCCGGCGCCCAACCTTCCTGCCAGAGCCTTCTTCCTCTTCTTTCTCCTCCCTCTCGGGTTTTTTCTCTCCCCCCTTCGCCCTACCTCACGAATTGGCATATTAGACCTTGGAAACTTTGATTTGATCCATAGATCTTCAAGAGCAAGGTATCCTCAGTCCCTCCTAGTTTTTTTTCACATCAATTTGGTATATATTAGTCGGATTTTTCAACTTAAGAATCATCATTACTTAGGGTTTCATGTAATTTTAATATTTATATTATACAACCGTAGGATGCCAAGGCGTGGAAAAGCTAGCAAACCAAGGTAACCTCAGCGCACGTTGTTATATTATGGGTTCATTGTTGTGGATCAAATGTGAAACCCTAGGTGTAGGGTTTAATGTTAATTGCTTTTGGTTCTTAGAATGAAAATGTCTAAATTGTAGTTATGGTCGGATGACCGGAAATGCATTCGACCCATTGCCTCTGCCTAGTGGTGTTCCAGTGCCCATGTGCTTTTGCGGTGATTCTTGCAAGGTAGCCAAGTCTGATGAAGAGGACACGTATACGCAGAGGTATTGGATGTGTTCCAATTTTGCGTTTGAGCCTACACTTCATTAGTGCCGCATTAACAAGATGGTGAGGAATTGATGTTGTGTAATAATTATTTTGTGTCATGACATCTTGCATGATTTTTTTGTTTTGTAACAATTGCATTTGTTGCAGACCCCTCAATTGCTCTGTGATTTTGAGCAGTGGATTGACACTGAGATAGAGCCTAAAGATAAGGAATAGATGCAGGAACTGTTGCGGTGGGAGGTAGAGGACAAGGAGATGATGGAGAAGAGACGCAGAGAGGAGGCTACAGAAAAGGAGGCGTGTTGCTGCGTACAGGGAGGAGAGGGAGAAGAAGCTTGAATGTGCACGTCGAGCGAAAGCAGCGATGGAGGAGAATCCTGATGCCCTGAGGAAGGGAAAGTGGCCTTGTTGCACTCAGTAGTCTCCATTACTTGCTAGTTCTATGGTTTATTCATGAACAATGTTGTCTACTGTTGGACTTTTCATTGTGTTGTCATGTAATGCACTTTAAGTATGGGCATGCTTAGGTCATGTACCGTGTTATTTAGTTTGCCGGCACGTACTTCTAGTATTATTGTGTTTTTTAATGTGTCATAGTATTGGACTTTTCATTATGTAGTTGTTTTTATTATTTGTGGTCATAATATTCAGTTTAATATTCTGGACGTAGTGAAATATGATCACGTGCTGCAAATAAAACCTAACGAAGTAGGGCATTATATAATTCAACACACACAACTGAAAGGTCCTAATATGGCTAGAGGGGGGGTAAATAGCCTATTTAAAAATCTACAAACCGACTAGAGCAATTTGATTAGTATAACAAATAGCGAAATACAAACTTGCTCTAGCTCTACAAAGGTTGCAAGCCATCTATCCAATAATTCTAGTTGCTATGATCACTAAACACACAATTTGCTATGTTACTACTCACTATGAGCTCTCACACTTGCTACACTAAAGAGCTCCACTAGATGAACTTAAAACAACAAAGCAAACTTTCAATTCTAATTACACTAAAGAGCTTGCTACAAGTAGTTTGCAAGAATATAAATGAGTGAGTAGGGTGATTATACCATCGTGTAGAGGAGTGAACCAATCACAAGATGAATACTAAATCAATCACCGGGAGAATACCAAAGGGCAAGAGACAACCAATTTTCTCCCGAGGTTCACGTGCTTGCCAACATGCTACGTCCCTGTTGTGTCGACCAACACTTGGTGGTTCGGCGGCTAAGAGGTGTTGCGCGAACCTCGTCCACACAATTGGACACCGCAAGAACATACCCACAAGTGAGGTAACTCAATGACACGAGCAATCCACTAGAGTTACCTTTCGGCGCTCCACCGGGAAGGTACAAGTTCCCTCACAATCACCGGAGATGGCCACGAACAATCACCAACTCGTGCCAATCCTCCTCCACTGCACCAAGCCGTCTAGGTGGTGGCAACCACCAAGAGCAACAAGTGAATACCACAGCGAAACATGAACACCAAGTGCCTCTAGATGCAAACACTCAAGCAATGCATTTGGATTCTCTCCCAATCTCACAAAGATGATGAATCAATGATGGAGATGAGTGGGAGGGCTTTGGCTAAGCTCACAAGGTTGCTATGTCGATCGACCAGACGTAGGACCCCAACGTCCGGTCGTCCGATGCTTGCCACGTGTCATTCGCTTCAAACGCCGATCGCTTGATTTCAACGGTCAAGTGATGATCGGACGCATCAGTTAAAAAGTGACCGGACGTAGGACCCCAGCATCCGGTCGTTTCCAGTAAGGTTCCAAACACGAAGTTTCACGACCGGACGCGTCCGGTCATGCCCGATCAGACTCACCCAGCGTCCGGTCACTCAATGTCTCATCTGGCGCCGCCCCACATCACAGACGTCAAGATCGACCGGACTCGGACCACGAGCATCCGGTCGGTTTTCACGCCAAAGCGTCCAATCACAAGACCGAGACCGCGTGTTCATCGTTGCATCATCGACGGACGCCGAACCCAGCATCCGATCACTCTGTGAAATCATGTCTTCTCTGTATAGGGCGCTGGTGGCACCGTCGGACTATCCGCACTCTACGGGCGGACACTTCGCCGGTGAAATTTCTTACCCTTGCTCAAATATGCCAACCACCAAGTGTATCACTTTGTGCACATGTGTCAGCATATTTTCACAAACATTTTCAAGGGTGTTAGCACTCCACTAGATCCTAAATGCATATGCAATGTGTTAGAGCATCTAGTGGCACTTTGATAACTATATTTCAATATGAGTTTCACCCCTCTTAATAGTACGGCTATCGATCCTAAATGTGATCACACTCACTAAGTGTCTCGATCACTAAAACAAAATGGCTCCTACTATTTATACCTTTGCCTTGAGCCTTTTGTTTTCTCTTTCTTCTTTTTCTAAGTTCAAGCATTTGATCATCACCATGGAATCACCATCATCATGTTATGATCTTCATTTGCTTCATCACTTAGAGTAGTGCTACATATCTCATAATCACTTTGATAAACTAGGTTAGCACTTAAGGTTATATGAATTAAGATTTAATTGAATCCACGTTGCTTGCCCAAGCATATTTACCATGTGTAAAAGGATATGGACAAGTTTCATGAACTCCAAATGGTAGCAATTGCTCCCCCTACATATGTGCTAAGAGTTTGGATTGTAGCTTGCACATATGCTTAGATAGGAAATATAGGAGACAATGTCTACCAAATGATGCTAAGGTATAAGAGATGGACCTTTGAAGCGTGATACCAATCGGAGTGCACCAATATACCATCCTTAGCACCATTAGTAGCTAGACATACACAAAAAAACTAGAATACCCCGTGAGATCAACATTACAAGCAAGGGTCTAGTTTACATAAAATAAACATAAGTCTAGTTACTTTAGCTATGCATGCTATTTTTTTATTTCATCATTCAAACATATAACTAGCATACACCACACAAGCATGGATGTTGAAACTTAAAACTTGTGCTATGCAAGCAAATATATGAAATGCACATTTGAATGCAACATACAAGTTTATGAGCTTGCTTCCCCTACTTGTGTGCAATTTTGATTGACCCCCTTATAATGTCATTTCATTTGTTTGCTCCCCCTATCTTACTATCTTTGTGAATTTCTCTCCTCCTTTGTCAACAATTAGCACAAATAGGTGAACTCAAATTTTAGATAGGTTGGGATGAAACCATGTGAAGTGAGGATCATTCTCCCAATTTGGTTCAATCTAGATTACTTGCAAAAGATATTTAACTTGGTTTGATCCAAGGACAAGCTTCTTTACACCTCCAAATAAGGGTTATCTTGTACCATGTTGAGTTAAACACTTAAAGCTCATTTTCTAAATCAAACACTAGGTTTACAAGCCTACAAACATGTCATATGCTACCACTAGACCAAATCAAGCATAGTAGCAATAGTGGTACCATACAAGTATCGAATTCATTTGATTTCATGAATGAGCTTATATAAATATGAAAGATGTCTAGATGCACTAAACATGTCCTTAGCAAGAATGTATGCCATGCCAATCAACTTTTACCTTTGATTGCTCGAAGGAGAGGCATCAACACATATTGGAGAAGTCAAGTATGTTCAATTCATTCCTTAGCTTGCAAAACCTCTTCTCATCGAGTGGCTTGGTGAAGATATCGGCAAGTTGATCTTCTATGCCCACACTCTCAATGCAAATATCCTTTTTGTTGGTGATCTCTTATGAAATGATGGCGGACATCAATGTGCTATGTTCTTGAATGTTGAACTGGGTTGTTGATAAGCTTTACGGCACTTTCATTGTCACATAGCAATGGCACTTGCTTGAATTTGATCCCAAAATCACTTAAAGTAGCCTTCATCCAAAGTAATTGAGCACAACAACTACTAATCAAAAATGTATTCCGCTTGAGTGGTTGAAAGTGACACACTATTTTGCTTCTTTGATGACCAAGACACAAGTGATCTTCCCAATAGTTGACATGTGCCCGATGTGCTCTTTCTCTCAACTTTGCATCCCGCATAATCAGAGTCCGAATATCCAATCAACTCAAATCTTGCTCCTTTGGGATACCACAATCCAATATTTTGTGTATGCTTCATGTACCTCAATATTCTCTTTGTTGCCTTCAAATGACTTTCTCTTGGTGAGGCTTGAAATCTAGCACATATGCATACACTAAACATCATATCCGGCCTTGATGCGGTCACATAGAGTAGGCTTCCAATCATAGACTGATACATCTTTTGATCCATCATGTTGCCACTAGCATCACTATCCAAGCTTCTATTTGTCCTCATTGGTGTACTAATAGCTTTACTATCATTCATTCCAAACTTCTTGATCATGTCCTTGATATACTTGCCTTGACTCACAAAAGTGCCATTCTTCATTTGCTTGATTTGAAGACCAAGGAAGTAACTAAGCTCTCCAATCATGGACATCTCAAACTCACTTGCCATCATATTACCAAACTCCTCACAAAAATCTTAATTTGTTGACCAAAATATGATATCATCAACATAGATTTGCAATACAAACAAGTCATTTCCAATGTTCTTGGTGAAGAGAGTGGTGTCAACCTTTCCCATCTTGAATCCCTTAGAGAGTAGAAAATCCCTCAATCTCTCATACCATGCTCTAGGTGCTTGTTTCAATCCATACAAAGCCTTTCTCAACTTGTAAACATGGTTGGGCTTCTTTTCATCTTCAAAATTGGGAGGTTGCTCAACATACACAAGCTCATTGATGTACCCATTGAGAAATGCACTCTTTACATCCATTTGGTAGAGCTTAATGTTGTGGGCACAAGCATAGGCTAACAAGATCCTAAATGCTTCCAATCTTACAACCGGGGCATATGTTTCTCCAAAGTCAACACATTCAACTTGAGTGTAACCTTGAGCCACTAATCTTGCTTTGTTCTTTATTACTATCCCATCTTGATCTTGCTTGTTCCGAAAGATCCACTTGGTTCCAATCACATTATGGTCCTTAGGCCTCTCAACTAACTCCCATACTTGGTTTCTTGTGAAGATGTTTAGCTCTTCATGCATAGCATTGACGCAATCAACATCCTTCAAAGCTTCATCTATCTTCTTAGATTCAATGGATGACACAAATGAGAAATGCTCACAAAATAAAACCAATCTTGATCTAGTTTGCACACCTCTTGAAATATCACTAATAATAGTGTCCAATGGATGATCTCTTGCAACATTGGTTGGTTGAAGCACTTGCACTTGATTGCTTGCATTTGATTGATCACTTGGTTGAGATGATGAACTAGCCACTTGTTGTTGATCTTGCACTTTGTCATCACTAGTTCTTGCTTGAACTTGATCATGAGAACCACTAGCTTGCATATTTGAGTTAGAGAGCACTTGAATCTTGTCATCTTCAATATCAATCACCTCTCTAGGCCTTATATCACCTATGTCCATGTTCTTCATTGCATTGACCAATTGAGTGTCTCTTACATCATCTAGATTCTCATCTTCCTCTTGGGAACCATTTGTTTCATCAAATTCTACATCATGAACCTCCTCAAGAGTACCACTAGCCAAATTCCAAACTCTATATACCTTGCTAGTAGTGGAGTAACCAAGCAAGAAACCTTCATCACATTTCTTTTTCAAACTTGTTCAATCTAGTGCCTTTCTTCAATATGTAGCATTTGCAACCAAAAACCCAAAAGTATGCTATGTTGGGCTTTCTTCCATTCAATAGCTCATAAGGTGTCTTTTCCATCATGGGATGACAATAGAGTCGGTTGCTATAATAGCAAGTTTGTGTTGATTGCTTCGCCCAAAATGAATGACTCACATTGTACTCACTCAACATTGATCTTGCCATATCAATCAAAGTTCGATTCTTTCTTTCAAATAGGCCATTTGATTGTGGAGTGTACTTGGCGAGAATTGATATCTAATTCCAAATTCATTACACAACTCATCAATTCTTGTATTCTTGAATTCACTTCCATTGTCACTTCTCACTTTCTTGATGGTTGTTTCAAACTCATTGTGAATGCCCTTGACAAATGATTTGAATGTTGCAAACACATCACTCTTGTCAACAAGAAAGAACACCCATGTGTATCTAGTGAAATCATCCACAATCACAAATCCATATTTGTTTTCACCAATGTTAGTGCATGTGGTTGGTCCAAACAAGTCCATGTGTACCAACTGAAATGCCTTGGATGTGCTCATCATGCTCTTCTTAGGATGTGTGTTACCAACTTGCTTTTCCGGCTTGACATGCACTACATAGTTTATCCTTCTCAAATGTGACATCTTTCAAGCCTCTAACTAAGTCATGCTTGATTAACTTGTTCAATTATTTCATTCCAACATGACCAAGCCTTTTATGCCATAACCAACCCATGCTAGACTTAGTGATCAAACATGTTGATAATTGAGCTTATCTAGCATTGAAATCAACCAAGTATAGATTCTCATATCTAAATTCTTTGAATATCAAGTTAGAGCCATCTACACTTATGATCTCTACATCATCCACACCAAATATGCACTTGAAACCAAGATCACACAATTGAGCTACCGATAATAGATTGAAGTTCAAGCTCTCTACTAGTAGCACATTGGAAATGCTCAAGACATTGGATATTGCAATCTTACCAAGATCTTTGACCTTGCCTTTGCCATTTGTCACCAAATGTGATACTATCAATTTCATTGCTCTTGTTTTCATTGATTGAATTGAACATTCTTGGATCACCGGTCATGTGTTGTGTGCACCCACTATCAAGTACCCAATGCCTTCCTCCGGCTTTATAATTTACCTAAAAAAGAAGATCAATTCCTTTTAGGTACCCAAACTTGCTTGGATGCTTGAAGGTTAGTTACCAAGGTCTTTTGGTACCCAAATGGCCTTCTTCTTTGGGCCCCACAATTGATGTACCAATGAACTTAGCCTCCACACCATTTGCACCCTTAACAAGTATGTAACAAGAATCAAATTTAATTGAGGATACATTAGGTTGCTTGTTCTTGTTAGTCTTGCAATATTGCTCTATATGCCCAACTTGCTTGCATCTATTGTAAAACCGACCATTGCCCTTCACAAAGCTAACTTTGGGAGTGACAAAGGTCGTCTTGCCTTTCTTGGGGTATAGCTTAATCCTCTTTGTTGAGAGAAAACCTTGGCTACCCAAGCACTTTAGCAAGCGAGCATCTCCACCATAGGCATTGCCTAAGGCACGAGTAAGCTCATTCACCTCCTTCTTGAGGGTCTCATTTTCCACCATTAATGAGGCATCACAAGTGAGACTATCACTCAAAGGTGAAGTAGAAGTAGTAGTGCTACAAAAGTGTTAGTGGGAGCAACTACAATGGGCTTATAAAAATATTCATCAATAAGATCACATGTTAGTCCCACATCACAAGACACGATCACTTGCTTCTTCTTGGCCTCCTCCTTCTTGACTTGCTCGATGAGAGAGGAGTGAGGCTTTTCAAGCTTAGAGTGAGCTTTTCCAAGCTTCTCATGGGCTTCCATTAGCCTCTCATGAGTGGCATTGAGCTCATCAAGAGATTGCTCAAGAAATTTGACTTTATTGTTCAATTCTTTGCACTCCTTTCTCTTCATCTCAAAGAAAGTGTGCACTTGCTCACACATGTCCATGAGCTCCTCCTTGAGTACTCTTTCGTTATCATCATCACTCCTACAAGCTTCACTTTCACATTCATCATCATCACTCCACATCATATTTTACCTTGGTAGGCTTTGCCATGAGGCATGTCAATGGAGTGTCAAAGATGGAGGGCTTGTTGTTGATGGCGATGCTTGCTAGTGCTTTCTTGATAGATTTCTTGCCATCATCACTAGAGTCATCACTATCCGATGAGCCATCACTATCAAGTGACCACATAGCCTCCACCCTTCTTCTTCTTTTGGAAGGTCATTTTTCTCTTTCTTCTCCTCCTTCTCATTGTTGTGCTTCTTCTTCTTCTTATCCTCATCATTGTCACTATTGTAGGGATAATCCTTTCTGGCGTGATCGGGCTCTTGCAATTGTAGCATCTTCTCACATATTCTTTGCTTTTAGTGTGATCTCTTCTCTTTCTTGCACCATAGCCCCTTCTTCTTCATGAACTTGCACATCTTGCACAAATAGAGCCATGGCTTCATCATCAATATCACTAAGATCCTCATCATCACTTGATTCTTTCTTGGACTTGCCTTGTTCTTGGATGATGAGCTAGCCTGAATGCTACACTTCTTCTTCTTCTTGTCTTCGTCTTCCTTCTTGTCATCCTTGTCAACCCCCTCTCTTTTCCACACTTCCGTATGTCTCTTGTGTCATGACATCACCTATTACTTGGTTAGGGGTAATTTCCTTCAATCCTCCTCTTATGATAAGCAATCTCAACATCTCAAATCTTGGAGGTAGGCACATTAAAACCAATGAGAGACATCATCATCCTTGATCTTCTGTCCCAATGCCTTCAAATCATTGACAATCACTTGCAATCGATGAAACATCTCTAGAATGCTCTCATCATCACTAGAGCAATTTGATTAGTATAACAAATAGCGAAATACAAACTTGCTCTAGCTCTACAAAGGTTGCAAGCCATCTATCCAATAATTCTAGTTGCTATGATCACTAAACACACAATTTGCTATGTTACTACTCACTATGAGCTCTCACACTTGCTACACTAAAGAGCTCCACTAGATGAACTTAAAACAACAAAGCAAACTTTCAATTCTAATTACACTAAAGAGCTTGCTACAAGTAGTTTGCAAGAATATAAATGAGTGAGTAGGGTGATTATACCATCGTGTAGAGGAGTGAACCAATCACAAGATGAATACTAAATCAATCACCGGGAGAATACCAAAGGGCAAGAGACAACCAATTTTCTCCCGAGGTTCACGTGCTTGCCAACATGCTACGTCCCCGTTGTGTCGACCAACACTTGGTGGTTCGGCGGCTAAGAGGTGTTGTGCGAACCTCGTCCACACAATTGGACACCGCAAGAACATACCCACAAGTGAGGTAACTCAATGACACGAGCAATCCACTAGAGTTACCTTTCGGCGCTCCACCGGGGAAGGTACAAGTTCCCTCACAATCACCGGAGATGGCCACGAACAATCACCAACTCGTGCCAATCCTCCTCCGCTGCACCAAGCCGTCTAGGTGGTGGCAACCACCAAGAGCAACAAGTGAATACCACAGCGAAACACGAACACCAAGTGCCTCTAGATGCAAACACTCAAGCAATGCACTTGGATTCTCTCCCAATCTCACAAAGATGATGAATCAATGATGGAGATGAGTGGGAGGGCTTTGGCTAAGCTCACAAGGTTGCTATGTCAGATCGACCAGACGCAGGACCCCAACGTCCGGTCGTCCGATGCTTGCCACGTGTCATCTGCTTCAAACGCTGATCGCTCGATTTCAACGGTCAAGTGATGACCGGACGCGTCAGTTAGAAAGTGACCGGACGTAGGACCCCAGCGTCCGGTCGTTTCTAGTAAGGTTCCAAACGCGAAGTTTCACGACCGGACGCGTCCGGTCATGCCCGATCAGACTCACCCAGCGTCCGGTCACTCAATGTCTCATCTGTGCGCCCCACATCAGCGTACGTCAGCACTGACCGGACTCGGACCCTGAGCATCCGGTCAGTTTTCACGCCAGCGTCCAATCACAAGACCGAGACCGCGTGTTCACTGCTGTCACTGACCGGACGCTGAACCCAGCGTCCGATCACTCTGTGAAATCATGTCTTCTCTGTATAGGGCGCTGGTGGCACCGTCGGACTATCCGCACTCTACGGGCGGACACTTCGCCGGTGAAATTTCTTACCCTTGCTCAAATATGCCAACCACCAAGTGTATCACTTTGTGCACATGTGTCAGCATATTTTCACAAACATTTTCAAGGGTGTTAGCACTCCACTAGATCCTAAATGCATATGCAATGTGTTAGAGCATCTAGTGGCACTTTGATAACTATATTTCAATACGAGTTTCACCCCTCTTAATAGTACGGCTATCGATCCTAAATGTGATCACACTCACTAAGTGTCTCGATCACTAAAACAAAATGGCTCCTACTATTTATACCTTTACCTTGAGCCTTTTTGTTTTTCTCTTTCTTCTTTTCCAAGCTCAAGCATTTGATCATCACCATCATCATGTTATGATCTTCATTTGCTTCATCACTTGGAGTAGTGCTACCTATCTCATAATCACTTTGATAAACTAGGTTAGCACTTAAGGTTTCATCAATTAACCAAAACCAAACTAGAGCTTTCAACAACACATGAAATGGCATGTGAGAATATGTACCGTACTAGGGCACAGAGGTCTTGAACTAAACCTAATATGCCTTAGGTAATTGAAGCGAACAATAAGCACACGAAATGGCATATGAGAACATGTACTAAATAAGGGTACATAGTTCTTTCGACTAAACCTAACATGCCTTAGGTAATTAAACCAAACAACAAACACATGGATGTGCCATATGAATAAGATAGGGTCGTCCTAGTAGTGTGGCCACATAGCAAATTGTGTTGCACCTTCTCCATAGTTGCCTCCCATTATTGGTGGTGGTGGTGGCGGGGGTGATGGCGGAGGCCCCTTGTTCTTGTGATTAGGGCAGGTGCAATATGGATCATTGCAGAGTGCCTCCTGTGAACTTGCACCATTGTTGTTGTCGTCGTCTTCGTCTTCCTTGTACCCGCTGCTAACTTCCCTTTGTAGATCGAAGATTTGGTCCTGTAGGTAGTAGATGTACTACTAATGTAGATAAATTGGTCGAGGATCGATCCACCTAGTGAACCCACAATTTTCTTCGAACTCGGAAGACTACAATAAGTATGTCCTGTGAATTGTAAGGGTATTCGAGAAACATATTTAACAAACAAAATGTAATAGCAATTACCCATGCTCGCGGACATTTGAAGAAGCGACGACCTCCGTCGATCCCCTCGGTGAACATCTGCACTAAGCAGTCCTCACCGTGCATGCATTTTGGCCAATCTTCCTTCCTGTTATCATATCCTCTGAGAGGGCACTCTTTAGTGAAACCACTCTTGCTCTCGGGGGGAAACTGATACACTAGTTCCTCAAAGAAATCAGGCCCAAGAGACCCCTCCCACACAATGGGAGTTCCCTTCGTTCCCCCCTTCCTCTCCTACTCCTGAAACCCTTTTCTCTAGATGACCCACCAGACATTCCTACTCCAACAAAACCGAATACTAGTTTGGTTTTCCTTTTGGTTAGCAATGCATCCTAGAACGCGTATATATAGGCGGAGGCAGGTTTGCTAGCTGTTGTATTGTGCTGTAAATGCTCCTAGAAAGTCTACTCAGAATCATCGAAAAGCCTACATCGTAGAACACTGGAGAGCCTAGATTCTATGACTGAAAAGCCTATTCGATTTCAGACTTCAATCACTATTTCGAAGGACACTGAAAAGTCTATTCGACGGTGACATAGCAAATCACTGTAAATGCTACATTATTTTACTAATTGTAGTTGGATACGATGACATAAACGTACTTGGCCGCTAGTCTACTCCGCTGCTACTCAGCGGCTCAGTGCTCGTCCACTCGCATGCAAGATTGGCTCACACGCATGCAATGTACGTAATCACGTTCAGTTCTTTTGCATAAAATGGAAGGAAAGAAAAGAAAATCTCAACCAATGTGGTAGATAATCATGTTCGGTTCTTTTGCATGAAAGAAAAGATAATTTCAACCAATGCGGTAGCCCGAGAGGCATACATGCATACTCATAACAAAAAACAAATTGATTACTTAATGAACCAGAAAAACTGATGGCACTGATTAATACGTACTTTAGGCAGAAAATTTCAGCAAAATTTCTCCTATTTTTTATGCAATCCATACACAAATATAAGATGAATATTTAACATCAATACAACATGTTCAAACATAGAAATATATGCCACATTCATCTGAAACCATATACATGAGCATATTAATAGTCCACACAGTCCATAATTATAGTCCATAGTAGTTCATAGTCGATAATAATAGTCCATACAATCCACAATAGTTCATAATGAAAGTCCACAGAGTCCATAATAGTACATAATAACATCTACCACAAACCCTCACTGCCTCCTAGTCTTACCCTTACCCTTGTGACCAAGAGCGTCGGTGCCTAGAGTGTAAGGGTCAGGTGGACAACGTGGCCTAGTGCCTAAATAGCTAGCTCCATACATGTCCAACAACTAGGTTATCACCTCATTATCACTACATCACCAACTAATTAAACTAAATAGGTTATCATAACTAACTAAATAGATAGCTAACTAAGTAAGTAAATAGTCTAACTAGGTTATCACCTAATCTCTAGATCACCAACTAATTAAACTTAATAGGTTATCACATTACCATACTAAGTACATCAATAAACTAACTACAACACCACAATTCAACCTCACTATCTAACTATGGCAGTGCATGACGCAGTGGAGAGCAGGAGGAGCGCCAGGCGCGGTGGAGGGCCGTGGGGTGGGGTGGCGGAGAACGACCTCCACGTCCGGCCAGACGTGGAGGACGGGGAGGCAGCAGCGCCTGCCCCCGCACCGTGGAACTGGCAGTCGCGGCGAGGAGGGGGCACGTGGCACGGACGCCGGGGCGGTGGCGCGGGGCGCGAACACTGGGCCGGGCCGCGGTGGCCGGGGCGGTGGGCCAGCCGGCCGGCGCAGCGAGGCCGGGACGGGGGCGCAGACGCTGGGGCGGTGGGCCGGCCGACGCAGCCAGTCCGGGACGAGGGCGCGGGGCGCGGACGCCGGGGCGGTGGCGCGGGGCGTGGACGCCTAGCCGGGCAGCGGCGGTCGGCCGACGCAGCGCGGCCAGGACGGGGGCGCGGGGCGCGACGGTGGGAGCGGCGCTAGCAGCGGGAGGCGTCGAGCGAGAGAGAAGAAAGGAAGAGAGGAAAAGGAAAGGAAGGAAGAGAGAACGAAAAAGGACCCACCTGTAAGGCCGGTTCGGCGCCAGGATCTATGGCGCCAAACTCGGCGCCAAGATCTACGGCGCCAAGATTGGCGCCAAAATCCACGGCGCCGAGTTGGCTGCCATGTACCCCCGGCTCTACTTTGATGCCGACGTGGCCCCCCGACCTAGGCGCTAAACCCTTTGACGCCGAGACGTGTAAGCTCGGCGCCACTATAGATGGCGCCGAGCTAAGGGTCTAGATTTTAAAAGCATACCTCCAGGGGTATATTTGTGAAAAACTTTTAAAAAAAAAGGCAAAAAAAAGAAAAAAATCGGTCACCTCCACTCGCAACGTCGCACGCTCTGCTCGGAGTGCCGCCTCCTCTGCTCGGCTCAGGAGCTGCAGAAACCAACGGCTTGCTCACCTGGGGAGATGCCGGGATGGAAGAAGAAGGGGGTGGGGTTCCTCCATACCGGCGGTAGGTGGGGCACACACTGCCGTATGGGGAGCTCCGCCTCTGGTCACATCATATATGGCAATGGACAAGAAAAACTAACGTTAATATATGGTGGCCTAACCCACCGTCAACATATGTAATTCTGTCAAAGAACATTGAAACAACAAAGCAGTGCATCAAGAGTTCAACAAGCAGAGCCAAACTACATATATGAATATATGATTGAATTCCAATTGTTAGTCCAGCATTAAAAAGGACCTGTGGTATTCAACAGACCAATTACAGGGAAAGAACTAAGCTTTTGCCTTTTGGTATACTTGCAATGTAAATGCATGCTATTACCTGGAGCATATAGATTCTTCAATGGATGGACAGTCCTGCAATCGCTAAGAGGACTGGTTTCGAAAATCTTTTCAGACTGCATCGACTCGAGATGGACCATGAAGACGCCGCTATACGTTGACACAAAAATCAGATTGTCATCCCCTGCAAGCCAAAGCACTTTCCAGTACCCTCCCGGTCTCAGACCAAGAAGCCTGTCTATTCGTCCACGCATCCATCGAGCACCACCACCACCATCAGAGTCGGCAGTCCTCTCCCACAGTACCCACAGCTGAGCTCTGAGGTCCGCTGACATGACGATCAAGCTAGGCCCGAAACCGTCTGCTAGCGTACACAAGTAGATACCATAATGGTCTTCATAGGCACTCGGTGGCACCTCAATCACAGCCAGGTCCTGGGTACCTAAATCAAACTGAAGGATGTGAACCTGATTGCCAAACAGGATCGAGTAAAGTGTGTTCCCAACCATGACGTTTCCAAGGCCAACGGTGGACCAGGAGTCGAACGCCGCAGAGACGACGTCGCCCCACGGGCTGGTCTCCGACGAGTAAACGCAGATGTGTGCAGTGCCGTGGTGGATTTCGTCCCACGCCAGCGCGAACTTGAAGGGTCCCTTGTCGCTGGCGGCGCGGATCACCGCCCCTTTCATGTACGCCCCGTTCTGGTTCCGGTCAGGGTCCAAGAACCGCGTGATGTCGAGGAAGTGGTGCTCGCCGGTGACGGGGTTCCACACCAGGAACTCGCGGGTGCCGTGGCCGTAGAGGCTGTGGGAGAGGACCTCGCGCCCGTGGCGGCTGCCGTGGGGTACCCAGGCGTAGCCACGTCTGCCGTCGCCGTCGCAGTCGGCTTGGCAGTCGCGCTGCACGCGCACGGAGAAGCGCTTGGACGGGGCGGGGTACCGCGGCTCCGAGATGGACCTGAAGGAGAGACCTTGGTCGTCGCTGCCGAAGAAGACGCCGAGGGGTCTCCAGTGGTGGGCGCGGAAGCGGCGGATGAAGCTGGGGTCCGTGACGAGGCGGCGCCAGCGGGTGCAGACGAGGGACGCCAGGGGGAGCGAGGACGGCAGCGGGGATAGGCGAGGAGGATCTCGGTGAGGAGGTCGTCGAGGTCCATCGGAGAGGCGGCTGGCGACGGCGACGTGAGGTGCCGGCGCATCTCGTCGGCGCCCCCGAGTGAACGCGTGCCCCGCCGTGTCGCTTGCGAAGGCCGAAGATCGACGGAACGACGGGGGGGCTCGGAGAGGACTTGGTCGTCCATGGATGGATATGGATGGAGGACGCCGAGTCGCCGACGGGCAAGGGCAAGGGCCAAGGAGAGCGTCGGCTGACGAGCTAAGAGCTGAGGCTAGTCTCCTGAGTCCTGACGGGCCAGGACCTCGAGTTGACTTGACTGTACAATCGTATGATCCGTATTGGACCCAAGGTCGTATCCTGATCCGTATCCTCCAACGACAATCGTATGATCCTAGGATTGTATCCTATAATATATCCTAAATTTTATAGTATCTCGATCTTAGACAAAGACTCAACGGACTTGCTAGTGCCAGGGCCTCTATTTTGGGGCGTTACCGTCCGGACGTTGTCACGCTTCACATGGGCCTGCGTCGCTCCGTTTCTCGTGCCTATGCGTGTCCACGCGAGTACTGCGTCTCGATCTGCGCCCCGCTCGGTTTTCATGTTTGTCGTTCACGACGGCTGTGGGGCTTCCACTGCAACATGTGCAATATTAAATGTACTTTTACAATATTTAGATAAAATACTTACAATATATATCCAAAACAGTTGAAACACTTTGTCGGGTTAATAAACCCGGGGTCCCTCATGTACCTGCTTCACAGCAAAAGCTCGGCCCAACAACCTAACGACGGGCCAGAAGGGCGATCTCCGACCGGAAGGCCTGGCCAAGGAGGAACGACGCTCGCTTCCGACTCCGGCCCGTCTTTTCGACCGGAAGGCCTGGCCGAGAAGGGAAGACGCTCGCTTCCGACTCCGGCCCGCCTCTCCGACCGGAAGGCCTGGCCAAGGAGGAATGACGCTTGCTTCCGACTCTGGCCCGTCTTTCCGACCGGAAGGCCTAGATGAGAAGGGGCGACGCTCGAATCTGACTTCGGCCCGCCTCTCTGACTGGAATGCCTGGCCGGCTCACCTTCGACTCCGGCGCTCGCTTCCGACTCCGGCCCGCCTCTCCGGCCGGAAGGCCTGGCCGAGAAGGAACGACGCTCGCCTACGACTCCGACTCGCTTCTCCGACCGAAAGTACATCGAACCTCTGCTTACAGCTCTCCTCCGACCGGGAGGCCGGAGCCGACTGGGGAACGACCGACCGGGGACGCCCGCTCGGTGAAGACCCAGGAAACGAACAGGGCAAGTAAGGTAGGACGCTCCAGTCAACCGCAATATCAAGGACCGTACCCTGCACACCTGCAGGACAGTACTGTCAGGCCATATCAGAAGGGTACTTTATATCCTTCTAGACATGTCAGAACACCAACAGTGTTATGGGCACCGACATTTATCCTATAGTATGGTAGGCGTCGACATCGGCCGTACCAGAAGATCACGATGGAGCCTATCACATGCATCCGGACATCAACAGTGTTGTGGGTGCCGACAAACCACCTTGTACCCGACGGCGTGAGCAACAAGACTAGGTAACACACACACTCTCTTTCTCTCACACTCTCTCTCTTGTAAAGCCGTCCCCTTCATCTATAAAAGGGGATGCGCTCTCTCCAAAAGGAGGACTCTCCGACGACACACGAATCGATTCACGGATGATTCAACCACCAGCGGATCGAACAACCTACGATTCGAACGATTCCAACAGAGCACACACTCAAATACTTAGCGCATGTAAGAGCTCCCGTCTCTCTTGGCCCTTCGGTCCAGAGTCCGATCGGACCTCTTACACCCCCATCTTTCTCCCTCTTGTTTGTAACCCCATAGCAAACTTTCAGCACCTGGGCTCAAGAATAAAGTCTCCGACCAACTCAGACTGGACGTAGGGCACGTTTCCTGAACCAGTATAAACCCTGTGTCATTGAGTGTTAGGCCACATCCGATCACAATATACGGCAAAACTACAAATATTTACGTGTTGGTCACTTTCTGCACCGACACACTTGCAACATACGTCTAAAACACTAGCAAAACACCAAAAAAAACTTGAAACCACGTGTGTAGCTGTTGCAAACAACCAGATGAAAATACTTGCAACATACGTATAAAAACACCTGAAACACACTTGCATATATATGCAACATCCAGATATACTTTTGCAACATACAGATGAAACACTTGCAACATACGTCTGAAATAGATGAAACATTTGGAACCTACACTTGAAACATACGTGTATAGCTATTGCAACATGTTCAACATCCCGATCTACTTTTGCAACATCCCAATCTACTTCTGTGACATACCTCCGAAACACTTAAAACATATAGTTGCAACATGCGCTTTTCTGCGTAAAACATCTTCTTGTTGCTTCGGCGAATGGAGGCTCATCGGTGCATGGAGGTCATCGGTGTGCTCATAGGCGGCGTGAAGTTCGCCGTCAACGTGGAGCTGGGCGGCTGCATACAAAGGGCGGGGTGGGGTGGCATGGGCGGAGGTGGCACATAGGATGGGTGGGCGGCGCGTGAAGGTCGCAGGTGTGCTCGTCGGCGACGCAGAGCTTGGTGGCACAGAGGGGCAGGGTGAGGACGGCGCGTTGAAGCCACAACAGACGAGACGAGTGGGGTGTCGCTGGATGCAGACTCGTCCATGCGTACATACGCCTTCCATGGGAGGAAACGGAGGTTGGTGGGGACCACCTGGGAGCAAAGCACGACAGCAAGGCATGTGGGTGGATGCAGCGGCGCAGGGAGCGAGCAGAGAAAGGAGGAAGGTGGGTTTGTACGCATGACGATGCAGCGAGTGAGCCCTTGCAGTGGAGGATGAGAGTCGTGGGCCTGTGCGAAGAAGCCCGAAGCGGTGCACCAACTCATTTTGGTCCAAGACGTTAACTGTGGATGTGGCGTGCATTGAAAAGGAGAACTGTTCGAACGCCCTAATCAAGCGTTTCCGAAGATTATATGTTTCCGAGATGGACCTGAAGGAGAGACCTTCGTCGTCGCTACCGAGAAGACGCCGAGGGCTCTCCAGTGGTGGGCGTGGAAGCGGCGGATGAAGCTAGGGTCGGTGACGAGGCGGTGCCAACAGATGCAGACGAGGGACGCGCGGGGGAGCGAGGACTGCAGCGGGGACAGGCGCAGGAGGATCTCGGTGAGGAGGTCGTCGAGGTCCATCGGGGAGGCTGGCGACGGCGACGTGAGGTGCCAGCACAACTCGTCGGCGCCAAGTGAACTCGTAGCCCGCCGTGTCGCTTGCGAAGGCCGAAGATCGACGGGACGGGAGGGCTCGAAGAGGAGGCCTTGGTCGTCCATGGACATGGTGGACGTCGGGTCGTCGACGGGCAAGGGCCAAGGAGAGCGTCGGCTGACGACCTGAGAGCTGAGGCTAGTCTCCTGAGTCCTGACGGACGAGTTAACTTGACTGTACAATCGTATGATCCGTATTGGACTCAATGTCGTATCCTAATCCGTATCCTACAATCGTATGATCTTAGGTTGGTATCCTATAATATATCCTAAATTATGAAAATAAAAATCACAAAAAATGATTTAATAAAATATGTACTTATTCTCTTGTGTATGATTTTTTAGACACGTGCGTGCCGCACGTGCTTGTTTACTAGTATCCTAAATTTTAATAAATTTTATAGTATATCTCGCTCTCTTTTTTGAGGTCAACTTCGGGGGGATCGAAACGGATCCCCACCAGCAATCCATTCCACAGATACTCAAGAGGACCGGGTTGGTGGAAGACAAAGCCTTGCACAATTTTACAATAGAGGATTACATGTCTGGGGGCGTTTAGATTATATAGATAACGCTAGTCTCCAACTATTAGCCATAGCTTCTTCTTTTCTCGGGATATGTTAGCTCCAGTTCTTGACGGACTCCTTACACGCCGATGTGATATCTTGCTTAGGTAAAAGACTATATGTTTCTGCATAAAATTTGTAGTATCTTAATAGTACTATCTAGGAACTTATGATATCATACAATAATTGATATAAAGGAATTTTAAATAATTTATTTATAGATGAAATACTATTTAAAGTTGAGGGGTGTTGAAATAATGTTAAGAATTACACTTAAATATATAAAAAAGTGATATTATTATATAAGTTAATCAAATTGGGTGTTATTCAATCCATAAAACCTATTACAAATTGTACATAAAATATATAATTTGTAAAACTCAATAGTATCCCCGTACTACAATACGATCATGTGATCTAATACTATTTTATAAATAAAAAAAATACTATTTGATAAAAAACGATACTACTTAGGATCCCGATCCTAACAACCATGTTTGGTCTGGACTGACAAGATATTATGGGCTGGGCTTAATCTTTCTCTGTTATTTCATATGTTGGAAACATTTTGAAAACGTATTTTGAGCACTCAATTTGCAAGATTTTCACCAGATATATACCCATATTTTGTAAGTAATTAAAAGCATATAATAGCATGCACTTGGAACTATAGCTATTTGTTTCACTTTTATATATAAATAAGTAAATTGATAAGGGTTCTGGTTGATTAGGCATGTGGATCAAACTCAAAACTAACTGCTCCATACGTTTCAAATACTTTCGAAGCGTCGAACGGAGGGAGCATTTGAGAGGCTACTATTTCCCTAAATGTTCTCTCAGATCTATGAAGCAAGAGGGGGTTTTTTTTTGGCATGATAAAACTCTTCGAAAAAAATTCTGAAAATAGAAGCAAGCAGTTGCACATTGGGCTAGGTAACAGAAGAAAACAAGTTCAACTACATGGGTCCATTCCCCGGGTGCAAGTGGAGCCACGAAATGCTCGGCTTTCTGCAGCGTCTAGTGAGCTTGCTCTGTTTCTGTTCTCAAGAAATGCTCTGCTTTCTTGCGAGCACAGATGGCTGAACACTAAAAAAGTACCAATGTGGCAATGTAGACGTAAAACCAAGCAACAAGGAATTAATAATGTTAACGCCAATCATGAGATCAACACAATGGATCCATACTTCATAGCGAAGGGCTACTCAAGCAAATTCAACAATGCATATCAAAGACACCCAAACATATACTGACGATGACACTGAATATTACTACATTAAATCAGATAAGTTTCTTGCTAACTAGACAGTCACATAGGGACTGATAGTTACCATAGTTACACTCAACAGACCTACTGACGATGACCCTTAATACTACTGCATATAAAGCAGATAAGTTTCTTGCCAACTAGACATAGGTACTGCTAGTTACAGTCAACAAACCTGGAACATGAAACCAAACTACTAAGCAAATAATGACTTCATCCTTCCTTCACAACACATCTCAACAAAAGCTCATCTTACGACAAGGGAGACACCAGGACCAGGGTCACCTAGTAAAGAAGCGGGAACAGACTCTACCCAACATTACCTTGCTCATTTGCCAGCAGCTCACTCTTTCCATCCCTTCCATGCTATCAGATTCAGTACCTAGTCTCAAGACAGTCTCTTGCAGCTGCTAATTCTGACTCTGAAGTAACAAGTTCCATCCCATTCATGCTATTGGGTTTAGTGCCTATTCTCAAGACACGGTCCCTTGCAGCTGCTAATCTTGACTCTAAAGTAGCGATTCTGTTCAGAAGAGAGTTCCTCTCATCATCAAGTAAGAAGGAATCTATCTCTGCAAAATTAGAGTTGCCATTATCAATCATTTTTTGTTTGAATGATTGCAACGCGGTGAAAAGGACAGGGGAATCTTCTTCCGTGCCCATGGGACCATCATCTTCAGAAATGTTTCCTCTAACTCCGGTTTTTGAATCCTCCTATGACATAAAGAGGACTCATATAAGTACTGTAAGATTTTGCATAGAAAAAAAAATTGTGACATACGGCAAGGCAATAGATTCTAATGATACAAATCAATTTATTTAGCTTTTACAAAAGCAATGAAACTGAAATAAGATACCCTTGAATACAGCTCTGCCATCTCATTTTGATTAGCATCAAAGCATGCTATTGCATACAGCCATCAGTTGAGCTCACCTACTATGAGTTAAAGTTTATTCCTGTTACTTCACCTAAACCTGAAAGCCGATAGCGGCGTTCCACAACAATATGATAACCAATACTCTCATGTGATGCAAACTGCCTACAATTCTGGGACGAAACATATTTTATCGTGTATCAAATACATAAGCACAGGCTCACCTTGCCATGTATCAAAGAAGACGGCCAGCTGACTTTAATGTAGGGATCAACTGGGCAGAATATAAGCTTGCTTTCTTTATGGAGCAAATTCACCTTGGCTGTTTCTAGGCAGAAGGACACGAACAACTGAGGAGCCCGAGGGTCCCCTAAGGGTGCAACAGTTAGAGATAGGTACACAAAGCCATTGATAACCGCCATAGGCCGTATATGAACATCAGCCTCATTGATGACCTCACTGACATTTGCGCACAATGAGAATGTCTTGTGCGGCATGAATCTCTCGACGCCATCACCGTCGGCTGCCCAGAGCCAAACAGAAAGCATGCATTGCAGTACACTGACGACACAGAACTCCCCATCCTTGGTGTGACCAAGCTGAAATCTTGAGGATGGCACTTTCAAGGGCGGCGGCAGATCCATCCGAGAGAACTGAAATGTCACAGTGTTGAGCGCGAGGATGCATCCCTTCCCCGTGTGTACCCAACAGACGAAGCCATTGACAACCGAGCCAGTGGTGTCATCCAGCGCCCCCCCGGTGTCCATCTCCGGCAAGACGAGCTGCCATTCCATGGTGTGCGACGAGAAGACGGCTACGCGCGCCCAATTCCCGGTGGACGCAGACCACGCGGGACGGCCGCTGCTCCTCGCCGTCGGGGGGGAGCGTGTGGAACTCAAGGAAGGCGTTGTTGTCGTAGCGGAGGTTCTTGGGGTAGATGTTCAGAGCCTGCGAGTGCGGGCTGTAGCAGGCGCTTTGGTCGGTGGCTTGGTTGACGAAGTAGGCGTACCCGTCGCTGTAGGGGATCACGGGATCGCTCCGCCACTCGGAGGCACCGAAGTCTTGGAGTAGACCGTCGAAGGCGGCGGCGATGTCGCTGCTCTTGCCTGCACCTGCAGGGACGATGGCACGCATGTCGGGCAGCAGGAAGAGCGCAAGGAGCGGCCGTGCCCGGAGTTCACGGAAACGGCGCCGGAAGGCGGGGGAGGAGAGGACGGCGTGGAGAAATGCGCGGCAGGCGAAAGCCGCACGGGCGAGACTCGCGACGGAGGGGAGGCGCAGGAAGATTTCGAGGAGAAGGTCATCGCTGAGCGCAGTTATGGTGGTGGGAGCGGGTGGCGGCGGCGGCGGTGGAGAGTCGGCCATGGCTGTGCGGAGTGAGGAGTGAGGAGTGGTGGGGAATGGAGCGGACTGACGAAGAGGCAAAAACCTAGCGCTTACAGGTCGGCCCATGTAATATGGCCCATGTAGTTCAGGGTCGTACGTTTTTCTCCTTTTTTTTCATTTTTCCGTGATTTCTTTTTGTAATCACATACCACTGGCGGCAGCTACACGCCCACATCGCAGACCCTGAAATTGTTTTCTAAGAACGTTCTTCCCTCTTTTAAGGTGTGTTTAGAATATAATTTATATTTGACTATTTTGAAAAAAAAAGAGTCCAATAGCTATTATATTTTACTTTCTAAAATAGTAAGTCCTCTATCTCGAAATTCTCGCATAGCAAATATAGCTTGCATGTGCCGCAGTCATCTGCCTGCCATATTAGAAAGGTTGTTGGAGTTTTATGTTTTTTTTTGTGGATTTCTATTTTAGAGATTAGCTAAATCATAAATTTAGCCATCTATTTTTACCAACTCTCTTTTGCTCTTGGATCGTTATTAGAGTTTGTCATAGGTCTTTTTGTCTCATCTCGCCTAACTTTAGCTAGCTTTTGGTTTGTTACTGCATGTGCGGCATGCCACTTCCTGCTTAGGCGCCGGTAGTTCAACTTGCATGCCGTAACTCGCCAAAAGTGAGGCGTTGTTTTTGTGCGCCAGACTTTCGGCGTGGCAGGGCTGCGGTAGTAAGCCAAACAGGCCCTTATTATCCTAGCATGCATGGTTTACTTTCAATAAAAAAAATGTTTCACCGCGATAGAAATGTGTTTATTTTGGATAGTGTTTGGTTAAAGAGATGATTCCATTTTTCATAGTATTTCTTAGACAGGTGGGATAGAATCATTCCATCTAGAGAATATTCATGCCATATCCGGGATGAGCTTATCTTAGAACAAAGAGCAGATTGAACTATCCGACTTAGATGCCATCTTCGTCATGTCCTTATTTTAGGCTCAAGCTTGCTCTCTTCTTTATACTGACAAAAAAAATTAAACTTTTTCGTTAAAATGTATTACGCATTTAGGATTCACCTAGAAAAAGGCTCAACTATTTGTAATCATTTAAGTCAAAGATAAGACGCCCATTATGCCATTTTTAACTAGCGCATGCCCTAATTTAAATTATTGTTGGACATGTTTTTTAAAGACATTTTGGTAAAAAAAATAGCCTGCACTAAGATATTCTATCCATTCATAAATAAATCAACTTCTAGCGTTGTCCTAAGTCAATCTTTTTAAGTTTAACTAGCTTTATAGAAAAGAGCATCAATATTTACCGCAGCAAATAAACATCTATGAAAATATATCTCATGGTATATTAATAATACTATACTAGTTTACGCCATAAATATTTATGCTCTTTTTAATATATTTGGTCAAATTTCAAAAAGTTTGACTTATGAAAAATATAGAAGTCGATTTATTTGAGATTGAGGGAGTAGTGTAAAATAGAATGTTATAAGTATTTTTTATCACAATAAATACTCCTACCAAATTTGTGATAGACTAGTAAGGCTTGGCACTACATGTGGCCATTCCCCTAGTTGCCTGCTATAAAAGTGGTCAACACCTTCTGTCACCTACTGTGATTTCTAGCCACACATATTCAATGTTAATAATATAGCCGGTTTACTGGCTGTAAAGTTCTTTGCAACCTTCTCTTAGCCGACTCATATAGCAGTTAGTTTTTTTTATTAATACATGACCCACTTGTCTCTCTCACAGCTGTAAACTTACAATCCGCTTCTTCTCTCTCCTCCACCTCAACATTTAGCCAGCTTAACAACCCATTATTATACTTGCTCTAAATTAGTAGTAACTAATGATTTTTTTTGCATCACAAATTCTAGTTGACAGTTGTCACAGGTTGAAACCTGTCTTTCTGCGTAAAATCCTTATGCTCCAGCCATCTCCATCTCACATACTACTAGTAGTACACTTACCTCATCAGAACAAAGGAATCCACTTTGAAAATGGCCATGACAGCCGCCACCACGGCCTCTGCCATCTTGCTCTTTGCTCTCTTCTTCGCCGGCGCTCACGCCGAGATCCAGTGCGCGCTCCCTACATGCAAGACGGTGGGCGGCGGGAGCCAGTTCTTCGACGTGCAGTTTTGCCTGGCGGCGCTCGGCTCTGACGGCCGGAGCGTCAGCCACTGCATGGACTACCAGACGTACTCTGTCATCGCCGCAGACCTCCTCACGGCCAACGTCACCGCCACGGCGCCCAAGATCGACGGCCTGCTCCGGGAGATGTGAAAGGTCCTTACAACTAGAGGAGGTGAATAGTCTATTAAAAATTTCTATACAACACTTAGCAAACCGATTAGACAATTATGAGGTGAAACAAGTGTTACGCTAGCCTACTAAAATTACAAACCACATACCACAATTCTAATTTATATAGTTTCTATCCACACAATAGCTATGTCACTACACTAGGTTAGCACGCTCTCAAATGCTAACTAAAGAGCCACACTAACCAAACTAACAAGCTCTCACTACTGGCTACACTTAACTCTGGGTGTTTGGGTTACCCGAATAATTCGGGTCGGGTAGTTCGGGTTTTGGGAAATTCGGGTAATGAACAGTATTACCCGATAACAGCCCCGGAAAAACAGTACCCGCAATTTCGGGTTCAGGTTCGCGTATACCCAATATACCAGAAATTATAGAATCACAGAATTTGCATAGAATTTGAACTGGACAGAATAATTGATAACTGATAAGTTCAAATTTTCAACCGCAGATAATCACAAACAGTAAAACACTAAGACAGAGGCATAGTTGCATAGCCATAGAGTCACATCTCAAACCTGACATACATGATACTTACTTAGTAGTCTTGTGCACATGCAACATGCAATGCAAGTGCAAACCACGACAGTCACAAAGACACAGTTCAAGGCTTCAAGCCTGCTGTCTGCCAACGCATCACACAAGAACAGAAGTTTAAACAAAATAGTGAAACACATCACCCAACTGACACAAGAGCAAGTGACTGTCAAGTGTCCAGAGTCTGACTCTAGTCCTCCGTACTCTAGTAGCAGTAATTCAGTCCAGTTGTAGCTTTCAGAGTTCAGAGGCCTGATTGTTGCTGCTTGGTGTTTGTGACTTGGAGGTGCCGACAGAAGGCTGCTCATTCTTTTTCCCTTTGCCGCCATATTCTTCTATCCACTCTGTAAATGCACAGCACAGTTACATATTTCATATTGCATACAGTAAATACACAAATGCAAGCAAGTAAGGAAATATGATACCTTTTTCTATTATGGCCAATTCCCCCATACTCTCCTTTATGTCAACAGTTGGCCTTCGATGCCAATCATGCGTGCATACTAAAGCCTCTAGCATGAATGGAGTAAGAGAGGTACAGAAGTCATCCAAGATACGTCCACCTGTGCTAAAAGCGGACTCTGACGCTACTGTTGTGATGGGTATAGCAAGCACATCACGAGCCATGTGACTCAAAACTAGAAACCTATTTGAATTGACTTTCCACCAACCAAGAATGTCCATTTTCTTTTCTGTGTCTTCTGTTTCTTCAGCAAGATATTTCTTAAGTTCAGATTTATTGGTGCTGGTTGAACAATTGTTCAGTTTCATCCTCTTGGCGATTTTTTCTTTAAGCATTCCTCCTACACCTCCCTTAGATTGATCAGCATCAATTACTTAAGTTGTTTCTTCACTTGGAGCATACATGTTTCTGTATTCTTCAAACAGCTCTCACACAAGTATTAATTGCTGCCCAAACCAATTGACATCTTTCCTCACCAAATATCTCTTCAACACTAATCTTTGTGTACAAAGATAACTTGTACCTTGGATCAAGGAATGCAGCCACAAATATGAATAAGTTGATGTTCTCCTTGTCCTTCTTCTCCTTCTCCCTGCCCTTGCTCCGCCCTTTATCCCTATCTTGCTCTTGTTGCTGCCTGTCATTGTCCTTGCTGTTGGTGTGCCAAAGTTCCTAGTATTTATCAAATTTATCTTTCATTCTCATCCCCATTGATACTTGCAAATTATCTTCACTGTTCAGCCATTCTTGAATCAACAAATGGACTTCTCCAATCTCATGAAAGAAAGTGTTGCAAGTGACTTGGAGAGAAGAAGAGATACGAATAGTAAGGTCATGGAAATGCTGTAGAAATTGTGCCATCTTCTTTGCATTGTCCCAATCATCTTCATCAGGATGCCCAAAACCATCCCTTGCTTCAGACAGATCAATAACATAATTAGTGTCATCTTCATCTAACTTTAAGAACACTTTCTCATACACAATTGCAGCCTTCAACATCAAATATGTGTAATTCCACCTTGTCGAAACATCAAGTTTCAAAAAAGCTTTGATGTCCACTTTCTCTTCCTCAGCAATTTCTTTAAACTTGACTAATCTTGAAGTCCCATTTTTGATATATCTAATAGCAGCCCTAACACGCTTAATAGAGAGATCCACTTCTTGTAATCCATCTCTTACAATAAGATTCATAATGTGGGCTGCACACCTCATATGCAAAAACTTGCCCTTGGCAATGTTGGTTTTCTGCAGCTGCCTCCTCAAGTAATCAACACCACTGTCATTGGTACTTGCATTATCCACTGTTACAGTCATCACTCTATCCAAACCCCAATCAGCTAAGCATCTTGTCAAGTTCTTCCCAATATCCTCCCCCTTGTGACCCTTTACCATAAAAAAGCTTATCACTTTCTTATGCAGATTCTAGTTTTCATCAATGAAAGTTGCTGTAACAGTCATATATACATCTTGAACCTGAGAAGTCCAACAATCTGTTGTGAGGCACACTCTCTAACAAGAATCTTTGAAGAACTTCTTCAGTTTGGCTTTCTCTTCAAAGTAATGGCATACAATGTCCCTTGTGCAAGTTCTTCTAGACAGAAATTGGAATCGAGGACATGCTTTGGACATAAATTTCCTAAAGCCAGGCTTCTCACCAAAACAAAAGGGTTGCTCATCTTCTATTACCATCTCAGCAAAGGCTTCTCTAAGTGCTTCTTGATCAAACCTCCAAGTGGTAGGGGCTTCCCCCCGACATGCTTGCAAGGTGCCTTGCTTTGAGTCCTTGTTGAAAACATGAGGATTGCGTTTGCATGTACCAAAGTGTTTCTTCAATGTAGATGTTCCATGTCCCCTTGTGTCAGCCTTGATGTCACGGTGGCAATATTTGCACCTTCCAGCCTTCAAAAGTCCTTTGTCATCCTTGATCTTGATAAAATGTTGCCACATCTCAGACCTTGGTGCCAACTCCTTTCTCTGAGTTTTTTCAGATTCCTTCTCATCCACATCAATGACCACTTTTTTAGTTCCTTTGGTTTTGCCTTGCTCCTGAGTCTCAAGTGATGGTTGTTCAACTACTGACATTGGCACCATTACCATTGCCTGAGTCTCCTGACTATCAAATTGAGTGCCAGTGCCCACTGAATCCATATTATCCTCTGGTTCTGGCATCTACAGGAATAAAAAGAGCACTATAATCAATCACTAAGACAATAAGTCAAACTAAATCACATATCATATCAACAGATCATAACAACACATCATAAATCATAGATCATAACAAATCAACTAAATCATGTGCCTCACTGCCTCTGTTAACCATAAATCACAGATCATATCAAAAATCACCATATTATCAGCATCACCATACTATCAAAAATCACAGATCATATCAAATAGACAAATAACAGATCCACTCATCTACACTACATCACTACACTACATAGTACATACATTGCAATTTGCAAAGACAGAGCCACAGCCCACAGATTAAAAAAACTAAGGGGAATAGGGCCATAGGGGTTAGGGAATACATACATTGCACGAGGATTCTGATGTGGCAGCCGTCCTTCAATCTTCAAGTAGCCGGGCGTCGGTGTACCTCTCCAGTGTCTAGTCTCTGATGAGGTTGACGCGCGGGGACGCGAGGTGTCGCGTGTTGGAGTGAGGTGCAGAGGTGGGCGATGGAGTAAGGGCGGCATCGATGAGGCGACGACTTCGCTTCGCGTCACGTCGTCGCCACACGCGCCCCTTCGGTATCGCTCTGAGAAGGCGAGAACTAGAGTCTGGAGGGTTGGCGGCTAGGTTTTGGAGGATACTAGGAGTGAGGTGAGGAAATGAGGTTGCGTTGTTGCCTGTTGGGCCGCGGGGGGATGTTTGGCCTATTGGGCTCTGACTCAAATTGCGGATAGTTCGGGTACCGGGTGTAGTTACCCGAATTACCCAAATTAAAATCGGGTAATAGGAATCACTATCCGAACTAAACATCGGGCACTACGGGTTCAGGTTTTTTGGGTCCGGGTATTTCGGGTTTGGGTAACGGGTAGCGGGTAATTTGCCTAGAGTTAGCTACACTAAAGAGCTTGACAACTAGTTTGCGGTATTGTAAAGAGAGTGAGAAAGATGGTTATACCGCCGTGTCGAGGAGTGAACCACTCAATCACAAGGATGAATACCAATGAAGACCAATCACCTCGGAATCAAATGATGACACAATGATTTTTTATCGAGGTTCACTTGCTTACCGGTAAGCTAGTCCTCGTTGTGGCGATTCACTCTCTTGGAGGTTCACGCGCTAATTGGCATCACACGCCAAACCCTTAATAGGGTGCCGCACAACCAACACAAGATGAGGATCATACAAGCCATGAGCAATTGACTAGAGTACCTTTTGGCTCTCTGACGGAGAAAGGTCAAGAACCCCTCACAATCACCATGATCGGAGCCAAAGACAATCACCAACCTCCGCTCGACGATCCTTGCTGCTCCAAGCCATCTAGGTGGCGGCAACCACCAAGAGTAACAAGCGAATCCCACAGCGAAACACGAACACCAAGTGCCTCTAGATGCAAACACTCAAGCAATGCACTTAGATTCTCTCTCAATCTCACAAAGATGTTAAATCTATGATGGAGATGAGTGGGAGGGCTTTGGCTAAGCTCACAAGGTTGCTATGTCAATGCAAATGGCTAAGAGAATGAGCTTGAGCCGGCCATGGGGCTTAAATAGAAGCTCTCACAAAATAGAGCCATTATAGCCCTTCACTAGGCACTGCTCGGGGTGATCGGACGCTCCGGTCATATTGACCGGACGTAGGACCCCAGCATCCGGTCGCCCGATGCTTGCCACATGTCATCGGCTTCAAACACTGATCGCCCGATCTCAATGGTCATCAATACATTTAAGTAGTGACCGGTCGTGCTGCTCAAAGAGATCGGACACACCAACACCAGCGTCCAGTCATTTCCAGTAAGGTTCCAGAGGCAAAAAATCACGACCGGACGCGTCCGGTCATGCTCGACCGGACTCACCCAGCTTCTGGTCACTCAACGTCTCCTCTGTGCGCTGCCACGTCAGTGGGACCGGACGCACCCCACCAGCGTTCGGTCACGAAGTGACCCAGCGTCCGGTCGAAGACCGACGCCAGCGTCTTCACTGCTTCCACTAACCGGACACGTCGGTCCAGTTGACGCCAGCGTCCGGTCCACTCTGTGAAACCCTATCTTTTCTATATAGGGCGTCGGTGGCACCGTCAAACTGTCTGTACTCTACGGGCAGACACTCCGCCGGTGAAGTTCCTAACCCTTGCTCAAATGTGCCAACCACCAAGGGTATCACCTTGTGCACATGTGTTAGCATATTTTCACAAACATTTTCAAGGGTGTTAGCACTCCACTAGATCCTAAATGCATATGTAATGAGTTAGAGCATCTAGTGGCACTTTGATAACAGCATTTCGATACGAGTTTCACCCCTCTTAATAGTACGGCTATCGATCCTAAATGTGATCACACTCACTAAGTGTCTCGATCACCAAAATAAAATGGCTCCTACCATTTATACCTTTGCCTTGAGCCTTTTGTTTTTCTCTTTCTTGTTTTCAAGTCCAAGCACTTGATCATCACCATGGCATCACATCATCATGTCATGATCTTCATTTGCTTCACCACTTGGAATGTGCTACCTATCTCATGATCATTTGATAAACTAGGTTAGCACTTAGGGTTTCATCAATTCACCAAAACCAAACTAGAGCTTTGAAGATGTCAAGCCCACAACGATGACTACCTAAAGGAGGCGTACTCGCTAGAAGGCGTTATCTATCTATGATTACATATTCAATCATTTATGTAATGCAACATCTATGACGTGTGGGCCCTGAGGGCAGAACCCAGTATATAATAAGTCACCACTGTGAGACTCTAGGATATATCGCATTTCAGATAATACAGAACTCGGTAAGAGGAATCTTTCCTCTATTGTTCTGATCTCGTGTTCCTCTTGTGTTCCTCACATCGACGGTGCTCACCGATGGCAACAAGGTGTGACAAGTGGTATTAGAGACGGTTCTTCCTCGGCATGGGTGATGAGCTCCACTGGCTCTTCTTCGACTCCAGTTATCGGTGGCGGCGGCGGTGGCTTTCCAAGTCAGCGTGGTCACCAAACCCTCATCAACAACCCAGGTCAGGCAGCTTTTGCCTCATAGCGCTTCCCGTATCCATCTAGCTTCGATCGTGGTTTGTAATTCTAGGTGGCTAGTTGATCTCTGTCCTCGCCCTCGTGGTGTTCGATCGGAGGTCCCATAGGTCCACTCTTTGGTGGAACTAGGTCAGCTGCGGTGTCGGCGTCGCCTACCTTAGACTCCACCCCACCAACTCTGATCCACCACCACCAACCCACCTCACCACCATCCCTACTCAGATCCACCACCACCAGCCCCAATCCACCACTACCACCACTCAGATCCGATCGGTCTTCGGCACATCACTCGACTAGGGGAATACATCAGCAACTCGTTGGTTCAGGAGGCGAGAACCTAATGAGCAGCCATCATCCTGCTCCCTACCTCTCATTAGCAAGCAGTCAGTCGAGGCGAGGGTTTTGGAACATCGTTTCCATGTAAAATTTTGTAGTCTCGTGAAGCTGATTGTTGTGTGGTGGCGAAGGCGAAGAAGTGTCCAAACACTTGGGTTGCAGAGCAGGTCTCTGTGTAAAATTCCTTGGTGGTGCCTCACTTCTAGGCGTAGTCGGCGAGTTCAGGTGTAACATACTAAGGGGGAGGTCTTCCAAACCCGTTGCTGCACCTAATTCTTTGGTTTTTTGTCTATACCTCGGTATCAGCCACAACGGCTCCCAAGAAACCATCCGTGCAGACCCAATTCATCTTGGAAGCCAAGTCCAAGAACAGTGAAGAGGACAATACAAGGTGGGATCAGGTAATGGGAAACTTTGACCTGCTGTTCGCCCAAATCAATGATTTGGGCCTAATTCAGCATGAACTTAAGACTGAGGTCACGACAGCTAAGGTGGAACAGAATAAAATTGCGAAGCAAGTTCAAGCCAATGGTCAGGCAATGGCTAGTCTGATGATCAGACAAATGGAAAAGGAAAAAAAGGATGATAGTTCAGATAATGCCTCAGTAGTCTCAGCCGAAGAAACAGTGTTTGATAATGTGTTTGCTGGCACGACTCATGACCACAAGCCAGGCACATCCAAGAGGCCCCATGGCCATTCCAACAAAGATCAGTTATCCCACCATTCAATTTCCAAAATGCAATTTCCCATGTTTGATGGAACAAGCCCCAAAATTTGGATTGACAACTACTGCAACTATTTTACCATATACAACATTACAGAGTCATTAAAGGTCACAGCTGCTATGATGCATCTTGAGGAGAATGTAGCCAAGTGGTGGCAAGCATACAAGCAAAACCATTATGTACCTACATGGAAGCCTTTCTGTTCCATTATACTGGAGAAGTTTGGTGCTAATGATTTTAGGCAAGCACTCAATGACCTGCTAACCCTCAAGCGATCTAGAACTATGGAGGAGTACACTGCTGCTTTTCAGTCTCTACAATTTGATGTTACAATGCATAATTGCCACTATGATGAACTCTTCTTTGCAACCAAGTATGTGGATGGCTTGAAAGAGATTAGAGCTACTATGGAACCTCATGTACCAGTAATAGAAGATAGAGCTACCTTGATTGCCAAAATCCAGCAGAGAACAATTAAAAGGAACAAGACCAAAGCCACAAGACCACCACCTACAAATAGATATCAGCCACAGAAGCATGACAACCAAACTTCTCAAAACCTCACAAGACTCAGGCAATTGAGAGATTATCGAAGAGCAAACAATCTCTGCTACTTCTGTGGGGAGAAGTATGAACCTGGTCATCAGGATGTATGCTCCAAACGTGCTAAACCATAGCTGAATGCCATTGTGGTAAATCCACTAGACAAGGAGGAGATCACTAAGCAAGTTCTCAATACACTAGACATGGAAGATGCTTTAGCTAAGAACTTTTGTCAGCTATCCCTCAATACCCTCTCAAGTGCTGATAATGATAACAGTATCAAACTGAGAACTCTGGTGAAGAACAAAGTGATGCTAGTACTTCTGGATTCAGGAAGCTCACACAACTTTATCAGTTCAAGCTTTGTGGCCATGGCAAATTTACCAACAATACCAGTCACTCCTAGAACTGTGAAGCTGACCAATGGGCAACAGTTAACTACACAAGCTAAGGTACTTAATCTGCAATGGTATATTCAAGGTCATACCCTACATAGTGACATGTTTGTCATAGATATGGGTCCTTATGATGCTATCCTTGGCTTTGATTGGCTCAAATTACATAGCCCCATGCAGTGTGATTGGAGCAACAAAACCCTCACCTTTACACATGCTGACAATACAGTCACCATCCAAGGCCATCAAACCCCACCTCTACAAGCCACACCCATTTCCCCTACCCAACTGTATAAGGCTACCAAAGGCAATGACACTTGGGCCTTTGTCATGCTTGAACAAACCTCTGCAGCTCACCATGAACCTACCAACCCTAACCTACAAACCATCTTGACCAAATATCAAACAATGTTTCAGGACCCTCAAACCTTACCACCACAAAGAAGCTATGACCATTCTATCCCACTCCTACCTGGAGCTATCCCTATCAATGCCAAACCCTATCACTACTCTCCACAGCACAAGACTAAAATTGAAACTCAAGTTAAGCATTTGTTGTAGTCTGGGCTGATCACACACAGCCATAGTCCATTTGCCTCTCCTATACTGTTGGTGAAGAAAAAGGATGGGACATGGAGGTTTTGTGTAGACTATAGAAAACTCAATGAGATAACAATCAAGAACATGTTTCCTCTCCCAATCATTGAAGAAATTCTAGATGAGTTAGAGGGGGCAGAATACTTCACTAAGCTAGATGTGAGATCAGGATACCATCAGGTTAGAATGTTGCCAGAAGATGAGTATAAAACTGCATTCAAGACTCATCATGGCCACTATCAATTTAAGGTAATGCCTTTTGGCCTGACAAATGCACCTGCTACCTTTCAATGCATCATGAACCAAATTCTCCAGCCATTCCTGAGGAAGTTTGTGTTAGTCTTTCTGGATGATATCCTCATTTACAGTAAATCATTCACTAAGCATCTGAAGCATCTAGAACAAGTTTTGGAGGTGTTACATGTCAATCAGTTATACCTAAAGCAATCCAAGTGTTCATTTGCTCAAACACAGCTAGAGTATTTGGGTCACATCATTTTAGCTGCAGGAGTAGCTACTGATCCTCAGAAAACTCATGCTATGTTACACTGGCCGAACCCAAAACTATGACAGAACTCAGGGCTTTCTTAGGCCTAACAGGATATTATAGAAAATTTGTGAAGGGCTATGGAATTATGGCCAACCACTCAACAACTTACTCAATCACAAGCAATTTCAGTGGCCCCCAATAGCCCAAGAAGCCTTTGACAATCTAAAGGTTACCTCTCACAAGTACTCGAGTCCTGGCACTGCCAAATTTTCAGCAACCTTTCACAGTTGAAACTGATGCTTGTGGGGAAGGAATTGGAGCAGTTCTTATGCAATCTGGCCAGCCCATTGCTTATCTCAGTAAGGCACTGGGAGAGAAACATCAGAAGCTATCCATTTATGAAAAGAGTTTCTAGCTTTATTTATGGCAGTGGAGAAATGGAAACATTACTTACAGAGGCAAGAATTCACCATCTTAACTGATCATAAATCTCTGTCCTATCTTGCTGAGCAGAATCTTCATTTGGAAATGCAGAGGAAGGCCATGACTAGACTCATGGGACTTCAATTTAAAATTGTCTACAAGAAGGGCAAGGAGAATGTAGCTACTGATGCTCTGTCTAGAGTTGCATATCTCCACACCTTACAGGCAGTATCCTTGGTGAAGCCTGATTGGGTCCAGGAGGTCCTCAATTCATATACAACAGATGCTAGAGCTCAGCAATTGCTTCAACAGTTGGCAGTTACAATCCCTGATCCAGCAGGGTATAGTCTTGATAATGGGTTGATCAGACATCATAACAAGCTCTGGATTGGCAACAATTCAGCACTACAAACTAAACTTATTGCTAGTTTTCATTCCACTGCTATAGGTGGACATTCTGGCACAACTGCAACATATCAGAGGCTAAAGAATCACTTTTCTTGGAAAGGGATGAAACATGCTGCGGAAAGTTACATCAAACACTGCGATGTCTGCCAACATGCCAAACATTTCAACACTCATCCTGCAAGTTTACTCCAACCCTTACCATTACCTTAGGGAGTTTGGATGGATCTATCTATGGACTTTATAGAGGGCCTTCCAAAATCACAAGGTTACAATGTCATTCTTGTAGTAGTGGACAGATTAACCAAATATGCACATTTCATGGCAGTCAAACACCCTTATACAACAACCTCTATAGCATAGATATTTATGGACAATGGGGTCAGGTTACATGGGTTACCACAATCCATTGTTTCTGATAGGGACACCATTTTTGTCAGTACTTTTTGGAAATACCTCTTCAAGCTTTACAAAGTTAAATTGGCCGTCGACCAGCTTACCACCCACAGTCGGATGGGCAAACCGAAAGGGTCAACCAATGCTTAGAAATGTACTTGAGGTGTTCAAATCCAAGATGCTCCTAGAACACCGGAAGTCCTAGCTTTCCCTAGCGAACTATGGTACAACTCAACATTCCACTCCTCTCTCGGTTGTTCTCCTTTCAAAGCAATCGTATGGCTATGAACCAACAATGGGCGCAACACCATTGGTATCACCTGCTACATTACCAACTATTGCTGAAATCATTGAGAACCATGAGCTCCATCTTCAATCTCTGAAGCAACATTTGGCGATGCTCGAGAATAGGATGAAAGTCATGGCTGATAAGAAAAGAGTAGATCTCTAGTTCCAAAGTTGGCGATCGGTTGCTATTAAAGCTCCAACCATATACACAGTCCACAGTGGCCAACCGACCATATCCCAAGCTAGCATACAAGTTCTATGGGCCATACACCATCCTGGAGAAAATTGGCAAAGTGGCCTATCGGTTGGATTTACCTCAGAGTAGCCAAATTCACCGGTATTTCATATTTCCCAGCTCAAGTCCTTTGTTCCTGATTTCTCACGGTGTTCTCGGGCGCTGCCAAATACTCTCGACATTGAGGCGGCCACGGCTGTTCGTGAGGTCATTATCGAGCGTCGCCTGGTCAAGAAGGGTGCCACCGCCGTTCCTCAGGTCCTGGTGAAGTGGAGCGGCCTTCCACCTACGTCGGCCACCTGGGAAGACTACAACGTCTTGCGCCATTGCTTTCTGGATGCACCTGCTTGGGGGCAAGCAGGCACTTCGGCGGGGGGAGTTGTCAAGCCCACGACGATGACTACCTGAATGAGACGTACTCGCTGAAAGGCGTTATCTATCTATGATTACGTATTCAATCATTTATGTAATGTAACGTCTATGACGTGTGGGCCCTGAGGGCATAACCCGGTCTGTAATAAGTCACCGCTGTGAGACTCTAGGATCTATCGCATTTCAGAGAATACAGAACTCGGCAAGAGGAATCTTTCCTCTGTCGTTCCGATCTCATGTTCCTCACGTCGACGGTGCTCACCGACGACAACACAGGAGAGCGCCAGCGGCGGCGGTAGAGACAACGGTGGCCGATCGTGCCAGGCTCTGTACGTCGGCACGGTGCGGAGGCAGCCTGCCTACGCGGCCGCCGTTCGGGGCGTCAGGAAGGGCGAGGCCACGACGTGCCTGGAGGAAGCCGCCGCCGCCGCCAAGGAGTGCGAGGACGGGTTCGGGAGGAGCAAGGCGGCGTCGCTGGTGACAGCGGAGAACCAGAACGCGTTCATGCTCGCCAAGCTCGCCGTCACGCTGCTCGGCGAGGTCTATGCTAATAAATGAAGAGGGTTTCTTCGTATAGTAGCAGCCTGTTCGCTTGGTCGTATTTGACTTATAGCCATAGCTTATCAGTCAACGAATAGTATTTTTTTCTCATACCAAACCAGCCAACAGTACTTTCAGCCATGACTTATAAGCCAAATAAGTCCAAATGAACCGAGCGCAGAGAGAAAATGTTGCTGCTGCTGTACTGGTAGTCTGCAAGACTGCAACTGCCTTTTTCTTGGGAAAATCATAATAATAAAATGAGTAAAAAAAACAAATTAAAAATGTCGTGACGGTCTAATTACTTGTATCAAGCAAATCAAACCAACCTGATGTGGCTTTTATTTATTTATTCATTATTAGTATCTGCATCATGTTATTACACAGTACAAAGCCCTGTGTTCAAGATGCTAACAACAACCCCTGTAGCTGCTGGCATTTGTGACTTCAACATCTTGTACTGTATACTATAGTCCTAGTGTACTGAGCCAGGGCAAGATCGAACGAGCTCAAGGAGTGAGGAGCCAGCGTGACCCGCATCTGCTCTGCAGCATTGCTCAGATCGCTCTTCACCGGCACAACCTGCAGCGCAATTGTTCACCATCAGGTTTCACATTCAGATTCAGGTAGGATCTCAGAGGACACGAGACCGAAACCGAAAACAAAGCGCAAACATGCTTTGAGAGACATATGATCATTCAGACACTGTAATAAACACAAACAAGGGGGGGGGGGAACTTACCTTGGTTGGGTTACTGAAGGAATTTTCATCCATCACATTTGCTGATGTGAGAACAGTGGCGGTTGATCCGAGAGTGTTAATACTGGTCTGGAGTGCACTCGTGGAGATTGTCAGGGTCGTAGCATCTGACCGAAGTCTATAACCTGCACAGGAGCTTTCTGAGATCAATACAAGTTTGTAGTTCCCTCCGATGCAGTTCAGGCTAGGATGTATGCAAGGAAATTTTTTTACTTGCCTTTACTCTTAGGAAATTGTTCTCTGAGTCCTGCCAAGTAATCGCAGCTGCGAGTGAACCAGAGTAGCGGGAGATGATTGTCATTGGATGGAACATAGCACCACTAGATCCAACCCAATCTTAACCCTTACTGATTTGTTTCAGCTCAGCCCAATCCAATCAATTGACATCATCCTATCCATTTTGCCATTTCGAATCTGCGGGCCAGATCCTAAGATAGGATCAGAGGGCTCTCACAAGCAAGTGAAGTGTACTAGCACAAGCTTGACTTAATTCAAATTACCAGCACTCCATCCATATGCTACATTTGTCTATGCAAATTGACTTAATTCAAGAAAATAAGAAATATTCCCATGCAAATGTCTACTTTCTTTCTTTCCATGACATATGTCACAATTTCTGAGTAATAATGTTTCCATCAGACTAGTCATCATAGGACAACTAGTTGCATTTGCATCTTGTAGGATAACCAGTTGTCTTCTAAAACAATTTTATCCTTAAATCTGGTGAACCTGAAAAACTGCTACATTGAAATCTTATTTCAAATTAAAAAATACAAAGAAACATTTAAACAACTCCCATCATGAGGGGCAAACATGAGCTGGATGCAAAGTAGTCAATTTCAAAGAAAATGCAGTGAAGCATGGCTGATTCAAAGAAGTCAATTTCATATTCAGTGGCTGCTGATCAACACATGAGAGCGGATCACTAGTATTTAGAATATGCAATGAAACACACTGTACATCTGCTAATCAATTTCAGAATATGCAGCGAAACACGCTGTACAGCTGCTGATCACCAGTATTCACTGGCTGACTACTGAATATGCTAACCTGATTTTTGCCCTGATTACTGAATAAGCATTTGCTAACCTGAATATGCTAGGAACATACTGCGTACTAATTACCAGCACAAGGGAGACTATGCTAATAATCCTTGTTGTATTTACAACTTTGTTAAACCTGTCTTTGACCAAGTTTGTCACACATATACACAAACAACGAAGCAAACAAACAAGTGCTTTGTTAAACTTGTCTTTGACAACTAGATTATTTCAGTTACAGGGATGTTAATAACAACCACGCAGGGCATATCAGATCACTAGCTGCAGCTGCTGATCACTAGTACTCACTGGCTAACTAAACACCACACCAGTCACTCAAGCATGAACAACGGTAGCATGATGAAAGGATCAACCAATAGAAATGCTCATCCTAACTACTGGTAAATTGTTGTGAGCTACAAGAACTTCAATCATTCACATATTATCTAAACCAAATTGATCTCAAGCCTAACTATGGAGGGAACTACAATGCAGAATAAAAGAAAACAAGCAGACCATATTCTAATACCAGAAATTGAAGCTGGAATCCACTTAATAATAATTAATTTTTTTATTATTAATAGCTACTGTTAAGCATACTAATGCTTTGGATCAGGGTAACCAAACACGCTATAAGATACTCAGATCCGTTTCCAAATAAATTGAGTTGTCTTCTCGAGTCAAAAGCATCTATATTTACGGACCAAATAAACGCATTATGAAAATATATTTCATGGTACATCTAATGATACTAATGGGTGTCATAAAGATTTATGCTCTGCTTTCTTGCAGCGTTTAGTAACCTTGCTCTGTTTCTGTTCTCATGAAATGCTCAGCTCTCTTGTGCGCAGAGGGGCTAAACAGTGAGCACTAAAAAACACCAGTGTAAAACCAAGCAGCAAGGAATTCTATCGGGAGATAAACATAACGGCTCCAAAATGAACAACCACTGAAGCAAATTCAACAATGCAGAGCAAAGACACCAAACATATACTAACGATGGCACTGGATATTACTGCATATAAAGCAGATAAGTTTATTGCCAACTAGACATAGGTACTTATAGTTACACTCAACAGACCTACTGACGATGGCACTTAATATTACTACATATAAAGCAGATTAGTTTCTTGCCAACTAGACATAGGTACTCATAGTTACACTAAACAGACCTGGAACAAAACCAAACTACTAGCACATAATGTCTCCATCCTTCCCTCACAATACGTCTCAACAAAAAGCCCAAATTATGACGAGACACCAGGACCAGGGTCACCCAGTAAAGAATCGGAAACAAGCTCTACCCAACATTCCCATGCACATTTGCCAGCAGCCCACTCTCTCCATCCCTTCCATGCTATCAGATTCAGTACCTATTCTCAAGACACTGTCTCTTGCAGCTGCTAATTCTGACTCTGAAGTAACGAGTTCCATCCCATTCACGCTATTGGGTTCAGTACCTATTCTCAAGACACGATCTCTTGTAGCTGCTAATCCTGACTCAAAAGTAGCAAGTCAGCTCAGAAGAGAGTTCCTCTCATCATCAGGTACAAAGAACTCTATCTCCGCGAAATTCAAGTTGCCATCATCAATCAATTTTTCTTTGAATGATTGTAACGCAGTGAAAAGGACAGGGGAAGCTTCTTCTGTGCTCATAGGATCATCATCTTCAGAAATGTTTCCTGTAACTTCAGTTTCCACATCCTGCTGTAACATAAAGAGAACTCATACTATAAGTACTAAGCTTTTGCATAGGAAAAAATTGCGGCAGGGCAATAGATTCTAATGATACAGATCAATTTATTTAGCTTTAACAGAAGCAATGAAACTTAAAATAAGAATACCCTTGAGTACAGCGCTGCCGTCTCATATTGGTTAGCATTAAAAAGTGGACAACGAATTATCTCCCTTGCTACAAGTTAAAGTTTATTCATGTTACTTCATCTAAACCTGAAAGCCGATGGCAGAATTCTACAGCAATATCACATCTCATGTGATCCAAATTGCCTACAATTAAGGGACGGAACATATTGTATCATGTATCAAAGACATAGGCATAGGCTCACCTTGCCATGTACTCCCTCCGGTTCTCTAAAGCAAGTCGTTTTGGACATCGACACGGTCTTTAAGAAACGACTTTGACTGTAACTTTTTGTTATAAAATATTTATAAAATATAGTCAATATATACTTTTATAAAACTACATTTCGAGATGAATCTACTTACATCACTTTCATATTTTCAAACTCAACCCAAAAAAAGTTATTTGTAGTCAAATTTTAAAATGTTTAACTTAAGATAACCTTAAAACGACTTGTTTTAGAGAACCGGAGGAAGTATCAAAGAAGACGGCCAGCTAACCATGATGTAGGGATCAACTGACCACCAGATAGGGTGGCTTTCCTTATGGAGCAAATTCACCTCAGCTGTTTCTAGGCAGAAGGACAGGAACCACTCAGGAGAGCGAGGGTCCCCATAGTAGTCAATAATTAGAGATAGGTACACAAAGCCATTGATAACTGCCATAGGCCGCATCCTAACATCAGCCTCTTCTGAACACTCGGTGATCTCACTGACATTTGCGCGCAGTGAGAACGTCTTGTGCAGCATGAATCTCCCGACACCACCACCATCACCTGCCCAGAGCCAAACAGAAAGCATGCATTGCAGTACATTGACGACACAGAACTTCCCATCCTTGGTGTGACCAAGTTGATATATTGAGGACGGCACTTTTCAGAGCGGCAGCAGATACATCCGAGAGAATTGAAATGTCGCAGTGTTGAGCGAGAGGATGCATCCCTCCCCATGGTGTACCCAGCAGACGAAGCCATTGACAACCGTGCCAGTGGCGTATCTGTCGCTCCATGGTAAGACGACCTGCCAGTCCATGTCCGGTAAGACGACCTGCCACTCCATGGTGTCCGACGAGAAGACGGCCACGCTGGCCCACGCCCAGGCACGTTCCGTGGACGCAGACCACGCGGGACGGCGGCTTCTCCTCACCGTCCGGGAGAGCGTATGGAACTCAAGGAAAGAGTCCCGTCGCGGACGTTCTTGGGGAAGATGTTTACATTAGATTGATCTCCACCCGGCTCGGTCCAACGATTGAGGCGGACTTTGACTCAGCAGACCGATCGGGATGCCTAGCCGTTCTCCCGGGCTGGTGGACCCCCGTCGTGCAGCGCAATGAATAGGAGGTGGGAGCTGGGGCTCGAGACACGAGGTTCACCGTGGCCGCCAGTTCTCACCGACATCCTAACCCTAGTCCGATCCAAAGGGCGCGCTGTGAGCGACGGGAAGCACTGCCGGCCGCGCTGCCGTCCTTTGGATTCCGCCGCTCCACATTGCGTCGCCAATGCCATGTCGACTTCTTCCTCCTCTACCTCATCTGCCAAGCCGAAGGTATGGGCCTCTCTCTCTAGTTCACATCGATGAACTATACGATGTTTATGCCAAATTAGTGAAGTCAACCCGCTAGATCTACTCCTTGTTAATCCTAGATTCTCTAACAATGGTATTAGAGTACAAGGGTGTAGATCTAGAGTTTGGGGTAGTAAATCGAGAAGAATTTAGGAGATAAAAGATTTCCAAGTTTTCCCAAACCCTAACTCTAGATCACAAGAACAGAGAGGAGGAAGGGACCTACTTGGGTTCTTTCCCCGCCGTCGCGACCGCCATCGCGCGGGAAGAAAGGGCCGACCGAGCCGCCGGCTCGCCACTACTCTCACTTGCAGCCCCAGTGCCTGTGCTGGCTGGCTCGAGGAGCCAACGTGAGGCCACTCGACGACGGCGCACTCTACCAATCGGGGCGCGAGACTCGCCGAGGGGGCCCGCAGCAAGCCATAGCCTCCTCCGGCTACCACACACGCAAGGTCGCTCCGCTGTCTTCTTGCGCACTGGTGAGAGAGGGCCGAGGGGGAGAAAGAGGAATTAGGCTAGGATTGGGGGAGGCGCCGGTGGAGGCGGGGTTTTGTTTCCCTGATCTACGCGCGCAGCCATCGGATGAGATCCGACGGCCACCGCTCAGTGGACCGAAAATGGCCCGGGCGGGTAGCAACTTTGCCGGCCCAGGCTCAGGTTGCGGCCTGGGCGCGGCGCGCGAGGCTGGTCACGGGCCGGTTTTGGCCGCTGGGCCTTCGGGCCAAAATGCACAATGTCGTTTTTCCTTTTTGTTTTATTATTTTCAGAAGCGATTTTGATGAATTATGTTAAGTTTTGATATTTAAATCTCCGTCAAAATTTTGAACCAACGGAATAAAATTTTCAGAGAGCAGATGAGTACAGAAAAATGCTTCTGAAAAGTAGATAAATTATATTTTTCATGTTTCCACTGTAAAGTTAATGTTTATTATCTTCTCATTAAATTCGAACCAATGGGAGGATTTAATTTGAAGAGCAGTTATATTTATTCAGTAAATTATAATTATGTTTATCCACTAATTAAATTGAAACCGACGAGAAAATTTAAATTAGATGAGTAGTCCAAATTGTTTTAAGTTAAATTGTGATATTGTTATTTTCTAACCAACGTCGATGATAACAATATTGTAAGTTGATTAATGAGTTTTTCCATGCATTAATTCAATTTCTACTCAACGGTGATATAGAATTAATGTAGAAGAATATTATATTTATGATATTGCTATTTTTCTGACGAAAGTTGATGATAGCAAAGTGGATGATAGCAATATTATAATTTTTTATTTATGAGTTTGAGTTTAAAGTTTAAATCTCTGATAAATTTTACACCAACGTGATCAATTTTTCAGAGAGTAGATAAGGACCAAGAAATGCTCATGAACTAATAGAATGTATTTTATTCTCATGTTTCCACTATAATGATGTTGATTATCTTCTAATTAAATTTGAACCAACGGGAGAATTTAATTTTGAAGAGTAGTTATATGTCTTTCAAGTTAATTTATGAGTTTTATGCATTAATTCTATTTTCTGCCCAACGGTGATATAGAATTGATGCAGAAACACCTTGTATGTTTTAATTTTAACCGACGAGATCACTTGACTGCATGCCAACGGGTTGCAATGCTGGGCTACGTGAATCAAAATGCTTGAGTTAAGTCAGTTTTGGACTGTTTTTTGTTAGTTTATTAATTTTCTAATTAAATTGGAACCAACGGGAAAATTTAATTAGAAAAATGAATTATAAGTGAATGTTTTAGTCGTCATGACTAAGTTTTCGTTACAGTAAATAGTCTATATTTTTTTATCATTACGATAAGAGTTGCAATAAGTAACATACATGTCTAATTTGACCAACGTTGAATTAAGCATGTGTGTTTGCATATAGATTTATCCCGCATAGCGAGAGAAATTGGGGTAGCTCTTATGCTATCCTAGTATTGACCATGGTACAACAGAAAAGCACCATCATGGTCAATACTAACCGAAGGATAAGAAAAACATGCAATCGTGACTTGCAAAAGTACTGCTAATAAAAGACCTCGTTGAGTTCTTGAAGTTGAATGAGGAAAGTGTACTCCTATACGAATTAAGAAATAACTTTGTTTGCATGATATAATCATGTGAATGAAATAAGTCATAAGTGTCTCCTCGTTCACAGGTGTTGATGTTTTGGACCGGCGGATCCTCAACCAACTAGTGAAAGTGTACTGCGTGCCCCTAATCCGGGATGGTGATGCAAAGAGACATAAGGTTTATACTGGTTCAGGCAATAGGTGCCCTACGTCCAGTCTGAGAGAGCGATCTTGTATTCCTTGCACCGAGGTGCTTGTAGTAGGGGTTTACAAGCAGGGCGAGAGAGGGAGTTAGTCCCAGGTCTCTGCGTGGAGCGGCGTGGGTTGCTTGAGATGTTGATCTCTTGCAGTGAGGGAGCGTGCGTATCACAGAGTGTTGTTCGTTGCTTACGTGTGTGTCTATCTGAGCGATGTCTCTGTGAGTGCCTGTCTAGAAACGGCCCCGGTCACTCCCTTTTATAGTTGAAGGGGAGGACAGGGGCGATACATGCATTCGCTACGTGGCATTTTGTGGGTGGAGGCGATATGTTCGAGCCCTGTGCTTGTCACTGTGGCGGCATGGTCGATGGAGCGGTCTTGTCCTCGGTGCACTGGAGCGACACGCAAGTCACGCCCGATCCTGTGCGACGTGGGGGCTCCTGTGATGGCTTGATTCCGAGGCTACAGGGACCCGGACATGACTCTCCACGCCGCACTGTCCTCAGGGCAGGTGGGGTTAGGTAGCACAGTGTCGCATGGGTGTCAGTCGTGGGCACAGTGCTGAGCACAGCGGCTGGTAACCCCTACCCCGTCCCGTCCCGGACGGCATGGTGTTAATGCGACTCCCATCTCGTCGGTCACTCCACTATGTCGAGCCGTCGTTCGGCTGACGTCGCGGGAGTGGTTGGTTGCGTTAGTTGGACATGACGTCCCGGTCGAGGCGGCGGTGACGGGGTAGCTGCGAAGCCAGCCCCGAGCGAGACGGAGAATCGGTACCTCGTCCAAGGCCTTTCGGGCGGGGCCTCGGGCGAGGAGGAGAATCGGTACCTCATCCGAGGCCTTGCGGGGTGGGGCCTCGGGCTAGGGGGCCTCGGGCGAGGCAGAGAGTTGGTACCTCGTCCGAGGCCTTGCGGCGTGGGCCTCGGGCGAATCGGAGAATCGGCTGAGGCCTCGTGGTTGTCTCTTGGCTTCGATATTTACAAGGTCTAAGCAATTTTTCCGGTTCTTGCTTAGGGTACCCCTTTTTATGATATCCGACAGCAGGTTTTCCGAATAGTTCTCGAAATTATAGCAGTAAAGTTTATGTCATATTTCGAGGGGGGGGATTATGAGAGCAATTAAGAGTGAGATAAAGATCAATTAAGAAAGATACTCTTCATTAAGAGTGAGATAAAGATTAATTAAGAAAGATACTTGTTAGAGGAGTCAAGGGCCTATTGGGCCTTAGCCCATTAGAGTTAATTAGTCGCTTGCTTAGGGGCCAAGTCAGACCTCTCTATATAATGAGAGGAGATGTATCAATCTAATCAAGCAAGAGATTAGAAGGAAATCCCTTCTCTCTTGGGTACTATTCAGACGGCCCATGGCCTGCCTCCCCAGCGCCAGGCTTGGGGAGGCCGCCACCACCGTGAGCGATGCCACGGCCTACAAGAGAGAAGGGATTTCTCTCTAATCTCTTGCTTGATTAGATTGATACATCTCCTTTCATTATATAGAGAGGTCTGACTTGGCCCCTAAGCAAGCTTAATTAATTAACTCTAATGGGCTAAGGCCCAATAGGCCCTTGACTCTCTAACAATACTCTTCATTAAGAGTGAGATAAAGATTAATTAAGATGAATGTGTCCGCCTGGAGGAGTACAACGGTCACAATAATGATACCCCTAATAATGATATCTCTAAGCAGAAAATAGCTAAATTCCTGAATCTTTTACAGTTTCGATAGGAAGATAGCGTAGTCAGCCAGAATTCATATTAGACGAGCCACAAAGATATTAAGGCGGTGCTTAAAGAGCCATATAAGGTTTTTACAGATTAAACCCAAATAAGAAATTTGAAGATACACTATTGTCGGATACCAGAAAATGGGGTACCCCAAGCAAAGATCGAAGAACTGCTTAGACCCTAAAAACAGAACCAACGGAATGAACAAACGAGGTCTCGACCGAAATCTCCGATTCGCCGAGACCCGTCAGCTCCCCAATGAAGCAAACGATTCTCGACTAGCCCGAGACCGCCTCGCCGAGGCCCCCTCATCGAGACCCCCTCGCCCGGGGCCTCGGAAGAAGTGCCGATTCTCCGATTCGCGCGAGGCCGGCTCGGCACCAGCCCCGTGGCCGCCTCTTCAACCAAACTGCTCTGACCAAACGTCGCATCCAAGCACCCAACCACTCCGACAGACGCACGATGGCATAGTACGGCGATGTGACCGGCTGCACGCCGGTCGCGTCAACCCCCTGCCATCTGAGACGGCACAGAGCAGGGGTTACCGACCACTGTGCTGCCTAACTCCTGCACCAAGGACATCGCAACGTGGGGAGTCAGAATAGGTTCCTGTAGCCTCGGAATCAGCGGACCGACCACCCCGTCTAGCCCGAGCCCCCCCGACAGGGCCTCGGATTCACTGATCTTACTACGCCTCGCCCGTCCGCCTCGCCCGAGACCCCCTCGGAAGGGCCTCGGACGAATCGGCCGCGCTCCGCCTCACCCGAGGCCGGGCTCGTTCCACAACCTCGTCACCTCCGCCTCAAAAGTCTCTCTCGGCAGTCATCACATCCGATTACGCGCTCGCCGCACCCACTACGTAAGCCACGATCGGCGGTCTTGCCGCAACAGAGCGACGGGACAACGGTCGATCACCTTTTTACCATCCCTCACCGACAACACAGTAATCAGATCCCGTAGGCGCCGTCTCGCACTATTCCGCTTTGATGGTCTGCTGAGACCCGCATCCGCACTTGGGTCACTTCTCAGGCCTCGGCACGGCAGGCCTCGGCACGACAGGCCTCGGCACGACCGGCTACGAAGGCCGCCGAGCCTCTACAATCCACCAAAGTCAATAAATAAATGCGCAGCATGTTACTTGCAGTGAAGACCATACCGATTGGACATCTACGGGAACTCCCACGACAACGCCATGTTGCTCCGTGAATAAATACGTCATCGAATAGTCCTTGCTCCGCGTGTAGCTCTCTTATGTACTCTGGTTTCCTCCTGCGCGCTATAAAAGGAGGCAGCCAGGACCGCTTTCTAGGACGACGGATAGAACCACGATACTGCATCGAACAACACGCCTCGCTCAGTAATTTGATATCACCTCCCCTCACGAGAGACCTCGATGAACTCCCTCTCTCGCCTAGCTTGTAACCCCTACTACGAGCACCCCGTGCAAGGAATACAAGAACACCTTCTCGGATCGGGCGTGGGGCATCCATTGCCCGAACCAAGATAAACCTTGTGTCTCTTTGCATCTCCATCCGGAATTGGGAGCACGCGGCACAAATTCACTAGTCGGTTAAGGACCCCGGTTCAAAACACCGACAGTTGGCACGCCAGGTAGGGGCCTCTGCGTGTCAGCTTAGTCATCCCACCATATTCCGGATGGCAGATCCCGTGCGATCGTTGCGTCTCGGGACGATCGTCTGGTTCGGAAGCCTAGAATTCATGTCTTTAGGGCATGAGTACGACATGGTACTCCTCTCACCCAGGCGCCATCGACCGACGACGACGTCTTTGCACCGGTAGCCACACGCGTGGGCGGCGCCGCCGCCGCCAGCCGCTCCCGTCAAGCTCGCCCGGCGCCGCATGGCGGCGAGTCCACCCTAACACCACGCAAGTGCACGGAACGCCGATCATGCTCCACCGTAATCCCATACCCGCTGGCAGCGCACGAGTCCCTACACGGGGACCTGTCCGGCTTAAACCTCGATAGGGGAAAAGGGCGGTGGCGCACAAATGACACCCCATCATCAAGCGCCCGTCCCCGCCTCCTCCCGAGAAGCCAGCTCTGATGGAGCAGAGCATGGCGACGGCGCCATCCCCGTACCCTTTCGGGCTGACCAATGCCGCCGCCTCCTACGCCACCGCCCTCGTCTCCATTCATCAACGTCATGCCCATAACCCCATAGTCACAACTCCAATCCACCCCCACTCTGACTCCTCGAAGGAGGACGAGGTGTGGGTTGGAGCAGACTTCTCCGGGATTCGCGACCCTGAGGCGATGCGCCGCTTTATGATCGCGAGCGACTACTGCTTCGGCCATTCTGATTCTGACGACGAGGACGCTTATGACCCGACTCGTGAGTGTTTCCACGTCGGACTCGGAATACCGAGCACGGGCAATGATGGAGGAAGGGCAGCCAACGCCACACCACCACGCATGGGGTCCCCGCCAGCGGCGGCAGGTATCCCCACCCCGAGCAACTTCGACGCGTAGACCTAGAGCAGCTCCGTGAGCTTCAAGCCAAGGTCGAGCAAGATCGACTCCTCCTGCAGCAACTCCGTGCCACCCTCAAGCAAGAGCAGTGGGGGCGCGGCAATGGCGGAACGGCCCGGCTGGGGGCTCGCGACGTCAACCGCCGCATTAATGATGATGAAGGGGGCGAGCAACCCCCTGTCTTCAATCGCGCTAGCCAGAACGTCGTTGCGGCGGCAATACTAGTCCGAGCGATGCCCGAGCCCTCTACCACGGAGGGGCGATGAGTCCACGATGAACTCCGAGGCCTTCTCGAGACTGCCGCGGTGCAGCAGGCCGAAAGTTCCGCGTCTCGACGATGCAGGAACGCCTCGAAACAGCCCTCGGTGCACGACCGCCTCAGGGCTCCCTCGGTGCACGATCGCCTCAGGGCCGCCTCGGTGCACGACCGCCTCGACAACCAATGCGAGGCGCAAAACGGCCACCACATGGGCGGCAGACGACGGCGCCACGACCACGATGGGGCCGCCCGGGGCTACCGAGTGCACCGAGGCGGTCGCTATGACAGTGGGGAGGACCGCAGTCCTTCTCCTGGGCTGCCTGGCCCTAGAGTATTTAGTAAGGCCGTCCGCAGCGCCCGCTTCCCGGCCCAGTTTCGTCAGCCAGCGAATCTCTCGAAGTACAGCGGCGAAACCAACCCCGAGCTATGGTTGGCCGACTACCGTCTGGCTTGTCAGCTAGGCGGTGCGGACGATGACCTGCTCGTCATCCGCAACCTCCCCCTATTCCTGTCAAACTCAGCGCGAGCTTGGCTCGAACACCTTCCCCCTATGCAAATCCACGACTGGCACGACTTGGTAAAGGTCTTCGTCGGGAATTTCCAAGGCACCTACACGCGCCCCGGGAACTCCTGGGACCTCAAGAGCTGCCGCCAGAGACCGGACGAGTCTCTCCGAGACTTCATCCGACGTTTCTCCAAGCAATGCACCGAGTTGCCCAGCGTCGGTGACTCAGAAATCGTCCAGGCATTCCTCTCCGGCACCACCTGTCGAGACCTGGTCCGAGAATTAGGCCGAAGCGTACCGACCACGACATTCGCACTCCTCGACATCGCCACCAGCTTTGCCTCTGGCGAAGTGGCCATCGGGGCCATCTTCCCCAACAACGACTCCAAGGGGAAGAGGCGGGAGGAGACCCCCGGGGCCTCGACGTCTCGCCCCCCCCCAGAAAAAGAAGGGACGCCAAGGGAAATAGGAGGTTCTCGAGGCCGGGCTCGTCGCGGCCGCAGACCGCAAGAATCCCCGAGGCCTAGGGCTCTTCGACAACATGCTTAAAAGACCCTGCCCATACCATCAGGGCCCGGTAAAGCACACCCTCGAGGAGTGCACCATGCTCCGGCGATACTATGCCAAGCTCGGGCTCCCCAACGACGATGCCAAGAAGAGGGGCCAGGACGACAGAGACAACGACAAGGGCGACGGGTTCCCCGAGGTACACATTGCCTTCATGATCTTCGGTGGGCCCTCGATGTGCCTCACGGTGCGACAGCGAAAAAGGGAACGCCGAGAGGTCTTCTCGGTTAAGGTGGCCACTCCCCGGTACCTCGACTGGTCTCGGGAGGCGATCACCTTCGATCGGGATGACCACCCCGATCATGTCCCAAACCCCGGCCAGTACCCGCTCGTCGTTGACCCGATCATCGGGAACACCCGACTCACCAAGGTGTTGATGGACGGAGGCAGCGGCCTCAACATCCTGTATGCCAACACGCTGGAGCTCCTAGGGCTCGACCGGTCACAACTCCGAGGCGACGCCGCGCCCTTCCACGGCATCATGCCAGGGATGCGCGCACGACCCCTCGGGCGCATAGACTTACCCGTCTGCTTCGGCACCCCCTCCAACTACCGCAAGGAGACCCTCACCTTCGAGGTGGTGGGGTTCAAGGGGACTTATCACGCCATCCTGGGACGGCCGTGCTACGCCAAGTTCATGGCGGTCCCGAACTACACCTACCTCAAGCTCAAGATGCCGGGCCCCAACGGTGTCATCACTATTGACTCCACGTACGAGCATGCATACGACTGCGACGTCGAGTGCATCGAGTACGCCGAGGCTATAGTGGAGTCCGAGGCCCTCATCGCCAACCTCAACCAGCTCGGCAGCGAGGTACCTGATTCGAAGCGTCGTGTCGGGACGTTCGAGCCCGCGGAGGCCGTCAAGCTCGTCCTGGTCGACCCCACTTGCTCAAGCAACCGAGTGCTGAGGGTCAGCGCGACCCTCGGCAGCAAATAGGGGGTCGTGCTCGTCGACTTTCTTCGCGCGAACACCGACATATTCGCATGGAGTCCCTCGGACATGCCGGGCATACCGAGGGAAGTCGCCGAGCACGCCCTCGACATCTAGGCCGGCTCCAGGCCAGTGAAGCAACGCCTGCACCGATTCAATGAGGAGAAGCGCAGGGCCATCGGCGAGGAGGTACAGAAGCTTTTGGCGGCCAGATTCGTCAAGGAAGTGTCACATCCGGAGTGGTTAGCTAATCCCGTATTAGTTAAGAAGAAAAATGGAGAATGGAGAATGTGTGTGGACTACACCGGTCTGAACAAAGCATGCCCAAAAGTCCCGTTTCCATTACCTCGAATCAATCAAATCGTTGACTCCACTGCGGGATGCGAGACCCTATCCTTCCTTGATGCCTATTCCGGCTACCATCAAATCAAAATGAAGGAGTCCGACCAGCTCGCAACTTCTTTCATCACCCCATTTGGCCTATACTGCTATACGACTATGTCGTTCGGCCTCAGAAACGTGGGGGCCATGTACCAACGGTGTATGACCTAGGTCTTTGGCAAGCACATCGGATGAACCATCGAGGCCTACGTGGACGACGTCGTTGTCAAATCCAAGCGGGCCAATGACCTCGTCAATGACCTGGAGGTAGCCTTCAAATGCCTCAGGGAGAAGGGCGTCAAGCTCAACCCCGAAAAGTGTGTCTTCGGGATCCCCCGAGGCATGCTCCTGGGATTCATAGTCTCAGAGCGCGGCATCGAGGCCAACCCGGAAAAGGTCTCTGCCGTGACCAATATGGGGCCGATCCGAGACCTCAAGGGAGTATAGAAGGTTATGGGATGTCTAGCGGCCCTGAACCGCTTCATCTCGCACCTCGGCGAAAAAGGCTTACCTCTGTACCGTCTCTTGAGAAAATATGAGCGCTTTTCCTGGACCCCCGAGGCCGAGGAAGCACTCACCAAACTCAAAGCGCCGCTCTCCAACCCCCCCGCTCGGGTACCACCGATCGAAGACGAGGCCCTCTTACTCTCACGTCGCCGCAAGCGACCCAAGTGGTCGGCCATGGCCGTAGTGGTCGAGAGGCGGGAAGAAGAAGCACGCTCTACCCGTCCAACGACACTGCCTACTTCATCGCCGAGGTGCTTTCCGATACCAAGACGCGCTACCCCACATCCGTAAACTAATCTACGCCATAATCTTGGCTCGACGCAAGTCAAGTCACTACTTGAGTCCCACCCAAAGGACTGTGGTGTCATCTTTCCCTTGGGAGAGATAATCCATAACCGGAGGCCTCGGAAGGATTTCCAAATGGGCCGTGGAACTCATGGGGAAGCCCCTGCTTTTCGCACCCCGAAAAGCCATTAAGTCTTAGGTCTTGGCCGATTTTGTGGCAGAATGGACCGATACCCAACTACCACCTATTCAAGTCCAGGCGGAGTACTAGACCATGTACTTCGACGGGTCTCTAATGAAGACCGAAGCAGGCGCGGGTCTGCTCTTCATCTCACCCCTCGGAGTCCATATGCGCTACGTAATCCGACTACACTTCGCTGCCTCCAACAATGTGGCCGAATACGAGGCCCTCATCAATGGCCTGCAGATCGCCATTGAACTTGGGGTACGGCGTCTCGACGTTCGAGGCGATTCACAGCTTGTCATCAACCAAGTGATGAAAGAATCAAACTGCCATGACCTCAAGATGGAGGCGTACTGCACGATGGTACGCCGCCTAGAGGACAAGTTCGATGGCCTCGAACTCAATCACATCTCACGAAAGTTCAACGAGGCCGTAGACGAACTGGCAAAAATGGCGTCGGCACGGACCCCGGTCCCCCCGAACATCTTCGCAAGAGACCTCCACAAGCCATCCGTCGACTATGACTCGGCGAAGGTGGAGGGCCCATCGGCCGAGTCCCCCACAGGTCCCGAGGCCCCCTTTGCCACCGAGACCTCATCGCCCGAGCCCGAGTCCATGGCAATTGACACAGGGCCTCCCGAGGCCGACCAAGGAACGGACTGGCGAGTCCCTTTTCTTGATCGCCTCGTGCGAGGAGAGCTTCCCGCGGACAGGACTGAGGCTCGACGGCTTGCGCGACGAGCCAAGACGTACGTCCTCTACAACGGCGAGTTGTATAGGCGTAGCCCGTCTGGTATTCTCCAATGGTGCATCACCACCGAGGCTGGCCAATCACTACTCTAGGACTTGCATGCGGGGGCCTGCGGGCACCACGCAGCGCCTCGGGCGCTAGTGGGAAACGCCTTCTGCCAAGGATTCTACTGGCCAACAGCGATGGCTGATGCCACGGGGCTAGTACGCTCCTGCGAAGGATGCCAGTACTACGCTCGACAGACGCACCTCCCGGCCCAAGCCCTCCAAACCATCCCTATCACATGGCCATTCGCCGTGTGGGAAATTTGGACATGGTTGGGCCTCAGAGAAAGGCACCCGGAGGCTATACCCATCTGCTCAGTAGCCATCGACAAATTCTCCAAATGGATCGAGGCTCGTCCAATCACCCAAATCAAATCCGAGCAAGCAGTGCTGTTCTTTACGGATATCATCCACAGGTTCGAATCCCAAATACCATCATCACCGACAACGGGACGCAATTCACCGGCCACAAGTTCTTGACGTTCTGCGACAACCACCACATCCGTGTGGTCTGGTCGGCCGTAGGACACCCTAGGACAAACGGCCAAGTAGAATGTGCCAACGGCATGATCCTACAAGGCCTCAAGCCAAGAATCTACAACCGGTTGAAAAAGTTTGGCAAGAAATGGCTTGCCGAACTCCCCTTGGTCATTTGGAGCCTGAGGAATACACCGAGCCGAGCCACGGGATTCACACCGTTCTTCCTGGTCTATGGGGCCGAGGCCATCCTCCCCACCGATTTGGAGTACGGCTCCCCGAGACTACAGGCCTACAACGAGCAAAGCAACCAAGACTTTGCCATGAGGGACGCCCTCGACCAACTTGAGGAAGCCCGAGACGTTGCCTGCTACACTCGGCCAAATACCAAAGAAGCCCTGACGCTACCAAGCCTGGCACATTTGGAGCCGAGACCTGAAGGTGGGCGACCTGGTGCTGAGGCTAAGCTAGAGCAGCAAGGGCCGCCACAAGCTGACCCCGCCATGGGAAGGGCCGTACATCATCGCCCAAGTACTAAAGCCCGGAACCTACAAGCTAGCCAACGAGAAGGGCGAAATCTTCACCAACGCTTGGAACATAGAACAGCTACGTCGTTTCTACCCTTAAGTTTCCAAACGTTGTTTACATTGTTTCTCAAAATACAATAGAGTTGTTACAATCTTTCGAGGCCGCCCTCAATAGGCAACTCGACTGTATGGAACCTAAGGACCAAAAGTTCGTCTCAAAGGCAAAAGACCGGCTGAGCCGTGAGAACGACCTACGCCTTTGGGCTACAGCAGCTCCCTCGCCACCTTATCGCCCAAGAGACAGCTTAGGCTCCGAGGAAGTTCTTTGCAAAGAGCTTGTCTATCGATAGGGGATCAACGTCACAATAACGCTACGAGAGAGACGCGGCTCTGCCTCTGCAGAGCCGAGCCTCCCTCGGGGGCTAAAAAGGGGGGAACCCCCAAAGTCCCGAACACCGTTTCTTAACCGTCTTTCGAAAATTTCCACGCCAAACTCTCTCGCGCTCCGGCAGGACCGTCGCAAGGAACCTAAGGACCAAAAGCGTGTCCTAAGGCCAAAGGGCCGGTCGAGCCGTGAGAACAGCCTACGCCCCCGGGCCATGGCAGCTCCCTCGCCACCCTTCGCCAAGGGACGGCTTAGGCTCCGAGGAAGTTCCCTGCGGGTATCCAAGAACGAGACAGGGGGCACAGGCTCGGAAATGGAATAAGAAAGCGGTTAAAAACACACATACGCAAGTACTTTAAAAGGCCTCGACGGCCACAAAACGTCACGGTATGACAATTAAACCAATCCGTTTACATGGCCCCTGCTGGCCCAGGTCAAAATTCAGGGATCGGCGGCTGGCGCAGGAGGGACCACCTCTTCTTCAAACAGCAGTGGCCAATAAGCTGTGCCAGCGCCTCCACCGCCTCCATCGACCACATGACCTGCATCGACCTCCTCGTCATCTTTCGGCAAGACATAGCCATCGCTAACACCTCGAGGTTGACGGCGTGAGTCGAGGAAAAGACGGCCGAGGCACGCTTGACACCCGTGTGCAACGCCCGGAGCCTCTCGTGGACCGCGGCCACTCAACGTGATCGTGGCTCCCAAGGAGCTGGCCGATTGGACCCCTCGACCTCCAGAGCCTTGCAGGCGATGCGGGCGTATTGCGTGAGCCTCGTGCTCCCCGGACTTCAACGTCCAAAGACTTGCTATGCCATGCGACGGAGGCCTCAAATACTGGGAGGCCTCTTTCTCCGAGACCTACACCACGACAAAGAGTCGAGGTCGAACGCAAACCAGGCAGAGATGGAACAAGGAGCGCGGTTCAGTGGAACTTACCCTCGGCTTTGTTCTTCTAGGCTAAAGCCTCGACTCGAGAGGCCTCGGCCGCCTTGGTAGCCTCTCTGCCAAAGCGACTTTCGTCAGCCGATGTTCACTCTGCTCAGTGCCCACCGCCTGCCCGTGTGACCTTGGCAGAGGCCATTGCTTCTTGGGCCCGGGACTTGAGGGAATCCCGCTCCTCCTCCAGCTCCTTGATCTTCGCCACCAAAGGGGCAGACTGCTCCTTGGCCATAGCCACCTCGGCCTTCAGGTCGACACAAATGGCGGAGGTCCTCCACTTCAAACTCCGACCGACGACAACAGCTCTGGCGTCGCAAAGCAGTGCCTTTGCCACCGGAGCTGCTCCTAGACTCCCATCTCCTTCAGAGGAACAACGATTTCCCAAGGGACCGAGTCTCGAGCTCCGAGATGAGCAAAGACGTACGTCAAACACCGCAAGGGGGGCTCGGAGAAAAAACAACGCGACACGAGAAAGAGAAGTGCGTACCTAGGTAACACCGGGCAGGTCCCTTTGCATAACACACATCGCATTGCATCAGATCGATCGCACCGCCATGCCATTAAGCGGTATTGCTCGAGGGTGTCCCAGCGCCCCCCTCGATCTGCGTCCTCAAGGGCAAACACAGGCTCCCCCTCAGGGTCGCCCGGTTTCCCCATGCAACACGTGGGTGATTCCACCCGCGGGGCTCGGGTCGGACCCGAACAAGGACCGAACTCCCCTCGGAAGGAGTCGGGACCGACCGCTCCGCGGTGCTGGCCGCCTCGACGTCCGCCTCCTCCTTCCCCCGGGAAGAATCCTCAGACGAGATCGTCTGAACCAGGGGCGGTGCCGAAACCCGCCCCGCCTCTATCCCAACCACCTCGGCCTCAACGGGCCTAGGGGCTCTGGCCTCTGCCATCTCTACCTCGGTGGCGGCATCCACTGCCCTGGCCTCGGAAGCCTTGGGGGCTCTGGCCTCATCCCCGATGGCCCCAGCAGTGGTGGACGCCTCGGCCTCATTCGCCACAAGACCCACGACCTCGCCGGGCGTGGACTCATCCTCCCCCGCTCGTTCCGTGGCCACCTCGGCGCCCTTTCCTTGAGCAGCCGGCTCCTCCGGCCGGCCGCCCGCCCGCCACGCCGCCATGTCAAGACGCCACCTTACGCCTCGCCTCCGCCGATGAGCGGTGGAGCTGGTGCTCACCTTGAGCGCCTTATGGGGCGCCAAGCAGGTTCCTCCACCCGCGCTTCGGGCCGAAAGCGAATGCGTTCTAAAAGGTCAGTCAGACGCACCAGGGGCAAGCAGGAAATACTACAAACTCCGCCAAAAAAAATAGACTTACCGCGAACGAGGAAGCAATCGCTTCTGCATAGCGACCCTCCTCTACAACGGCGGCGGTGGCGGCGGTAGCACGGCTTCCGTATCCACCGGTACCGGCTGGTCTCCGCCGGACCCCGGCACCCCCTCGACCGTTCGCAAAGACGATTGAGCCGCCCCCGGCGTCGCTTGCTCCACCTCCTCCGTCGAGCCCACCAGGCTGACAGCACGTGTCTCGGACGTGTCGTCCTCGACAACGAGACGGGTGTCTACCAGAGACACCCCGGGCGCCACCTCCCTAACGTCGGGGAGGTGGTCCAGGGTACCCTTCCCTTCCTCGACCACGCCAACGTCGCCGGAGGAATCCGACACCGATACTGAGGGAGACGACTCTAACGGGAGACCATCGAGCCTCTGTTGCCGGCGGCGTGCGTCTAGCTTTTTGCGCTCAAGGATCCTCTTCGTGCACCTTGCCACCTTGGCGTCTTTTTCTTCTTCTGCGCTGCCCTCGGCGTCGCCCTATTCACATACTTCGCCATTGGGCGCCCTCGAACGGGCGGCGGGGCTTCGCACGTCCCTTATCCCCGCGAAGAAACGACGAAATAAGGCAACGGGTGAAAAAGCAATAAGCAAGAAGGCCGCGAAGGCCTCGGCAACACCCAACTTACTGTGGAAATGTACCGCGACGGGCGCGCCGGGACGCGGCGGCAAGCCATCAATCTTCGGTTTCCCATCCACCGCCTCCCTTACCCGACGAGGATCTCCTCATCGCGAAGGGCGGGCGGACATCCCGATGCCTTCAATCGGATCGCCGGGTCCATCTCGAACAGCGCGCCGCCGCCGAGCCATCGGCCACAACACCCTCCGGCGGTGAAAGGCCGCCACGACCACGGCCGCCGTGGGCCGCGATCACGTAGCTTCCCGGGGCCCTCAGAGCGGTTCCACTGGGCTGATCGGGCTTGATGACGCCAGTACCCCCCACTTCTCCCACCGACTCTCCACAACCCACCCGGTGTAAGGGGGAAGCCCGCCGTCGTCGTTACGAAGGTAGAACCAGCTGTCATACCAACGACGGTTGGATGATGCCAGCTGGGCTGGGATGTAGAGGTGCTGCCGGTCTTGGCGCACCTAAAGGGTGCAGCCGCCGGCCCTCAGCACCTTCCGAGCCCCCTTCGTTCTCGCCGACTTGGTGGAAAAAACTGCCCGAAACAAATGGAGCCACAGCTCCCAGTGGGGAGCGATCCCCAGGTACCCCTCGCAAATGGCGACGAAGATGGCCGCCTGTGCGATGGAGTTGGGGCTGAAGTTGTGGAGCTCCACGCCGTAGTAGTGCGGGAGCGCCCGCATGAACTGGTCCGCCGGCAAGCCGAGGCCTCGCTCGTGGAAGACGACGAAGCTCACCACGTAGCCATCACGTGGCCTCGGCTCCGACTCATTCCCCGGAGCAATCCACTCCGGCTCGTCAGAATCGGTGATCGGGCGGAGGAGACCGGCGTCCACCAGCGACTGCAGCTTCTCCACGGTGATGTCAGACCACTCCTAGGGATCCACCGGGAGAATGACAGGACCGCCAGCCATTGCGCGGTGGAGGACGCTGCTACGGCGGTAAATCTCTCTCTCTCGCCCTTCTTCTCCCGGCGCTTACGCTCTCAAAGAACGGCTTGAAGCGGCGAAAAGCAAATGCGTGCAAGGTAAGGAGGGAGGGCGAGGCTCTTTACGATTTATCAGGGTAAGATGAAACCATTGGGCGATTTAAATCGGGAAGTTTCCCTCAGATCCGGCGCATATAATCCAGATCCGATATCTCCGCCCACGTGCCCACCTTCTCCACATTTATCGCGCAGACGGTTATGTCCCATCCACTGACACCACATCACGCAGCAACGGCAGCTCCCGAGAAGACCGCCTCAAAAGATGCGCCGGGCGTTGTTAGCCGATGGAAGGGAAATACCCCCCAGCCGATTCCTTCCGAGCTAAGGAACCGGGCACCGAGCCCGCTACGGTCCAGAGGTTCGAAGGCTGGACCATTTATGGTCTCAACAGCTGCCTCAGGACGACAGAGTCAGGGACAACTATGGGCGAGCCCGTACATGGCCGAGGCCTAGGCAAGCGATTGCTTGGGATGCCCTAAGTCATGTCCGAGACCAGCAGGAGTTCTCTAAAGGGGATCCCACCGTAGGGAGGCACCGAGCCCCTAGGGCCAATCGAACGGCCCTGGCACCCGCTAGAGAAGTCTTAAGGTACTTTTTTGGAGCGCGTCTCTAGACCACTAGCCGACCCCTATCGAATGGGGCACGGGCCTCCACTCGGACTTACCCGATAAAAGCTCACCGGAAATGTCACCGCTCGCGCCCACCGAGGGTAGCCTGGCATGTTCCACCCCTCCTTCCGAGCGAAAAGGAAGCGCGAGGGTCGTACAAAAAGCTAGGGGAACTCCTGATCGCCCTCTCGCTCCGCGCGGAGGCTCGGGGGCTCTTCCTGCAACCTTGCCGAGACCCAGCGGCCTAGGCTCGCACGCGAAGGGCTCGGCAAACAACCCCTCCTTCCGAGCGAAAGGGATGCGTGAGGGTCGTACAAAAAGCCAGGGGACCTCCTGATCGCCCTCTCGCTACGTGTGGAGGCTCGGAGGCTCTTCCTACAAACCTTGCCGAGACCCAGCGGCCTAGGCTCGCAAGCGAAGGGCTCGGCAAACAACCCCTCCTTCCGAGCGAAAGGGATGCGCGAGGGTCGTACAAAAAGCCAAGGGACCTCCTGATTGCCCTCTCGCTACGTGCGGAGGCTTGGGGGCTCTTCCTGCAAACCTTGCCGAGACCCAGCGGCATAGGCTCGCACGCGAAGGGCTCGACAAACAACCCCTCCTTCCGAGCGAAAGGGATGCGCGAGGGTCATACAAAAGCCAAGGAACTCCCCGATTGCCCTCTCGCTTCGTCAGTGGAGGCTCGGGGCTCTTCCCGCAAACCTTGCCGAGAAGTACACCCCGAGGATCGTAAAAACACGACGAAAAAGGGCACCGAGCCCGCCACTGTCCAGAGGTTCAAGGTGGACCATTTATGGTCTTGACAAATACCTTAAGACGCAGAGTCGGGGACAACTATGGGCAAGCCATACATGGCCGAGGCCCGAACAAGCGATTGCTTGGGATGCCCTAAGTCGTGTCCGAGACCAAAGGAGTTCTCTAAAGGGGATCCCACCAGGGAGGCACCGAGCCCCTAGGGCCAATCGAACGGCCCCAGCACCCGCTAGAGAAGCCTTCTACGGTACTTTTTGGAGCGCGTCTACGGACCACTAGCCGACCCCTATCGAATGGGGCACGGGCCTCCACTCGGACTTACCCGATACAAGCTCACCGGAAATGTCATCGCTCGCACCCACCGAGGGTAGCCTGGCATGTTCCACCCCTCCTTCCAAGCGAAAAGGAAGCGCGAGGGTCATACAAAAAGCCAGGGGAACTCCTGATCGCCCTCTCGCTCCACGCGGAGGCTCGGGGGCTCTTCCTGCAACCTTGACGAGACCCAATGCCCTAGGCTCGCATAGCGAAGGGCTCGCAAACAACCTCTCCTTCCGAGCGAAAAGGAAGCGCGAGGGTCGTATAAAAAAGTCGGGGAACTCCTGATCGCCCTCTCACTCCGCGCGGAGGCTCGAGGGCTCTTCCTGCAGCCTTGACGCACGCAAGGGCTCGGCAGGCTCGGGTGCTCCTCCTGCACCCAAACAAGCGACCCGAGCTCGCTCTCATGGGTCAAGCAAATGCGATAGAGCGCCTTACTCAACGAAGAAAAAGCCCCTAAAGGAGTAAACTCACTCCTCTAGGGCCTCGGGGGCTACACCCGACGGGTGCGCTCGTGCGCACCCACCGGAATCAAAAGTATAAAGTAAACCCAACAAAAGCCACTGAGAAACGAAAGTCTCGAAAAAACCTCGGGGAGAGTATCCCACACTTCTGCCCGAGGCTCGGGGGCTACTGTCGGATACCAGAAAATGGGGTACCCCAAGCAAAGATCGAAGAACTGCTTAGACCCTAAAAACAGAACCAACGGAATGAACAAACGAGGTCTCGACCAAAATCTCCGATTCGCCCGAGACCCCGTCGCCGAGCCCCAGCGGAAGCAAACGATTCTCCGACTACTTGAGACCGCCTCGCCGAGGCCCCTCGTCGAGACCCCGCCCGGGGCCTCGGAAGAAGTGCCGATTCTCCGATTCGCGAGGCCGGCTCGACACCAGCCCGTGGCCGCTTCTTCAACCAAACCGCTCGACCAAACGTCGCATCCAAGCACCCAACCACTCCGGCCGGGCCGCACGATGGCACAAGACGGCGAGTGACCGGCCACTGACGCCGGTCGCGTCAACCCCCTGCCATCTGAGACGGCACAGAGCAGGGGTTACCGACCACTGTGCTGCCTGACTCCTGCACCAAGGACATCGCAACGTGGGGAGTCAGAACGGGTTCCTGTAGCCTCGGAATCAGCGGACCGACCACCCCGTCTAGCCCGAGCCCCCCCGATAGGGCATCGGATTCACTGATCTTACTACGCCTCGCCCGTTCGCCTCGCCCGAGACCCCCTCGGAAGGGCCTCGGACGAATCGGCCGCGCTCCGCCTCGCCCGAGGCCGGGCTCGTTCCACAACCTCGTCACCTCCGCCTCAAAAGTCTCTCTGGCAGGCTGTCACATCCGATTAATGCGCTCGGCCGCACCCACTACGTAAGCCACGATCGGCAGTGCGCTGCAACAGGAGCGACGGGACAACGGTCAGATCACCTTTTTTACCATCCCTACTGACAACACAGGTACCGTATCCTATAGGCGCACGTCTCGCACTATTCCGCCTGATGGCTGCTGAGACCCGCATCCGCACCTGGGTCACTTCTCAGGCCTCAGCACGACAGGCCTCGGCACGACCGGCTACGAAGGCCGCCGAGCCTCTGCAATCCACCAAAGTCAATAAATAAATGAGCAGCATGTTACTTGCAGTGAAGACCATACCGATTGGACATCTACGGGAACTCCCACGACAACGCCATGCTGCTCCAGGAATAAATACGTCATCGAATAGTCCTTGCTCCGCGTGTAGCTCTCTTATGTACTCCTGGTTTCCTCCCTGCGGCTATAAAAGGATGCAGCCAGGACCGTTTCTAGGACGACGGATAGAACCACAGATACTCGCACGAACAACACGCCTCGTTCTGTAATTTGATATCACCTCCCCTCACAGAGACCTGGGACGAACTCTCTCTCTCGCCTAGCTTGTAACCCCCTACTACGAGCACCCCGGTGCAAGGAATACAAGAACACCTTCTCAGACTAGACGTAGGGCATCCATTGCCCGAACCAGTATAAACCTTATGTCTCTTTGCATCTCCATCCGGAATTGGGAGCACGCAGCACAAATTCACTAGTCGATTAAGGACCCCCGGTTCCGAAACACCGACACTATCTTTATAGAAGAAGGAATAATCTGGAAGAGCATGGTATGTGAAGGTATGTAGAGACGTAAGACTTGAAGAGAAGAGGGACTGCGTGTCCACTCCAGTGATTCAAGAGAAACAAATTTCTCAATACCTGTTGATATTGTATGACTTACACAACACCTGTTGTTTGCTCTTCGGAAAAGATAAATAATGTAAACAAGGATCTTGTGATACAGGCACCTATAGAATCTATTGTCTCTTAGCAATGAAGAGCAACAACAGCCCCATATGAAAGTGCCAGTAGCTGAGGCCTCAGAAGGTCTCAAAAAATTAGTAAACTAGTTTTTTTTTCTAATGACTATGAAGTCTATGTTAGTGAAGAAATTCAAATGGAGGGTGATCCCACCTCATTTGAAGAAGTCATGAGAAGCGTTTACTTGTCTAAATAGCAAGAAGTTATGGAAGCTGAAATGAATTTGATGAATACCAATGATGTTTGGGACTTAGAAGAAATTTCTAATGGAGCCAAAATAATAGGTTGTGAATGGGTCTACAAGATAAAATGTGACTCCAAAGGAAATGTGGAAAAAAATATAAAACACGACTTATAGCAAAAGGCTTTACACAAAGAGAATAAATAGATTACAATGAGAGTTTTTTCTTCAGTCTTATACAAGGATTCTTTTAGAATTATAATGGCGTTAGTGACACATTATGATTTAGAGTTACATCAGATGGATGTAAAGACGACATTCCTCAACGAGAATTTGTATGAAAAACATTTACATATCATAACCGAAAGGTTTTGTCATGGAAGCAAAAGAACGTATGGGATGCCGCCTGCAGAAATCCATTTATGGGTTAAAACAAGTCTCTAGACAGTAGTATTTGAAGTTGATGAAACAATAAGAAAGTTTGGTTTTAAAGAGAATGAGGAGGACAATAGCGCTTATGCAAAAGTTCAAGAATGGAAAATTCATTTTCCACATCTTGTATATAGATGACATCCTACTCACTAGTAGTGATGTTAATCTATCATTGGAGAAGTTCTTGTCCTCAAGTTTCGATATGAATGATCTTGATGAAGGGTAATTGGTTCTAGGAATTGAAATTCACCGAAATAGAAGAAAAGGGGTATTAGGCCTATAGTATAGGCATACCTAGAAAAGATTCTAAAGTAATAAAGTATGCATGCGAGTAAACCTATGTCTGCTCCTATAGTCAAGGACAATAGATTTGGAAACTTTCAGTCTTCCAGGAACCGATATGAGATCGATCAAATAAACATGATTCTATATGCTTCAGCTGTTGGAAGCTTAATGAGTGTACAAGTAAGAACTTATCCTGACATAGCTCACGTATCCGGGATGTTTTGGTAGAAGTCCAGTCCAGATATAGATCACTGGAATGGAGTTAAGAATGTCTTGCAATTTTGTGAAGTATTGTAGGCCTCATGTTGAGTAAGATAGAACGAGTACTTTCAAATAGTTATGGGTACAAATATTAAACTTCGACTAGATGTGTAGTAAAATTCACAGTAGTAGCTAACACTCGCAGTTGGAGTTTTATTGTAGAAAAGCTCTAAAGAAACAGTTATGGTATCATCAATGATGCATATCTATAGTATAGCTTGTCATGAGGCTTCAGGAATAGGCAAAAGGTGGTTAAGGGAATTTGTACCCGGATTTAACAATGGTAGATAACAGCAATAACTATTTAAAGTAGTTAACTCTTATGACAATAGGTCAAGTGTGCTGTCAAACACATTGACATTAAGTTGTATGTTGTAAAGGAGAAAATCTAGAATTATTTTAAAAGCATTGAGCATATAAGTACCGAGCAAGTACTTACGGATCCGCTTACCAAAGGCTAACCACCCAGTGCATTCAGAGAACACACAGTCGACATGGGTTTATGGGAAAGCCTATAATTTCTGGATACTAAGGGTCTAGTTGAGAATCTATTTCAAAACAGAGAGGTGTATTATAGCTGTTAATCTAACGGTACTAACTGTTATGATGAGGCATGCTCTATGCACTAATCTGTGATGGAATGGAAAAGAAATAAAGTGAAATAAGTTTAAGTCATAAGGTGAGATAAAGGGGAAGAATGTTAGATTGATCTCCACCCGGCTCGGTCCAACGATCGAGTCGGACCCTGACTCGCGCCCTGATCGGGGGCGCCCAGCCATTCTTCTAGCTGGTGGGCCCCCGTCACACAGCGCTATGAATAGGAGGTGGGGGCTGAGGCTTGAGACACGAGGTTCACCGCGGCCATCAGTTCCCACCGATATCCTAACCCTAGTCCGATCGAGAGGGCGCGCTGTGAGCGACGGGAAGCACAGTCGACCGCGCTACCGTTCTTTGGATTCCACCACTCCACATTGCGTTGCCAATGCCATGGCGACTTCTTCCTCCTCTACCTCCTCTGCCAAGCCGAAGGTATGGGCCTCTCTCTCTCTAGGTTTCACATAGATGAACTATATGATGTTTATGCCAAATTAGTGAAGTCAACCCGCTAGATCTACTCCTAGTTGATCCTAAATTCTCTAACAGTTCAGAGCCTGCAAGTGCGGGTTGTAGCCAGCGCATTGGTCGGTGGCCTGGTTGATGAAGTGGGCGTACCAGTTGTGGTAGTGGTTGCTCCGCCACTCGGAGGCGTCGGAGTCTTGGAGTAGACCGGTGAAGGCGGTGGCGATGTCGCTGCCATTGCCTGCAGCCGCAGGGACGACGGTGCACATGTAGGGTTGTTTGAAGAGGGACGAGGAGCGGCGGTGCGCGGAGCTCACGGAAGTGGCGTCGGAAGGCGGGGGAGGAGCGGACGGCGCGGAGAACTGCGCGGCAGGCGAAAGCCGCGCGGGCGAGACTCGTAACGGCGGGGAGGTGCAGAAAGATTTCGAGGAGAAGGTCATCACTGAGCGCGGTTATGGTGGTGGTGGTGGGAGCGGGTGGCGGCGGCGGCGGCAGTGGAGGTGGCGAGTCGGCCATGGCTGTGACTGCGATCCTGTGAGGAGTGGCCGATTGGGGAATTTTATGGAACGGAACACTGGCTCCTGATGAAAACGCAAAAACACAGCGCTTACAGGCCGGCCCATGTAGTACAGGATCATACGTTTTTCTTTTGTTTTCCATTTTTACATGATTTCTTTTTGTTGTGTGTGTTCGATCGCAAAATAAATCACATACGCGACTGGCGGCAGGTACACGCCCACATCGCAGATCACCAAATTGTTTTCTAATAACGTTCTTCTCCTTTTCTTATCCTAGCACACATGGTTTATTTTCAATCGAAAAAAGGTCTACGCACGATATAGAAATGTGTTTATTTAGATAGTGTTTGGTTAAAGAGATGATTCTATTTTTCATAGTATTTATTGGACCGGTGGGATAGAGTCATCCCACCTAGAGAATATTCATGTCATATTTGGAATGAGTAACTTCAAGAGACTCTTTGTATCATTTCTAATGGTTAGAAATAGAGATTTTGATAAAAAAAAAATAACCTTCGACAGTTTCTCCTAGTTTGGCAAGATAGTAATCCTCTGTTCCGGATTTATCGCTAGCGAAAGCAAGAATGACTCTCTAGAGTGTGTACCAGATATAAAAAAGTTGTCGACGAGTGAAAAGATTTATTAAATGATTTTTATGCAAATGACTCCCCAAGTAATTATTTAGAGAGTAAGTTTTAGAAAGACTTCTAAAAATTCCAAAACATACTCCCAATCTAGATTTTTCTGGCAAGATTTTTAAAAAAAACTATTTCCAACAACTCCCTATCTTAACCCCCAATCTTTCCGCACTTGGGAAAACAATCCAATCGCGCGGATAAATACGTGTGTGTACCCTTCCGTCAATTTAAAGGTGGAAGGATGTGGGGAAGAATAAAATGTAGGACATGGTTCCTGATTCAAATATATAAGAGAGAAATAAAATATAAAATTGCTTAGGATGATTTTAAAATAGTCCAGGATTTCTGATACAAAATTGTCTTCTATATATATTTTATGGTCTAGATTTTGAAATATATTGGAGGAACCCAACAAATATGCTCCCAACTCTTTTTTAGCCTCTTGAAAACTCATTGATATACCAATTGCTTTTTTGAACTGTTGAAGATGCTCTTTAGATGCCATCTTGGTCGTGTTCTTATTTTGGGCTCAAGCTTGCTCTCTCTCTCTTTTCATTTGGTAGTAGTCATGCCGTTGATTTCAAAATCTATTTTTCTTTTGCTAGAAATGATTTTTTCTTTGCAAATATAGTGTTTCTTTTATACTAAAATAAACAATTATCCACAGCCTTGAAAAATGTTCCATCATGATTAAAAAAGTTTATTTTAAAGGAAAAATATTCCACCTAGTTAAAGGCTTAACTATTTTATTCGCAGAAAAAGGCTCAACTATTTGTAATTGTATAAGTCAAAAATAAGATGTTCATTATGCCATTTTTAACTAGCACATGCCATAATTTAAATTATTGTAGGACATATTTTTTAAAAACCATTTTGGTAAAAAAAACTGTATTAAGATATTCTATCTACTCCCAAATCAATCAACTTCTAGAGTTGTCTTAAGTCAATCTTGATAAGTTTAACTAGCTTTATAGAAAGGAGCATCAATATTTACGACAACAAATTAACATTATGAAAAGAGTTCAATGCACCAGAGGTCCATTAACTTGTGAGGAGGTTTCGGTTAGATCCATCAACTTCCAAAGTGGTTTTTTAGTCCATAAACTTTGTATGCCGTATCACTTAGGTTCATATCCTGCCACGCAGGCTTCTCATGCTGACGTGGACGGCTGACATGTCCTTTTGAAGCAGCTCTTAGCAATGCATTTTGTCAAACAGCTTGTGGGCGAGCGCCACTGCCTCGGCGCCGAAAAGCGTGCAGTACGCTGACGCCCAACCGCGCGCGTGCATCCTAAACCCCGTGACCATGCCGCCGCCACCGGAACCGTACATCCAGCCAATGTCTTAGCCCCACCTAGTCCGCTCCTCGTACGCGCAGCTGACGACGTGGATCGCCTCCCTGAGGAGAGAAGAAGCATCTGAGGCCGTGGACGAGTCGCCGCCACCAACGCCGTGCACTTGGCTCACGAACGCTGACGCGATGAACTCCGGTGAATGGCCGAAGTGCTGCTCCAACGCGTCGCGGTAGGAACGCAACCTCCGCCTTCTTCCTGCAATGCCAGCGGTTAGGACTCTGAGCAGGTGAGCACTGAGAAGGAATGAGAATTGCTAGCTTCCATCGACGTGCCTGCTTCGGTCAGCTCGTCGGTGTCCTCCGAGTCAAGCAGAGGCACGGTGGACATGGTCCTCCTCAACGCTCGCTTCTTCACCTTCCCGAACCGCCACCACCTGCTCCGGTGCACCGACGCGTCCTCATCGTCGTCTTCGGAGAACGCGGGATCGAACCTGTACAGCGCCTTCATGTTGAAGTAGCAGTCGGAGCCGACGTACACCGGGCCCTGGATGCCGTCCAGGCACTTCATGTCGATCTGAACCTCAGCGTGTGTCACAAAATCGGGTGTTGGTGTTACGCGACTCGGAGAGCAGTGGCGGACAGCGCTGCAGTGTGCAAGTAAAGCTTTGATCGCTTACGTCGAAGAAGACAGAGTCGCGAGTGGCATGCCGCTCGCCACCGTCGTCCTCGACGCTGATCCTCAGCCGAATCTGGGCGGCACGTCCCCGTTCCCGCCTCGTGGTCCATGAGGAAGCACATTGCCTCCCTCGGGGCGCCATTGCATGCGTAAGCGTCATGGTCGTGGTCGAGGTTGAGCACGTGACGAGCCGTTCGTCGGCCAGAGCGCGACACCCGTAGTCGCGAACAAACAACTCGAAAAACCATCGTAGGTTGCGGTGAAGAAACGGACCCACGACGGCGCCGTAGGCGTTGAGGCGCCCGACTTTCGTGTGATGTTTGGAACCCGGCTTCTTCTCCCGCGACACGTAGAAACGGTAGAGGCAGCTCGTTCCCCAGCGGCGTCGATCGTCGGGTGCCCAAGAAGAACCTGGACACCATGAATCAAACTCCATCGGATGTCTCGCTTCTGGCCGCACGTTGGGGTGAGGTGCACTATGCAAAGAGTCTTGAACTCTTGACCTGTATCATGGCAGGATGGTCTCTTGTGTTGTTCCCGGGCCACGGCGTGCCATCCGACATGACCCACCCGTCCTCCGGCACCTTCCTCGCCTTCGCGGCGAGGTAGTTCATCCTGACCTTCAGCTCCTCGTACGCCCTCTGCAACATAGCCAATTACTCACGATCACCTGGGGTCAATCTCTTCTGCTGACCTATGAGTGATGAGTGATCGATGACCTTCATGGCGCGGCGTTCCTTGACGAACGACGGCGCGGCCCTGTCCCTGAGGTAGTCGACGCCACGAGCAAAGTACAGCTCAGGCGCCCTCGGCTCCACGGTGTGACGCCGGCAGAACGGCACCCACCGCCGCGCGAACCCGGCGGCCTCGAACAGCATCATGTCGCGCCGTCGTCGGAGACGAGCGAGTAGTCGACCTCCAGCGGCGGGTAGTCCGCCCGCGAGCACCGACAGACCGTGGTTCGCCGTCGCCAGCCGAGGCTCGATGACGTACCGCGCCCGCCATTGCCACGAAACACGTCCACGCCGCCCAGCCAGCGACGACGGCTTTCGCCATCCTCGACGTCCCCGCTGTCGTCGTACCTTGATGCCACTGCCGAGGTGCGTCTCGCGGTTGGTCGGGGACAGCCGGGGAGTTGCTTGACGAAACCACGCGAGGGCGAGCCATGACTCATAGACGAAGCGCCAGAGCCGAGCTAGGGCAAGCTGCCACCCGGGTGCGTGACGCGGTACGGAAGAAGGCGCCGGAGTGCGTGGCGGTAGCGCGGACAGCTGTTTGACAAAATGCATTGCCAAGAGCCGCTTCAAAAGGACATGTCAAGCCGAGCCACGTCGGCGATGAGAAGCCAGCGTGGCGGATATGGACCTAAGTGATACGGCATACAAAGTTTATAGACCCAAAAAGCCACTTTGGAAGTTAATGGACCTAATCGAAACCTACTCACAAGTTAATGGACCTCTGGTGCATTTAACTCTTATGAAAATATATCTCATGGTATATTAATGATACTAGTTTGACGTCATAAATATTTATGCTCTTTTAATATATTTGGTCAAACTTAAAAAAGTTTAGCTTCCGACAAGCATAGAAGTCGATTTATTTGTGACCGAGGCATTAATGTAAAATAGAATGTGATAAGTATTTTTTATCACAATAAATACTCCTGCTAAATTTGTGATAGACTGGTAAGGCATGGCACTACATTTGGCCATTCTCCTCATCGCCTGCTAGCCAAGTGGTCAACACCTTCTGCCACCTGGTACCTACTGTGATTTCTGGTCACAGATATATATTCAATGCTTATAAAAATGTGTGCACATAAGTTGGTAGTAACTAATGATTTTTCTGCATCACAAATTCTAGTTGACAGTTGACACAAGTTGAAGCTAGTCTTTCTGTATAAAATCCTTCTGCCACCCATCCCCATCTCACTCACATACATAGGACCTGAGTGAGAACAAAATAATCCACCTTAAAAATGGCCATGGCAGCCGCCACCGCGACTGCCAGCATTTTGCTCTTTGCTCTCTTCTTCGCCGGAGCTCACGCCGAGCCGGCTGAGCTCCCATGCGCGCAACCCGCATGCAAGACGGTGGGCGGCGGGAGCCAGTTCTTCGACGTGCAGTTCTGCCTGGCGGCACTCGGCTCCGACGGCCGGAGCATCAGCCACTGCATGGACTACCAGGCCTACTCCGTCATCGCCGCTGACCTCCTCAAGGCCAACGTCACCGCCACGGCGGCCAAGATCGACGGCCTGCTCCGGGACAGCGGCGCCGGCGCCGGTGGCAGAGATGACGGTGGCGACGAGGCCACAGCGCGCTGCCTCCAGTCGTGCCAGGCGCTGTACGGCGGCACGGTGCGGAGGCAGCCCAGCTGCGCAGCCGCCGTCCGGGGCGTCAGGAAGGGCGAGGCGACGAGGTGCCTGGAGGAAGCCGCCGCCGCGGCCAAGCAGTGCGAGGACGGGTTCCGGAGGAGCAAGGTGGCGTCGCCGGTGACGGCGGAGAACCAGAACGCGTTCATGCTCGCCAAGCTCACCGTCGCGCTGCTCGGCGAGGTCTATGCTAATAAATGAAGAGGATTTCTTCGTAGTATATAGGGAGAAAATGTTGCTGTAGACTGCCGTTTTTTAGGGGAAAATCATAATAATAAAATGAGTGAAAAAAACTATTAATTGAAAATGGCGTGACACAATACAAAGCAAAGAAAACCTGATGTGATTTTTATTTACTGCATCATGTTATTACACAATACAAAGCCCTGTGTTCAAGATGCTAACAACAACCCCTGTAGCTGCTGGCATTTGCGTATCACACCTTTTATATATACTCCTAGTGTAGAGTACCTGCCACCAGCCTAGCTCACATCTCGGCGACAAGTTTGGACTGAGCCAGGGCGAGATCGAACGAGCTGAAGGAGTGAGGAGCTAGCGTGACCTGCATCTCCCCTGCAGCATTGCTCAGATCGCTCTTCACCGGCACAACCTGCAGCGCAATTGTTCACCGCCAGGTTTCGCATTCAGATGGGATATCAGTAAACACAAGATTGAAATCGAAAACAGAGCGCAAACATGCTTTGAGGCATGTGATCATTCAGACACAGGTAATAAGCACAAACAAGGGGGCAAATTTACCTTGGTTGGGTTACTGAAGGAGTTTTCGTCCATCACATTTGCTGATGTGAGAACAGTGGCGGTTGATCCCAGAGCGTTGATACTGGCCTGGAGTCCACTCGTGGAGATTGTCAGGGTCACAGCATCTGACCCAAAGTTTATAACCTGCACAGGAGCTTTCTGAGATCAATACAAGTTTGTAGTTCCCTCATATGCAGGATGTATGCAAGGAAATTGTTTTACTTGCCTTTACTCTTAGGAAGCTGTTCTCCGAGTCCTGCCATGTAATCGCAGACGCTGCGAGCGAACCAGAGTAGCTGGAGCTGATTGTAGTTGGATGTAACATAGCACCACTAGACTCGCGGAAAAGCGTCTGCATCCAGTAACTAGGAGTGCCATAATGTTGCCAGGAGTTGAAGACGATAGCGTCCGGGTTCCACCTGATTGATTTATCCCAACAGAACTATCACAATGTTGGATTGACAAGAACACAACGAGAAACAGTGGGAAAAGTGTAAGGCCATATGTACTAACGTTTGGTCATTGTTGTTTACGAACAGTGGCGCGTAACTTGCCATGTAAACAATGTCACTGCAAAGAAGAAAAACAAAGGTCATCAACTCACTGTAAAGGTTATCTTCGTAAAGAGACTAGAGCAGGCAGAATTCTGTCAGGTCATGTGACTCAACGAGCAAATATAACATCTAAAATTCATCTGCAAAGACTCGGGTTTGATCATCCAGTAACCTACAACTAACAATTTCAAAAAAGGAGAGATCACCTATTCTTCTCCAGTCCAGTAAGAAAAGCAGCTTCTGCTAATGAAGCAAGAAGACTTCCTCTACCTGCATCACCTCTCCAAACAGCGTACTCACTCACAAAAGCCTGCATTTGAATCATATCCAGAAGATATTTACTGTCAAAACAGAATATGGTGACGTCAATGTAACTAAGCAAGAAAATCAATGAAGTTCTTGACAGTCCCCAGAACATGGAAATAACATCACAGATCACATTGGCCCCACATATATGTGTTCCTCATTGTCAGTTAGGATCACAACTCACAACACCTAGAAGAATTGTATCCTCTCTATCTCTCTCAAGCGTTATGCACAAATATTCTACAAGAAAAAGAGGACTCATTTCATATTATCCTAAGAACATCCCAAGAGAAATGTCAAGAAATCCCAAATACAATGTAAATGACAATGTAAATGCTACTCATGAAAGAGGGCTTCTTCACAAGAATCTTCATTGTGAAATCGAAACTTACCTTGGGCCCACTACGAGATGTTCTGTCAAATGTGCTCTTCATGTTGAACAAAGTCTTAGAATCAGTATAGACCTAGAAAAAAGAAGCACCACTGAAATTTAAGAGAAGGCAAATAAATAATTAAACAGAACTGCAGGATGAAGACAGAAAACTGAGACAAATAGACTTGCAGCAAGAACTTTACATGGAAGTCATATAAATCAGCAGGATGATCAAGTGGTGTAGATGAACCATCGCAGTTTGAAATCATTTGAATGTCTGGGTAGGCCTGTCTTATAGCATTGTAGAACTTCAAGTAGTTACCTGATCAACAAAAAATGAGAATATCATGCCATGAAACAAAAAGTAGGTTACAACAGATTTTAGCAAGTATTTTCAATGTTAACTACCACTGGGAGATATGTTCAATTTAATTAAGTTTCTTTGCTAGTGAAGAGAGGTTGGTTAGAAACTGCCAAAGGATGCACAAAAATGTAGATGGTAAATTTACCGCGGTAAAATTTTTTCCCACAATCTTCATTTCCAATCGCAACGTATTTCACTGGGAATGGTTCAGGGTGCCCCATTGCAGCCCTAACAGAGCCCCATGTTGAATTTGCACTCCCCCTTGCAAATTCTATACTGTCCAATACATCCTGTAGAAAGACAAACAGTTCCATAAAGAAGAAGCTACAATTATGAGTATAAAAACTACATAAGTCTATGAAAGATATAAGGTATCTTATTGAGTTTGGTGCTATTCATATAAACATAAAAGGTTAGTTCATGGATAATCTTGGTAAAACCGAATGTAAAACTCAAGCAAGCATCATCTCTGCATGTGAAGTTGTGACCTGAATTAAAAAGTAAAGGATCAAGTCCACCATAATATAGTTTTCAGCATTCTTGAAAAAGAAATAACTTTATAATTATTCAAAACTAATAATATGTAACTGTTCTCATCATGGACAATAAAGTTTTTAATCTTGAGATATGCTAACTTACTCACAAAAAAATGAAATGCTATTATAACATCTAATGTTCTGATATACAATGGTAATTTGCACCCATTGTTGAGAAAGTATGATGCTTTAAATTTGTGAAGACTCTTCTGCCTCTATACCAAGAAATGTTTAGTATGCTAGAGAAATAACTACGGAGTCAAAAACATACCTTTACAAATGGAGTAATAGCAGCAGTATCAACTTCATCATTGTGGCTGACTCCTGAGTTACAAGAGGGAACTTTCTGTCAATTAAGAAGCCAACAGTGATAAAGGTTTAACAAACCTGAAAACAATTACCATTGTTGAATACCCAGATTGGCTCAGCATCCAGGTCCTCCGCAAGCTTTGATGTATTTTTCAGAGCTAATTGTTGTTAGTGAGGGCAACAACAGGGAAGGAAAGGTCGAATGGAAGCAGTTTAAACTGGCACCTGAAGAAATTCATAGTATCCAAGGCCATCATCAGTCCAGTAATGCCAAACATCCCCGAAGTGTCCAGGTCTCTCTTCCCATGGACCAATAGATTCTCTCCACCTAAAGGCATTTCTTAACCACTCACCTTCTACAAAGCAGCCTCCTACAATAGTATCATGCAATCTAGTCCATTATCTCTAAATGTATTAAGATATTGCAATATATCATATATGTCTTAGCATCAAGAACCTGAGTCTATCTAAATAAGAAAACACAGAGCATACCAGGAAATCTCAAGAATCGTGGTTTTAAATCCAAAATCATGGATATAAGTTCTGTGCGAAAGCCATGTCCCTGTGTGTATGCAGAGAAGCATTGTTGTTAAATACTCAGGTCAACCCTTGCATGACAAACATTGAGTAAACTAAACAGAAGAACCAACATATAAATTCAGCAAAACAGCCTATTGATCAGAAACATTTATTGGTGATTAGATTCATCAAACAAACCAAAGTAGTGAGCAGGATCTCTACTATTCCTGCTCTTAAAATATTGTTGCCAAGTGGCTGCCACTTGCACATGATCGAGGTAACCAGCCCAAGATTTCATGGAAATGTGACATAATTATTGTATTTCTGAAAATAAATATTAGTTATTAATATTTCATACAGGTGTTTTATTGTTCTTATTTGTGTCTTCCACTATCGGAATCAAGAACAACAATGTAAAATACCTTGTATGTGTCTTCAGGCATGAGTGATACTTGATCAAACCAGACAACTACTTTCTTGTTAGCTGTTATTTGAAGCCTTGAGGTTCTATTGGTTCCTTTAGCAACCAACTTTTGCTCCACTTTTGTCCAATTTGATTCGCCGGAAACTCTGCAGCAGTGCAATCCTTTCAGATATCGTGAGCAACCAAATATTGACACTTGTCCTGATACCGAGAAAAAGATACTAACGTTATTGTAGCTGAAGCCAGATTTTGCAACCCATCAGAGCTTGTTAGTGAAACTGTCAAGTCGGTTGCTTCTGGTGACTTAACATACATAACAAGATTGTAGGCCTTTCCATCTTCTATGTTCTGTAAGTTGAAAAAGGTAACATTATACAAAACATAAAAGTGGAAAAGGTAGGAAAAAAGAGCATGTACTGCAGATCTGTCTAATATCAGAACCTGAAAAGTAACACTACCAGAACAATCCAAATAAAACAGTGGAGCTCTGACTGTTGTAATTCCTAACTCTGCTTCTACAGCTATATTGCTACTTTGCTTTTGGATATTGGCATTGCTAGTTACTTATGAAGTTATGATTAAACCAAATCCCGCAGCATCATTGCATTGCGCAATAACAAATATCATATAGATTATTGACATTAACTAAATAGTTTTTACGAAATTATCCTTTTGTCATACTGATCTGAACAGGCAACATATGATAAAAGTCATACCATGCCCCAGAACCCCGGGTTGTAAATACCAACACCACCAGTAGGACAGTTATCGCAAAGGACCTCCATCCTCAGAGCAATGATGTTTCGACTGAAACATGATGTCCGATCAGTCTCCACATATATAGAAGAGTCATCTCCAATGATGGACCATGGGTCAATGTTTGATGGAGTATGGAGGCCTCCAGCTTCAAACCCTGCAGCATAAATGCAGACGCTGTTTATGCATAAATCCAGGCTCGATATTTGGCAGAAGCTTCTGAAGGAAAAGGCCTATTATGATCTATTCAAGCTTGTCCTCAGAATAATTTTTGTATTTATCGTTTTCAGAATCTTTTAGAGTTACGCTCAAAACAAGGACATGTAAAATCAGGCATGGCTCAATTACCTCTGTTGCTAACAAGTTCAGCCCATATGCCACCAGCTCCTGCATGGTTGATCTCCTACAGTAACAGCAACCTTGTTATGCGAGAACACAGTAATGGAACACGGAGTGCATTTGGATTATTCCAGTTACATGTGATAAATCTTTTAGCAGATCAATAAGGCCGTTGTGTACCAAGAAATCACCGCCTCACCTCAAAGAATATTCCAAATAGTGTATCAGGGATCTTCTGAGCAAGCTGTGGCGAGGCATCGACCGCGAGGGTCACCGTCTGGGTGGCCTCTAATTCTGATGCCAGGCATTTGCAGCCTAAGCCGAGCAGAAACAAGAAACAGAGGATGGCACGAGGGACCGCATCCTTGCTGGTACCCATACGCTTCCACTTGTCAACTCTAGTTGAGCAGGTGTGTCTACCGAACACTTGAGAGAAGAAGGCAGATATAATCATAGGACATTAGAGTTAGGTGGAAACCGATAAGCACAAGCAACTCGAGTCTTGACACGTTCATCAGATTAGAAAACCGCTGCACCGCTATATATTACACACATATGCAATAACTACTAGATAGATGCCAGAACATTACACGTTTAAGCTACACCAGCACTCATCTGTGCGACTGAAATTAGAATGACGCTTATTGTTTCGTCATGCAGGAGATGTGCAGGCTGCAGGCACTTGGAATAAAAAAGAAGAAGAGCTGCCTTTATTTAAAACGGTGTAATTATTTCACCAGACAAAGCACAACTACGCAAAGATTAAGCATTTAGCAAAATTCTCCTGAGCTGGGCATTCCATCAAACAAGTCGTGAGCCCCAAATCCGAATACAAAAAATAGGAGGAACACGAAAGACAGGGTCTTTAGAGGGTTTCTCACCATGCATCCACCATCCGAAGGAAGATGCGAGCTCCCAGGCTGCGAGTGCAGGGCAGGGCGTAGGAGGAGGAGAGCCCGGGAGGCGTGCCCGCTCGCGCTTAAGTAGAGAAGGGCAGAGGAAGCGGTTAGCAGTGGCTTTGAAGGCAGGGAAGTGTGCCTGCGGCTGCGGGCTACGGAAGCCACGCAAGCGGTGTGTGCGGGGCGTGCGTCGGATTCTGATCGGGTCACGCCGCGGCGACGGACGGGGACGGCCGGACGGGGAAAAAAAGCGCCCAGGTCGCGGCGCGGCGCGGCCGCAGTTGCTTGCCGGAGCGGGCCACTTCGTTCGGCGGTGGCTGTCCTGTCTGTCGCCCGCGCGCGCCCACGGGCACGTGGGGCCCACCCCGCGCGTGACCTATGCTGTCAGAGTGTATATATTTGTTCACAGGCGCTAGTGGTACTGTTTATATTTTCGTTGATAATCATCGAAACGAGTAGTCGTCGAGTCGTCGTTAAGAAGGGTTTTGGCCTATTGCTTTACTTCTTTAAAAATAAAATAATTACATCATTGCATATATGAGATATGCTACCAAAACTGAATAAGCAAAAAACATATAAAACAGTTAATGTTAGATCAAATTATAGGAGAATGTGGCGGCCAAACAAATAGTACAACGTAGATGTTTGTTTGTGATAGGTTATAAATAGTAACTGTATTCAGTGGAAGATGACTTAGTATTTCTTAGGGAATAATGTGACACTAATGGAGTATGATACGTGCGATAACTTACATGTAGAGATCGGAAATAGTGAGGTTTGCTTTTATAAAAGACAATGACGAGCATATTTATAATTTACTGATATTGGTTTTGTTCATTAATAATCATAGAAAAGAGTCATCGTCGTCCCCGGAAGGACTTGTCCTGTTTGAGTCAATTAGTAGCCAATAATAATTAGTTAGCTAACACAGAGTTAGTTTCGAGATAAAATTAGCTGGCTAACATCAATTCACTTGCCTACCCATTCTTTCTAAGTCAAATTATCTTAAGTTTGACCAATTTTATAGAAAAGTGTAACAGCATCTGTGACACCAAATAAATATATTTCATGGTATATCTAGTGATATTAATCTGACGCTATAAATATTGGTGCTCTTTTCTATGAATTTGATAAAACTTTCAAATAGTTTAACTTAGGACATTTTTATAAATTGATTTAATTAGGAACGAAGAAAGGAAATATTAGTTTATACAAAATCTAAACTGGCTCAGCTTAATTTGCAGTGCAAATTAAATAAGTGGCACATGGCTAGTAGTGAGTGGGGTTGTACCTGCTAGCCAAAAAGCCAAAAAGTATGAAAGTGTCAACAAAACTATATGATCATTTTCCATCTCCCACGTTACTTTTTTATGTTGCATCGCACACATGGATGTTTTACTAATCTAGGAAAAAATGCAAGAGCACTTTATATCCTAGATCCAATAGGAATCTAGCCAAAAGCAACGACACTTTATGTCCTATTCAACAGTACGTACATGCACCTCACACAGATTGCAAGAAATATTGAAATGAAATAGGAAAACAAGCAAATAGGGGAAAAAAAAAGGAACACATCTCGAGCTGGAGCGACTCTAAGGGTGAGTGGTTGTACTAAGGGATGCTTGGTTGGAAAGAATACTCATTATAATTATCTCATGGGTCAATTTGTCAAAGTTGGTGGAAAGAATACTCATTATAATTAACTTATCATGAATGAGGTGACGATGAATCAACTGCTCAATTCCAAATTTGTATTCTCATCTATATTCAAGAGTGTTTGCAAGGGTAGGATTAGTATTTACTCTGTACTTTATTTTTTTATAAAAATTGGGATACGTGCACGGCCAATAAATGAATTGTAAAGGATTGTATACAGTAGGCACCCAACGATCAAAGGGATCTAATAGGAATACTACATATAGGAACGTCTCCATCGGGTTTACGTCATCGAGTTTCACTTGGTGAAGCAAGCACTCAACACAAGAGATAGACGCACGGCAGCATCTATATTCAGGAGCACGCATGCACGCGTGCACTCCGACGAGTGAGCGCGGATGGAAGGGAATAATTCGGCGTTTTGCTGTCCATCATCATACTCATCACACTACTACATGGTGTGTACAAATGCCAATGCGTGACGCGATGGGCTTGCTTGTTGCTGCTGCATGCTTAGCGCCAAACATACGCAATGTATATAGTGCGTGCGATGCGAGCACCGTCGTCCGTCAGTCAGTCGATCTCGGTTCAACCGTAAGTGGACTACTCCGATCCAGCAGGGTAGTAGCCACGCCGCGCGTCGTCATCATTTCGGATCCTCGATCGACCGCATCGCATCGCATCGCAATCATAGCGATCCGATCCGGCCGTTTGCGTCGTCGTGGGGAGCGCGCGCACGCACGTGCATCACTACTGTAGGTTGTACTACTATTTGGTTTTATTTTAAGAAGAGAAGAGTAACAGCAGTACAATTTAGACACAATTTGGACATATATAAGAGTTCTGATTGCTTTACAGTGAGGCTAGCGCCCGAAATTTTGGACGGGGACTGCCCCGCTCCTGCTGCGTCTGCCCGTGCCCTCGCATACGGATGCCCCTGTGCTCACCCGCACTGCTGCTTCTTCACATGGGGATGCGCCGCTCCGCTTCCCACGCCTACGTGCGCCCACGCGGGGGCCGCATCTCGATCTATGCCCGAAACACTTGCAACGTGCGTCAAAAATAGTTGAAACACTTACAATGCCTGAAACATCAGGAAAACACACGTGTAGCCATTGCAAAACATATGTAACATCCAAATGAAATACCTTGCAACATATATGTGTGAAACATACGCAACATCCAGATAAAAACACTTGCAACATACGTCTCAAAAGGCTGAAACATTTAGAACAATACAATTGCAACATACGTGTATAGCCATGGCAACATATGCAACATCCACATGAAACACTTGCAACATGCATATGAAACACTTGAAACATATGCTTGCAACGTGCGCTTTCAGCGTAACATCTTCTTATTGCTTGGACGAATCGAGGCTCGTCGACACGGAGCTCAACACTAGCACGATGCTCGATGCCACAGAGGTTGCTAGTTTGGAGAGCTTAGCGACGATGCGATGATCGATGTCGGCAACGCGGAGCTTGCCGGCAGCGTGGAGCTCGCCGGCAACACGGGGCTCTCCCGCGGTAGCACGCGTGGAGCTTGTCACCGGTGCGCAGAGATAGGGTGGGGGTATGGCCGTGACACGTGCAGGACGGGTGGCTGCGCAAGTTCGAGACCGAGCAGAGATGCACAGGCTCCACGGCATCCTTCCTCTCCCCGTTGCTTTGAATGGAGAGATGGAGGAGAGAGAGAAGCGAGATGAAAGAGGATAAGTCTGACCACCTGACGAGAGTAGATATTTATGTGGTGGAAAAAATATGTGGACTATGTGAGGCCATGTTGCGCCGGTCATCCAGGCGCGGGAGGGACGTCCGCAGAGCATTACTGATTGGTTTACTCCGGTATATAATGTCATGACCCAGAACGTTTATAGGAGTAAGAATAACAACAACAAAATACATGGACCACGTGAGACCACGTAGCTAGCGTCGGCCGTCCACGCGCGGAATAGACGTCCGCGGTGGAGCATTACCGATTGATTTACTCCGATCTATAATGTCATGACCCCCAACATTTATAGGAGTAAGAATAACTTCGTCCGGTTGTGGCACGAAGTATAATTCAAAGGAAAGTTTTCCTTTTCTTATCTGCCACTAAAATTTTTCTTGGTTCACTATCTATCACTAAAAGCTTTTGAGCGTCCTACCTGCCATCCACCTTAACTTTTTTTATCCTATCCGCCACTTCCGTCTACTTTGGGCCCATATGACAGTGTGGTTGGCTTCTTATATAGGAAAAGTCGAAACTCTTAAACTCCGATTGGAGATGGCGGCAAATGGGAGGCTCGACTGGGCGGCGCTAGGGGCGGCAGAGGGGCAACATGACTCTATGGCGCAACAGGCAACAGCCGTGGTACGGCGTGGCTCAGCAGTGTCATGGCAGAGGGGCGGCTCGGCGAGCACTAGCAGGTGATGTGGCGTGGTTGGCCACACGAAGGGGTGGCTCGGTGGGTCGAGCTCGAGCATCTGGGCAGAGGGGGTGGCATGGCGAACCAGGCACCTGGACGGAGCAACGGGCGTGATGACATGAGAACATAAGCCCAAGCAAAATGCAATGACTCATGTCCTCCTCCGACAAATCGTTCTGATTAAGATGAAGCACTTTCAATTGCTTTGCTAAAATCCGGGCCTCCGCCAGTTCTTCAATAATCTTATAAGACGAGTAACAGTTTATCGATGAACTTCCACACTTCTTCTTTGTGGAGCAGACATGACACAACTCCGTTAATTGGTTATTTTCTGAAAGTAGCAGAATTACAGAAGATTGTTAAGCGTGTTCGGATGGTGCTATGCACAATAGATTTCGGATGTTTCCGGATGATTCAATAGTATTCTAAGCTGAAACAAGCTGAAATAAGCCAGGAAGTGACCAGCCGAACGCGGCGCATCTAACTTAATGTAGAGACATGCATATCTCCTCTAATACTACATTACGCGAGTTTGTGTTTGCAAACCAATTTTCAAATAAAATGTACTAATGTCCGCTTTACTTCTAAAAATATAATAAATCACGCGAAGTCACAAATTATCATTTTTTTATATAACAGATTATAATGTTGATCTAAGTGGTAAGCAAAGAACCCATATAAGGTTTTATAAGAGGAAGGACATCAGGTAACATGGTCATTTTCAGTCCCACTTAACATAAAAATCTTGACGGAAGTGGCAAATAGGACAAGAAAGTTAAAGTGGATGACAGATAGAGGAGTCAAAAAATATAGCTGTAGATAGGGAAGCAAGAAAACTTTTAGGCCTTGTTTGATACATATGTATTCATCTCAATCTATACGTATTGAGTGGATTGGAGTGGAATTAAACTAAATTATATTCCAATTTACTCCAACACATGTGGATTGAAGTGGATACACGTGAGGATAAGAAATTTTATCAGTTCCAAAAGGTATTGGAACAAATAAGGTAAAAGCTATATGTTTCGTCGCATGTACGAACATGTCTACTAGTATAGGATAAGAGTAGGATAAAAACTCAAATGTTCTACAATATTCTAGAAATAAAATATGTTTGTAACTCTTTTTGACCCCAAAATTAATGAGGGGTTGATAGACAGCTAGTTTTTGTCTCCAACTGTTCCAGAAAGCAGCTGCAGCCTGTTCGCTTGCTCGTAAACGATCGTAAATTTCTAGCCGGGAACAGTGTTTTTCTCTCACACCAAACCAGCCAGCAGTAAATAATCCACGATACGATACGGCCTCCCGAACAGGCTGCTAGTCCATTACTAGACGACAAACCCTAACCTTAATAACACGACTGATGGCTGACAGTAATAATAAGATATTAAAAATTCGGAAGCCACACTGCCCTTCGATCTTGATCGAGAGTCGAGACAAATAAAAAAAAGTTGCGCGATATGAAAAAAAAAACAAAAATCTATCAAAAAAAAGGAAAAACAAAAAGAAAATCTATCAAAGCCAGGTTTCGATCCTGGGACCTGTGGGTTATGGGCCCACCACGCTTCCGCTGCGCCACTTTGATGCTTGTGTTCAACATGATTGCTAAATTTTTTATATCCTATAATCCTGCACCACAAATTAAACCTCAGCCAGAATAGATGAAGCATAAGAGCGAAAGGAATGACTCTGTTGGTCCGTACTCTCATTCCTCAGAGAACTAATACTCAGGTTCAATATTCAGCTGTGAAGTTAAATGTAATGGTCGCCAAAAGTTGTGATGGTAGTCTGGTAAGTACTGGCTTACAGTTGGGTAAACATATCATCACCCAACATAACAATGCGAGCAGACACAACTCCAGTGAATATATATCACTTTTGTTTCAGAGAACCGAGCGCGTGCTTGGGTAGTTCGCCGAGCCAGGTGCGTACGCAACCGTCGCGAGTCCCCAAAATAATTTTGTACGACCTCTCACACGTGGAGCCACAAAAGGTGTAGGTGTAGTTGTAGCCTTGTAGGTTTGTTTGTGTACAAGTTGTGTGTGTGAGAGAGAGAGAGAGAGGTGTGTGTTGGAATGTTAGTACACGAACATATATTTTAGTTGTATCTAGATGAGAGACGTAAAAAAAAGAAATATATTGCACCATAAAGATATCCTCGATTATTATCAATTCAAAATCCCACCTATATATAAAATGGTTCAATCAAGTGAGACTGTATGTTAATTGCTAGGAGATTGCCCAAAGATGGACATGCATGCATATGTTTTTTTTGTTCTCGATCGCTTCCTTTAAACTTAATTAACGTGCGCGTGTGCACGACCAGTTGCACGTAACAACTAATAACAGAAGAATAATGTGGAGGATTATCTTGTACTTTTAATATAGTACCCACATGTCAATGTACAGTCGATGATACAATGTGTCAGAATATACGTTGTGGGCGCGCATAGTATAAATTAATGGGTGAGCAGAGCCCCAAAACTTAATATCTACTTTTTCTTTTTGAGATTAAAATAAAATCTGACGACTACTTGTATTTCTATGTGCCGGGTTTGTCAACACATTTTTATAAAGAAAAAGTGAAGAAACCTCCAAGTGACTGCGCAACATCTCAGAAATGTGAAAAATTTAGTAGAGTGAGGTTCAACTGAGAATATGCGGAGACTCTAGTTTTGAGCTTCCTTGTGTTGTTCAGACTAAAGAATCACTACTATTCTTGAACTCTGAAACCATATCAGAATGAGCTTAATTAATTTTACAAGAAAATAGTTGACACAATGCATTCTTTGATGTCTTTCTTTGCATATATTAAATTATGTGAAGATCTTTTAAGAAGTACCAAATCAGTTAGAACTATTCTAGATTTATCCACTATTCCTACAATTCAACCATACTTTAGTAAAGCAGTGGGTTTTACTGAGTTTAATGAAGGTTCATGAAACCTTGTAGCCCAGCCCCATTCATCAACCTCCTTAGCCTTCCTCTTTACTTTCTTTGAGCTCGCTCCACTATAAAGCCTTAAATGTAAAATCACAAGGTGTCTCAGTCAGAGCAACTGCGGTTTATGAGAATGCTACTTTGTAAACCGTACTCCATGTGGAATGATGGTGATTTGTGTTTCTTGTTTCCTTCTGTATTTCTTTGCTGCTGAAATAAATGAAATCAGTACTATTGCTTATTCAGTTGTCTTTTGTTTTAGGGTAGAAGCCAAGATACTAATAAATTTCTAACCTGTTGGGTTGGACGACCGCTTGTAAAAGCAGCAGTTGTTGGCTATGAGCACAGTGAGTCTGTGAGAGAAAGAGCAGCTGCCGTCGCTGCAAGAATCAACTACCAAACAGCCTAGAATGTGACAATGCCAATCTGGAATATGCTAGTTGCCAAAATTGCTTGTTAGGCGTACCTTGCATGGATTAGCAGAAATCAGCCTAGAATGTGACAGATTAGCAACTTTCTGTCAATCGTGTAGGTACCTAATGAAAATTCCAGTAATTCCAAAGTTTGATTGTTCTGTTCGTGGAAATTTACCATTCTTAGAGGTAGATACATTTCAGTTCACACTGCTAGAGCTAGTAGCGTCTAATTTGTTATGTGGAATTTTAATTTGTTTAATGTTGTTGATGGATAGAGGCGGAAATGTCGGATCTTGAGTCTTTGCTGGAGTACAATGAAATTATTAGAAAGATGTTTGTTAATAAAGAAGAAGGATTTCAGTTTTATAACAACTACGGTTTTGGAAAATGATTTAGTATGAGAAGAAGCTATTGTGAGTGGGACCATGGCCACAATGAGATGACCCTTTGGAAGTTCGTTTATAGTCGTGAAGGCTTCCGTGAAGAGAAGCAACAGAAGAGGACGATTAAGAAGCGGAAGCCGCAGAATATTACTCACGTTGGATGCCTTGCTAAATTTGTGATTGCCCAAAGATGGACATGCATGCATATGTTTTTTTTGTTCTCGATCGCTTCCTTTAAACTTAATTAACGTGCGCGTGTGCACGACCTGTTGCACGTAACAACTAATAACAGAAGAATAATGTGGAGGATTATCTTGTACTTTTAATTAATATAATATAGTTTCCACATGTCAACGTACAGTCCACGATACAATGTCTTAGAATATATGTTCTGGCCGGTTCGTAGGTTAGTTTTTGGCTGATAAATTCGGCTGGTGCTGGTTCGTTGTGAGAGAAAAATACTATTGTCTGGCTGATAAGTCCTGGTTGAAACCAATAAACGAACGGCGGGTCGTGGGCGCACATAGTAGAAATTAATGGGTGAGCATAGCCCCAAAACTAATATCTACTTTTTCTTTTTGAGATTAAAATAAAAATCTGACGACTACTTATGTTTATGATCCGATATTGGAAGTGTTTTCTTTTTCTTGCGGCCCAAGTGGCCAAGTCTCGTATGCACGTATATCGTCATGGGCCGAGGTTACCTATGGGCTATTGGCGGCCCCAGTGGCTGATGTGTTGCACCGAATTGATACCCCTTGTTTTCGTGAGGGCAACGATAGAGCATAGACTAGAATTCATACCTGGTGCCATGGACGGTCTAGACGTACCCTCAAACCCTCGACAAACCAAACTAGCTTTCTTCCTAATACCATTACCTTAATGTACAGTTAAGATAATATATTAGTAATACCTATTATTAATGTCTTTGGGAGCATTTAGTTCCCGTGGGCAGACTCAACTTGCCATCTTGCATCAGGGCTTGAGATTTCCGGCTTCTATTTGCCAAAGCGAGCAATCAAATTTAAATTAGGTCGCTGTCATGAGCAAGGGCAGATATATATAGTGAAATACTACGGTGAGGTATATATCCGATCGCGGAGGCAACGTCACCTGGACAAACAGATAAGAATTTAGCTATATAAGGCGGTGAACTATATGTCGAATTGAATGATATCCATTCGTCTCGTGTTATTACTGAAATATCGGTTGACCGAAACTGCATCGCTGTCGAAATGGTATCACGGTGTCCTTTTCCAGAATTTGACAAGGTCATCTTATCGTTTCCTATCCTAGTATTAACTGTGGGTATGTATCGTCGTCCCAATACGTACCTTAAGCCTATTAGCGGTTTCCACGCCGTTGACTGTATTAGCCGGCTGCTACACACCAGACTGCTGTATGAGCTCACACAACAAATCAGCGTTATTATTGGTGATAGATTTCTAAATGCATGGTTCCAGATCAGCAGATGGACAAAAACTTGTTATAACACAACAATAGATACAGTCTGAAGGGTGGACACAAGCAAGTCACAGGAGAATCTGATGGATGCCTACAGAAATAATTAATATTACATGTCTTAAGATCAAATATCGACAACGTCAGCGTAATTCAAAACAAAGAATTGCAGCGGTTGCTTTCGGCTCTTTCGATTGCCTATATATACAACTCCATCCGTGTCGCAGAACCGACCAATTTATAAGAATACAAGTACAATGGCAATCCGCAAGCGGTCGCATTGTCATACTTGAACCCATATAAACCCGGTAGTCCGTCGAGTACCACGACGGGTCTCGATAAACGATTTACAACAACCAAGATCGTACATGATTCAACATACATGCCACATATTACATAAAGTTCACAGATACTTTTCGTCATCGATCAGTCTTAATAAAAGTTATTACAAACTGAGTTTGATAAGTAAAGCGGAAGCAAATAAGTTCGAAGATAAAGTTTCCAACATAGTTTGATACAGTGCCAAGCTAGATCATGGTCCACAAAAGCAAGGATAGGAATTACTAAAGAAGCCTGCCCAAGGCTTACTCCTCATCCACAGCGGGATAGAAGCAACTCTTGCAATAACCATGATACACAGTGCCATCTGCAACAATGGGAAAATAAACCCTGAGTACGAGAAGGTACTCAGCTAGACTTACCCGTCATGAACCAGAAATAAAATGACTCCAAGGATTATGCAAGGCTGTATAAGTGGACGTAACTTGACAACATTTTGCGAAAAAGGCAATTGATCCGTTGTACCATTATGATTCCCTTACCAAGTTAATTATAACTATCTAGTTCTAGATTAGCAACTATCCTGTGCCAAACATGTGGTATATCATTTAGAAGCATACAATAGTAACCATAGCAGGTATTGTAATTCCATTTTCATCCGAACCATCATGTTCCATAATACGATTACTACGATGTTGGAACTAGCCAAGTTTCTCACTATCCGGGAGAGGCGGCGATTCAATCGATTTCAACCAATTGAAATTTATTCCTAACACAAACCCAGTCTACCGACCACGATAGCCTTAGGTCACCTTTGGTACAACTCCGGTACATATTTCGCGGGTCCGTACTGCGCCGCACAATCTGGAACACCAGATGCCAGGATGTTCAGGCCAAACCTGCCCTTGGGCTCAGTCTGATCGTTCCCCAGAAGGAGCGCACAACAGAACGATTCCCGGCCTGAGTTGAATTACTCGGCTTCACGGTCGGAACGAATTATCCGGCCAGCTAAGTGAGAGGCATGTGTTCAATCTTGTCAGAAGTTCCAACAACGGTACGGTCCTTGATCGACACAGACGGGGATAGATTCACACCCAAGACCTCCATGTCTTGTTGCTTCTCTATCGACATCCCGCCCGGTCTCCATTTACATTAACCATGGTTCTTTTCCACGATAGCAATTATAACCAACCGTGCTCCGGTATCCACCTATATCTCGTAGGTGACAGGAAATCACCCGACTTCTACCGGTCTAAGCATGGCTAAGCATATATTCGATCCTGGACCTATACCGGTTAAAGGTGTAATATCTGGACAAGGAATATACATGCATCAAGTGGTTTCATTCAACTCTTATAACCTAATGCAGCAATCATAAGTACTTAAGTAAACATTTATAAATTACTGGGAGACTTATAATGCTCCGGGGCTTGCCTCGCAGAAAGGAAGTAGGGCGGTGGTCAGGGCACTCCGGAAGCTCTTCAGGGTTCTGCTCCACGCCTTCGGGAGCTGCGGCTTGCGGATCCTCCTTCGGGTTCCCTTCCTCTGCTTCTTCGAATTCCAGCAACGTGATCTCTTCCTCCGATCCTAGATGCATGAGTATGGTATAAGTATTACGAATGCATACATGTTAACCAGTGCATCACGTTGTTTGAGTAGGTGCATATCTCTTCTCGATTACCACTTAACTACTTCTACAATGCATCGACTATGCCACAAACAGTAGCTACTTGTTTCACTCATAATTGGAGTTCTACAAATCCAAAAACAGTGATCCAGGACTTTCTGGAAAGCTTATCAAATTCTCTACAACTTTGTTATTAACCATTTTTACAGTACACATCAGTTTTAACATGCAACTCATCACACTCTAGAATTTGTCCAGAAACTATTCCAATTCGCATTATAAAGTAACAATACCTCTACTTCATATAAGTATTTAAAGTCTTATCATACAAAGCCTACCAACAGTTTAAGCATACCAAATACATTTAATAAAATATAATGGTGAAGCCCAAACTATTTATTTAAATTGCCTTTATTATTTTATTTAGATATCTAGGTTAAATAATAAATATATATCAGATGTGCTTCATAAATTCTCAAAAATTTACAGAGCCTTACTAATGCTATCAAAGGACTACTATAAAAATTTCATGTCATTTTACTAAGTAGAACATTCTATACAAAAATGACAAGGCAGCAAGGCTTGAAATAGCATAAATGGAAAATCCTATTGAAAAGTGTCAAGAAACAGATTTCATATTTTTCTTAGCATCCATATGGTACTAGGATTACCTCCAACAAATTTCATGAATTTTGGACTCATACTTAATTTATGAAAATTCATGCAAGGATTAACTAGTCATAAAAGAAAAATCTATAACTCTAAATCTACCCATGCACTGGTCCCCAAATTTTTACCAGGGCTCACATATGCTAAGATTAGCTCACCACAAAAATTTCATAATTTTTGGAGCACAGGAACTCTAGATATAAAATAAACAAATTTGAATGCATTCAAAAGCACATTTCCAATCCCTATTTAAATCTCCAAAAATTTCTACTGTACAAGTCAAGAACATATTTTTCTTAAATACTACACTTCCTAAGGAACACTCACAATTTATTTCAAAATTTTAGGAGCTACTAAACTGAAGATACAAAAAATAACAAAACACACTTGAATCTGGAATTTTTGAACTGGCCTATTCTACTTCTATCGCTGACCGGTGGGACCCGTCGGTCGAGGACCCCATGTCGTTGAAGCGGAACAGAGCAGCGGCGTGGGATCAACGCGGAACGGCGGAGCTCGCCCGACGGCGAGGTTGCCGGCGGTGACATCTACACCAGTGTGTTCTACTCGACATTATTGCACACACAACCATCTACTTGGTGGGGCCGCTCGTCGATGCTAGCAACGGCGGCGGCGCTCATGGCGGAGCGGTGGTGCGGGACGACGACGCTACGCCGGTGGAGGCCACGGCGAAGTCAAGTGACGCACTCTACAGGACTACGGAGACTCTCTGACGATGGCTACGCGACCAAGACGGCTAGAGCTGCTGCCCGACGAAGCTGCAGCCACGCAGCGATGCCATGGCGGAGCTCTCCGGCGAAAACAAACCCGTGACGCCAGCCACGCTGAACGCGCGGCTTACCAAAGGCGAAATCGTGGGCGCTGCAAGGTGGAAACGGTGGAGAAGGTGGAGACGGAGCTACAAGCACGACTGATTGGCGAATGGAACGGCGGTGAGCGCTGGTGATCTCGGCGGAGCAGCTGCGACGGCAATGGTGAAGAAAAGCCGAGGCGAAGCGAAAATGGAGCGCGGATGGGTGCGGGCGGCGCCTGGCGTGTTGAAGGCGCGCTTGGCTGCCTTGGCCTTAAGCCTGAAGCGAGCGCCGGCGATCTTGGCCGTTCCAGCGCCACGGCGGCTGCGTGTGTGTCTGGCCGGTCGGCCATCTGTGCGGTCGATTCGATTCGACGATGATCCGAAAAACGAGCCTGACGACGGGTTATCACGGTCGTTTAACGCCAATCCGTAGCTCCTAAGCGAAAATGATCTACATGATTTTGTAGCCCGAAGTACCAGCTCAACTATCGTTCAATAACCTCGTGCTAATTCGCCATCAACACCGAAAGTTACATCGCACCAAAGGTCGGCTGTCAGTCAATCAAGGTTCACGACTTAGCAAAAATTTGCTAAGTGTTGAACTTGTGATTTCTCTGATTTTTGAAACCCAAATTCACACATGTTAGGAGCTGAATCAGTCAAAGACCCAAAAATCAAAGTTGTTCCTTATGTTAAACACTACAACTTTGCTTTAGTGAACTCCTCCATGCAAGGTCTCTAACACCTAGTTCAACTTTGGTCAAACATGTCACTTTGCAATCATGATACATATTCAAACCATGGCTAAATGACCAAACTAGCCCTAGCCTTAAATACCAAAGTTGTTCATGATGATACTCTAAGCATGTTTAAACAATTTGCAAGGTCATTTAAGCATTTCATGTAGTAGTCACTCATATAGCTATCCAGGTCAACACAGGTAATATTACTTAAGTGCTTGATCATGAAAGGTGACCTTCATGAACAAGGTTCCTTTTGTTAACCTAAGTGTAGCTAAGGTGTTTTAGTGACCAACATTACCCACTTGCATTCATTTGCACATGATCATATGCATATGTTCCAAGAAACACGAGATAACAAGCAATGTTTCATATGTTTCGATCGAATGTTTCAATTGTAAATGATGATTTATGAATGCTTGATGCTCATGCTTATGTTATGCAAGTCAAGTTATGCAAGGCTAACACCCGAGGTGTTACAGCCCCTCCCCCTTATAAAAATCTCGTCCCGAGATTTACAAGACCTACCATTCTTGGAAAAAGGCGGGATAAACTTCTTGCAGATAATCCTCTCTTTCCCACGTAGCATCTTGTTCACTATGATTGTTCCACACCACCTTATAGAACTTAATAATCTTACTCCTTGTCACTCTCTCCATCTCTTCTAATACTCGAATTGGTTTTTCTTCATAGGTCAGATCCGATTGAAGCTACACGTTGGTGGGTGCAATAGCTTCTTCCGGTACTCGAAGACATTTCTTTAGCTGAGAAACATGGAACACATCAAAGATTGCACTCATCTCTAGTGGAAGTTGTAACTTATATGCAACCTTCCCTTTTCGTTCCAAAATTTTGTATGGCCCTACATATCTTGGTGAAAGCTTCTTTTTCATCCCAAATCTTTTCACGCCTTTCATGGGTGATACTCTCAAGTATACATAGTCACCCACTTCAAAAGTTAGTGGTCTTCTTCTTACATCGGCATAACTTTTTCTGTCTTGATTGAGCTGCCTTCATGTGGTGTTGGATGATACGTACTTGCTCTTGACTTCATTTACAAAATCAATACCAAAGTATCTCCTTTCACCGGCTCAATCCGGTTCAAGGGAGTTCGCACTTTCTACCATACAAGGCTTCAAATGGGGCCATTTTGATACTAAGCTTGATAACTGTTGTTATAGGAGAATTCAGCTAAAGGTAACCATTTCTCCCATGAACCTTTTGAAGATATAACACAAGCTCTAAGTAAATCTTCTAGGATTTGGTTCACTCGCTCTGTCATCACGAAGTTTGCGGATGATAAGCTGAACTTCTGATTAGCTTGGTTCCCAAAGCCTGGTGTAAGTGCTCCCAGAAACGAGCTATGAACTGTGGTCCTCTATCTGAGATTATGGTCCTGGGTACTCCATGCAATCTCACGATCTCGGAAACATATAATTGAGTATATTTTCCCACGTGATATGTGGTGTGAACTGGTACAAAATGTGCGGATTTGGTGAGACGATCAATAATAACCCATATTGAATCATGACCTTGTGGTGTCGTTGGAAGGCCTGTGATAAAGTCCATGCTGATTTCCTCCCATTTCCATCCTGGAATAGGCAATGGCTGAAGTAATCCAGCAGTTTTCATATGGACAGCTTTTACTCTACTGCAGTTATCACACCTAGCAACGTAGGCTGCGATCTCTTTCTTCATCTTAGTCCACCAAAAACGGGTTCTTAAATCTTGATACATTTTACTACTACCCGGATGGATAGACAATTTTGATGAGTGAGCTTCTTCTAAAATTTGACTCCTTAGCTCACGGTCTTTTGGTACCACTAGTCGGTTCTCGAACCATAATACACCTCTTTCGTCCAATCTAAAATGTTTGGTTTCTTGCTCTTGCATTTTTCTCTTGATGTGACTTATTCCCACATCTTGTCTGTCTGTAGCTCTATGATTTTGCCCTCAAGTGAACAACTGATTGTGATATTGTGTAGTACAAGGATGTAACAAGTTGAATCCATCTTCCAGCAATGCTTCCACAGTGTTGCAATGGGACTTCCGACTAAGTGCATGGCTACTACCATTTGCTTTACCGGATGGTAATGCACTTCTAAATTATAGTCCTTAATCAATTCTAACCATCTTCGTTGTCTCATGTTCAGGTTACATTTTGGTAAAGATATACTTGAGACTTTTGTGGTCAGATATAGATATGACATACATTGCCCAACAAGTAATGTCTCCATATCTTTAGTGCATGGACAATGGTCGCAAGTTCCAAATCATGTGTAGGGTAGTTGACTTCATGTTTTCTCAATTGCCGTGAGGCATATGCAATTACTCTCCTTCTTGCATAAGCACACATCCCAAACCTATTCCCGATGCATCACAAAATACATCAAAAGGCTTTTCAATGTCTGGTTGTGCTAACACAAAGTCTTTGTAGTCAACAAAGTTCGAGAGTGTGAAAGGTGTTTCACATTCTCGTGTCCATTTGTACTTCTCATCTTTACGAAGTAGTCGGTCATAGGCTTAGCTATCTTTGAGAAATGCGGAATAAACCGACGATAGTATCCATTAACCCTAGAAAACTCCGAACTTCATGAACCGAAGTTGGGGCTTTCCAATCCATGACCTCTTGTACTTTAGATGGGTCTCTTGAGATTCCATCTCTTGATAAAATGTGACCTAAGAAAGGTACTTTGCTCATCCAAAATTCACATTTGCTAAACTTGGCATATAGCTTATGCTCCCTCAGTCTGGATAGGACAATCCTCAGATGCTCTTCATGATCTGACTCATTTTCTGAATAAATCAATATGTCGTCAATAAACACGACCACGAACTTGTCAAGTTCGGGCATGAATACCGAGTTCATCAGGTACATGAAATAGGCTGGAGCATTTGTTAGTCCGAAAGACATAACCAAATACTCGTATAAGCCGTATCTAGTAGAGAAAGCAGTTTTAGGTATATCCTCCGGTCTAATCTTTATCTGATGATAACCTGATCTCAAATCGATTTTGGAGAATACCTTCGCCTTCGCTAACTGATCGAACAAGATGTCGATGCGTGGCAATGGATATTTGTTTTTAATGGTCATAGCATTGAGTGGTATGTAATCTACACACATTCTCAGTGACTTATCCTTCTTTTTCACAAACAAGGCTGGACATCCCCACGGAGATGAGCTAGGTTGGATAAGACCTTTGTCCAATAGATCTTGCAATTGAACCTTAAGTTCTGCTAACTCATTGGGTGGCATTCTATAGGGCCTTCTGGATATGGGTGCGGTACCTGGCACTAATTCGATCTTAAATTCTACGTCCCTATCCGGTGGTAGACCTGGTAATTCCTCTGGAAATACATCCGAAACTCACAAACCACTGGGATATCACATATCGTGGTGGCTTGATAGCACAAAGCTAAATGTTGAGGAGTTCGAAATCGCGGGAGAGTGGGACTAGAAAAGCATTCCCTCCCGTGGGTTCTCTCAACATAATGGTGCGGGTGCTAGTGTCAATAAGAGCACCATGATACTTCATCCAATTCATGCCTAAGATTACACTTATTGACAACCCCGCAATATTATCAAATCATGGTGTACTCCTCCTTGTATCATCACGATGAGTACATTTTTGACTATTTTTTGTAGTAACAGATTCCCTACTTTGAACTTATGTTAAAACCCCTTTGTTTACTTCAATTATTTCTTGACCATGTCTAGATGCAAATGCGACTCATAAATGAATGAGAAGCTCCCGAATCAAATAAAACAACAATGGGGATGCTTGTTGATTTAGAAACATACCAGCCGTGACAACTTCTCCGTGGTACTTCCTCCACAATGGTATAATGCACTTGTCCTTGACGTGCCTCAGCATTCACCTGCCTCGATTGTTACGATTTGGGTTGCCATTCCTCTTGGGGTGGGGGCATTCTTTGGACCAATGACCCAGTTGGTTGCAGTTGAAACATGGTTGATTACTTCGAATCCGGTGGAGCTGTCACGATTGCCATTTCCTTTTGGTAAGGCAATAGTGAACGCATATACTGGAATGGTTTCGTGGCTGTTATTATTACGAGCTTTTCGGTGGTGGAGGCCTAAACTTGGGTGCAGTGGGACGGAATTGTGGCCTAGCTGTGATAGGAGCTTTTGATTGGAAAGATCGAGAGGCACCGGCCTCATATGTCCTTTTGCGACCCTTAGCAACCGCATGCATGTTGTTGTGGTTTTCTTGGGTCAAGGCATCACTAATAAACTTCGTTGTCGTGGTACATCGAGAATTTGCCATAGTCTTCATCGGTTTGGTACCCAACCCTCGCTTGAAACTCTCTATCTTTTTCTCTTCGGTATCCACAAAACCGGGAGCATATCTTGACAAGTTGTTGAATGCGTGCATATATTACGTGAGTGACTTTGTTCCTGAGTGAGCCTCATAAATTCGGGTTTGCTTTCATGCGCATCGGGCCGGGGAATATGATGTCCCTAAAAAGCCAGCTTGAATTGTTCCCAGTGTCACTCAGCATTAGCAGCGAGAGACGACAGAAGTGTGTCCACCAGATCCCTGCTGGTCCTTGCAATTGATGAGAAGCATACTCTGCTTTCAGATGCTCCGTGACCCTCAATAGACGGAATTTCTGCTCAATGGTATTCAACCACTCATCGGCTGCGGTGGTTCCTCGACCCTTGAAGATCGGAGGCTTCGTGTCCGAAACTCCTTGAATGTCTTTGTCTTGCTGATTTGGCTCGGCCCACGGTTGCCGTGGGTGGCCACGAGCGGTGTTTTTCTTGCGATAAGGCGCAAAGCTTCTTCCATTGTCCTTTGGCTCCCCAAGAACTGAGCAAAGAACTCTCCTGAGAGGCCATGGCGCGCGGTGGTGGTAAGTCATCACCATTGCCATCGTGGATCGCTACCACTCCAAAGACGCAGGTCTGCGCGTCATCTGCGAAGTTGCAACAATAAGCGATTATTGGTTGATGTCAAGAGATTGCAGATGAATCATAATCATGCCAGAATGAAATTACTGGAGAAATTCTCAAATTCACAATAAAAACAGAGGCATAACAATTCATTCTCGCAACATGGCATCCCCAATTTGACCACTTATCGCGCTCATAACGCATGCAAAGTTAAATCGTGATCACCAACAAGGAACGGAATTGCATTGATGTTCAACCAAAGGTGCACTTAATCAACATTACATGATAGTCTGGTTACTAATGCCAAATTCGAGCTACAGGTCCATTACATGAATAAAGGTGATACATTAGTCTTTCCACTAAGTGCTAAGCGATCTAATCCTCATCATGGTCACTATCGAGGTCAGACGCAAGATCATCTCCTTCCTCAGGTTCTACTTCTTCTTCAGACTCCACTTCTTCTTCTCCTTCCTCGTACCCTTCTAGATCCATTTTTGCGGCTCCAGGTGGGACATAAGGGTGGAGCTGATTGTTCAGAAGATGAACCTCTTCATGCAGATTATCGTTGTATTCTTCCGCATTAGCCAGCTGTTGTCCTAGCTCAAACTGTCGAGCTCTTAGGACATCTTCCCTGGACCAGGCTGCATTCCGCTGGTGAGTTAACCTAGTCATCTCTTCAGTGAGCCTTTCTATCTCGGCGTCGTGCTCCCTCTGAAGCTGACGTCGGTCCTCGCGGGCATGACCAAGAGCACCAGACACACGTCTGAGGCTACCTTCAACTCCATCCAACACTCTCATCATTGCGAACATGGCGCTCATGGAAGGGTTATCACTGTTCTACCTTTCTGCTGCACCAATCTCCAAAGATTTTCCTCTTGTCTGCTGCCATGAGTCAGTGGAGGGGTTACCTCTTGGAAAGACTCCAACCAAAGCGGCTGCCAGCTCCTAAGGAAAACGATCCATGATGTCCCTCAGGATCCCAAAGGCTGCCCTGCCAGCTGCTTCTTCAGCAGTCCTGCCAGTTGACTCATAACACCAGCCTGTCCACTCAGAATCGTCACCTCGGGGACGAACAACGGCCTCCACAGTAACTAAGAGACCTTCTCCCAACTGCTCATTCGCCTAGAAGTAGCGGGGTTCCATTCCATCTGGATAGCCTACATAACTGAGCACTCTCCATAAGAGTGTAGGCATCCCAAACTCTCCAAGGAACGTGTGTCGTTGACGGGTACGTGGAGCAAGCTGACGACGGAGAGCTCTGCCTCCGGTGGACTTGCGAGCGGTCTGCTTGGTGCGTGCCATCTGCACCATTAACATGTACCCCTTGGTGAGACAATGCCATAATGGATAAGAGTTACATAACCGAGTAAGAATTTTATAAGGGGAGGAACAATGTAATTATGTGAATGGTAATTATCATGATGCATGCTCGTTCCGTACGTCCTCACAAACTTAGGAAAAATTTGTTTCTAGCGGTAGACACGGTGGCATACATACGTTCTCTCATAAATAGCGTAACTAGTCGAGCTACACGTTTCGCTGTTAGTGTACCTGCATAAGATCTCATTTCAGCCCTAAACCCATAATGAATATGCAGAATGTAATTGTAAATACTTCCATATATGTATACCCATACATATACTTCCGTATCAATCTACCCGACAATAATTTAACCCACAATTAAATACGTACCATATACACATGCAAGCATGCATACATAGCCGTACCAAAGCTACTCTTCCCGACCGCATGCTCACATCTTGCGGTCATACACTCATCTTACCTTGGCGTAGAGGCATTTGATCCATACATTACCATTCAAGTGAATGGCATCCATACAATAGCACGTCATATGGACGACGAAGTAAAAACCCCCATGTTAGTACTTAAATAGCCACCTAATAGTCCTTAATTTGGGCATAAGGAAAGTGATCATTGGCACACTTTAGATTTCAAATACCTATTATATAACTATTAGTTGCTAGAGAAGGGTTTTCGGAAAACAAAAACTTTTGTTTTAAATACACTTGTGACAATTAACGTTGAATCTTGCTCTGATGCCAGCTGTCGCAGAACCGACCAATTTATAAGAATACAAGTACAATGGCAATCCGCAAGCGGTCGCACTGTCATACTTGAACCCATATAAACCCGGTAGTCCGTCGAGTACCACGACGGGTCTCGATAAACGATTTACAACAACCAAGATCGTACAGGATTCAACATACATGCCACATATTACATAAAGTTCACAGATACTTTTCGTCATCAGAGTACGAATAAAAGTTATTACAAACTGAGTTTGATAAGTAAAGCGGAAGCAAATAAGTTCGAAGATAAAGTTTTCAACATAGTTTGATACGATTGCCAAGCTAGATCACGGTCCACAAAAGCAAGGATAGGAATTACTAAAGAAGCCTGCCAAGGCTTACTCCTCATCCACAATGGGATAGAAGCAACTCTTGCAATAACCATGATACACAAAGCCATCTCGCAACAATGGGAAAATAAACCACGAGTACGAGAAGGTACTCACTAGACTTACCCGTCATGAACCGAAATAAAATGACTCCAAGAATTATGCAAGGTTTGTATAAGTGGGCGTAACTTGACAACATTTTGCGAAAAAAGGCAATTGATCCGTTGTACCATTATGATTCCCTTACCAAGTTAATTATAACTATCCAGTTCTAGATTAGCAACTATCCTGTGCCAAACATGTGGTATATCATTTAGAAGCATACAATAGTAACCATAGCGGTATTGTAATTCCATTTTCATCCGAACCATCATGTTCCATAATGATTACTACGATGTTGGAGCTAGCCAAGTTTCTCACTATCCGGGAGAGACGGCGATTCGAATCGATTTCAACCAGCTGGGAATTTATTCCTAACACAAACCAGGCTCTACCAGCCACGATAGCCTTAGGTCACCTTTGGTACAACTCCGGTACATATTTCATGGGTCCGTCTTTGCGCCCGCACAATCTGGAACACCAGATGCCGGGATGCTCGAGCCAAACCTGCCCTTGGGCTCGGTCGTCGTTCCCCGAAGGAGCGCATAATGTGAGCGATTCCTCGGCCTGAGTTGAATTACTCGGCTTCACGGTCGGAACGAATTATCCGGCCAGCTAAGTGAGAGGCATGTGTTCAATCTTGTCAGAAGTTCCAACAACGGTACGGTCCTTGATCGACACAGACGGGGATAGATTCACACCCAAGACCTCCATGTCTTGTTGCTTCTCTATCGACATCCCGCCTGGGTCTCCATTTACATTAACCATGGTTCTTTTCCACGATAGCAATTATAACCAACCGTGCTCGGTATCCACCTATATCTCGCGGTGACGAAAATCACCCGACTTCTACCGGTCTAAGCATGGCTAAGCATATATTCGATCCTGGACCTATACCGTTAAAGGTGTAATATCTCGGACAAGGAATATACATGCATCAAGTGGTTTCATTCAACTCTTATAACCTAATGCAGCAATCATAAGTACTTAAGTAAACATTTATAAATTCTTGGGAGACTTATAATGCTCAAGGGCTTGCCTCGCAGAAAGGAAGTAGGCGGTGGTCGGGCACTCGGAAGCTCTTGAGGTTCGCTCCACGCCTTGAGGCTGCGACTTGCGGATCCTCCTTCGGGTTCCCTTCCTCTGCTTCTTCGAATTCCAGCAACGTGATCTCTTCCTCCGATCCTAGATGCATGAGTATGGTATAAGTATTACGAATGCATACATGTTAACCAGTGCATCACGTTGTTTGAGTAGGTGCATATCTCTTCTCGATTACCACTTAACTACTTCTACAATGCATCGACTATGCCACAAACAGTAGCTACTTGTTTCACTCATAATTGGAGTTCTACAAATCCAAAAACAGTGATCCAGGACTTTCTGGAAAGCTTATCAAATTCTCTACAACTTTGTTATTAACCATTTTTACAGTACACATCAGTTTTAACATGCAACTCATCACACTCTAGAATTTGTCCAGAAACTATTCCAATTCGCATTATAAAGTAACAATACCTCTACTTCATATAAGTATTTAAAGTCTTATCATACAAAGCCTACCAACAGTTTAAGCATACCAAATACATTTAATAAAATATAATGGTGAAGCCCAAACTATTTATTTAAATTGCCTTTATTATTTTATTTAGATATCTAGGTTAAATAATAAATATATATCAGATGTGCTTCATAAATTCTCAAAAATTTACAGAGCCTTACTAATGCTATCAAAGGACTACTATAAAAATTTCATGTCATTTTACTAAGTAGAACATTCTATACAAAAATGACAAGGCAGCAAGGCTTGAAATAGCATAAATGGAAAATCCTATTGAAAAGTGTCAAGAAACAGATTTCATATTTTTCTTAGCATCCATATGGTACTAGGATTACCTCCAACAAATTTCATGAATTTTGGACTCATACTTAATTTATGAAAATTCATGCAAGGATTAACTAGTCATAAAAGAAAAATCTATAACTCTAAATCTACCCATGCACTGGTCCCCAAATTTTTACCAGGGCTCACATATGCTAATATTAGCTCACCACAAAAATTTCATAATTTTTGGAGCACAGGAACTCTAGATATAAAATAAACAAATTTGAATGCATTCAAAAGCACATTTCAAATCCCTATTTAAATCTCCAAAAATTTCTACTGTACAAGTCAAGAACATATTTTTCTTAAATACTACACTTCCTAAGGAACACTCACAATTTATTTCAAAATTTTAGGAGCTACTAAACTGAAGATACAAAAAATAACAAAACACACTTGAATCTGAAATTTTTGAACTGGCCTATTCTACTTACATCATGACCGGTGGGACCCGTTGGTCGAGGACCCCACATGTCGATGAAAGCGGAACAGAACAACGGCGTGGGATCAACGCTGAACGGCGGAGCTCGCCCGACGGCGAGGTTGCCGGGCGGTGACATCTACACCGGTGTGTTCTACTCGACATTGCGCACACAACCATCTACTTGGTGGGATCGCTCGTCGATGCTAGCAACGGCAACGGCGCTCATGGCGGAGCGGTGGTGCGGGACGACGACGCTTCGCCGGTGGAGGCCACAGCGAAGTCAAGTGGCGCACTCTCTGAGGACTACGGAGACTCTCGACGATGGCTACGCCGACCAAGACGGCTGAGAGCTGCGCCCGACGAAGCTAAGCAACCACAGCGGCCGCCATGGCGAACTCCGCCGAAAACAAACCCGTGATGGCGCACGCTGAACGCGGCTTACCAAAGGCGAAAATCGTGGGCGCTGCAAGGTGGAAACGGTGGAGAAGGTGGAGACGAGCTACAAGCACGGTGATTGGCGAATGGAACGGCGGTGGCTGGCCGGTGATCTCGGAAGAGCAACCGCGACGGCAATGGTGAAGAAAAGCCGGGAAGCGAAAATGGAGCGCGGATGGGTGCGCGGCGGCTGGGCGTGTTGAAGGCGCGCTTGGCTGCCTTTTGGCCATATGGGCGCGGAGAAGCGGCCGACGCAGCGCCGTTCCAGCGCCACCTTGGCCCTGCGGTGTCTGGCCGGATCGGCCCGCATGCGGTCGATTCGATTCGACGATGATCCGAAACCGAGCTGACGACGGGTTATCACGGTCGTTTAACTCGCCAATCCGTAGCTCCTAAGCGAAAATGATCTACATGATTTTTGTAGCCCGAAGTACCAGCTCCAACTATCGTTCAATAACCTCGTGCTAATTCGCCATCAATACCGAGTTACATCGCACCAAAGGTCGGCTGTCAGTCAGTCAAGGTTCACGACTTAGCAAAAATTTGCTAAGTGTTGAACTTGTGATTTCTCTGATTTTTGAAACCCAAATTCACACATGTTAGGAGCTGAATCAGTCAAAGACCCAAAATCAAAGTTGTTCCTTATGTTAAACACTACAACTTTGCTTTAGTGAACTCCTCCATGCAAGGTCTCTAACACCTAGTTCAACTTTGGTCAAACATGTCACTTTGCAATCATGATACATATTCAAACCATGGCTAAATGACCAAACTAGCCCTAGCCTTAAATACCAAAGTTGTTCATGATGATACTCTAAGCATGTTTAAACAATTTGCAAGGTCATTTAAGCATTTCATGTAGTAGTCACTCATATAGCTATCCAGGTCAACACAGGTAATATTACTTAAGTGCTTGATCATGAAAGGTGACCTTCATGAACAAGGTTCCTTTTGTTAACCTAAGTGTAGCTAAGGTGTTTTAGTGACCAACATTACCCACTTGCATTCATTTGCACATGATCATATGCATATGTTCCAAGAAACACGAGATAACAAGCAATGTTTCATATGTTTCGATCGAATGTTTCAATTGTAAATGATGATTTATGAATGCTTGATCCTCATGCTTATGTTATGCAAGTCAAGTTATGCAAGGCTAACACCCGAGGTGTTACAATCCGTTTCAAATTATAAGTCACTTTGACTTTGTTGGTTCATCTATTTATGTATCTAAACATATTATTTATCTAGATGCATAGCAGAATAAATGCACAAAAAAATTAAAACGATTTATAATTTGGAACAGATGGAGTATATGTTTCTCTTGATTTGATGATCTTGGTCTCCCCGTCCAAATTCAATGCATCTCGTTACCGTTACGCACTGGCTGTTTATATAATAAATAAATGTTATTTTTGAATTATAATAATAACAGATGCAGTTTGATTCGCTGCTACATGGATCTTGCAAGTTATATATATTACTGAAAACTACCATCGATATTTTGACCATTTTACGGTGCAACCAACAGCTAGCGTACATGCTGGCATCGCATCAATGGGGGGATTTTGACGCATGCATGTCACCGTCGTCTTGTGTTGCGACCCAACCCCAACCAGTAGGCTTCCAGAAAGGCCGCGGCATTACTAAGGCCCTGTTCAGTTTCAAAAAGTTTTTTTAAAAAATACTACAGTAGTCATCACATCGAATCTTGCGATACGTGCATGGAGCATTAAATGTAGACGGAAAAAAACTAATTGCACAGTTTGGTAGGAAATCGCGAGACGAATGTTTTGAACCTAATTAGTCTATGATTAAACACTAATTGTCAAATAAAAACAAAAATGCTACAGTAGCTAAATTCCTAAATTTCGTGGAACTAAACCCGGCCTAATCAAGCCGATGGTGATGGTGTGATGGGAACCCCCTAGACATGAGGCCGGCCGGTGATGGAGCCATGCATGGCAGGGAAGGGAGGAGGAGCTAAGCAGCACGTCATGGCAGTGCCAGTGTTGAAATCCACACATATACACGCGGCGCGATGACCCAGGCCAGCGATACGTACGAGTGTGGCTGTACAACTGCCTTGCCTTAGCCGTCTATTCGATTAGCTGAAATTTAGCTTATATTAATTTGTTGTGAGAGAAAAATATTATTCGTTCGCTGTTAATTTATTATGAGAAAAAATATTATTCGTTCGTTAAAAATTACTACTGAAGTAGTGCGGCAAATCAGGGCCTTAGTCTGCCTTCTGAATGGAAGAGGTCGTAGATCCCAGCCACGCATGGGAAACAGATATATAATAACAAAATGATTGGGTCCACCATGCACGTACTCTCCCAACCTAATGAAGAGGAATAGGAAGCAAACAAAGTGCTGAATAACACGATCGATCTACCGGAGAATCAAAGAACACACTATATATACAACGGATCGATCATAAACGTACGTACGCACAATCAGCTCGCTCGGATAATATATAGTTTTGTGATCCCTGTAAGTATTGCAGGATCGGAAACCACCACCTGCATGGTGTACCCTACAAGCTAGCTAGTCCACAAATGTATATCATATCATAGAGTATGTGGCACCTATGTGGCTATGTATAATACATGTTAGCAAGGTATCCCACGTAGTGCCACCCGTGAGAGCGATGGATCTCTGTCTAATTCCAAGACCCATTAATATTCTATTTCATTGGTTCTTATTGTCAAGTTGCATTGTCATCCATCAGCCTATTCGCTTGCCCATATACGATCGTGGATTATAAGATATAACAGTATTTTTCTCTCACACCAAACCAATCAGCAATAAATAATCTACGATCATTTACGGACTACCGAACAGGCTCCGTATGTGAGATCGTCTGGCACGCGCAGCTGCCAAGTTGTTGCTTTGGCGAACACACGATAATCGTTGTATGTACTTAATAACCAGCAGCAGACAGTGCAAAAGACAAGCAGCAGTGGCGGAGGCATACCCTGTACAACCGGCGAGTAGTAGTATATATAATAGCATATATGCTGTATATTTGTAAAAAGAAAAAAGAAAAAAAACATACCTGAATACCTGATTGGATCAAGCCATCGTGGACGGGAAAGCCCATGTAACGCGGCCCACGCGGCAAGTGGCCAGGTCCAAACGTTTTCACTTTTCATTAATTCAGTATACGTGCGCTACAGCGCTCCTCCGTACACGACGTGCGCTCATCCCATCTAACTCGATTGGAGGTCTGGCGGACGGAGGGAACACGCCGCCTGACAGTTGACGCCCTGACGCATGGTTGCCAATTGCGTGACGGTGATCGGTGAATTGGTGCTGCAGTGGCTTCTGGTGGCTGGTGCCCTGCCGCCCTCCTCTGAATGCACGATCGGAGGTTCGCAGTCTTTGCCGCTTTGATTCGCTATTCCGCTTAGGCTGCGTTTGACGTACATATTCAGTCCTAGACATTGGAATTGGCATGGGATAGCTACAAATGCTGTTGTTTGGATGGATGTAGAATTGAGATTTGGCATTGGAGGCCTAATTCCTTAGCATTGAACTATAACGGGAAGAGGCCTATCCCAATACCGAGCATGACCTCTCCATATTGAGTGGAATTAGACCCGACGCTTAGCACCCCCACTGTCGGTCATCTCCACCTAGACGCAAAATCCCAACCTCTGCCGCGTACACCTCCGTCCTCCGCAGTCGGCCACCTCCACCGCTGGACCCCACTGCCGGCGCCCAGGGAGAAGGAAGAGGCATGCTCGACAATGGATCTAGGAGGCCCAACGCCAAGGTGCCGGGATCCCCACTGCCGGCAGCCTGCAGCTGGGGATCCGGGATCCCCTTCTTCCTTAAGTCCGGCCACATCCTCATCTCCTTCCTCAACGTCGGCGACTTCCTGGCCTTGGTGTGACTCCAGCAGCGGTGGTGGCGCATGGCCGTGGGCCGGTGTCGGGGGCGGCGTGCGGAGGCCACCGCTAAGCAGGCCGCAGGTGAGAAGCGAACAAATCTGCCCTTGGCAGCAGGCGAGCAGGGCATCGGCGGCAGAGCGCATAGGCCGGCTCAAGCCTCCGGTCTCCGGCGGGCACCAAGCAGGCGTCGCAGGGCACCAGTCGTGGAGTTGTCAGTACCCGTGTAGTCAGACATGTACGCGGAATTAGGGATGTGGAAGAAGATGCGAGTCAATTCAATTGAGCGGGATATTTTTTGTTTTTTGAATCTTTGCTCTTCGTCGTCTTTCGGTAGATATTGAGCAGGATATTTTGGATGATTGTTTAGTCACTTTTATTGAGCGGGATATTTTTCTTTTTTGAATTGATGAAGATGATATAATCAAAACATTCATGTCCTTTGAAAGCGTCGAATAAAATAATCAGAAAAATAGCATTGTAAGTCTCTAGTACTTTTTTATGCCTTACAAGAATCTAGCGTATTATAAGGATGATATGGCTCGAAGGTGGCACTAACTAAAATAGATAACTCTAACGCCTAATGTATTGGTATGCAACTTAACGTAGAAAAATAAGTCAATTGACTTACCACTCTGTCCAAGATCGGTCCTGCCTCCACCTGCCTTCCTGCACGAGTAGATTGGTCGTACGTCGTGTCTTCATCATCGGAGGACTCGATGTCGGCATAGTCTTCTTCTGTCCACTGTACCCTCAGCCTGCAACGTGTCGCACGCTGGTACCAAGCTTGGTACCGTCTGAACTCACGGTTCGTGTGCGGCTTGTTGTTCTCGTCCACGTTGTCGTGCATCTCCTCCCATTGCTCAATGTAGAACTGGTGGTGCTTCTCCCAGTCAAAAATCTTTCTGTTCTTCTAACGATCCAACCTGTACGTATGTCATCGTTACTTGAATCCATGTACATGTCACCATATTAATAGAAATGGACCATCACGAGACATTTGAAATAGCAAAACACTTACTTATGTAAGTAAACGCCAGTCGAGAATGGAGCCGTAGGCCAAAGCTGTCTCACTCCAAATTAGCGTGCAACTCTATCTGGTAGGTGGAACTCGACAGCGTAAAAGCATATTAGAGGGCACCTCATCCTATAGAAGTCATCGTTGAACCCACAAATGTTGCTCAACTAAAAAGGAAGTGCCCCCTCTCCATCGTACGGCTTCCACTCCACCTGCAACATGTCCAAACAAGATGTTAGATGGTAGACTAATCCATTTCAAACCAGCATGGGAAAAATTTACTTACACTAGACGTCGTCAGCGTGTCTAGCTTGTTCGTGAACTCAATGTACGCCCGCTCTAACCTTGCGTACGGAACCCTGACCTGGTCCCAAAGGTACGCCCACATCGGCTGTCGACTTGGAGGCTGACCTTGGAACCAGTCACGACGAGCCAGAACCTCTGGACGGCCAACTAGAAGACGAGTCCACATCCACAGCTGGAGCAAGTACACGCATCCACCAAGTGACGCGTTGGACAAAGTCCGATGACACCCCTCGCACAGCTGTCAGTATAGAAAACCCCAGACTGGAGAGCCCCAGCTATAGTGACCCGCCTGGTCCCAGTCACTGAGGCAGTGGACCCACATCTAGGACGCAGTGTCACCCGTGGCATCGGGAAGAGAACGCAGGCAAACAGATGTAGGATCCACGCCCTGGAGTAGTACCCAATTGTCTCCTCATCTGCCTCCTCGGGGCACTGTGCGAACTCTTGCCGGAGCCAGGAGATGAGAACTCCAGAAGTGCAAGCCCCTTACTCGCCTAGCTCACGCCTAAGGAAGGCCTCCACTCGTGCTTTCCAGCCTTCTGACCTGCACTACCCGGTGACTGGGTTGCCGTGAATCCTCAAGCCTAGCATCTTCTGATAGTCCTGGAGCGTGATTGTCATCTCCCCGAAAGATAGGTGGAAGCTATGAGTCTTCGACCGCCACCTATATTATAGACAAAGCAAGATTACATGTCAAAAAGGCAAGCGCACGAACAAATGGCCATGAATGCAGGCAATGATTGAATATAATACCTGCCAACCAACGCAGTTATGGCCGCTGAGTTGAACTTGGGCAACCCACGACGAACCTAAAAAGAGATGACATCCAGGCCAGCTCTTTGCAGGAAAGGAGTGTACCTGTCGTCGTACCGTATGTCCAAGAACCCATTGTGGGTTTTAGGACGAAGGAGCGGAAGATCCTGCATGGAATAAAACATAGTCTCCTGTTACTTCACGAACACATGTACGCTCACCAAAATTTGAACAAAACGTATAGATTATTACCTGCCCCTGCACTATGAGACGTCCTCGGTGGGTCGCCTCGTACGTCGGGTCGAGCAGGTGGAATTGTGCCATCCTACAAAAAAATCAATGAATTAGAAATTCAATATACAATGAAACATGAACTTAGAAATGTATAAGTAATTGACACAATTACATGCATAAATTGAGACATGCATATTTAATTAAATGAATACGATAAATATAAAATAATAAAATCAACCAATAGTCGCACCTCACTAATCTGCCAATGGCAACTTCATGAATTGTGGCCAAGTCTACCACACTTGCCGCACTCGTACTGCTCGGGGTCAGTAACAAATGGGGTTTCTCTCCCACGCCTCGTTCTTTCGGGTATCTGATCCATAACCATCGTGTGCCTCATCCTCTTCCTTGATCAATGCTTGTTACAACGGTAAGCTGGATCCGCAATGTACTTCGGCCCATCATATGGAGGCCACTCTCTAGGGTCCCGGAAAGGCACGAAGCGGGAGCTCCATGTGTGCACAAGCGTGTCGACACTGAACTCGTGAGGTATCCTGCTCTCGATATTATAGTTGCGATGCCTAGCTGCTGCCACCAAATGGGAACATAGAAAGTGATACTGCCTTAGTTTACCACAAGTGCATTTGAAATCTTGGAGGACAACCACATTCATCCTCGACTCTCGGACATCACCGTTGGACGTTGTACCGCCCCTATGCTCGACCTGATAAGTCCCTGTAGCGTGGTCAAAGCATGTAACCTCATATGTGCTAGCCCTTTCATTTGCCTTCTCTAGGTGTGCCTTTGGTTTCGGAGCCCATATCTCTCCATCACTCCACAACTTCAATGCATGGGCGTGCCATCATCTCCAAGGCAATGCAGCTCCTGCCGAGCTCTTACAACCATCTCACTAAATGAAGGCCTATCATTGAATAGCACAGGCACGCTTTGCATGTCAACAAACTCAACATATCCATAGCGATCGTATTCAACGGTGCCTCCATGATATATGGTCACTAGGTTGTCCATCTAGTTCAAACACATAATGAAACACGTGTCCTTTAGTCCAAATTAGACGAAACATAGTACCTAACAAGTACTTTCTAACTACAAACTAAGTAAATAAGATAACAATTACATACATAGATATAGTGTACTAACTAAATAGCTAGATCCTATTTAGTTAACTAAATATGTAACTATCTATCTAAGTAGCTATCTAACTATATCTATGTACCTATGTATCTATATTTCTATCTATCTACATATATATCTCACTAGATCACTAACTAAATCAACTATCTGAGTCATCATTAACTAGTAAATAACAAATGCCAAAACTACTACACTACAATCAAAGCTAACTAAGTACACACATTGTAAATTCACAATTTTTACCTATCCGACGACGGAGTCACGGACGTCGATGGAGTCGCAGCGGACACCGGGCGTGGGTCAGGCCGACGAGCCGGGCCGGCGGTGGCACGTCCGACCGCTGCAGGTGCCGGGGCCGACGGGGGCGCGACCGACAACGGCGGTGGTGGGCGGTGGGCGCAGGATGCCCGGCGCTCTGCGCGGCGAGGTCGGCTCGACGGGCGCGCCCTAGGCCGGCGGTGGCGAGCGGCACGGTCGCGGCACAAGCGCGGCGGGGCGCGGCCAAGGCGGGCGCCGGCGGCACGTCGGGCGAGGCGAGGGCGTGGCACGGGCGCAGGAACCGGCGAGGGGACCGGGGCGCGGGCGTCCGGGCGCGGCGGTCCTGCGCAGCCTCGGGGCGCGGCGCGGGCGTCTGGGCGCGGGGCGGGCGAGGGCGCGGCGGTCCTGCGCGGCCTCGGGGCGCGGCGCGGGCGTCCGGGCGCGGCGAGGCGAGGCGTGTGCACGGGCGAGGGCGAGGCTGCGCGGGCTTGGGCGGCCGGTGAAGGGAGAGGGCGCGGGCGGCGGCGGCGGTGCTCTGCTCGGGCGAGGGAGATGCGAGAGAGAGAGGGAGAGGAAGAGAGAAAGGATTGGGGGCCCATACGTAAGAAAGGCTCGGCGCCAGTCACCCTGGCGCCAAGATCTACGGCGTCGAGCTTGGCGCCAGGGTGACCGGCGCCGAGCTCCTTGCCATGTCACCGCCACGTTGGCTTCGAGCCCAAGAGCTCGGCGCCAGGAACGCTGGCGCTGAGCAGTGTAAGCTCGGCGCCAGCAACGATGGCGCCCGAGCTAAGGGTCTAGATTCTGAAATCTTTCGTCCAGGGACATATTTGTGAAATTTTTTCAAAAAATGGGCTAGAAAATAAAAAATCCGGCCCCCTGTCTGTCTCAACCATAGCAGTGTGCAGTGTTCATGCATGGCCAGTTAAAGAAGCGATGAGATGAGATAGTTTAATGACAGTGTAATCTTCATACTATCTCCTTTACGCCCAAACAATGGATCATTTCGTTTTGACACGAGACATTGAATATTACCTGTCGCACAAGTTGGAGTCCGCTGATTTGTATATACACATTCGAAAATGGAGGATCAGCATCCTTGTGATTGTGACGTATGCTTGGGTTAGATAGCTGTACCAGTTACTAACCTTCTTGCCTGGTAGCCACTAGAAGTACCCGGCGAGGGTTTTTTTAAGGCTCAGATCGCCTTGTTGTACCTGAAGATTCTGCTGCTACACTGGTACTCAAAAAAAAATTACGGGTTAAAAGAATTTGAGAGTGCAGGCAGGCACGCGCTACCTTATGCATGCATGCACGCGTCCGCTCAATTGCTTAGCTGCTATCCAGAGTATAGTAGGTTTAAGGGCATGACAGTGCGCGTACGTACCTGCTCGCCTATTTAATTTGTGATAATTAGTCTGTCCGAGATGATGCGTACATGCATTGTGGACTGAACACGTACACTGATGCATGTTGTTATTGTGGTTCCATGAAATCATATTATTGTCCTTGCATGTGGATCGACTCGTCAGCCAAGATGCGTTGGATAGTATTCCCTTTATTTCGTACTATGTATCATATATAATAAAGTTGGCATTATAATTTGGTCAAAAGTCAACATTTATATGATAATAATAATCAAATTCTAGATATTCATACAGTTTAGGATCATACAATTTGTTTTAAAATTCACCCTGAGATATATATTCATTATATATAATTTGCACGTTGTTATAAAGTATAAGAATTTATAGAAGTTGACAATCAAAGAAAGAAATGTTTGAATTAGGATGTGTGACAAGGTATAGAAATTGAATCAAAGAACGTGGGTTAATTATTAACTTTCATAAAACACATTGTTTGGAAATATTTTCAGCAGCAATAATTTCTTGTGAAAGCCTTATACTTATAGTCTTCTAGGAAACACACTGTTTAGAAATACTCCCTCCCTTCTTTTCTACTAAGCATACATTCATATCAAAATTTAAACTTATAAATCCTTAACCAGTAATTTGGTCAACAATTTTTAATTATTATAATACAAACTTGATACAATTAGATTTGTAATTAAGTCTACTATCCCATTATAATAATTTTGTAAATATAAACAATATAATAAAGATAAATTACATATGGACCAACCTAGGTGGTGTCCTGGTGGGTGAGGCAATGAAGAAAGCACGTGGTGTGCACGGTGGCATAGCATGCACACGCCCCATGAATGGCCAAATGGAACGGCTTCTTGCTCATGGACAGTTGTATGCAATTCAGAGACATAATCTCATATAGAAATATAGTGGTAGGCAATGATAAAACAACCAGACTGAGAGTTACCCAGCATTTTTAATGCAAAAACAATACTTCACTTTATTTTTCAGCTGTTTATTTGATTATGCTATGTGTTGTTATTGAACAAGGTGATTCTGGAGAAACTTGATGCACTCCACAAGATGGTTGAAAAGTAATGTGCTAAGCTCATTTTCTAAGCCTCCTCTGCATCTAACACTTATCTTAGATGAATAAGATTTAATTTTGCTTCACTACCTGTGTGCTGGAGCATATGCTTCCTTGTTGTAATATTGGTCTGCAAGGTCTAAGCATTGTCTATAAGCAGCAAACCTAGGCCAAAAATGCACCTGCATATGCATGCAAGTGTTAAACAACATTTGCACAACCTTGAATCTTCCACGAGCTCTTTTCTTTAAAGAAAGTAGGCTTCTAGCAAGGCCAACTCTATCCTGCTCAATCCCATGCAAGATCTGCAAACACGAAGATGTTCATAACACTTCAACCTCTGTTGTTTTAGAAGCAAGTTAGTAGACAAGCAAACGAGGAAGGAACGAAGGCACACCTGGGCAGTGGCACCTGGGGGCATTGTGTCAGCGAGTTCCGAACAGACATTTGATCGAACACCCTAGGGACGTTCCTCCAGCGGCTGCAGCAAGCGTAGATGGCGACAACGGAGAGCCACTGACGTGCGCTGAGATGGCCCCCAGCAATGCTCGCGGAAGAGGCACGTGGCTCGCACCAGTTGCCCCGGCCACGGCGGCGCGCGGCACGACGTTCGGTGGGCCGAGGCCACGGTAGTGGTCAGCTCGCTCGTGCCATTTCAATGGTGGGCCACGCTCCCTCTCTCTCACGGCGGCGGCGCGGAGGCCATGGCACAAAGGCAAGGCAGCCCTGGCGGGTAGTAGTGGGGCGAGGTGGCACAGAACCCGACCATGGTGGGGCAGACCCACCCCCGGCGCGGCGGCATAGACCCCTGGCCATGGCAGTGCGAGACGCCCTTGGCCATCGGCGCGGCTGCTCCCCAGCGCGGGCGCGGCCGGCTCCAAGAGCTGCTGGAAGAGCGAGCGCACGTCGTGGGCCCCGCCGGCACTGGGCGCGGGCATCTGGCTGTAGGGCGACGGGAGGCGCGCCTACGGGTGCGCCGGCCGCCAGAGCGATGGCGAGAGGCGGCGGTACTCGAACACGGACGCCAGATCGAGCGGGTTCGCGCGGCTCCCGGGTCGACGCCCGAACCGATCCGCAATCGAACGGATAGTATCGCTTCTTCGCCGGATCGGACGGCCAGTGGGCTAACAGGTGACGTGGCCCTATCCATTAGCCCGCTTTTGAGAGCAGGATTCCTATATAGAGATAGATATGTAAATACGTATCATTGTTGTATACGAATTATTTGTTATTCAAAAAATAATGCTGTAGACGATTGCATGTCTCTGCCTGCCTCATTAATCTTAATTGTATGTATATGTAGTGAGGTTCCAAACACACAACTTTTGACGACTAGTATCTTTTGTTATAAAATATTTATGAAACATATTCCTTCATTCATGTTAGTAGGTGCGTTAGAATTTACTGTAAAAGGATAAACTTCATACATTTTAATCAACAATTAGTCAAATTAGTGTGTAAAAGCTATAATATGAATGGTTTCATGTTTCAGGTATCTTTAGTAAGATAGATTTAGTAGGGTTATATATTTGTAAGTAAAATTGGTAGTCTAGATGCTTGCTCAAATGAACAGAGGTACGTAGCAGCGACATACTTTGGAAAACACGTGCTAATATCACAACTCAGTTTTTTTTTTTTTAAACTTCCTATTGTCATAAGTGCAAAATGTTCAGGCAGTCTTGCGCTCCTCAACATGTTTAATGTTGTGGTTTCCCATAAAGTTCAGCACTATCAGCACGTTACTTACACAACTGAATGAACCTCCTATGTATATGAGAAGCTAATTTATCCTTCATTGCATTTTTTTTTGAGTGGATATTGCTTAGTACTAAACTTTAGTACTTGGTAGAGGTAGGGTTGTGAATCACCATGCCCATATATGTAGAGGTAGAGGTAGAGTTAGAGCAAATCCAAGGTGAGTGTGCTTGCCTCGTGGGTACGGTAAATACTTGACATGGGGGTGCATACATAATGAAAATTTGGCTCTAACCGCTGTTATTTCATTTTTACTACATGAATGTACATCCGCCCATGTGTCATACACTAACATGGCTAGCTACATCATCTGCTCAGAAAAGCGCACCTAAAAGAGAAGATGCGATGTAGTAGCAAATCCAAATTAAAAGTTTACCTATGGCGAACCTTTTACTATTAGTTGCATGATAAAGCAACCACTATTCAATATGCTAGGTGGAAACATTGGGTTGTTGGCTCATGCATTCGTAATTTCGTATCGACTAGTAGGGACTAAAAAAACAAATAAAGGCCAAGTAGCAGTAGCAGCCATTGATTCAGAGAGAAGTGCACAAACGTATTCAGAGAGAACTTTCTGTCTCACTGGCCCATCTTTTTTTTGTGGTTATATGCTTAATAGGATGTGTATTCTCAGTTGTAGTAGATGATGAAACTTTTTCTAATACTGATGTTCTTTGTATGCATTTGCAAGCAACATGCTGTCATCGTACAAGAGACCTATGAGTCTTTCCAAAACCAAAAGAATATGTTATATATACTAAGCTCTTTATCATTGTGCCCTCTTGTTTCAATTATATTGTATAAGTTGTTTTCTCGATCTAAGAATGCGTGGCAATCATCATTGTGCTCATTTTAACAATATAATATAATATTGGTCCTCAACATTATAGGGATGGAAGCCGGGTTATCCTTGATAGAAAATTTTTGAGTGCTTACTGCTTAGTACTGAACTTCGGTACTTGGTGAACATTTGAACAACATGCGCATTTGAACCCCACAACGCCTTTTCGTTTGCACCCGGAAGAATCACTTATGTGACTGAGTTAGGAAGAAACATGACACAGTTCCGCCCCATAGGGCTGCACATCATCCCCAAGAGGAGAGGGCAAACAAACAACTCAAAGATCAAAATAAAATAAAATTACATCTTTTCCAAGTTTTGAAAGGCCCGCTGCCACTGCTCCATGTCTTCTTTTGTTCATAGCACATGACGTTATTCATGCAGATGCTATCATTGTGGAAACTTCTCCGGTTTCGTTCTTTCCGTATATCCCACATGACGTAGATGCATAGGCCGTGACTAGCAACTTCTCACCAGTTAACGATGGAGGTGTGACTAGCTACATGGAGATGTGGCAAGGTAGAGAGAATCCTTGCTACACTAGCACCTGCCTCCAAACGTCTGCAGCGAAAGGCAACTTAAACATAAGTGAAGACCCGTTTCCTGTTGACCATGACAAAATGCACAAAGAGGTTTGATGTGGCCATCCCCTTTTTGCTAGATTGTTGGCCGTCAGGATTAGGGTCCAAGCGAAGAGCTTGCATTTGTTTTCTACCTCTGCTTTCCAAATACCTCTGCTTTCCAAATCAAGTTGTTGCGGAATGGTTCAAAAGACCCCGCAAATTAAATTGGATTTGGTATGCCAACTTTGTGGTATATTTTTCATTCGGAATCCATTTCCGGTTAATGGAGTTCTCTACTTTTGGTTGTATGTGCACATCTGAAGCCAAATCCACAGGGAGATGAATTCCACGAGCTAAGTATAGCATCAGTTATTCTATCCCGCAGTGATCTGATCTCCACGCATTTGTTCTGTAGCTCTTGGATGACAGATTTGTTCTTGTGTTTAACTAGGGTGTATAAATTTGGAGCAGTTATTGTTGGAGCCTTTCCTTGGAGCCACCTGTTGTGCCAAAATTTGACTTTTTTCAATTACCCACAGTGACTATGGTGGATCAGTTGAAAAGCATGTGACCTGTGGCGTCTCAAGGGGTGTTCATGCCAACCCAACGTTTGGAGTCATTGAAGAAGAAAAAATACAAAAAAAAAATGCCAGAGTAGTTATACATTCTAGAAAAAAAAATACATTGTGATTAGTTATGTTAGCTCTTCCAGCCGAAGAAAAAATACATTGTGATTACTGATTAGTTATGTTAGCACTTCTACAGAAGAAAAAAAAATTGTGATTAGCTATGTTAGCTCTCCCAGCAGAACAAAAAAAGGTACATTGTGATTAGTGAAGTTAGCTCTTCTAGCAAGAAAACAATTTTAAGAACACAAAAAAAAATGAAGTTAGCTCTTCCAGCAGAAGAAAGAAATAAATTGTGATTAGTTAAGAAAAAAATTAAAAAAGACACAAAGAAAATGAAGTTAGCTCTTCCAGCAGAAGAAATAAATAAATTGTGATTAGCTATGTTAGCTCTTCCAGCAGAAAAAAAATACAAAAAAATACAAAAAGAATTGTCTGAGCCCAGGTTCGAACTAGGGACCTTTAGTGTGTGTGACTAACGTGATAACCAACTACACCACCCGGACGCTGAGCTGGCCCCTTCTTTTCAGATAGAGTAGATCACAGAAATGAACACGCATGTGAATGGACCTCAACAAACTATGTGTGCATGTGGTTTTCCAAAAAGAAAAGAATACTGCATGCTTCAACGGTTGAACCCCTGTACCCCCATAAGACTGAATCAGAGAGACCTGAACACCGGTGCATTTCGGTGCTAATCACCATGTCCCTCTGCATCATCTGCTTACAGCTATAGATGGCCAACGGGCCAGCCCGGCCCGGCCCGGCACGGGCCCATGAAAGCATGGCCCGATGGGGGTCGGGCCGGCACGGCACGCCAGGCCTCCCGGGCCGTGCCTCTTAGGGCCACGGGCCTGGCCTTCGGCCCAGGCACGGTACTATGGGCCGTTTTTCGTGCCGTGTCGGCCTGCTAAACACGACCAGAATTACCGGTCGTGCCAGCCCACGGCCCGTTACCCTTGCATTCACATAATCAAACAGAATCAATGTCGAAATGTCCAATACATTCACAGTTTCATACTTTCATTTCATTCATAGAAACATACAGATACAGAATCAAAGTCCAAATGTTCGATACATTCACAGTCCAACAGAGATATCAAACTCCAAATTCCAAAGCCAACAGATAACAGAAATAACCAAAATGAGCTGGTTAGTGCAATGCTGCCTCATTAAAAACTTTTCTAGATAAAACTCACCCTTATGAGAAACCCTAGAAAAAAAAGAGTGCAGTCAGCTCTTAATTAAATCTTACAAACCATTGTTCAAATGATAGACAGGTCTTTCACAGTCACACTCGCTCTTTCACAGTCACAGATCACACTCACACTCTCAAGAGTCAAGTCTTAACCTCGCTAAGGACCAGGAGCACCAGCAGCAGCTTCATCTTCATCAAGGTACAAGTTCTAGAATGAGTCTTTTAGCTCTTGGTTGTCAACAACGTGTTGTTCCCTTTTTTCTCCTAACTCCCAGTCCTTTATGCAGGTCAGCATCTCCACAGTCTTTGGTGACAAGCGCCGCCGCCGTTCCTCAATTATCCTGCCTGTCAAACTGAAACAAGACTCCGAAGAGACAGTAGATACAGGAACTGATATGATATCTCTAGCCATTATAGACAGGATTGGAAAGGTTAGCTTGTGGTCATGCCACCATAGAAGTAGGTCAAAATCATCCTCATAAGAAGTGACATTGTCACTGTCTAAGTAAGCTGAGAGCTCACAAACAGCAGAAGTAGATGAACATGAAGTGGCAGGGAGAGGGGAAGGACCAACAACACCTGATCCACGTCCAAAGATTCTTCCCCATGCCTGCTTTTTCTTACCTGTATGATGTGATGGTTGTGTAACCCTTTGAGACCTAGCTGCACTAAACTTGCTCTCATATTTATTAAACAGTTTATACAATTCAGTTTTGACATTAGCATAGTATGAACTATACTCAGAACCAGTGTATTCACCAAGTAATTACAGCACATTAAAAAATCTCTCATCTTAGCTCTAGGATCAAGAATGAATGCATATGAATATAACAGATGTATGTCTTGCCAATATTTAAGGAATTTAAGCTTCATAAATTATACAATAGCTCTTAGATTTTGATCTTTTTCACATACATGCAAATGAGAAGCAATCTCTAGGATATGGTGCAGAACAAGTGAACTTGTAGGATAATAAACACCAGACAGAACAACAGTGAAATCATAGAAGAGTTCCAGGAACTCCAATAACTTCTCAGCAAAATACCAATGATTTATAGTCAACAATTGTGAACCATAATGGGAATTAATGAACATAGAAAAGACATTCTTGTATGAAAGCAAGTGTTTAAACATCAGGTAAGTAGAATTCCATCTAACATCCATATCCAAGCTAAACTTTCTAGGTCTAACACTCTTAGCATTACAGTATTCCTTGAACAATGCAATTATTTGATTAGAGGAATTTAAGAAGTTAATTGCAGTTCTAAAATCTTCTGTGTAAGGTTTCAACCTCTTTAACCCAAATTTTACAATAAGATTAATGATATGACAAGCACAACGTTGATGTACAAAACTATACTTACGGTTACTAAAATCCAAAGGATCAGGTGAAGGATCAGGACCCAAGTAACCAGCAAATAGAGGTGTCAAAGTATTCATAGCCTTAGCATTAGAAAAAGCATTGTCTAGAATGACAGAGAAAATCTTGTCAATCAGACAATACTCCTCAACCACAGCAGTAATTTTTTCAGTAATATTTTCACTAGAATGTTTAACCTCAATCTACCTAAGACCAATAACCCTTTTCTGTAACTCCCAATCAGCATTCACATAGTGAGCAACAACACTAATATAGTCCTCCTTAGCATTACCAGACCAAATGTCTGAAGTCAAAGCAACAGAAAAAACAGCAGGCAACATAAAATTCTTAAGCATATCACGGCGTCCAGTAAACAGCTTTCCAAGATCTCTAGTGATGGTCTGTCTAGAAACCTTAGCAAACCTAGGGTTATGAGCAAGAACAATGTAATCCTCTCAGGCATGTGTCTCACATATACCTAATGGAAAGTTAAGCCTAGCAATCAACCGACACAACTCAAATCGAGCAACAGCATAATTATAGTCCTAGTTATGCACAGATCCTTCAGGATTGAAAGAAAGCCTAAACTGAACCATAGCAGCATGATCAGCCTTTTCCCTGCAAAATTTTTGGTGCCTAATCAAATGGCCAGTGCCAGCAGAAGATCTAGCAGACAATTTACTCTTACACATTTTACAGATAGCAACAGTTCGAATCTTTGAACCATTCAAAGTTTCATAGATCTCATCAAAATCAACCCAGACACCAGATTTACGCTTACCAAGAGATGAGATACCATCTGTGTTGTTGGAGCCGACCGGGGTCCCTATCGTCGTCGCCGACGGCGTCGGCGCCGCCCCTCCACCACCGTCGCCACCGTCCAGATTGATCGGAGCAGAGCCGCTACCAACATCGATAACCAACAACGCAGCAGCGTCGTCATGGATGTCGTCGTCTTCCTTGGGGACCAGCCCTGCCGCGATCAGGTCATCGTTGCCGGTGAGTAGATAGACGACATCGTCGTCATCCGCCATGGCGACCTTGACCGCGGACAGCTGATCTCCAGCACCGTTCCTCAACGGTGCGCGCGGTCGTCGTGCCCGATCTATGCCATAGGAAGAGGACGAGGCTTCGGCAATTGACCTGCATGGAGGAGAAAAACAGAGTCAGAGAGATAGAGATCTAGATCCAAGGTCAGTCACTCAGTCTCAGAGACACAAGAAGACAGATCTAGGGTTAGGGTTACAGTTAGGGTTCGTGGACTACCTGCGCAACCGGAGCCCGGTGCCGGAGATGACGAGGGCCACCCAGAGGAGAGACACCAATTAGAAACGACGATGAACGGCGGAGGAGGGACGGACGGGAACACGGTCACGAACTCACATAGTTCACCGAGAGCGAGAGGTCGAGAGGAGAGAGGGAGAAGGGAGGAGAGTGGAGACAGGGTCAGACAGGCGGATCGAGGTCACCGGAGTTGGGGACGACGGACGAGATCACGAGAGAGAGCTCAGATTCACCATATCATTGATGCGGCCGCCGATGCGGGTGAGAGAGAGCAGAGATTGCGCCGCGGCGAGCGAGTGGGGATTAGGGTTAGAGTTGGGAGCGGACTGCGGAGAGGGCGAGGGCGACTGGGCGAGCGGGGAGCGGCTCAGCCGACGCTCCCCTCTTATATATGGGGGCGCGGGGAGAGGGCCGGCCGGTGGCAGGCCGGGCCGCCGCTTGAGGAGCGGGCCGTGCCGTGCCGGCCCACGTGCCTAGGGTAAGGCCCAGGCACGGACCGCTTCTCGGGGCCGTGCCAACCCGGGCCGGCTCGCCGCTTGGCCGGGCCAAAAAAATGGGCCTTGAGCCCGGCCGATGCGCTCGGGCTGCATGGCCATATATGCTTACAGCAGTATAATCTGATCAGGAAGCGCATGCACGTGAATGGGAAGAGATGCGGTGACACCCTGACAGGTGAATGGACACGCGTTCAGGCAGACATGCACATAACTTTTCTGAGAAGCAAGTTCAAAAGTTTGGGAGTATATTTGCTTAAAAAACAAACATTTTAAAAAAATATATAGTTTAGTTTCTTAAAAATGATCTTATTTATAGCTTTTGCCAGAGTTTTTTTTCCTTTCCTTTCAGCTTCTCAGTTCTCACCGAAGCTCAAACAAACACGGCCAATAAGAAGAAATGTTATTTATTTGGTTTAGCATGAAGATCGAGCTGCATGCATATAGATATACGCACATGTCACAAGCTAGTTATTTACTAATAAAATAATAATAAGCACATTCACAAATCGCAGGGATGAATCATGAAAGCGGGGCATGGCAGCCGCCTCCTTGCTCAGTTGCTCTTGGCCTTGGTCTCCTGCTGCCCCAGGAACGACACGTCGACATTAGCGTCGCTGCAGTAGAGGCAGGGGTGCTGCTCGAACCCCTGCGCTTGCCGAGCACCTCTCTGCCGCCGAGCACCAGCTCCCGGTTGCTCATCGGCGCCGGGTGCGCCGCCAGTACGACCTGCAGCGCTCCGCTGAACGCCCCGTGCGCCTGCTTGCTGCCGTCCCCTGGCACGTCCACCGATAGCTCGTCCTTCTGGCACCTGCTCAGCAGGATCCCGGCGTCGTCGGCGTGCGCGGCGCCGCTGCTGTTGCCGCCGTGGTGGTCGTGGCGGTGGAAGCGGAACTTGGAGCTGGCGTCGTCGCCGAATAGCGCCACGAGGTGGTCGGCGACGTGGTGCGACGCGCCCACGCCCGACAGGAGGTGGCCGAGCACCACGGCGTACGGGAGGAAACGGCCGGCGTGGACGGCGTGGGCGTGGAGGTCGGGGTCAGCGGCGGCGTCGGGGCCGATCTGCTCCTCCTGGTCGATGAGGCCGCCGCTGTAGCACGACTCGGACACCATGGTGAAGGTGGCGCCCCGCGGCACGCGGTCCACCAGCTCCCGGAAGTCCACGTCTGCGCGCGCGCGTGCATGCAAGAATGTCAATCAGATACTCAGATGTGACTGTGAGAAACGACGACGACGCGCCAGCCATGCGTGCATGGGAGTGCTTGGACGTGCGTAGACGCGGACCTGTGATGAGGTTGAAGTCGCAGGGCACGATGGCCTCGTCGTCGCGGCCGCCATGGCCGCTGATGGGCGGGATGAGCGTGCCGTGGCCGCTGAAGTGGAAGAAGAGCACGTCCCCGGGCGCCGCGCGTGCCACCATGTCGGCCAGCACGCGCTTGACGTTGCCGCCTGTGAGCCTGTCGGGAGCACGCCGGTGCCGCTCTCGTGGTCGTCGGTGAGCACGGTGACGTCGCCTGGCGCGAAGCCGAAGGGGTCGAGGAGGACGGCGCGCATGGCGTGGACGTCGTTGATGCAGCCCTGCAGCTCGTTCTCCGTGCTGGCGTAGTTGCACCCCACCAGCGTGGCCAGCATCTTCTTCTTCACCGCCTCCATTGCTGTGCTTCTTCTAGCTCTAGCTCTACCTCTACCTCTGGTGCAGTGAGATGAGATATCGATCTCTGCCTGATCACCTGTGTCCATTGGATACGCGCGTTGTCATCGTTCATTTGTTGCTTGCCTTTTGTGGATGCAAGCTAAGGACACATTTGCCTTTGGACCTTGGACTTTGCTGCTCGGCTTGCAGTCAGATGGATGAACCATCACGCACAAATTCATCCCAACGAGGCAAAGACGTACAGTACCTAGCTAGGTGTGTATACATATGAATTCGTGAAGACGACAGCTCGTCGTACCGAGAATGTATGTGTACGTAAGCAACCTAGATCGTCCATTCATCCTAGCTGAGACGTCAACAGTGTAACTAGGTCATCAACGGCAACAATCCTTTGAAGCCGGCTAAGCTTGCGTGCAAGAAATGAATGTGTAAAGCTGCTGCAGCTAGCATTGCAGCCCCTTCAAGAGAATGTGTTCTCTGAAGCCTTCTCAGCCTGTCCAGCTTAAGCTCCATCATTAAATAAGAGTTTAGCTCTTAAGTTGTATAGAGATAAACTAAAGTATATTATCATGAAATGATTATTTAAGCTGAATCCAATCAAGACAGTTGTTGAATTTATGATTATCTTACTATCTTAACAATCCCATCACAACTTCTAGCAACAATCAAGATATAAGTGCAAGCAATCAATCACAAATAAGTTTCTGGCATGGTTTTCTGAACATAGAATCAGCAACAGGCACACGTTTTCAATCGCAAACAACTTAACAGGAACAACAGTACAAAATCAATGCTCCTGTAATCTAGAAACTAAAATTAATAATCCTGTTTTTTAAGGTGTGAAGAGTATTGCAACTACCTGCGTTCCTGCAACACCATAGAATGTGTGTGGGAACTCTGATCGGACAAGTCCAAGTTGATCGCGCACAACATCAAAACTGTGACAGAAAGGTTATTCATTGAGAATGGACAATGTATTGGCCTGAAGTTAGGATACAGAGGTAATGAATTGCATGAGACAAATTTTACCTCAAGCAAGACCAGCCAATGCCGAACCCTCGGATATAATTGTAAGCCTCACGATCAAATTGGAGCTCCTCTCCATCTTCCACTGCATCGACACCCGGTTGCCAGACCTGAAACGAAGCACTAAAGGGGTAACTAACAAATTGGAAAAAAGGAACAAATTAGAAACAATTTTTTTAAGCAGAAAACGCAATTCCACTAGGCGTAACTTTATGAGGAAGCACAACTAGTTCGGATGCGTGACGTGAGGATTAATTAAGAAAAAAAAGAATAGGGTCAGTGATTTCTCCTCACCTTAGCGGACCAGAGGCAGCCGCGGATTTAGACGATGACGAGGAAGCTGCAGCTTTCTTCAGCCCGAAAACAGAGCAGAATTAGGTGGGAACTGGAGCACAAAACATACTGAATGGAACGAAGAAGAGCTTTAGTAGTTCATCTGGTAGCTCTTCCCCATGATTCCTTTGATCCATTACTGGACTATTACAGCCTCAACCCAGATAAAGCATCTGAAAGATCAGAATCAGACATTTAGGAAGCATTAAGATCCCTATTGCCATAAGCATTCATCGTTTCTATGTTTGACATGAAGCAATTCTGGATATTTCTGTGATAGCAGTGTCTGAATCCATACCTATCCAAAGAGAACCCATGTCAAATGCAGAGTAGTTTGCCATAGCGCCACCACTATGAACTCTGCTCAGTCCAAACTGTCGTTCATCTAAGTCTCATTTACCATTAAACGGCAGGCCAGGTGGTCCAACAGATAAAGATGCAGAATTACCAAAATGTTCCTGAAGCAAAAATATAAAGCCCAAAATTATTTCAAGTGATCACATAACTGAAAAAGAACTATAGAAAAAAAATAATTTGTTGTCCCTTCTATGGAGCATTAGGCAAACAAGAATAAGGCATTTTCTTCCAACAGTTCGCAAAGAAATGAAAAACAAAGTTAAACAAAAGAACATGAATCCATCTTAATTAGAGATAAGAGGCTTTACAAAAAAAAATTGGGTAAAAATTAAATCATTAAGCATGCAAACGAAACAGAGAATGTCAGCAGCACAACCAAGGACAGGATACAAGGCAGGTACTACCAGGACTGGAAAACCCCCACACCTCCAACCCACCCCATGCGTTGCCCATGTTACCCTTTTTTAGCCCTATATGTGCAGTACCTTGATTAAAGTGTATAACCAACATTAACATGCCAAAAAAGTATGGTTTACACATAATATTTCATTATTAAGAGAGCAAGACAATAATATTTCATTATTAAGCACCCTCCTTGTCCCATTCCGAGTTCTGCCCCTGAGCACAGTGGCACCAGAGCAAATAAGAAAAGTTGCATACAGAACAGAAAGTTCAGTTCTAAGCAAATATGGATTGAAGCTAATAGTCCAATTAAATTGACATGTAAAATAATCTGTCTCTACAAATGAAGATAGAAACAGACATTTGCTAAAGTAAAGCCAGATGTTAAGAACCATAATTGTCTAAATAGATGAAAAAGTGAATCTCATGCAACATGGAAGAGAGGAAGAAAATTTTTCCCTTAAATTATGTATCTTGGTGAGTTATCCAAGCAAGCTTGCGTTAAAAAAAATAGGTTATCCAAGCAAGCCATTCCATCTGATGGTCAGGACTCTGGACATGGCAAGTGGACACACAAAACGTAGTTCAGCACCAACCTAGTGGAAAGGAAAATTCCAGTTCACATTGTAAGCACTGGTTTTAGTATCAGTACAAACACACGAGTTCTAAATTGCAAAGAAATCTTATGATGCGATCATAGGAAAAACTGCTTAGTTTGCAATGTTATAGGGTTTCATAGCCAACAAGTTTCTGCCCAGTAGAAATGGGCAAAATATGCACATAGTAGACAAGTGTCTAGTCATCCAGCTCAATGATCTTCACAACGGATGAATCTACCACCTTTTCTAGTAAATAACGACAAACAGTCATGGGACTTGATCACACCAGAGGCATTGTCATGGTCAAGAGCAACCATCAGAATCCACTCATTTGTAGTGCTGGTAGACTCTTCCTGAAAGGCACAATGAAGATTGACTAATACCAAGTGACCAGACAATTGCTCGTTAGTTCAGCCAGGAGTAATCAATCAATTTGCGTCACGCAATGGAAATGCATGAAAACGTGACAAACTAACATAATCAGAGCCTAGCTGCAAACGTGCAAGAACAAGCCAAGTAGGATCACCACGTCAAGCCTTATCAGTTAACGTTCACCCTAGCCTTCCTCTGTGATCCACCAAGCAGGTTGATCTCTCCCTCTGTGATCCACCCAAGCCTATGCATCCTTTCATTGTTTGTACTGCTGGGAACCGCAAGAAAAGGCTTGAAGGGTGAGTACGATCCCGATGGCCTCTATCAGATTCAGGAGCAGAAAAACCATCTGGTTGCCTGCATGAATATTGTTGTTAGATAATAACAATGTTGCGATTTTCAACCTTGGAGCCATAGTTCATACTTCAACAATAGCGACAGCAGCTTCTCGAATATGATGCAGTGAACCTGGAGTTCTATTAAGCAATGATCTGAGAGTTTGAAGATGGCTTGGTATGCTTGTATTTGAAGGTCATGCACAAAAGTAATGTCAAACACTCAGGTCTTTGCTAAAAGCCTATAACCCCTACTCCAGCCTCCAGATGCCATCATGAAACCAAACTGCTCCAGTTCAGATAAGCAGGATGGTTAGAAGTATTGGCACCATATACGAAGGTCATGATGGGACTTCCAATGCTCGACTCTCTTTATAGACATGGAGCTGCAAGGAATCAATGACATGGATGTCAGGAAAGAGCAAGCCAAAGGATGATGGTCTAACACAAAAGTTAAGCAGAATTTGAGGTAGTTCAGCATGGGCTCCCTCTAATAAAAAGTGAAGGCATAGGAACAGGAGATTGTAGCGAACAAAGAAAACAAGTCATGGGAAATAGACCACAAAAGCATCAGAAAACACTAGTATATATTGGATTTACCTGATCCATGGAACTACAAACAGGAACAACACACACTGCTAACAGCAGATATTAGTGTGAAAAAAAGGCACTGCTAACAATACATACTCAGGGGGGAGGGGGGATACTTCTAACAGTGGGGGGAAAACACGAAGCTTACTGTATAAAAATCCATCAAGAAGTCAAGATGATTGACTTTATTCCTGGCTATGAAGAATATCTTACAAACTAAGCAAACAAAAGGAATAAACTTATGTGCTCCCAATAGTTTGAAAATTGATCCCCACCATACAGATAACTAGGACTGAAGAAAAGATAACTTTTATAGGAGATAAACAGGATGCTGACACGCACTAACAGTACAACACTCCCTAGAGAATTTCATCAAATAAATGTGACAACACAACATGGCCAGCAAATTAGAGAATGAGGTAGACATTACCACTCAGCTGAGGATTTATTTTGTTGGACATAATCCTCATTAGTTGACCTCCTCAAAAAAATGGTACTTTTTAGGTAGGGACTTTGCATGGTTCTTATATTCCTCCCTCGAGAAAAGTGATATTAGCAAGGAAGTAGTGGAAGCCTCAAGTGAGAAGTTCATCTCATCAATTTTGGAGAGGTAAGCCCCAGCCCTCACTATCTCACCTCCACCCAACAGCCTCCTAACTATAGCATTTAGCATGCCTGAGTTTGGAAGGCATCCACTCTTTTCCATTGCTAAAAATAGATTCTCAAACTCATCTAGCAACCGTTCTTTTATGAGATTTTCCATCATTAAGCCATAGGTCACCAAATCTGGAACTAAACCATGGGCAGGGATAGCAGCGAACAGATCCCTGGCATCTTTCTTACTGCCACCTTTGAGCAAAGAACCGATCATAATATTGAAAGTAATGATGTCAGGTCGACGATCCTTAGAAAACAGGCTCTGAAACATTTCAAATGCTTCATCAACACAATTATTTTTGCAAAGCCCATTTAGAATTATGTTGTATGTGTAAATGTCCCACTGTTTTCCACTTTTAATCATATTGAGGTAGAGTTCCTTTGCTTCAGAAAATCTCCCAGTCTGAAATAATCCTTGCAGTATAGTATTGTAAGTCACAACTCCAGGCGTAACTCCCTTCCTCAACATTTCCCGGAAAAGACAATATGCATTGTCAATCCTGCCAACTTTACAGTAGCCATGAAGCAATGTATTATAGGATAAAATGTTCGGTTTCAAGCCAACCGAGAGCATAACATCAAGTAACTTTGCAGCTTCATCAGTTCTACCAGCTAAGCAGTGGCCACTTATTAATGTAGTATATGAGATAACATCAGGCCTCACGCCTACACGTTCCATCAAGTCAATGACACTCCGGGCTTCCATGACCCGTCCTTCATTGCATAAGTTAGACATTATTGTGTTGAAGAACACGATGTTAGGACGGATTCCTTGATCCAACATTTCAAAAAATAATTCCTCGACCTTTTCCCATTTGTCGACGGCGCAGAGTCCATAAATCAGGGAGTTAAAAACAACAATGTCAGGTGTCACTCCTTCGTTGATCATCTGATTGAATTTAAGCACAGCTTCATCCACTCTTCCCAACTTGCAAAGTGCATCTATTAATGTTCCATAAGTGACTACATTAGGACTCAATCCTTGCTGCCTCATTTTGCTAAGAATATGCATTGCCTCATCTATCATTGCCTTTTTAGCATATGCACAGAACACAGTGTTGAAGGTGTAATGATCAGGTGAAATACCATTTTCTACCATCAAATCTAGGAGATCGTGCAAATCAGCAAGGGCTCCTTTAGAAGCATACCCGTGAAGAAGAATGTTGTAGATAGTTACATCAGGTTTTATGCCCTTCCTAATCATAGAATCAAAAATCTTCCCGGCTTCTGTGCATTTTCCGTTCTTGCATAGATAGTCCAGCAGCAAACCATAAGTAACAACATTTGGGTCAAGACCACGTGTGTACATTTCTTCGAGCCTTCGAACCACCTCTTTCCACTGTCCTGCAGATAGGTACCCATGGATCAGACAGGTATATGTCTGGATATTTGGCTTAGCACCTTTATCAATCATCTGCTGAAGGACGCCCTCGGCCCTGTCAACTGCTTGAGCTTTGCCCAGGCCATCAATGATTGTGTTGTATGTCACAACATTTGGTGTGCAGCTTCCATCTCCATCATCAGCCATCGTGTGCAGAAGCTCAAGTGCCTCCTCAGCTCTCTTTTCATTGCATAAACCCTTGAGAAGTGTGTTGTAGGAAACTACATCCGGCCTGCAGCCAAACTCAGGCATTCTTCCGAACGATATCTCCTTGGCCTCGTCCACCCTCTTGGCATCACAGAGGCCCTTGAGTAGTTGATTGGTGACTACGTCATCCACCCTCCAGCCTGTCTTAAGGATGAGGCCAAAGGCCGCGAAGCCATGCTCCAGGCGACCCATGCGACAGAAACAGCCAATTAGGATGCTGTATGTGCACAGGTCTGGACGCACCTTGTTGGAGCAGGCACGGGACATCCGGTTGAAGAGCGAGACGGCGAGCTCGGAGGTTGAAGAGCATCGGGACCGAGCGACAACGTTAAGCAGGTGGTTGAAAGCACGAATCGAGGCGGGCCTGGCGTGGAGCAGCAATTCATCAAACAGCTTGAGCGCGTCGTCGAGTCCAAGGCTCCCCGACCTGGCTCGGCCCGCGATGATGCGCTCCAGCTCCGAGCACCGGTCGCTGACGGCGCTCGCACCGCGGGACATGCCGACGGAGGGCCCACGCGCGCGGCAACTGGCGCGGCGCGGGCACGAACGGCGGCGCTGCGTCCGCCTCCGGATCGGTGAAGCAGAGCAGATTACGTGAGGTGGGCGGAGACGCTGGCCGCGAGTACTGCGACGTGGGGGATGTGAGTGTGTGAGCGTAGAGCTGGAAGACGGCGACGGCGGTGGCGGTGGCGGTGGCGGCGGCGGCGGCGTGGGGTGCACGGGTTGGGCGCCGGGCGCAGGTGCTGGTGGGCGGGTTGGGCAACGATGGCCTCAATTGCTGCGTACTCTGGCTGTCTTGTACTGTTTCCTTTTCTTTTTTTTTTCATCACATTCACATGACACGTACGGAGAGCGTACTCCAGTTTTTCCCAATGTGTGTGTGTATGGATTTTAAAAAAAAAACTTTTTTCTGAGAAGCAAGTTCAAAAGTTAGGGAGTATTTGCTTAAAAAGCAAACATTTTTTTTGAAAAAAATAGTTTCTTAAAAATGAACTTTCTCATTTTCTTTCAGCTTCTCACTAAACTCAAACATCAAACAAACACAGCCAATGTTCAGGGTATGATTCCTACAGCCAATTATTATTATTATCATCATCGTCATCTTTAGTATCAATATAGAAGAATATCCTTTTTACTGTAGGAGCCCCGGCCTCTCCAGAATCTTTAAAAAATAGAATATCCATTCTATTAGCGTAATTGGGTGGCACGTGAAGCCATAGTTGCCTTGACGGCCAAAATACTAGGTTCGCATCCTACAAATTCCATTCCCAGCCCATCACCACGAGGGAAGCCCATGTAGCCAGCGCCACACCCCTGATGTTTCGGGCTTAGACCCTGCAATGAGAAACGTCTAATTAATTAGCCTAAACCGAATTGTCATTCATTTGACTTGTTCCACTTATAATACTTAACATCTTTAAACTTAAACTTAATGTGTATATACATTACACTTTAAACTTGTCTAAAATGTAAAAATAGATGGCATATATAAGGTTAAGTGTTTGTGTCTAGGAGCAGAATTCTTGTTCAGATTGCTCTACTTGGTTATGGCCTTAGGCTTGCCACCCTGGACATTCATGCCCATTAATAAGATTCTAAGACAGCGCCAACGGTGGTGCCGATGACGATCGATGACTTGGTCAACACCTTCAGGAATCCTCTGTCGCAACCCATTCTCTCATCCCCGCCACGACTTAGGATCACCCGGGCGGCGAGGGAGCTCGACGATGAGGAGCTCATCCCCAAGCGGAGCGCTCGTCTTGCTGCGAAGAGTAGGTTCCGAGAGCCAAAGCCGGAAGCACAGGCAAGGAAGGTCATGATGAAGCGCCTGGGCGTTGAGGTAGAGACGCAACTACCTGATGAAGCATCGTTCCAGGAATTACAGGCGGCCTTCACTCTACCGCTCACGCCTTCGACGTGGGAGGCATGGAGGTGCTTTTCCCAGCGATGGCGGTAATTTATTAGGGCTGTTCATTACCGCCTAGTAGGACGATAGCTCTACCATGCGCGGTCTAGTCGCAAAATTCGGATCATATGTAATAAGCATGCGTAAATTTAGTAGCTAGGGCTCGGCGTATCGCCTTCGATGGCCTCTCTCCACCGTCGTAGATCGTCTTTGTAATATATATATTTTTTAAAAACTCCTTTCCTCTTGATGAAAAAACGGGTTAAAACCCCCATTGAGAAAAAAAAAGACTCTAAGAGGTTCCTTTGGAAAGGAAGAAAAAAATGTGAGTTGTGGACATTGCTCTTTGATAGATGGTAAGGAGATTGCTGCCATGGCTTTATGAAATTGCAGAGGAGTTTGTTAGTTGAGGTCTCTTATTTAAGTATAGTAATTTTGAGTTGGCCCTTAGAATGTGATGGCTCTAGTTGCAGATAATAGGGTCTGACCGGCCATGGGCAAGCATTTCCTATTCATGTCCTTTGTTTTGGTTGGGGCTTTCTTTTCTATGGTAGTTATTTCAGAGGTTGTGAAATGGAAAAATGTATTGTTCTAGACTATTGCGATGGACATAGTGTAGCTTATGCCCGCCCCTAATTTATTCGCCATATTTTCCAAGAGGCATTCAAAGAAAAGGACATTGTTGAGGTCCTTATGTATATTATAAACTAGATTTCGGAGATTCAAGGCGCACTCATTGTGGCCGTCATCCTGGATATCTTAATCTCTGGGACCTCCTTTCGGAGTTGGTGTTGCATCCTAAAGTTGAGAATCCTATGTTTGGCGTTATCTCCATCGGTCAATTGGAGGGGAATAAGGGAGATTCTGATTCCCCCTCGATCCTTTCCGATTCCCGACTTATAATTTAGAACGGATGGAGTACTTGGGAGTACGTGTATGTGGAAGCTTCTTCGCAACATATATTGTTTTGAAAACAAATTTATATTGAATTTTAGGATACATACGACATGTGCACCATAATTTCAATTTTCCACGCAAAAAGCGCCCAAAATGCACCAGGCAAAAACAAAAGTGGGTACTGTAGCCACCTAAATGTCAGGTGCGGTGCATGCCATACGCTGGCTGGTCGTGTACGTACTCAGCGTCTATACACAGGATTCTCCGTGTGAAACTGAATATACAGGAGACTTATCTATGGAAGTTTCTTCCCTACAAATTCCAAATTCCTCTACAACGTCCAAACCGAAACAATAGTAAGCCTAGCTGTACATCCCGTTAATAGGGATGCAAGGCAGGTTGTTGCCTCGTTTGCGAAAAAAAAGAGAATTTTTTATGAGCCATTAAAAAAGATTGTAATTTTCTGTGAGCCGTTGAAAAAGTTCAGCGGGCTTCAGCACCACTGCTCCAAAAAAATTTTGCCCTCCATGCCACTGCCGTCAGATTGGGCTCTAACGGTGTCAAACTGCAGGTGTGAAAAGTCAAAAATACCCTTAGGTCTGGATATGCTATTAATTTTTTTTAGTATCTTAATGACTTCAAATGGAAAAACTCAAAACTATAAAAATTATCTTCGTTTAATATCGTAAAAAATATGATTTTTCTAAGATATATTAATCATATCAAATCATAAATCTGATGGCCCAGTAGTGGGAAGCGTAACACGGCCCGGCCCAGGCCCCTGATTCGTCGTCTCCCGCATCCAACCGACCAACCGAAACATCGTCCCTATCTCGTCTCCCCCGTCCAACCGAAACATCGATTATTCGTTTCCTTCCTCTCTCTCTCTCTCTCTCTCTCTCTCTCGCACGCGTGACGCGTCTCGCCCGCCCGCCCGCCCGCCCGCATCCCGCCCCCGAATATCTCCTCTCAGCCGCCGACGCAAGCCCTAGACATGCGCCGCTCCGTTTGCTAACCAACCAAGCGAGCAAGAACCAAGAATCAAGAGGCAAGGCAGCCGATGCTTCTGGGCCTGGTCCGCCCCGCATGCGCACGCAACAACCTCACGCCTCGCAGCGCGATGTCCCCGCCGGCGACCTCCCGGACTGCGACGGGACGGCCGGCGCCTGCTTCCCCGGGCGCGGGCTGTGCTGCCCCGACGACCCGCTCGACCTCGTCCTCCAGCTCTTCCCCGCTCACACCGCCGCGGACCGAGCGCCGCCGTCGTCGCTGGCCGCGCTCGGCATAGGCGGCGGCGGTGGAGAGCCGCCCCGTAGGGTTAAGCAGGAGCCGGAGCCGCCGCAGCCGCTGGCGGAGAGCGCGTATGGCGGCGTCGGCGTCGGCGACGGGTGGGATTCTTGGGGCTTGTCCAGCTTCCCTCTTGAGGGACTCTGCGGCCTCGAGGAAATTGACGTGGACATGTTCTTTGCTGACGACGCGCTGGACGGCGGCGGCGGCGGGGAAGCGACCGAAGGCAACTTGCTCTGCGACCCGACGGAAGCCAAGCCCAAGCCGCCGGCGCACATCACAGCTGCTGGTGGTCCCGTTCACACGCGCGGCTCGTTGGGCGGCGCTGTCGTCCCCAATGACGCGTCACCGTTGCCCGCGCCCATGCCAGCTGGCGCTTCCCCCCTCCAAGCGTACGACGCGTGCCGTGCGTTCGATGGCGCCGTTTTCAACAACGCGTCCGCGTCGCCGCCGCCGGCGACGACGGCGCCCGTGCAAGCGGGTGGTGCGCCGCCCGTCTTTGTCACCAACAACAGCACGCCGCCCGTCTTTGTCACCAACAACAGCACGCCGCCCGTCTTTGTCACCAACAGCAGCACGCCGCCATTGCCGGCGCTCATCATGCCAGCTGCTCCCGCGCCCATGCCGCCAGCTGCTGGTCTTCACGCGTGCGGCGCGTTGCCCGGCATTGCCTCTAACTGCGCGCCTGCACCGCCGCCATTGCCGGTTCCCATGCCAGCTGCTGGTCTTCACGCGTGCGGCGCGTTGCCCGGCATTGTCTCTAACAGCGCGCCTGCGCCGCCGCCACTGATGGCGCTCCTGCCAGCACGTGCTCTCCACCCGAACGCCGCCGCGCTGGCCGGCGTTTACTCCAGCACCAACGCGCCGGCGCACGCCCCTCCGTCAGCCACGCCATCGTCGTCGCCACCGTCCCGCGCGTCTTCCGGTTCGGGCCGCTGCCCGTCATCAGCAACATCGGAGCCCGAGTTCTTGCAACCCCATCGTGCTTGGGTTGTGCCGAGGAAGCAGCGGAGCCCACCAGCAGTCAACCGCCGCAAGCGGCCCTGGGTGCTCGACTTCCCTCTCCATGCCTTGCCGCCGGTCGCTCCTCCTCCTCCGGCCAACCCCGGCGCCGGCGGTGACGACGACGATGCCAAGAACCGGTACGCCTTGGTGCCTGTCGTTCCTCCTCATCCTCCGGGCAACACCGGCGGTGACGACATTGCCGGTGGCGGGGGTATCCGCCGGCGCCGCCCCGGGCCACGCCAGAGGAACAGGCAAGCGCAGAGGGTATGCAGCCACTGCCACTCGCCGGAGACGCCGCAGTGGCGCGCAGGCCCGGACGGGCCGGGCACGCTGTGCAACGCGTGTGGGATACGCTACGCGGCGAACAGGCTGCTGCCGGAGTACCGGCCGTCGACGGCTCCTAGCTTCCGGAGCGGGCAGCACTCCAATCGCCACCGGAAGGTGATGAAGCTCAGGGAGCAGCAGATGAAGGCGGCGACGGAGGAGAAGCCGTCGGAACAACAGCCGATGGAAGATGATCGTACGGAGAAAGATGATGATGGGTTCATGGGTGTGCGCGCGTACATATCAGCAGCAGGCTTGTGACAGTGACACCCCGGTCAGGTTAATTGTAGCTAGTAGGCCACTATTAGGTTTAGGTGTGATTCTTTGGTTTCGTTTTAGAGATGATGCGAGTAGTGTGTAGTACCAACTAGTGATGTATTGATCAATCATCCATGGATCCATGGATGATGTTAGCTACTAGGCCATGCAAGATTTTTGTAAATTCTTGGCTTCGATTTATATTCATTAGTTGGTTAAGAACTCAGTTCTTGTAAATATCAATCAAATCAAGATTCAAGGGTCACATCTCGGGTCAATAGCGATCTTTTTTGGGTGACTCATGTTTCCTACATGGCTACATGCATTTTCTGTATCTTATATATATATATATATATATATATATATATATATATATATATATATATATATATATATATATATATATATATATATATATATATATATATATATATATATATATATATATAGTCGTCCCTGTAAACTGTATGATTCAGGTTGCTAAATTTTTTTAGATATCGCTAGCTGGTTCAGGTGAGATCATGGTCAGCACAGGTGGTTTATAATGGTTCTCCCACGAATTGCTTCATTCTATCGCTGCGCAGCCTCCTCACATTCTAGACACGATGATCATTGGTTTGGTTGAATCACTCGGTTGATAGCATGGTGGTTGTGACTTATGAGTGGCACCTCCAACACATAGGTTCGATTTCCCATGGGTACGAATTTCAGAGATGGTTATTAAAAAACCTCTCTTGTTGGCAACCAAAAGTAATGGAGCGGTATTATAGGGTCTATGATGTCAAGGTTCGAGGAGTTTCTCTTTTGAGGTCTTCTACTTTAATAGCAATAGCAATGTACTGAGAGAGGTTGATAGTAGTTGTGGGTGACAACAACCTAGCACCGACATGAGCTCTTGCCCGCATGGTGTCACCAATGGTGGCAGGTGCAAGCGCGAGACTGGAGAGGCACGATGGAGAGTCTTGGGCCAAACCAACTGCCACATAACGGCAACTACCTAAGTTTGATTCTAAATAGACTCGGGCTATGGGCCATGCGTGATCACCGCGATTCGCACGACGTGCACGACCCGGCACACCAAACCGCTACCTTGTCATGCCTCGTCTGTGTAGCCTCGTTGAAAACTAGATACCATGGTCATTGGTTGGTTGATGTCTTTTACCTTAATTAACAACAATGCACTGGGAGCGGTTGATAGCAGTGGTGGGCGACAATGACCTAGCAACGACCTAAACTCTTGACGTAGCGCTATCCTGAGCTCTTGCCCGACGGTGTCAATGGCAGGTGCGAGAGCGAGACAAGAGAGGCATGAGGGAGAGTCCTTGATCAAATCAACTAAGACACATAATAGCAACTAGCTAAGCTTGACTCTAGATAGACTCGGGCAATGGGCCATGCATGGTCACCACGATTCGCCCAATGTGCACAACTTGGCGTACCTAACCGTACCTTAATTGCCATGCTTCATTTGTGCAGCTTCGTCGAATACTAGACATCATGGCATTGGTTGGTTGGTCGAGGTCATTTACCTTAATAACAATGCACTATGAGAGGTTGATAGTGGTGGTGGGTGACAATGGCCTAGCAGCTGCCTGAGCTCTTGACCTAGCACTGGCATGAGCTCTTGCCCGCACGATATCGCTAGGGGATGGCAGGTGCGAGCGCGAGACACAGGAGAGACGAGGGGGAGAGTCCCTAACCAAACCAACTAAGCCACACAATAGCAAGTAACTAAGCTTGAGACTCGGGCTATGGGTTGTGCGTGGTCACCGCGGTTTGCCCGACCATGCATGAGCTGACATGCCTAACCTGCTCTGTCGTGCCTCGTCTGTCTAGACCTCGTCACATTCTAGACACCATGGTCGTTGGTTGGTTGCATCACCATCCTTTGGTGTCATAATCATGGATCGCCACTGGTTAAAAGTTTCTGTCACAATGTTTAGGATAGGGTGGAAAACTAGTATGCTACTGCTACGATGCTCCCAGTACTCTCTAGGACGTAAGAGCTTGAACCCTTTAATTTTTTTTTGATAAAACACTCAAAAGATTGTTTCATATTTGATATATCTAAAAAAGAAAAATACAAACCAATTAAATGATTAAAGTAATCGAGAAACAAAAATACCATCCAGCTATCTCGGGCATCCCCGTGATCAGTGCCCTCCTTTTCTTTGTCTTATTTGCCTATCTGACTGACCCCAATCTGCGCCGTGCCTAGCGAAGCAGCGAGCTAAGGCCAAAACCAGTTGGAAAACATACGTGACAATGTGACGTGTAACAGCCATTTATGCACGTTGGAAAGCTGTTAGGAAGACCGTTAGCCATGATAATGGTCAATTAATTGGCTACACTTCATGACTAAATGGCTTCATACGTGACGTATCTGTAGCTTACACTTCATTATTCCGAGCTAATTCATTACTATTCTCCCCGTTCCAAATTACTCCGTTCCAAATTATAAGTCGCTTTAACTTTTTTGATATATTCATTTTTGTTATGTATCTAGACATACGTTATATCTAGATACATGGCAAAATCACTATGTCTTTAGACATACGTTATATCTAGATACATAGCAAAATCGATGTACCAAAAAATCACAGCGACTTATAACTTGGAATAGAGGAAGTACAATACTACTACTATATGGAACAAGTATTGTACTAGACAGCAGTGAAATAGTCAGAACACACGCTGAGTCCTGTTTACTTGTCAGGCTTCATCAAGTAGGAAAGTTAGATCATTCATTTATATTAGATAGATTTAATAAGAAGATATTCCTTATTTATTATATATTTTTTATATTACCTTCTACGAGGTAATATGTGATAATTAACATCTAGATCAACGGTTAATCAACGTACATATCGAGCACTACATCCGTAGAGAAGAAACGTAGATATATATCCAGTCGGCACAAAATGTATACGGTGAGATGAGATCACCAAGCATCTTTGATTCCTGGAGCTAGTTTCCTACCAACCACGTGGCTGGGCAGTCCCGCCATGGCCGGCGCCTCCGCTTCGGCCGCTATCTCCGGCGGTCCACGGCGCACTTCCAAGCGGCCGGAAATTGTACGCACCGTCGTCGTCGAACCTGCTGCTGCTGCTTCCTCGGCTTTGTGCCATGCCCACCCGATGGAAACCACCCCCTCTCCTGTAGCTGCTGCTCCTTGTTAGCTGCGTCTCGACGGCGGCGGTGGCGGCAGCAAGGGCGTTTCCTCTCCCCCGCCCGATCCAACCCGTGCCAGCGTTCTTGTGCTCTTCCCGTGGCGACGCCGGCGTGCTCGGCTTCCAGATGGTGTCCGGCCTCTGAATGCTGCAAGTAGTACGTCCCTCGTCAGAAACGAGAACGACATGTGGTCAGGCTCCGGCAATATATACAGAAGATGAATGAATCGATCCATCACAGTTCACAAGATTTTGAGTTTACATGCGCGGCGGCCTTGAGCCCGGGTACGTGTGCCAGAGTGGCCGCTTCGAGATGTCGGCTCCGGTAACAGTCTGCATAATTGATAGTTCGTGAGTTCCAAAGACCATGATCGATCGTTTGACGAAAACAGCTCCAATGTAGATTGGAATAATAAGCAACTAAATATGTACTGTAGTATTCGTGAATGCACCTTGTCAGGTACTCTGACATTGCCAAGTAGTCTTGGAACTGGATTTTCTGCCTCAGGGTTGAAGAACGTACCTGATCTGAAACATGAACACCCAAAACGTAACTAATGTTCCAAGTTGTCGCCTTAAGACAGTAAGCTCGAGAGGAAACATACATTGTCTGATCACTCGTAATGTCCTGCAGGTTTGTTGTGGGCGAGTGGAAGAAACCGTCGCTGAAGCCATCATTGTCATCAGGCGCTATCCATCCTCCAATTCCACTATGCAAAATAAATAAATAAAAAAGAATAGAGACCACAGAACTGAACAAAATGTCAACTTAAAAAATGCATTGGTACTAATTTACATCATGTTCAAACTTTGTGCACCTCGTAGCTGAATCTATCGGAAGCTTCTGCACTGAACAGTCCGATGTCTGTTCAGTAACTTCATTGTGTGGCAGAGAGCTTGAGTCCCTGTGCAGAAAGATCTTCTCTTGCCTAGTGGTATTCCGTCTCGATTCATGGGTCTAATTCAGTAACAAGCCAACGGGAAAACTAAATATGACTATGGTTTATGCAACAGCAGTAAAACTAGTGTAACATGAGGTCATGAGCACAGATGACAAGTGATTGTTTTACCGTGAGCTCTTTATCTACCGCTTTGGTGGCCGAAAGCAGCAGTTCCTCAGAGATACCCTGAAACAATTTGAAAATCAGCATTGCCCAAGTGCATCGCTACTTGATCACTACAGATTGAAAGTATCAGTTGATTCAGTTCATCGATCCATTGCACATATGAACTAATAACTTACATTCCACAAGAAATGTTTCCCCTCTGTGTCAGGCTCCAACCTCGGGTAGTCAAATTCTTTGCGGCCCATTATTTTATTGTAACATTTTGGAAGAGCACACCAGCTGCAGAAAGGGGTGCAGGGTTGAAATTATCAACTCTTACATCAGAAAATGCTATAAAATAACACGCATGGCAGCAGTAAGAACAATTAATGTGCCTTCGCATTGGTAAAACTGCCATAAGCTGATCAAATGGTCGTAATGGTTTGTCCACAATGAAAGATATCTCGACCCTAGATAGACCTTTGAGATCAGATACGAAAGGAGCAACATAGAATGGGTAGTACCTGCAAAAGGTTGTAAGATAAGACATGGTAGAATGGGAGCATTTGTTCAAAAAAAAAAATTGTGCATGAGAATGAGATAGATAGAATCCATAACAATGAAATAAGCTATTAAGCTATTGTTCAGTATATTTAAAGATTTTATTTTACCATCTCCATGATGGAACGTCTGCAAAATAGCATTGAAGCACCCAACAAAGTCCTTCTAAATACTTTTGAGCCTGAATTCAAAGGGAGGAGACGGGAACAAAGGAGGGCAGATTATAACAAATATAAAATCCCAGCTTGCCTAGGAAAAGGGATTCCATTAGGACAAATAAATAAACAAGGAAAAACATAACCATGTCGTTCTGCAGCTTTCCAATTTCATTAGAAGTTTTGGCACCGAAATACTCCCTGAAAAAACGGGACTTCCATCCTGGTAATCCTAGTCTTATCTGCAACAGACATTTAAAAAATTGTAGCAGGACTACAGGAGAAATATTTATCCAAAAGGGCATCACTAACACTGTCATATGGGCATTCTTCATTAAAAAGGAGATCATCTAATTTTTGTCTCAGTTCTGATCTTTCACTTTCTGAAGCTTCACGCAACATTTCGTGATATGTCTTCAGCAACAAATCCTAAAGGCCAAAACAAACATACCGAGAATGACAATAAATTCCACCTTGCACCACAATACAGTATTGACTAGAGCATCAACATACCTGTTTCAGTTCATATCTTTTGAGGAAAATTTTCTCTTCATACATGGAGAGTTCATGAAAAAATATTTCCAACCTTGAGACTTCCAGATATGCACCATGTTTATCTTTGACCTGTTTTCAGTATCAACGAACCTAGGTCACCGCATAATTCAATGGATAATCATTGATGAAATAAGAGGCTGGAGCTGGAATTCTTCAGGTACTTTGTCTGTGTTGATAATGTACCCTTCCATTTTGTTGAAGGTTGTTTTGTACACTTCAATGAGAAGATCAACTGCACCCTGTTAGATGGAATAGATGAGAGAAACATCTATATTTTTTTCGGAGTAATGAACAAAGAGAAAGGACATATAGTGATAACATATATGTTAGCCCCTGGATCTTCGGCAAAGAGTGAGCCGACCACTCCCCGGTTTTGCCAACCACACACTATGGCTAGAGGTAGAAGAAGGGAGGGAGAACAGAGCGCGCACACACACAGCATAAGCACCAGCGTTGGTCGGAGCTCTGCAGAGGAGATGGCAAAACTGAACTCTCTCTTTACTGAGTTGCAGTGAGAAGCTATATATACAACTGTACCCATCTAATCCTAGTACACAGACATGTCAGGCTGCCATGCTGCTACAGTGACTAGATGTGATAGCAGGGCTGACTTTGGCGTCTGCCCCTGCTGTGGCTACAGTACGGCAGGAGAGCCTTCGGTGCCTGCCCCTGTAGCAGCTACAGTGCAACAGCAGGGAGCCTTTTCGGCGCCTATCCCTGCCGTGCGTTCATACAGGGGAGCAGCAGATTACTCAACAATTCTTCCCCTAATCCTGCAGCTAATCCTAGAACCTCCACCATGCCGATCATCTTCTTCAACTCCGTGAACCGAAGACGGCCGAGCGGCTTGATGAGGACGTCCGCAAGTTGCCGACCAGTTTCGACGAACTCGATGACGATTTGCCCTCCATCGACACAGTCCCTGAGGAAGTGGAACTTGACGTCGATGTGCTTGCTCCGGTCGTGGAGAACCGGATTCTTTGCGAGGGCGACGGCGGGCTGGTTGTCCACCATCAGTGCTGGTGGGCGAGCTTCCATACCGATCAGCTCGCCCAGCAGCCGGCGCAGCCACACAGCTTGGCACGCCGCTGTGGCCGCCGCCACGTACTCTGCCTCGCATGTGGACAGCGCCACCACCTTCTGTTTCAGCGACAGCCATGAGATTGGAGCCGACCCGAGGAAGACGAGCACGCCAGAGGTGCTCCGCCGTCCGTCGATGTCCCCCGCCATGTCTGCATCGCTAAACACAGTGAGCTACAGCCCACTTCTGCTGGTCTTGGGGAAGACGATCCCATGATCCACCGTCCCCATGACGTAGCGTAGCAGCCGTTTCACTGCACCCAATGATCCTCTCGGGGATCCTCCATGAAGCGGCTGACGTAGCCCACGGCGAACACAATGTCCGGCCTCGTGTGTACTAGGTAGCGCAGACCGTCGATGATGCTCCGGTAGAGTGTTGCATCTACCTTCGTTGCGGTACTGGCCTTCGTCAGCTTCAGCCGCTCCTCCATCGGAGTCACGCACGGCTTGCACTCAGCCATGCCGCTCCGCTCCAACAGCTTCGAGGCGTACGCGCTCTGATCGAGCGTGAGCGCCTCTTTTCCCTGTCTCACCTCGATGCCGAGGTACTAGGAGAGCGCACCGAGACTGCTCATTCGAAAATGAGCCGCCATCTCGCGCTTGAAGCTGTCGATGTCCTCCGCACGCGCGCCGGTGACGATCAAGTCGTCTACATACACGCCGACGACGAGCTCCTCCTTCCCCCGTCGCCGCGTGTAGAGCGCGTGCTCGGTTGCGCACCGCGTGAACCCAAGCTCGCCCAGCGTGGCGTCAAACTTGGCGTTCCACGCTCGCGGGGACTACCGCAGCCCGTAGAGCGCCTTGCGCAGTCGGAGCACCCTGTGCTTCGCTCCCTTGACGACGAAACCCGGAGGTTGCCTGACGAAAACCGTCACCGCCAGCTCGCCGTTGAGGAAGGCCGATTTTACGTCCAGATGATGGACGCGCCAGTCCTTCGCTGCTGCCAAAGCCAGAAGCAGTCGGACAGGCTCCATGCGCTCTACCGGCGCAAAGACTTCCTCGAAGTCAATGCCGTCGCGCTGGACAAAGCCTCGGGCGACGAGGCGCGCCTTGTGCTTGACAATGGCACCGCGCTCGTCCCGCTTGACCTTGTACACCCACTTCAGGCCTATCGGACAGCATCCTAGAGGTGGATCAACGAGCTTCCAAGTCTCATTTTCCTCGATCGCCTTCATCTCCTCCAGCATCGCCAGTCGCCAATTTGCATCGCGCTCGGCCAGCGCGAACGTGGGTGGTTCCTCTACACTAACGAGAAGCCGCTCTGGGTCATTGAGCAGCCGACCCGCCAAGCTTGAGGACCCTGTGTCGTCGACGATGTCGTCCAGCCTGTGGAACCGCACCTCCTCACCATCGTGGAAAGCATCCACGAACTCAGTGATATCGCTTGGAGGTGAGGCGAACTCGATCGGCGTCGATGGAGTTCCCTGTTCCACCGAAGTCAGCACAGCACCTGGAGTGCTCGGCACCCCAGCTGCAGTGCTCGGCACTATTCTTGGACTCTATACACCTTAGCATCATTTAGTAGTAATTACTCTCCTAAAATTCCAATCTATGCATATGTGCGAGTTTCAAACCAAACACTCTAGCACATATGTAGGGGGAGATAATATTACTATTTCGGGTTTGTGGTATTTGTCCAAAATCATTTACACATGGTAAAATTGCTTGGGCAAGCAACATGAATCCAAAAGAGCTTAATTTTCATATCTTTGTAGAGTTGTCATCAATTACCAGAAAGGGGGAGATTGAAAGGTCCTTGTGTGGTTTTGGTAATTGAGTGACAACCTAGATGGACTAATTGTGTTTATGTGAGATACACAGGTGATTAGTCCACAGGTACATGTGTGTGAGCAACATATGCCATGAAGGTGAAAATGGCACGGAGATGTTGCAAAGCTCACACTTGTGATGATGAAGGAGCTTATTGCACATAAGACATGACATTGAGTCATGTGATCAAGACAAGACTTGGCTTGATGGACCGGTTGCAAGTGTGAAGGGCAAGTCGGAGGCTTTGGAGCGATGGACCACGTGGCGGTGAAGCTTGAACAAGACGTGGCGGACGAAGGCAACGGTGAAAAGCAAGTGAAGTCAAGATCGATGAACCAATATAATCACATGATGATATGAAATGGATCATATCATTGTTGATCATGTTGGTGCATGTGTTGCATCGACATTGGAGAAGATGGAATGAAATGCGCAAGGCAAAGGTATAACATAGGGCATTTCATTTCACCGGTCATAGGTATGTAGAGAAGTTGATGACCGGGTTTAGGATAGATGATCGTACTATCAAGAGGAGTAGACTTGTTTGCATATCGGTCATCTAGTGCCACTCGAGTGATCTAACTTTGCATCGTCGCTAGGATCGAGTGGCGTGGTAAGTTGAGTGACTAATCCTTTGAAAAATTATTGTGAAAATGCTAACACACATACACATGGTGGTGTACACTTGGTGGTGTTGGCACATTTACAAAGGAGATGAAGTTAGAGTTGGTGTGGATCAACTCGGCGATGAAACGGAGGCGAGAAGGGTTAGAAACTCCATCGGCGGAGTGTCCGCCCGTAGAGTGCGGAAAGTCCGACGGTGCCACCGGCGTCCTATACAGAAATGACAGGGTCTCACAGAGTGGACCGGACGTTGGTCACGTGGTGACCGGACGCTGGGGTCCTGCGTCCGGTCAGTGGCGGCAGAGAGCGTCGGCGTCGGTCTTGACCGAACTGGCGCCGAAAGTGACGGACCGGCAGGCGAAGTCACGTCCGGTCGGTAGACGTGGCGGCGCAGAAGAAGGTGGAGAAGGACCGGACAACGATGTTTGCGTCCGATCATGACCAACGGACGCGCGTCCGGCCGCAATGGTATCTTCTCGAAACAACCGGACGCCGGGGTTGCTTCGTCCGGTCACTTTGAGCAGCTGCGTCCGATCATCACTTGACCGTTGAGATCAAGCAACTGAGGTTGAACGGAGGCGACACGTGGCAAGCATCCGTTGACCGGACGCTGAGGTCCTGCGTCCGGTCGTTTCGACCGGCGCGTCTGGTCGTCCCGAGTTTTACCCAGTGAAGGGGTAACGGCTAGTTTAGCCTGTGGGGCTATAAATAGAAGGGTGTCTCGGCCATGGCTGTAGTTGAGCACCTCGGGGGACTTTGTGTCCATGCTTGAGAGTGCTTGGGAGCCCTCCATCTCACACATGCTTGATAGTGATCATCTGATTGTGTGAGAGAGCGATTCTAGTGTGATTGCATCGTGAGGTTGCATCGAGTGGCACTAGGTGATCGAGTTGCAAGCCGGAGGTGCTTGTTACTCTTGGAGGTTGCCACCTCCTAGACGGCTTGGTGGTGGTCTCCGTCGAAGCCCGCAAGAAGCTTGTGCGGTGCTCCGGAGAAGAGCTTTGTGAGGGGCATTGTGCTCGTCCCGCGGGAGCCGCGAAGAGCAACTCTAGTTGAGCGTGTCATTGAGCTACCCTCACTTTCGGGGTTGGTTCTTGCGGTGCCCAACGTGCGGGCTTGGCGGGTGATGCCAATTAGCCGCCGAACCTCCAAGTGAGCGGTCGACACAACGGGGACGTAGCGTGTTGGCAAGCACGTGAACCTCGGGAGAAAATCACCGTGTCAATCTTGTTCTTCCCGTTGGTTTGCAATCCCCTTACACAAGCTTGTGATTACTTTTATATACATTGTGCTTGTGTAGTTGCTCTTGTAATTAGTTAACTTGTGTAGCACACTAATTACCTTCTTGCTTGTGTAGCATAGAAGTAGCTCCCTTGCGTGGCTAATTTGGTTTGTGTAACCTTGTTAGTCACTTTGCTTAGTTTGTGTAGCTAAGTATTTACGCTCTCTAATTTGGCATTGGTTGCCTTGTTATTGTGCATTGCTAGTGAGCTTAGTTGGCTTTGTGCTTTTTCTTATTAGCATGTGTAGGAGCTCCCTCATTGCTTAAAATACTAGTGGCATAGGTTTGTGTGACCTTGCTCCTAGAATTGATTAGGTGAGCTCTAGTTAGGCCGGCACCTTTGTTGCTTAGTTAGGATCTTTGCAAGGTGCTAGAGAACATAGATAGAAGGGTGTAGTCTTGGCTAGACTGATAGTTTAATTCTGCACTTGTTTCGGTTAGCCGACGCGATTAAGTTTTAGAAACGACTATTCACCCCCCCTCTAGTCGCCATCTCGACCCTACACTGGGCAGTCGCCTTCTTTGCGCGGTCGGAACCTACGCGCATCGCTGCAATGGCCTCCCACGCCTCCTTAGCGGAGCTCTTCGCCCCCAACGGCTCCCTGCACTCCGCTGGCACAGCAGCGATGATATCCTCCAATGCTAACATATTGTCTTCTTCGTTGTCGGTGCCCTTGTCAACAACATTCTAGAGCCGTCGGGCTCTGAGCTTGACCTTCATGGTCACCGCCCACTCACCATAGTTGGTGCGAGTCAGCGTCGGCCAACTGGTGCCGCTGACCTCCCGCACCGTGCGCACAACGACCTCCTGTCGTGGCTGGGCCGCGACAGCAGCACCGCTGCTGTCGTCCATCACCAAACCGTCCGTCATCGCCAGTGGTTAGTCCGGCGATGGCGCATGTACGGCTCTGATACCACTTGTTAGCCCCTGGATCTCCGGCAAAGGGTGAGCCGACCACTCCCCGGCTTTGCCGACCACACACTATGGCTAGAGGTAGAAGAAGGGGGGGAGAACAGAGCGCACACACAGCACAAGCACCAGCGTTGGCTGGAGCTCTGCAGAGGAGATGGCAAAACTGAACTCTCTCTTTACTGAGTTGCAGTGGAAAGCTATATATACAACTCTGCCCATCTAATTTTAGTACACAGACATGTCAGGCTATCATGCTGCTACAGTGACTAGATGTGATAGCAGGGCTGACTTTGGCGTCTGCACCTGCTGTGGCTACAGTGCAGCAGCAGGGAGCCTTTTCGGCGCCTATCCCTGCCGTGCGTTCATACAGGGGAGCAGCAAATTACTCAACAGTATATAGTGATAACAAAGTTAACTGTCTATTACGCTACTGCCATAATCTAAAGGTTACACACGCACAGATACCTCATGCATCTTAAGTGATGGAATATGTGGGATGAAATCGTTTCCCATCAAGAAACAAATAAAGATGAAGTCATCTATTAGCCTCTCAATATCAGGCTCACAGACCGGGTCCAGTATCTTGAATTCAATCTCCAAGTACTCTCTCAGAACCCATATGTTCAAAAACTGAAAGAAGATGGTGTTATTCGTGTATCAAAATGAGTATATGAGTGGCATTATCTGGGGTTGGGAGGTGAGGAGGACCAGAAATGGTTTCTTCGGATTCCCTTCTGTTTCTGCCTGATTTGGGAAGAGCACATCCTGTTGAAGTTAAACAGAAGAGTAGTGCATACCATTATAAAGTGCTGGACTAGTTACTTTGACAGTTAAAACTTTACACAGATCCTAGCCTAGTAAATAGTATATAACTTGTTTGGGCAAGCCGTGGGTTGCCTCTTGTAAACTCAAACTCCTTCCTCTAATGAAATACGTGCAAGACACGATCGCTAAAAAAAACTTAAATTCGTTAAGCATGTGATGCAATATGTTTAACCATGAAATTAGCATTGATGAGGGATTAACAGACCTCACGCAAAATAGAGAAGTGGACTTCGTGAGATGCCAAAGCAAGCATTATCAGATCTGCATCCTGCAATGATTCTTCACAGTTAACCCCCAGTACAAATAGCTAGACAGGATGCAAACTAGATCAGTGATACACAACATTAGAAATGATGAGATCATCAAGAAAAACGATTGATATATATATTCCCTACATGCCCAAACAAGCAGTGTCGAGTGTTGGGATCATAGCCTTCCATGCTGCGTTGTGCACGGACGAAAGACATGATCTTGTGCTCTCCTTCTCCAGGAACATTCGCATCGGAGAGTATTACCTTCAGAACAGATGTATTAAACTTATCAGCAACATCCACTTGGTCAAGTTGAATAGCAAGTAAATGTTTGTCAATACTTTCAGCATGCATGTCAAATGGTTGAAGTTGAAATGAACATGAACTTTCCTTCAAGAAGAGAAAAAAAGAACATAAATTGAATTTACTAAAGCACAAGAGCAAACCATGATGTCTCTCCACCAGGGGTCACTATTAAGTCTGGCACGGATGTAGTACTCAAGGGCTTGTGATAGCCTCTCCATGAACTCGGTACCTGGGGCGATGACATTGGGGTCAGGAACCTCAGAAATCTCTCGCGGTGGCTCCTCCTTCCCTTGAGCTCTTAATTCCTTCCGCATTTCATAATCTTCAATCTCCTGCAAATTGAAGCATGGACGCATTTCTCGATTGTTTCAGCAGATAGCAGACATCATGCATGTATCACACTGTCAATGTAGAAAATTATATGCAAGCATTGACCTCACTTCTTGCCAGCCTGGCAGAGTGGAAACGTCCCCTTCGCACACGGTTCATTTTGGCGCAAGGAGAAACACCATCTGCACATGAAACAAATAGGAAAGTTCATGCATGTATAACTAAATTGCTCAAATAATTGAAGGTAACCAACATCATCCTTAACACTTGAAAGTACTCTTGCTCGTTGTTAATGTACACTGCAGTAAGAGGAGGCGTCTAAAGAATTCAATTCAATTTGATATTTAAAGATCTATGCACAAACCTACTGCCAAGTAGAGGAGCCTTGTTGGCCTGACGATGCGGAACAAGCGGTCCATGTACTCAAACAAAGACTCAAACACCTCACTGACTGTCATCGGAGGGCACACCTGCAATGGTGAGTGAACACACACATTAATACTAGCCAGATTCGCATGGATTAAGATGTGTAGATACATCTATGTCTGCATGCATCTGGTCCTGTGGGTGGAAGCAACAATGGATGATGCAATTCATGTCGAGGTAGAGGTTGTCATAGATGATGCCATCAGGGCTCTCCTCTGGTTCCTCCTTCACAGGGGAGATGATGCTTGGGTACTTGTTGACGACCCACTTATAGAAAGAAGGTATTCCCATGGCAGCTGCAACAATTGAGGGAGGAGAGGGCAGTAGGTGAAGCGAGAAGAGGATGAGGAGCTAGCAATGGAGTTTTCTAAAGGTCAGAATGATGCACAGATTGATATTTTCAGGCTACCTATCTTTTACTTCCCCTGTAAGCTTTCCCCATCTCCCCCACAGTCAACAGTCTGCAGCTATCAGGTTAACGACATGAAAGTTTTTTTTGTGATTAGGAATGAGAGACTTTTTACAAAGCTTCGATGCCATTCAGACTGCCTTTTATAAAAGGCACTGACAGTGTGACACACTGACACTCTACAAAAGAGTCCATGAACTGGAACAAAGGAAAGAAAAGCGACACAGTGTTTTATTTACAAATTTGCTGTGGCTTGGGTAAGGAGATCCCATGCCATTCATTTTACTTACTATTTTGGTCCATGCTATAACCATTTTGGTTAAAAGAACTCAACATAGACTTGATGTCCCAACAATGCTTCAATACCTTGATGAAATCTGAAACTCATCTTTTTTGTCTTTCTGATGAAGCATATGGGTCATCTAAAGATCAATTTTCAAACAAGGGAGGCCAAAATACAGGTCTAATCATTTTTGTCTTTTTAGGTATCTAGTGGGTTCAATGTGTCGTCATGATAGACCTTTTCCTGTCCGGCAAAGGATGGATAATCCAACTTACCCGGCAGGCCCCCACCCTATTGTCACAAATAGCACCCAGTACACAGATTCCACCCCCTGTTTCTCAGGGCAATCCCAATCACCTCTGTTTCTTAATAATATCGCAACAAACTTCCAATCTGATTCACAGAAGGCCGCATTAGTTATATTATATTATCAAACAAACAAAATTTGGCAAGTCCTTGCTTCAACTAATCCTACTGAACAATGCAGTGAAGCAACACTGGTCTAATCAAAACTAGCATCATTTTCGGTCATTAAAGGAACAAAATTGCTGGGAGAACTAAATCCCAGGAGTACTTCCTTCCTTAATCCTTACTGAAAGAAAAAGATTGCAGAGTACAAAAGTTCCTCGCTTGCACTGAGACATGAAGAAAAAAGAATTGTACAGATGCAAAAATACCAGGACAGCCAGATGAATAAACAAGTTAACAAGTAGGGGCCATTACCCCTCCTGTTTCTTGAAAAGAAGAAATGAATAAACAAGATCCTACAGTACAATCTCACTTCAGTCACTTGTTGGACCCAGCCACAGTACCACACGAAGCCGCGCAGCCTTTGCACGAGAAGGGGGGAAAAAAAACTAGCTTACTCGGATGGGGATGGGGATGCATGCAGGAGGTGGCCCAGAGCAGGTGCTCGACGTCCTCCCGCGCCGCCGAGCTCAACGGACGCCGCCGGAGACGGGGACAAAGATGTCCGCAGCATTCATTCCCCTGTAGTCTGTACCCAGAAAGGTGAGCGGCGGGTGCGGATGCGCACGAGGACGGAGAAGAGCGCGGGCTCGTGGCTGCGGCCCGGCGCGCGGCGCGCGGGGGCGCCGTCCCGGCCGCCCGGCTCGGGCGTGGTGCGAGTGCGACGCTCGGGGCCGGAGATGTCCGCAGCCGACGGGCTGTCCCTCAGCTGACGTGTGGGGTCCGCACTGCTTACTAACGTTGACTTACTCGTTGACTGAGACGGACGCCTGCCTAGCGCCCACGCGTCAGAACGAGGGGTGTTTGATATATACCGGGCTAAAAATTAAATCTAGGTGTTATCTCCTACGCGCAACTAAAAAGAATAAAATGTAGATATTTTTTGGTGCGATATTTATTTTGGTTCGTCCGTCTGTTCACATCTATAATCCTCGTCTGCTTTGAAGGAAACAAATCGATCACCTGAGGCCACATGCATGGAAGGAAACAATAATCATACACCGCGTGATAGAAAAAGAAACTGTCATCGATGCGATCCCCGCCTGCTTTGAAGGAAACAAATCGACCACCTGAGGCCATATGCATGGAAGGAAACAATAATCATGCATGGAAGGAAACAATCATGTGGTGCCCCTCCCTCGCTCGGTCGGATATCTTTCATCTCCACGTAAACCGAATCATATGGTATTGTCCATAATTTGGAGGGCATTAAATTTAGGTTGGGTGCATAGTAGACCACCTAGCTTTATTCTTGCAACTTCTACCTCTTTATGTGTTAGTCTTTGTCAATGGTATAATTTGTTCGCAAAGCTCAAGCAAGACAATTGATAAAGATCAAGCAAGACGACTTAATGAGGTTAGCCCTTAATTTTAGTGTTTCCAGCATGCAGACCTGAAATTAAAAAGTGGCTGCTCCTTGAGAACATCAGTGGTGCCAAATAAAAGATGTGCAGGTTATACATGGTGAGGCTGGTGAACCTTCTGCAATTTTCTAAACGAATATTCCCACCATTAGTATATAGGTCCATTCCCCTGCATTTCTTTGTGCTCTATTAGCATATAATATGAAAGTATTATTGTGTTCATCACGACTTCCAGTTGACTACTCCCATTAGCATATACTTCCTCTTTCCTAAAATATAAGTCGTTATGGGATGCGTGCAGGTCAAACTTTCTCAACTTTGACTTGATTTGTAAAAAATACGTGCAATATTTATATCTCCAAATAAGTTTATTATAAAAATATATTCAATGATCTATGTAATGATTCTAATTATGTATTATAAATATTAATATTATTTTATATATAATTGGTCGAAGTTAAAAAAAGTTAACTTCTCGGGAAGCGAGAATGAATTCTATTTTAGGACAGAGGGAGTATATGAAAGCAGTGTTGAAAATATTTTAATAATCAATCTCGTCTCTGCCTGATTGGTAAACTTAGACATCATAATGGTATCAAAAATTTCGACTCTCATGGACACCCATATGGATCAGTGCAAAACATCATAATCCTACAGTATACACAAATGGCAACATTAAAGTTATGATATTTTCAAAGGGTGGACAATAAAGACCATCTTAGATGTTCTGGCATTAGAGTATATACGTGCAGGCACATAGGCATGGTGGTACAAGTGAACAGCCAGTAGGAGTCAAGAGTTAAGGGGTGTTTGGATCCCAGGACTAAATTTTAGTCCCTGTCATATTGAATTTTTAGATATCAATTAGAAGGATTAAACATGAGCTAATTATAAAACTAATTACATAAGTTGTGGCTAATTCGCTTGCCAGCGTCGTGTACAGGATGGTATGGAGATATGGTGAAACTTATTCATGGATTTGTTGGCGCACGAAAGAAATGGATATCGGAAATCTCTTCCTGGCGGTATAAAAAATGATCTTAGCCGCATCACGGAAAGATCTACATAATAGAGTTTGTGAGCCTACGACGTCACGATCTCTGTGACTATGTAAATTTCACGAACTTAGCTTTTTGGATTAAATGTCACTTTAACGTCGGTCGTATACTTTTACAGTATTGTTATCTTATCATGCGATCCGTGTATTTTTAATACAAAAGTTTAGCTGTCCCGTAGCAACGCACGGGCACGAACCCATTTGTATATATACTCGAACCTATGTGTACATGATTATATGAAGATGCAGTGAAACTTATTCATGAATTTATTGGCGCACGAAAGAAATGGATATCGTCTTTCTACTGATATAAAATATTATCTTAGTCGTATCACGAAAAAGTCTATGCAGTAGAGTTTGTGAGCCTGTGACGTTGCGCTCTCCGTGACTGTGTTAATTTCACGAACTTTGTTTTTTGAATTAAATGTCACTTTGACGTCGGTATTTAATTTAACAGTATTGTTATCTTATCGTGCGATCTGTGTGTTTTTATTACAAAAGATTTAGTTGTTCCGTAGCACCACATAAACACGCTACCTAGTAAATAAAAGAAATTAATGCCGTGTAGTGTTTGGTTGCTCGGATCAAAAGCATGTTCGGTTGGCTAGTTCGTATCGTTCTTTGGTTCGTTTATGTGAGAGAAATATCTTCTTTGGTGGTTCACGTGAATAGTGTTTATGTGAGAGAAATTGGCCAGAACAACCACCCGACCAAATGGCTCCTCAAATCGATCAAAGAAACAAACCGTGTAGGTGCAACTACATCCTAGATATCTGCGTGGGGCCCACATGTCCCACTATTTGGTTGCCACCGTACAAGACCGAAACATCCAGATGCCTAGAATATACTTTCTAGATGTTGTATAAGCTTGTGCTCGAAAACCACCGAATGACGCCAGCGTTAAACGAGCCTCTCGCTGCTCACATCTCCAACAGAGTTCGGTAGGTTTGGTGAAGTCAATGACTAAAATTTGGACCAACCAACCCAACCCGACCGATTCTGCGCCTCAAACAAACCTCCAACCCAATCAGATCTTTTTAAAAGTTCAAATAATGGCGCCAACAAGTAGCTCATGGTGATTTTAACATTTCAAATTCAAACTACCAAATATGTCATGATCACGCGAGTTCGAAATTCCAACCAACAATAACGAGTTTAACCATGAATCTACAATACATATGTTACTTCCACACAACACACAATCAACATTTGTTCCATTGATTCACAATAACTTGTACAACACCATACAGTTTCATTCACCAAGCGTCGATACTCAAAGTCCATGCTATTGGATCTCTTTTCATATGATGCCCATAAAACTCTTTTCCAGAGTACTTCGTACCATCAAATTCCACCATATCCTTCTTTATCACTTTGGCTTCAACTTGCACGATTGCAGAGAACAATGTCAAAAGTTACACCGGAAGTGACAAATGATGCAACTGAAGTTATAGCAAAAATATGATTGCTAATCAACCAAAAGGGAACAAGAAAGGCATGTCACACATTGGTTGCTACTTGAATAAACATCAATAAGAATGTTACTAGAACACAGTAGAGTAGCCGTCAGTTGGAAACAAGGTCAAGCAAGAAAATTACCATGCCTCCACTCGACATCCATCAGTGATGTCAATGGTGTTGCACCAACAGTCCATTCTTCTACTAGACCTGCAAGGTTGCCAACCTGAGCCAAGAAAACAAAGTACAGCAATCAAAACATGCAAATACATAAGATCAGCCACAATCGCATTGTAAAAGATCTCCCAGGTACTCCTAATACTGTAGGTGTCTGTTTGCGAATCTCATGTGTCTACATGCCATGACTTTGTATATGTAACCACTTCGCAGCGCAAGGTGAAATCAAATGTACAAAATTTGCTAGGCAACTTTGAATATTGGGATGGTCATGTTTACATAATTGAACACTGGTGCCTATCTTTTACAAGGTACGGTGCAAGTATGCCTCATTTGAGTATGATGGTGCTAATTTAAAGTTTTGAAGAAGATAAGCTATTGGATCTCTTTTCATATGATGCCCAGAAATCGAAATAAAGCATTGGTGCTTTGGCGCCATCTGATTCTTAAGGATTAGTTACGAGGAATAATAGCAAATGCATCTTTTTGATAAAAGACAGATTCTAAGTTTTGATCAACATGTACTGAAGGCAAACTAACACCTAAAGAAAGGCAAACCATCTGGACACCAAAACAGAAAAGAATAAATTTAGTTGTAACAATCTGAACCCTTTTAATGTGCAAGAAACTAATAGACAACTTTTCATAGCATCTCAAGAACATCTGATATAAAAGGCACAGCTATACGTACCACATGTCAATTTATCTCCTTTATATACACTAGGAAGGGCAGGAAGAGCACCTTTCACTAGTGGGAAGCATCATGACAAGGTCGCCATCCCGGACTCCAATGGCGTTGAGCTTCTCAGCGTTCTGTAATTCCTTCCCATTGAGGTGAAGCAGCTGCTGCTGCAACAGTGTTCGATTCTGGCCGCACACACACAGAGACAGGCAGAACATGCAATGTAAGATCAAAGCAGTAGCAGCAATGCTTCAGACAGGAAGCTCAATTGAGCGTTTGAGATCCCAGGCCCCGCTCACCTCTAGCTTGAGAAGCACGAAGGACGTCTTCTTCCGTCAACTGAAAGGTTCTCTTATTCTGCACCTCTTCCTGCCTAGTTGCAAACTCAAATTAGCTCTGGTTCAATCATCCATATGAACAAATACAATACATATATGATGAAATAATACCTCTGAGAAACAGAATCTTTCAAGAAATCCAACCAGTACAGTTCGTCATACCTCTGAGAACGCATGGTGAATCACAGAAATAGTGTACAAACTACTATGCAATCATACCTCTGATAACCAGAGTATTACATCACATCACCGATCAGTAGAGAACTGGCACTTGTAGTTCTGTCACTACAATTCATCATACATCAATAAACACAATATCATTCAACATACATCAATGATCCTTTTTATTCAAACGACCACAGTCCCACACAACCTTACACACGCACACAACAAGACTGCCATGGAATTGTACCTACAGCTACTGGTTAGTTAAACAACTGCCTGGACCTAAATCAGATATTGCTCCACATCGCCGTGGATATCAGCTTCCTAAGTCCAGAGATAGGGGTGTCTAAATTTAGGTCAACCCACCACGGCACCTCGTACGAGGGTGGATCTGCGCCGTACTTATGCATCCACAAAAAATTATCTAAAGCAAAGCATGAAATGATTATCATAGCCTGCTTCATCCTACTACAGTACGACACCCCGCCTAGAATATGCCAGCATTCTTTCAACACCCCAAACCTCCTTTCAATTACATTCTGCAACTTTGCATGAATGTAGTTGAATTTCTCCTCCCTCTGCAATTGCTGCAAATCTATGCCCCTAAAGTCGTTGCTGTGATACCTTGTGTTTTTGTAGGGAGTCATGTAACCTGCCATCTCCTTGTAACCCGCGTCCGCCAGCTAGTACCGGCCTAAAAGCAATGAAAGCAGCCATCAACTGTGTTAGAAAATTGAACACCAGTATGCTTCAATTCATGTACTGCAAGCAAAAAACAAGGACTGTGAACAGTTAGCCATCATGAACCTAGTGGGGGATGTGGGAACGAAGCGTCGTCCTGACAGTCTTTCAACACCACCATGTCATGACATGACCCCGCCTTCCTGGCCCCCACGTATGTGAAACGGCCATCCATATCAACGATGGCACAAACATTAATTGTTGTTTCACCTTTCCTATTAAAGAAATCAGCCTTTGCTTGGCGGTTAACCTCAACGTTTATGTGCGTGCCATCTATAACACCTATGCATCCATCAAACCATGGTGAATGTGCAAAGAAGTTTGTGGCTTACACGCATGCGTAGTTCCTATCTCTGGCGGCACTAGAACAAAGATTCGCCCAATGATACATTACCTCGGCAACTAATGTGATCTTCACGCTAATCGTATCTAAAGACCTTTCAAACCTATCCTTGCACTCTCTACTAGCCGATTGGTGGGCACAAGTCCGGATACATGCCTAGAGCTTCTACCGAGGTGCACTTATCTACATTTCGGTAGCCCAAACGACAAAGAGGATTTCATGCAAATGCATGAAGGCATCAGGTGACATCGCAAATTCTCTAAGCATCCGGTATTGTCGGCTAGTGTAAGATGCATCCACCGGGCTCCCGTTAGCTTTGGAATGGGACAAGGAGGATTTACCTCGGGCCTTTCTTTGTGCCATAAGCCCTTTCAAATGAGGACAAATGTTGCCTTTGCCACGGTCATAGTACTCGGTCCTTCACTAGAAGTGTCATTTTGTAGAGACGACTTCGTCGATCTTTGCTCATCTTTGCTCATCTTTGTTACACCGCAATTGGGCAAACATAAGATGATTGTAATGCCGATATTAGGAACAAATCAAGTGCAAATAATCGAACATGTGATGATACCCGAACTAGGTAGGACCTTCAAAACACAGGTTGGAATGTACATGGGAAAAGTGATACACGCATAATTTGTTACAACACTCACAGCAGTACACTAATTTTTTATTCAAAACACGTGATAACGACATGCACTTAGTTCTCAACAATGGTCTTTGGTTACAAGAAAAAAAACAAACATAAGGATACAACAACCCAAATGAACTCAACATGCACATGGTGGATATCCGCAAGCAGTGAAAAACAAGGAATGTCTTGATCGATCGGTGGGACTTGTTGGAGCACTCAAAACCCCACGTCACTTTGATCCGATTCAGTTGGCCTCTTTTAGATTCCATGTCTAGAAAACCACAGGCGGCCGAGCTTTGTCTACGCAAAGGTTCGTGGCTTGCACGAATACTTCGTCGACCTCGCTAATACCATCTTGTAGCGTAATGTTTCGACTTTGGCCAACTCCACGAGCATCGGTTTTGTGACGGGCCTTCTGGGACCTAGCCTCTCTGAGAAATTGGCCGAGGTTTTCAAGGCACTCTTCTCTGAGATGGAGTTTGGCTACTCTTCTTGCTACGATGATCGTTAATCGAAAATTCCCTATGGACTCTCTTGAGGGTGATGAGTACTAGGTGGGTCAACCGCTCGTCCGATAAGGCTAGAGGAGTCGAGGGCTTCCATTCTTGGGTGACTTGTCGGTCGATGGCCCCCGCCGATACCAACTGGCCCCTGTCACGTGGGGTGCGTCCCAAAATCGTGATCAGTTACTCACAGCATTGTGGCCGTTTATACTTGTTTCTAGCGGGTTGGCTACTTTCCTGCATGTGTGGCAGTGATGTCGAAGTTAGTACTTAGTTAGTAGGAAGCTAAATGCTACAAAAAATCAGCGAAATGCGTGTAGTTAGTACCCCGGGGCTGGCGCCGTACCACTCGAGGTCATTGTAACCTCTCCGGTCGGCCGGTCACTGGCCTAGCCCAAGATGTGGGTCCAGCCATCGCTATGATTGAAGTAACAACGTTTGACTTATTGTACTTGTTCGCAAGTTTTCTTCTTTGTACTCAAGGTCCGTGATTTGGTTGAAGTCATGAGTGATTTTGGTCCATGCTAGTGAGGTTGGACCGTGGGCAGAGGTCCAATGACAGAGCTCTTTTTGCTAGAGGATGAGGTCAAGAAGGACATGAGGTTGCTCTGTCCTCCCACACAAAGACGGTCTGGCTCATCTCGATTTAAGGATCGACAAAGCTATTAGTAATGTACCAAATAAAATCTGCTTTGGTATAGATATACTAATTGATTTGTAATGCTTTCTTCTATCACGAATACTACTAGTTGCACGAAAGTGTAGGCAACATAGAGCAAACCAAATAACTCAATAACTAGAACACTTGTCCCTTAAATGAATTATAGGAATCAATTGATGCTGTGCTAGTTCTGCACCATAGCCAAACCCTCGGGAAACGTAGAGAACTAAAAAGGAGACAACAACAAAGGCAACACACACAAAAAGAGAGAGAGAAATCACAGCCATGTGGCTTGTGGCAATGACCTAGAGGATGGAACGCACACAACCAAGAATCTGCTTTATAAATCGAGAGCTGAGCATACATTTGCAAAGGACAACGGAAAACCAAATGCAAATCGCAAAATGACAAATAGTAGCCCTAACTTGCCTTTAGCGGCCGTTTTGACCTTTTTGAGCGGAGGTTGTAGTGCTCGCCAGGCGAGTTGGAGAGCAAGACGAAGCCGACGACGCCGCTTTGCCGGTTTGGCATAGCCAACACTCCACAACCGGATGAAACGTCCCTTCTATGTCTGCAGTGCAAGCATAGAGCACAAAAGTAAGATGATTCCACACCTAGTTGCATGAAAATCAAATAACACAAGTGCACCGGAGATATATATCTGAGTAACCTAGCATCTCTTCATGTACAGATGACTTTTAGTAACAAATCTAGAATGAAATATCAAAAAATAGGACCTATTAATAATGCATGAACATTCAAAGGATTTTCTAGTTATCAGTTATCACCTAACTCACCTACTAAAGACAACGCAAAAATTGTTCAACAAAAACTAACCACTTTGATGAACCAACTGAATGCTGAATGCAATGAAAACCAAGAGTTGTAACACTCCATACTTAGCATTCAATATACAAGTATAGAAGAAACTCATTAAATCAGGTCTAGTTTGAAATATGATGAACATATGAAGATATAAACAAACTTATATATGTTATCTCCTACTGATATAGTAAAATAGCACGAATATTGTTCAAATAAATAGCACTTCAATGAAATGGAATCATATGGAATGCTGATAGTGACTGAAGACAGTAGTTCTAGCACTCAACTAATACTTTGCAAGCACACAGTGACACAGGAGGCACAATACTGATAAGGAGTTTAAACCTGCATTCTATAGAATACTTAGCAGGTATAAAAAAGTAAGGGGAAGAGATCGAACTTAGTGTGTGGTAATAATACATCAAAAAGAGACATGACTACATGTTGGATCTCAGATCCGGCGGGGTCAAAGTGCGCGGCGTCGGGTTCGGGGGGCTTACCGTGGTGGAAGGAGTCGTCGTTGATGGAGGCGGGGTCCGGGGAGGAAGGCCGAGCCCACTATCACCGAGGCCGGCGAGAGTGAGGGAAACCCTAGCCGCGTGGAGCTCAATCTACAAGACGACCAACTGTGGCTCAGAGGCGGCCAGGTGAGAGGACGGAGGCGTGGGATCCGGGTTACCTCGCTGGCCGAAGTCGTCGTCGATGGAGGCGGGGTCCGGGGAGGAAGGCCGAGCCCACTGTCAACAAGGCCGGCGAGAGTGAGGGAAACCCTAGCCGCGCGGAGCTCAACCTACAAGACGACCAGCTGTGACTCAGAGGCGGCCAGGTGAGAGGACGGAGGCGTGGGATCCGGGTTACCTCGCTGGCCGAAGTCGTCGTCGATGGAGGCAGGGTGGGGGAAGAGGACGACGACACTTTCACCGTAGCCCTGCCGAGGAGGACGAAATACAGAGGCGGCCGAGCCCGGATCTAGGGGCCACCGACGGCGGCCGTTGATGCAGTGCAGGCTACCGCCCGTACATGCGCGGCGCGAAGGCGAGGAGCGGCGCGTCAGCGGGGAACCCTAGCCACCGCGAGCGACAGGAGGAAGGGGAGAAAGTGACGGACAGGAGCCCGCAACAGATATAAGCCCAGCCATTCGGCTGGGGTTGGCTGGTTTCAGGTTGCCAACGGCTGGGCCGATAAGCCCAAAGACCACCCAATAACCAGCCAGTATGCAGACGGGCTGCTCGCCTCCCACCTGTTACGTATTCTCAGGAGCCACGTGAGGCGCATCTCCCTGATTTTGCATTAGTACAGATCCCTTATTTCCTTCCGGGTATGCGGCTCCTGAGAATAAAAAATCATTTACTGGGAAGTAGACAAAAGTAAACATTCAAGAACAAGTCATGTTTTTATTTCCTGTCCGTTCGTATTCTTAGGATGCTAATTTCTTCAAACTTTTAACATGCAACATCATCTATAATCATATGAAAGAACGGTTCAGTATTACTGTGTACTAACTTTGCAATTTGCGTATTCATAATATATATGAGTGCAGATCGATTATACTCTCTTCGTCAAATCCAAACTTATACATATTATGTAAAATGTTTGGATGGACCCATACAACTAACCAAACATGATCTTGTACTGAATCATACCATTTCATACAACCATCCAAACAAAAATCATGTGTCATCATGTACAAGTAACCAAACAATCAACACGTACCATCTCATCCTCACCTGCCTCATTCGTAACCCACGATCCATCCCATTCATCCATGTACGCCCAACCAAACACTACAAGTACTCGGTGACGGAGCTATCGTCTAAGACGAGGTGGCTTGGTGCCATATAGCATCCCAACAGTTTTTTTTCTCAAAAAAACGCTTTCTGTAAATCATTACTTTTATATATATATATATATTTTTACTACTAAATTATTCTAAATTTAATTAAATTTATTAAAAAAATAGGGTTAACAATTATGATCCCAAATAAATATATTATAAAAATATATTTCATGATAAAGTTAATGGTGCTTATTTCATTATTTAATATCATCAATATTTATTCACGTTTCCTATATATCAGTCGACCGAAATGCTTCGTTTGTTCAGGCGACGGCTCATCCGTCTGATCTTATGCCGTAGACCCGTAGCTTGTGCTGGTGATGATGTATTCTTTTTATTGGCCAGCTTTACCTATCAGATCTTTATCCAAACATGCTAGCTGTAGCAGGACACTGGATTTATCATCTTCCTCGTTTTCTCCCTCTTCTATTTTTTTTCAATCATCTTGTAATCTGTCCTCTTGTGATTTGTTAATTGTTTTTGTGTTATAACATATTATTTTTTTGTCCTCGTCCAACTATAGAAAAAAAATTGTGAATTGTCTTTGTGTTAATATATATTAGATTTGTCAGGTTTGTGATTCTATCTATCAAGTTTTTTATTCTCATATCCTAAAATTGCAGATTATGCCAACAAAAATTACAACAAACTAAAACTACAAATTTAACATAAAATATGTGTAATAACCATCACCTGAAAAAAACCCTAAAATTCAGGAGCCTGAATTTTAGCAACTCCCATATTTATTTATATAGTATATGTAAAAGTTTTGAGCAAACTGAGTATTGCTTAATTTAGCATTGTAACTAGAAGTATACCTTTTTTTTAAAAAAAACAGAAGTATTACTTTTTCTTATGCCGGGGAGAGAAGACAAGTGGCCAGTGGGTGTCAAGTGTCAACTTGCTCGGAGCCCTAGCGCCTGATTTAAAGTGTAAATTTGTTGCGGCCAGCTCGCGAGGCCAGCATGTCCACGGTAGCAAAAAAAATTTTGACCGTCTGATTCGTGATGTGTGGTTCTTGTGAATCGAACGAGGGCCGCTGGATTTGGAGATCGACGGTCCTGTTGTTTCCTTCCATGTCGTATATATACAGGCTTCAACCCTAGCTTCCCATCCGCATCTGCACCCGCCTCTCCTCCCTTTCCCTCCTCACTCAGCGGCGGCGGCTAGGGCGGGCACCACCCGAGGAGGCCCGAGCCCCCCAGCAAGCGGCCAGTGCAGCGCACTGCGGGCCCCAGTGTGGGTGGCCCCCGACGCGAGGGGCTCAGCATGAGCCGCCGCGCCGAGGGCGTCCTGCGCGGCGTCCCTAGCGAGGGTGCCCTCCGGTAGGGCGGCCCCCGGCGCGGCAGCCCGCCACGGGCGGGTTCCGGCGCGGTGGCCCAACCATGGCCCCGGCTGCTTCTCGTGCTGCGTCTGCTCTGACGGATGCTTGGCCGGATCCATGGACGCTGGCCAATTGCCTCTCTGCATATGTACGGTGATTCAGGTTGGTTGTCGACCTCTCATTGGTTCGGTGAAAATATCTCCTCGCCTCTCTTTCCCGGTTCCCACTCGGCTCTCCCCACCTCTCTCTCTCTCTCTCTCTCTCTCTCTCTCCGACAAGGGCGGATGCAGCCATTGCGCAGGGGCGCGCTGTGTGGCGCCCGACGGTGTCTTGTGCAGGTGCCGGCGACCAGGAGGGCAGCCCCGCCACGGCAGCGGCCCAGCTGGTGGGCCCCGGAGATGGGTGCGAGAGACGGCGCTGGCCTGGCGCGAGCGCAGCCCAGCCGGCCGCCGCCACCACCGCCTGGCCGGCCACGGGAGGCCGGGCCTTGCCTGGCGGCGAGGCATGAGTCCCTTCGGCTGACCATGGCTGCCGCCTTCCCACCCCACGGGCGCTTGAGCCTCGTCACCACCACGCCCATCACTGCTTGTTGGTTAAGGTGCTCTCTCTCTCTCTCTCTTGCTCCCCCTTGGCTTGCCTACTCAGTCTTCCTTGCTGGCGGAGGCCCACACCGACGGATCTGGCGGATCCGGTGCCTCCATAGCCGGATCCTTCCCTCCTCCCATTGGATCTACGCAGAGCACCGGGTAGGAAACCGGCGGAGGCTGAGGATGGTGGTGGCATGGTGGAGGACTGGGGACCAGTGACGGTGCTGGCCACTACCTCCTGCGCATCTGCTCCTCGTGCTGACTCTGTGGTCACTCCGGATGACTGGTGCATGCATCGGCTTTGTTCTTCTCCTACTCTCCTCCCCATGGCATCTTTACCTGTTGCTTCCCCCATGTGCCACTCCTGCCTCCCCGAGACGTGTTCTTGGCGCACTTTTTGGCAGAAGCGTGGCGGCACCAAAAGGTGAGGTGTGTCTTGTCATGTTAGTTCATGGTGTTTGGATATAACGGGGTATGTTCTTGTGATTTGCGTCCAGTGTGGCGTCTCCTCTTCATCTTCAAGTTGTGGTCCTTTTAGATTCCCTTCCATGTCCCTCAAATAGAAGCCGTTCCCATCATGTCCACCGTGTCCTCGCCTTATCCTGCTAGGCCTCCTCTTCCCAACTCCTCCATTCTTCTTGTTTCCTCTAAGGTTTGTTGGTTCCTCTTGCTCTCTTCCATTTCCATGTCAATCGTGACCAAAAAAATGGTCGATTCTTATACATTGACTAACTGCAAGTGTGTGGATGCTTTGTTGTAGGTCAAAGACATGTCATCAACATGCTTTGGTGGTGAGCTCGTTTGTAATGTGTGAGGGGGTGGTAGGACCGGACCTGACAGAGTTGGAAGTATGTGGAGCAGTGTAGTTTGGAACAAGGTATATAGTTTAGCCGGTGGAATTCCCCGATTCTTACTACTTTATAGTTACTATATTTATCTGCCAGAAAGCTGTAGAAGGAAGGGTGTTTGCAGCTTTAGTCCGGTGAGGTAGCAGTAAGAGTTCCCAATAAGCTTTAATATGCTTATTACAACTATAGGAACCAAAGATTAAAGCTTATAGGAATCAGATTTGAAGTCATATGATGGCAAAATAGTTCAGCTATTCCTATATCTTTGAGTTTGATTCATGGAATTGCGGTATGTGTTACCCTGTGGCTTTGTGGAGATTGATTCAACTGTGTTTTGGCCTCCTGTCCTAATGGTAACATTATATTTTTCCTAAAAAATGATGACCTCACCGATTTAAGGTTGCACATTGTTAGTTTTGGTGTTTGCTGCTTGGTTGTCAGCTCCCATAGCCATGCAGGCCACTTATCTTTTGCTCTATTTAGATTAGATAGTGATCCCAAAGCTTAATTAAATATTTAGACTTGCTAGGAGTGTGGTGTAGGATGTTAATACCACATTTTTAGTAAATTCTCACTACCATGTAATATGAACACATATCTTGTGTTTTTACAGATTGTTTAGTGATATTAAGGAAGAGCAAATTCTCTCATCTAAAAAGGATTTCACTGAAGTATACCATCTTCGAAAGGGTAAGCTCTCACTGATGGACATGTACCTTTTCTCATAGGATTGTTCCAAAAACTTGGGAAGATAATGCCAATATCATGTACCGCTATGTTTGTCTTATGTAGAAAACTAAAACTTTTATTTTTAAGGATCACAATCTATTATGTTGTTGTTGTTGTTGTTGTTGTTGATCACAGTCTATTATGTAAAAGCAGTGCACCACAAATCATAGGTCTGGTACCCTGCATGATTTCTATTTCTACATAGGCACTTACTAATGTCAGATTAATCTACATAGGCACTTACTAATGTCAGATTACTATAAGTATGGTATGTTCATGGTTTATTGATGCCTTAAGCATGTTCTTTTTGTTACTGCATTGCTAGATTGAAGTTTGAGAACATATTTGAGCATGTTCTTTTTGTTACTGCATTGCTAGATTGAAAGTCCCCATATTTGTATTACTTTTTCAGCTCCTTATTTTGTTAACTTCTCTGGTGCTCTCATCTGTCAAATTATTAGCAGTGCCATGTCAAATGTTTTCATAGCAGATGTGCAGGTACCAATCAAGAATCAATTCGACATTAGATTTCCTATACATCAAATTCGAGATTTTGTTGTTCTATAATGCGGGGTCAGATGTACATGAGGGTCAGCTTAGTTATAAATTTGCATTATAGGTCTGACGGTTGGTTACTGCTGTTGTTTCCAATTTTTTTCTCTTGCTTGTTGCCTGAATAGGATTCAACATTTTATATTTGTATCATTTCATTGGTTGGTTGCAGCAAGGATTAATAAGGATAGGTAGGAAATTTTTTTATGATATATTGTCAGGTTAATACTTACAGTTATATCAAACAGTGTAGTTCTTATTATAGTTGCTGGCTTGCTGCCAAATAAAAAGCATTAGTTTATATTGTTGTCTTGTCAACAATGGACAAGGATTGCCGCGCCAGCAGCTGGTCTAGGGTTTAGACTGGTTAGACTCTGGAATGCATTGCCTATTATCTACAAATCGATATATAAGACCTGAAATTTATAAGGACATAGACCAGTTGTCAAGATCATCTGTATTCAGGTAATAAACCATTCAGAAAACATCAATTAGGTTAATATGGTCTTAGGAACTTATAATATGCTTTATATTGGAAGTTATAACCAGAGAAAAATGTTTCATTGAGGAGTATATATATTCCAGGAATAACTAATGCCTGCCTAGAAATACTTTGTGCTCCATTATAGTTGTGTTCTATCAATAACTGGTACATCAACTTTCCAATGTTATGTCAGGGAATTTAGAAGTTAGGGACAAACTTTGTATCAGGGATGCTTTGTTTGGCCTACCATAGGGGATGTTTGCTTCATTGAACTATAGAAATCCACTTGCACTCTTAATGATAATGACATAATGTTGCTATCCTTCTGATGGTGAACCAGGCAAACATAAAGTAAAAAAAGGTGCGACAATACCTTTACGAGAGAAACATGCCTACAACATTTTACTATCATCTTTTGACATTGCTCATGCACATATAATGGCTAGGCTAAGTGTGTCTTGCTTGTTATTCTTCTATCATTATCTTCTACGGTTCTGACTACTAATTCTGGTTTGGTAAAAATTATCTTCTTTAACATGATCAAAGCTGGAAGCTCTGTTATCAGCCATGAAGTTCAGGAGAAGCTCAAGACAAGCTGCCACTTTCCTTAAGTAGCATCATTAACCCTGCGCTCTTGTGACACGTGCTATGTACCGTGACTGTCTGTACAATATGCAATGCTGCAGCATGTCAGTTTAGCTACCATCTCCTTGATCTATGACTCGTGTAAAATATATGTAATGTTATCTCAATACATAAATCACTACATGTAACCTCGGTTAGCGAGTTTTGTAAATAAATGACACTGAGTGCGAGCTATTTTGCTATTTTGTGTATATTTTTAGCACAGTCAATGGTCTATCTATGTTTGCATATTGAGAACATTGTCTAATGTAACATGTTATGTTCATGTTGACCTATTATATTAATATAATGTGCAATCACCTAATATTGGGTTGAGTGTCTGTATGTGATCATATTCATTCTTTGTCATATTTATCTCACGATTATTCTATTTGTCAATTAGAATTACAAAATTATCATGCGTGTGGCGCGCAGATTGCTGTTTAGACATCTCGCAACTATTTTTGGGACATACCGTTGGTCAATCTGTTACTTCAATGCTGCAGTACCACTGTTCTTCGTTAATGCTGTTCTACTGCACGGATGCAAGCACGGCCAGTGGCCCGCGCGCATGGGCGCGCGCGAAGGACTAGTGCTTCTATTAAGGCCCTGTTTGGTTGAGCTGTGGCTGTGGGAGAAAGCTGTTGTGGGCTGTAAGCTGTGAAAAAGCTGCTGTGGGTTGTGAGCTGTAGAAAAGCTGAAAGGTATTTGGTTAAACAAGTATAAAATATACCTTTTATCTTTATCTCTCTTGAAACAACTATGGAAGAACTTTTTATTCCACCAATTTCGAAAAGCAGAAAGTCAAAAGCCAAAAACAGGGTCAAACCAGCTTTTAAAAATGAACTACGGAAAAATAGCTGCTTCTGAAAAAACACCCTTCAAAAACAGCATCTTTGGTTGAGCTTTTGGCTTTTGAGGCCAAAAACCAAAGCCAAAAGCCCAACCAAACATGGCCTAAGGTTGTTTGGATTCCAGTTTTAGCGAACGGGTGGTGCCGTGGTGGCGCCCTCGCCCCATGGCGCGGCGCGTGGGCTCATTTGGGTTTGGTCCGTTTGGAGGGTGAGGCAGCGGCCCATTTACAGCCTTCTTCCTCGCTGGGCGGGTCCAAGGCCCCCGTGCCGAAGTGCGGTTGCAGTTTCCTCAATTTAAAAAAAAAAGAAAAAGAAAACACACACACAAATGCGGTTGCAGTGAAGAGACGGCAGTTTAGTGATCATCTCATCATGTGCCGTCCCGTTATAAACTGTAAGTAAGCAACGATAGATATATTCGACGAAGGTACCTGCACTGCACCGACACATCTGTTCGCTTGATTGTTTGTATGGCTTATAAGCCGGTTGATACTATTTTGTTGTGAGAGAAAAATACTGTATCATAGTTGATAAGTATGGCTGATACGATTATGGAACATGGTGAGATTCTGTAATGATCATAAATAGTTTAATTGAGGAACAAGGAGAGAGAACGCGTGCGTACGTACTCAATCCATCCCAAATTGTAAGACGTTTAACTTTTTTGACACTAAGTTTGACCACTAGTCTTATTTAAATTTTTGTGTAAAATATCACTTCTTTCGTCGTGGTTTGGTTTATTAATAAAAAAATTTCAAGAATGATTTAAATTTGACTATATTTACATAATTTTTTTTGAATAAGACGAGTGGTCAAATTTGAGGCCAAAAATGTCAAACGTCTTACAATTTGGAATGGAGGGAGTACGTAATAATAAGTTGTGCTACAACTCAGAATGCAACGTTGTTGGAAGGCCACAAGCTAAAAATGTGATTGATTATTATTGTTGTACCTGGACAACATGCATGTTGAGTGATACAGTATATCAGAAAGTAGCTAGCATCATGTCCAGTTAATTGAGATGGGTAACCTGGGGCCTGTTCGGCAGGACTGAAAAATACTGTTTTGGCTGATTGTTGGAGAGAGAAAAATACTGTTCTGGCAGGACATAAACAGTGATTTCGTGAGAGAAAAAACAAGCCAGCCGGCCGGCTTAAAGCCAGCCGAACAAGCCCTTGTGGTATGAAGGAGAGGCTGCCCCTGCCCTGTCATCACCATCATTATATATATATATATATACTCTTTTCGTTTTAAATTATAAGTTGCTTTGATTTTTTTTTAGTTCATCTATTTTGCTATACATCTAGTATAGTAAAATAGATAAACCAAAAAAATTAAAACGACTTATAATTTAAAACGGAATGAGTATATTATTGCGGTGGTACGTAGGACCATGTGTGTTTAGCCTATAGGCTGGCATCGACTTGGCGTGCATTCTAATTCGAGATATATATGTCCAAACTGCGTGTCCTAATTGACAGGCAAAATTATATATATTTCTGTTTTTTTTTGGCAAAGTCTGTTTGTTTGTTACGACGTTCCTTGGCAAAGTCACAATCCTTTTTCACGTACAGTTTTCCAGTCTGTTTGTTTGTTATTATTATTATTTTGTCCTGGCAAAACTCCAGTTTGTTTATTGACGATGTTGGAATTGTCGTCATTTTTGTCCTATATATTCGCAATACACTACAAATGATTTTGTTGACTACTATGATGACTTAATTAAGAGCTAGCCTTATGACAAGTATATTAGCGTTGTCTCGTCGGTGGTCTTATACAGTGCCACATAATTTTAATACAACTTAACTTAATTGATAGCATATAATGATTGCCTTTTAAGTTGTCTCATAATAACTCATAATGTTTCCTAGTTTATATATAGAATAAAAACAAAGTTGTGAGTTACATGACAACAATAACTTATACAAATGGTATATTAGTTTGTCTCATAGTCCTAGATTTCAGCTCATAAGATGGTTGTTCCATGAAACAACAATCTCTTCTCTCTTTTCTCTCTTTTTCCTTCACATTATTAAAAAATCCTAAATGACATTGTATAAGACGGAGTATGGCCTGTTCGCTTCTTTTATAATTCGTCTTTTTCAGCTTGTTTTTTCAGCCGAAACAGTGTTTTCTCTCAGAATAAATCAGACGAAACAGTATTTTAGCCTTTTTTTTCAGCGAAGCGAACGGGGCCTATGAAATCGTTGGCATCTAGCAATGTACTTGCCTTTGCTGCCAGCTATAATAAGGGCCTGTTTAGTTCCAAAAAATTTTCATCTCAAACTATCAAATCGAATCTTGCGGCACATGCATGGAGTATTAAATATAGACGAAAAAAACTAATTGCACAGTTTGGTTGGAAATCGCGAGACGAATGTTTTAAGACTAATTAGTCCATGAGTAGCCATAAGTGCTACAGTAACTAACATGCGCTAATGATGAATTAATTAGGCTTAATAAATTCGTCTCGTAATTTCTAGACGAGCTATGTAATTAGTTTTTTTTATTAGTATCAAAAACCTCTTCCAACATCCCCGAAACATCCGATGTGACATCCAAATATTTTCATTTCGCGAACTAAACACACCCTAAGTATCGGAACAAAAGTACACAGACCCAGCAAATTCTGATGTCCTGTGTACTACAGATGATACCCTCAAGTCACAGAGGCTATTCCGTTTCAACTTAAACAAGACATATAGTAGGCCACAAGAATGCTGGTATTAATTTCTTAAAGTTGGAAAAAAAATCTGATCTGATTCAAATCTAGCATTGCAATCTTTTTCTATTTTGGACAGAGAGATCAGCGTGGTACATGTGATGGGCAAGCACTTCCGTTTGTGTCACTCACTTTTACGTGAGAGCGAAATGCCGAAATCATGGCGAATCTCAATCAGCCGAGAAGTCGGTCAGTTTTCAGTTGAATGAATTGCAGGAGAAGAATATTTCGTTTCAAAAAAAAAATTGCAGGAGACGAATATAAACCAAACAGAAGCAGGGTCCCACCGCAGAGATCTGGGAGCTGTGTGTGGACCCGTTGCGTGAGGCAAAAATAAATATGAGTATGTGTAACGGACAACTATGTATTTTATATAATTTTAACATATATATTTTTTACCATAAGATTAAGATCCAACAGCCTTTACCTTCTTCTACCTCTACCTTTCTTTCACCTTTAGACAATTACAAGATCATAAATCCACATATTATCATAAAAAAACAATTTATTTTTATAAAAAGACAAATTACAGCCTCCACCGTCCGTCATGGATCATCACGTCGTGTTCCCCTGGCCGGACGCGATTCTCCATGCGGACTGCTGGTGCTGCGCACTGCTTGACAGTGAGCCAGTCCAGGCGTAGAAAGCGCACGGTGCTGCGCTGCCACGTACGCTCGCCGTGTGTTCTCTGTACTAAAAATTTCATGTGTTTTTTTTCGTTAAAACACACGTATGAATAAATAAATACCGAAAAGCTCTAGAAGAGCAAACGCCACTTCCCTCACATCTCACACCACACCGCAGCGCTCCCCTCCGACACGGGACGGCAGGCACCACCCCTCCCCACCCGCCGGCTCGGAGCGGGCGCCCGTCCACCCGAATCACACAGATCGGGACGCCGGAGGAGGAGCAGCGCCGTTCCGCATCGCCGGAGCAACAACCGCGGGCGCGGAGAGGCCCGCCCGCCAGCAAGCGCAGGCGCAGGTAACCGCAACCCCTCTCCTCGTCCCCTCCCCTCCGCGGCGCCGGCGGTGACACGCGGGGCTCGCCTGCTCGCCTTACGCACCGCTGGCGGCAGGCAGTACGGCGCCCGGCGGCTGCCTGCTCGCCTCGCCGCCCAGACGCAGCGCGTGTGTGCGTGGTTGTCGCGAGTCGTTTCCTTCTGGGGGGTCTCAGTCAGATCCCGTGGCCTCTGCTCTGCGATGCCTCAGTAGGAGGTAAGTGCCCGTTTCAATCTTAGACGAGTGCGGATTCGGCCAGCGTAGTCGAAATTGGTCGTTTTACTCCGCCCCTCCTAGATTTTGGTACTGGATCCTCCACTTGGATGGAGGGGGCGTGGGAAATCCATCCTTGTAGTTACCTGACGGACCTTTGCCGAAAATCTCACACCCACTGCTCAAAACCTGTGATGACAGTACTGCTCCCTAATCTGATGTTTATGCTTGCTTTGCTGGGTGGACTTGGCTGGTTACATCTCACTTCACTTATGATTTATCACCTCGCTATCTGCAGTTCAAGCTTGGATCCCTGGATCCCATACCATCGGTCTCTCGGAGAGTGTAATCCAGCGAGCGTTGAGTTGAAGCCGTGCAAGTGGAGATGAGCACTCTGAAGAAATCCGACAAGAAAGCTGCCCTCGACTTCGCAGCGTGGAGTTTCAATGTCACCACATCGGTTGGAATCATCATGGTCAACAAGGCGCTGATGGCTACGTATGGGTTCAGTTTTGGTATGCCTGTGCTCTGCTTGTCCAGGGATTTATTTATCATACTTCTGGCTTTCACCTTCGGTCTCTAGTTCGTGTGTTTCTGGCTACTGAGTGATATTATGTTGTGCTGTATTCTGTTATTATGCGATTGCCAGATTCCCGACTGAGTGTATTAGGCATATCTGCATCAATCAGTATTATACTGATGGATTTTTGCTGAGCATTGTGATGGTTGATCTTATTTAATTGTGGAATCCACATCATGCATTTTTCTTATATACAGTACATTTGGAGAACTGACAGACATCGTATGGATTCTAAGTGGTTTTAATGGTGTTCTAATGCAATTTTCCTACCAAAAATTGCTTAAACAGTACATTTGACTATCACCTTTGGTCTCTAGTTCTTGTGTTTCTGGCTACTGAGTGCTATTATGTCGTGCTGTATTCTGTTGTTATGTGATTGCCAGATTCCGGACTGTTGTAGGCATAATTTCATCAGTATTATCATGGTGGATTTTTGCTGAGCGTGGTGATGGTTGGTCTATTTAATTTTGGAAGCCACATGCATTTTTCTTATGCAGTGTACATTTGGAGAACTGACAGAGACATCTTATGGATTTTAAGTGGTTTTAATGTTGCTAACGCAAATTTCCTACCAAAATTTGTTTAAATAAATGAAAGGGGTTCGTACTTCGATTTGAAATGATGTATGCTCTTCTGTGAACAAAATTTTTATTGCAAATACAAAGTAATAACCAGATTTGCTTTGTTAATGCCGAAGAATAATTGTGGAGTTATAAATTGCTCTTGCTATTTGAGGTTTCTGCAGAAACTAAAACCTACCTGGCTACCCTCTTGTACACTTCCTTGGCAAAACTGGTAGTGTATCTGCTAATTGAACCTTCATGGCATTAGTGGAAGCAATTGAAATATGCGCATATGTAATTTCTTACTGTATGTTAGGTGGTTGCAGATTCTATCATATTTCTGCACATTCTCAACAATCTGTGCATGGATGAGAACATGGATATATCTCCTGTCATGTTATTAATTACCTTTTCGTTTTTTTTCAGCCACAACATTAACTGGGCTTCATTTTGTGACTACTACCTTGATGACTATCGTATTTCGATGGTTTGGCCTGAGCCAGCCGTCCCACTTACCCCTAGCAGATCTAGTTAAATTTGTGATATTTTCGAACTTGTCAATTGTTGGGATGAATGTGAGCTTGATGTGGAACTCTGTGGGCTTTTATCAGGTTGGTGAAATTTTTAGTAGCTACTATACTATGCAACCTTAAATTGTTAACAACTAAATTCATTCTATTCCCTTGCTTAGATAGCAAAGTTGTGCATGATACCTGCATCATGTCTTCTGGAGGTTGTCTTTGATCATGTACATTATTCCCGGGACACAAAGCTGAGCATAATGGTCGTGTGCTTATAGGAGTTGCAGTCTGCACGGTTACTGATGTCAGTGTGAATGCAAGAGGTCTAATTGCGGCTGTCATAGCTGTTTGGAGCACAGCTTTGCAACAATACGTAAGTTTTAGCACCTTTGTATGCAGATTTCTCATACATCACCCAACCTCTAAGATTGCTTACTACCCCCTTCTGTTTGCAATTAGCTGCAAGTCTGTTGCCGCACACTTTGAGCCTTTTCAAAGGACAATATGGCACTGTAGTGACAATGATACTTGTTTATTCTGCAAAATTATCAATAACTAGCAGTTGTCAAATTATTCATTGGTGTTCCTGCTGCTTTAGGATATAGCTCCTTTTTTTCTAGAGATTATGAATTGCCACTCACCATGGCCATACTTGGTATTTTCCATATTTGGACTGTCAGACTTAATAAATGTGCTCATGAATCATGATGCCACTGATATATTGTTCTTTACACAAGTTATAACTCCATTTCCCAAATGTTGAACATGTGATATCATTTGATTCCACAACTTTGGCTTTTTACTACTATTCTATTGCTCTTGGTACCCCACATTTTCAGAAATCGTTCTATTTGGACTTTGGCCTTGTCCTGTACCCAATAAACGGGATACAGTTTAGACTCATTCTTATTTCTGCTCCTTCTGCAGTACGTCCATTTTCTCCAACGCAAGTACTCTCTGAACTCATTCAACCTCCTGGGCCACACTGCTCCAGCCCAAGCTGGGTCACTCCTGCTAGTGGGACCATTTGTAGATTACTTGTTGACAGGCAAAAGGGTGGATCACTTCAGTTTCTCATCGCTTGCTCTGGTAAGGACAGTCTATAACAATGTTTCTATCTCTGTGATCATGACAGTTTATGCTTCTGGTTCTGTATATGATTTGTATATCTGTTTGCTTATTAGAGAAAAAATGGTGATTAGCTGGCATTTTATCTGGTCGAGAATTACGCAATACTGTGATGGTTTATAAGATCATCACACAGTCTCGTGAATGTTATGCAAAAAACATCCACAATTTTTCATTGATTTCGTTTGTTCTTGTTGCTGAAATTCCTCCATTTTACTTATTGACCTGTTAGCAATAACTTAGCAACCATAACTTAGTAACTCATAGTGTCCTTACCATATCATGTCCCTGATTCTGCAGTTTTTCCTGGCACTCTCATGCTTCATCGCCATTGGTGTTAATCTGAGCCAATTCATCTGCATTGGGCGGTTCTCTGCTGTATCCTTCCAAGTCCTAGGCCACATGAAGACCGTACTTGTTCTGTCCCTTGGGTTCCTTTTCTTTGGCAAGGAGGGCCTGAATCTTCAGGTAGTCCTTGGGATGGTTCTGGCTGTTCTTGGAATGATATGGTACGGAAATGCATCTGCTAAACCAGGCGGCAAAGAGCGGCGCAGCATCCTGCCAGTGAGGTCTGCAAGTCTCAAGGGAAGTTCAGAAGAAAAGGCGGGTACCGAGAAATAGTCTTGCTATATCTGACTGCGACTTAGATGGGGAATTTTTCGTTCCGAGGTTAAATTTCTGGTGAGGTGACGCAAGTATCACAGATTGGGAACTCTGCCTTGTGTTTGATGCAGGAGACAAACTCGTCCCATCTAGAAACTCAGGATTGTTATAGTTACAGGTATACTGTAAAGCTTCAATTTTTTTGGGCGCTCTGAATCATTTGCAGTGAGGAGAAATACAACATGGTTTACGAGGCTTCAAGACAGTTTTTATCGAATATATAGTGCAGTTGTTTGAGGAACATACCCTTCTGTATTTCGTGGGGATGTACTGTAGGAAGTTTTGAATTGCAGTAAGAGATTAATCAAACTGAAAGACTGGATCTGCTGAACTGAATATAATTTAAATCTTAGAACATGCTGTTTTTCTTCTGAATGTTTCGAAAATTTGTGTTTTCGGAGCTGGGAAGGTCAGGGTTGGTGCCGCTCGCTACATGGTCTTGGATCGACCTGGATTCGTGTTGTCATGGGCTGCTTGGAATTTGCAGGATGCGAGCACAGCATTTTTGGGTGTTTCATTCAACTGACTAATGTGTGCAACTATGGCTTCCTGTACCACTAAGTTTGGAACAATGTATACTTAATTTACCCTTTTAATGTTGTTATGAACTTGACGTAAGTTGTGATGTTCCTTTGTGCCGTGATCCGATCCTGGATGAAGGTCGGATATGTAGTACACTATATAGGTAGTGTACTGGGATGACCGATTTAGTTGGTTATCTAGCTAATTATAGTCAATGGAAGACTATTTATAGTTAGTTAAACGATGGGAGGCGATCCTCACACCATTACTACTCAATCATATTTTCCCAGAATTTTCATAATAGACCATAGTGAGGTCCAAGCCTACTATATTATTCCTCATCCACAAAGCAAACTTGCGCAGATGTACAAGAAGTAACAACATGTACAAGCTTGACAAAAATCCGGGCAAAGTATATATAGTTGAGGATTTCATAGAATTGATGATTGCCATATATCATTAGCTTAGCATCATGGAACATATACAATTTCCTTATTTTCTAAAAATAAAAATAGGTGTGCAACGCCAGGCTGCTCGGAGAGCTAACAGTCTGTGGAGAACGTCCTTACAGAGCCGGCGAGGGTTCATGTCTTGGCACCCGCATATTATGATGAAGCAGGGGGCCATCGATCTGTCCGGGTGATCTCTTCATCTTTTTAAATAAGGAAAGTAGATCGAACCAATAACTGATGGTGATGAAGCTAGACCATATCAAGTAGCTCAGACTTGAAACTATGACCCAGCCGAATTCTCAATTTCAAGATGGGCCATTCACCAAGAAGCTTAGTAAGAATGGGCAATAAAGATGTTAGAACGCAGACCACAATAGCGAGCCAGAGGAGACGAGGAGCTACAACAGTGAATAAACCGGTTGCAAAGGCTGTGGTGGTTGCAATGTAGGCAAACCACATTAGCTTCTTTGTAAAAGACCTGTAGTAAAGCAAGAACTCAAGATCCTCCCACTTTGCAATGACACATATGAAGGCAACAGCAAGTGAGGAGCACATTGCCAAGGCGTCTGAGATCAAGAATGCCTTAAATGCGAACTTCCTTGACATGATGGGAAGCCCCTCGTTTCCAGAATCAGTGCTATATCCTCCAGGCAATGTGAAAGCAGCAGCAAAGGTTATTGTGGCGATGAGGATCGCCACTAGGGAAGTGTTTTGTGTGTATGTTTGAGTCAGCGACTTGATATCCTTCCTTGATAAGTCGGTCACTTTATCTTTGACTTCCTTTTGGAGATTAAAACCAGAAAGAGCTGTTGAAATTTCGTAGGACTCAATCGAGTCAAGTTCATCAGATCGGGTATACAGTAATAGGAATATATGTACACAGTGAAGTAGGGGTACATGTTCTTGAATCCCAGTAATCAAAGATCCTAATACATGATCTACAAAGAGGCAGAGAGAAGGGGAGTGAGAGGTTGCAGACCATCGAAGGCCGTAGTGGTCGAAGCCGTCGGAGTGGTGGAAGCGCCGGTCGGGATCTCGTTCACTGATGCCATCTGCGCGTCGGCAGCGACGTTCGGTGGAGAGAGGAGTCGGTACAGTGACGTCCTTGGCGGCGGCGTATGCGTCGGGGTGGCGTTGCCGGCGTCAGTGGTGCTTCCCGTCGCTGGCAGCGCCCCTTCTCAACATCGGGTTAGGGTTAGGATGTCGGTGGGGTGTCTGGCGGCGCGGTGAACCTCGTACCACAAGCCCCGGCCCCCACCTTTTCTTTATAGCGCTGTGCGACGGGGGCCCACCAACCATGTAGGGTTGGGCGCCCCCGATCAGGACGCGAGAACAAGGCCCAAAGGCCGTTGGGCCTAATGGCGTGGGAGATCAATCCAACATTCTCCCCCTTGATCTCTCATCACTTTTTTCGTTCTTTAATTCTTACTCAAAACTTTCGATTCATATTTTTCTTGCTTCCATCCTATTTCATCACAGATTAGTGCATAGAACTGTCCCATCGTCACATCAATTAGTGCCATTAGATTAACAGCCACAATACACTTCTCCGTTTTGAAATGTAAACTTTCTTTGGGCCCTTCGTATGTTCGGGAATCATAGGCTTTTCCCTTAAACCCATGCCGGCTACGTGTTCTCTGAACACGTTGGGTGGTAAGTCCTTTGTGAGCGGATCCGTGAGCATTTTCTCTGTACTTATATGCTCAAGATTTATTATATGATCCCGAACTTTATCTTTCACAATATAGTACTTTATGTCAATGTGTTTGACAGCACCACTTGACCTATTGTTATGAGCATACTGTACCGCTGGGTTGTTATCACAATACAACCTCAGTGGTTCATTTATATTATCAATCACTTTCAATCCAGGTATGAATTTTTTCAGCCAATTCACCTGCCCCGTTGCCTCATAGCATGCTACAAACTCGGCATACATTGTCGAGGATGAAGTTACGGTTTGTTTGGAGCTTTTCCATGATATAGCCCCTCCTGCGAGAGTAAATACATATCCTGACGTGTATTTTCTTTCATCTCCCGCATAATCAAAATCTAAATACCCCTCTATCTGCAGGGTATCAGATCTTCAATACGTAAGCATGAGGCCTTTCGTACCCTGCAAATAACGCGGGACTTTCTTCACTAATTTCCAATGTTCAATTCCTGAATTCTTTTGATATCTGCCAAGTAACCCGGTAATAAAAGCTAAGTCAGGGCGTGTACACACTTGAGCATATTATAAACTTCCAACAGCTGAAGCATACGGTACCGCTTCCATTCGGTCAATTTCATATTGGTTATTGGGACACTGATGTTCCCCAAATCTATCGCCCTTGACTGTAGGAGCAGGTGAAGGACTGCACGCATGCATACTAAATTTCTTTAGGACCTTTTCTATGTATGCCTTTTGCGATAATCCTAGAACCCCTTTTCTCCTGTCTCGGTGAATCTCTACTCCCAAAACGAATGAGGCCTCACCGAGATCTTTCATATCAAAGTTTGAGGACAAGAATTTCTTCGTTTCCATTAATAGATTGATATCACTACTAGCAAGTAAGATATCATCCACATATAAAATTAGGAATATATACTTTTCATTCTTGAACTTTGCATAAACGCAATTATCCTCAACATTTTCTTTAAACCCAAAACCTTTTATCGTTCTATCAAACTTCAAATACCACTGTCTTGAAGCTTGCTTTAATCCATAGATTGATTTCTTCAGGCGGCATCCCATATTTTCCTTTCCTTTTACGACAAAACCTTTTCGGTTGTGCCATATAAACATTTTCTTCCAAATCCCCGTTTAGGAAAGCCGTCTTTACATCCATTTGATGTAACTCCAAATCATAGTGGGCTACAAGTGTCATTATAATTCTGAAGGAATCTTTACATGAGACTGAAGAAAACGTCTCATTGTAATCAATCCCTTCTCTTTGCGTGAAGCCTTTCGCCACAAGTCGCGCTTTAAATCTTTCTATATTCCCTTGGGAGTCATATTTCGTTTTGTAGACCCATTTACAGCCTACTGTTTTGGCTCCTTTAGGAATATTTTCTAACTCCCAAACTTTATTGGTACTCATTGATTTCAATTCATCTTCCATGGCCTTAAGCCACTTTGATGAGTGGTCGCTTCTCATGGCTTCTTCAAATGAGATGGGATCACCCCCCATCTGAAATTCTTCTGTTTCATAAACTTTATAGTCATCAGTAATAGCTGATCTTCTTATTCTTTGAGACCTTCTAGGTGCCTCTGGCACTTGTTCCACATTGGGCTGTTGTTGTTCTTCCTCATGTGCAACATTTGGTTCTATAGGTTCCTCAAGGATAGGTTCCTCAAGGACAGGTTCCTCATGTTCATTCATTGTCGCCACGGGAGAACTTGCAATAGGTGTTGGCACTACAGTGTCCTGCACTGTCGGTGCAACAGCAGCAGGTAGCGTGAAGAATGGTTCTTCAACCATCGGAGTGGGTACATGTACCCACTTTTCCTGTAGGCTGATTTCTCGTACTACCATGCTCCCCCTGATCATGTTATCCTCCAAGAACACAACATGTCTTGTTTCTATAATCTTCGTATGTCTGTTAGGACAATAGAAGCGATATCCTTTCGATCTTTCTGGATAGCCAATAAAATGGCAGCTGACTGTCTTGGAGTCTAACTTTCTTATGTTCGGGTTGAAAACTTTTGCCTCGGCTGGACAGCCCCACACACGCAAATGGTTGAGTGAGGGTTCCCTTCCCGTCCACAATTCATATGGTGTTTTAGGCACCGACTTGCTTGGTACACGATTAAGTATATGAATGGCAGTTTTTAGCGCCTCCATCCATAAACTAATCGGTAATGTGGAGTAACTTATCATGCTTCTTACCATATCCATTAAGGTACGATTACGTCTTTCAGCCACTCCATTCTGTTGAGGCTCCCCCGGTGTGGAGTACTGAGCAACTATGCCATTTTCCTGTAGGAACTTTGCAAACGGTCCAGGAATTTGGCCATATGGGGTATGTCGCCCATAGTACTCTTCACCTCGGTCTGATCATACTATCTTGATTTTCTTATTGTGCTGATTTTTAACTTCAGCTTTAAATATTTTGAATTTATCCAATGCTTCCGATCTTTCTTTAATTGGATAAATATTGCCATAACGAGAGTAGTCGTCTGTGAATGTTATAAACGAATCATAACCATCCACACTTTTTACAGGAAAAGGACCACATATGTCTGTGTGGATTATTTCTAAAATTCCTATGCTTTGTTTGGCATCTTTCTTAATTTTCTTGACATACTTTCCTTTAATACAATCAACACATTGTTCTAAATCTGAAAATTCTAAGTGCGGGAGAATTGATTCCTTAACCAATCGTTCTATTCTCCCCCTCGAAATATGGCCCAAGAGACAATGCCATAATTTCGAAGAGACATAATCAATTCTCTTCCGCTTCTTAGTTACATTCGTAGATGAGGAATCATTCACATTCTCATCGCATACATTGTTCACATTCTCAGCAAGAGATAATAAATAAAGTTTGTCTTGTCGGAAGGCAAGACCAACACATTTATTATCAACCAGTATCTTACACTTGCCATCACCAAAGTAGCAATCAATTCCATCATCATCAAGTTTCAAAACGCTTATCAAATTTCTACGCAAAGAGGGAACATAAAGTACTTCTTTAAGTCTAAGTACAAAACCATTATTCAATTCTAAAGAAAAAACTCCAATGGCTTCAACATTGGCTTGCACTCCATTTGTAACTTTAATCGTTCTTTCTCCTCTTTGTAAGGTTCTCGTCCCACTTAACCCCTGTAAGGAATTTGCAACATGAGTAGTTGCTCCTGAATCAACCCACCAAGTGGATTTATCATAACATAAATACAGGGATTTATCTACAAATGTAATAAATTCATCACCTTTCTTTAGCAGAGATTTCAGGAAGTCTGGACAATCTCTCTTGTAGTGTCCCTTCTTGAAGTAGTGCTTGCACTGATCTTTTTCAGCTCCACCATACTGCTGATTCTCAGAATCCTAGGGTTTCTTTCCCTATGAATTGGAGGAAGAGGCCTTATCCCACTTGGGTTTCCCTTGTGGTTTAGAATTCTTGCCATTAAAATTCTTGAGGCCTTATCCCACTTGGGTTTCCCTTGTGGTTTAGAATTCTTGCCATTAAAATTCTTTCTTTTGTTATCCTTCACAAAATGAGCAGATTCACCTTGTGAGGACTTTATCCTCTTCTCTTCTTGAGCATACATTGAGATGAGTCTTTCTATGCCCCATCTTTCAGGCTGTATATTGTAATTCACAATGAAGGTGTCATATTCTTTTGGCAAAGAAGCAAAAATCAAATGAATCAGGAAATCCTCCTCCTTCAAATTCATTTCCTTTAGCTTAGATGTCGTAGTGTTCATCTTCAAAATGTGCTCTCTTATGCTACCACCAGTGAATTTCTCATTCACAAGCTTTTTAATCAGTGAACTTGCTGTGGCCTTGGTAGACCCAGTAAACTGACTCTTGATTTTCTCAAGATATTACGTAGCGTTAGCACATTGTGGATTGAGCCCTTATCTGTTCCTCTATGGTGGCCTTGGCCACCAACAGCACTTTCTGTGGGGAGAGAGCCCATTGCCTATGTTCAAGGTCATATTTCATTCTTATTTCAGCATAATCACGCTTTCGAGCAGCGAAATCAGCGTCAGATTCATTTTCACCTCTCACTGGGTCCTCTGGCTCAGTAGGACACAGTGAGGTGATGGCAAAATCGACCTCTCCCAACGCAAGTTCCAATTCATACTTCTCCCGCCACATACGGTGATTGGTCCCATTGAGTGTCGGGATGTTGGCAATGTTCACAATGCATTTGCCTCCTGAAACCACACCAGAGTAAGTAAGAAACATTTATACATAAAATTTCATGCTTTAACTCAACGTTGGTCAAATTAAAACTTATAATTCATCCATGCAAATATTTTACATCACCGTTGGGCAGAAGTAAAATTAATGCACAATTTCTCATGGATCAAAATTATAATATTGTTATTAACAACGTTGGTCAGAAAATAACAACATCATAATCTCATCAAAATTATCAGAAATTCATCACTTCTCTTAAAATTAAATTATCCCGTTGGTTTAAATTTAATCAAAGGAGATCGAAAATTATCATGCACAGCGGAAACATTAATAATCTTTTATATTATTATTTTTCAGAAGCACTGAGTACTTTACTGTTTTCTGGCAAAATATCGTTGGATAATATTTGCACAGGAAAAATTGTATAAAAATCATTCAAATTCATCAAAAAATATGCATTAAAATTGCTCCTGGAAAATAATAACAAAATTTTTTTTTTCACTTCAGCCCAACATAGCCTAGCTTCATTCACTTACTGGCGTTCGCCAAAGAAGTATACACAGTCAGCCCCTAAGATGGCCTAACGTGGCCCAAAGAAGACACGCTTAGGGTTTCGCCAGGTAGCACGCGATTCTGAGCCGTTCATCATATCCGACGGCTGTCCGGTGATTTCGCCAGATCAAAACTGGCAGCTGACCTCCGCCCCCCGAAAAACCCTAAAGTTCATTTCCTTTCTTCTTCCCCCCGCCTCTCCCAGCCGATTCCAGAGTGAGGGAGCAGCAGCGGTGGAGCCATGGCGTCCACGGTGGCCGGAGGAAATCGGGGCCGCCGTGGGCCCCTTCTCCAGCCGGGCGTGCTTTCGCCCGTGGTCGAGCAACGTCGCGCCGTCGAGTGGCCTCGTGGTGGTGCCCTGCACCTGCGCGCCACGAGGGTGGCCTCGGCTTCATCCCGCACGCCGGTGCGGGTACGGGGAAGTATCGCACGGCGGCGGTCTCTTCCTCTCTTTGATTTCTCTAGGGTTAGGGTTTCTTTGACCGATTTGAAATTGGTTCGATTTGATTTCTTTCTTTCGCCCGATTTGAAATCGAGTGTCTTTGTTCTTCTTTCTATTTTCTTTTTCCCGATCTGCATCAGATCGGTCAGTTTCATTTCATTTCTTACCCCGATCTGGTTTCTTCTCTAACCGTGGCTCCGATACCATTGTTGAAATTTCGTAGGACTCAATCGAGTTAAGTTCATCAGATCGGGTACACAGTAATAGGAATACATGTACACAGTGAAGTAGGGGTACATGTTCTTGAATCCCAGTAATCAAAGATCCTAATACACGATTTACAAAGAGGCAGAGAGAAGGGGAGTGAGAGGTTGCAGACCATCGAAGGCCGTAGTGGTCGAAGCAGTCGGAGTGGTGGAAGCGCCGGTCGGGATCTCGTTCGCTGATGCCATCTGTGCGCCGGCAGCTACGTTCGGTGGAGAGAGGAGTCGGTGCAGTGACGTCCTTGGCGGCGGCGTATGCGTCGGGGTGGCGTTGCCGGCGTCAGTGGTGCTTCCCGTCGCTGGCAGCGCCCCTTCTCAAGATCGGGTTAGGGTTAGGATGTCGGTGGGGTGTCTGGCGGCGCGGTGAAACTCGTACCACGAGCCCCGGCTCCCACCTTTCCTTTATAGCGCTGTGCGACGGGGGCCCACCAACCATGTAGGGTTGGGGCCCCCGATCAGGGCGAGAGAACAAGGCCCAAAGATCATTGGGCCTAATGGCGTGGGAGATCAATCCAACAAGAGCATCTTGAGGATCAGCATTCAGCATACGCATGAACACTTCATTCTGCTTAAGGTTAAAGAAACATTTTGCATTAGATTAAATAAACATGGGAATGGTACTTGCATTAACTAATATAAAAACTAAGGGAAAAAATTGAAAACCTACAACTCCACGTACGGTTTGTTGTCAAGGTTGATGAAAACCAAATAGCCATTTATCTTAAAACCCATCTTTCCCTTTCATTCAGATTGTACTCCCTCCATCCCAAATTCTAGGACGTTTTAGTTTTTCTATATACTTAACATTTGTTATGCATTTAGATATGCACTATATCTAAATACGTAGCAATGTATCTAAAAATGCCCAAAATGTAGTTAACTGCGCATTGGCGAGTACTAATAATTGATGCAAATGACTAGCTGCTAATCTGAGAAAAGTATGGCAGCGCAGAAGATTGCATGCATACTGATTTTCAGATTGCTGAGAAAACATACGCACCCAGTTTAAAGTCTTGGCATGGTCGGTGGCTTGAGATAATTTCCAGATTGCTGGGTCACCACTGTTGTTATGCACTGTGACGTCTATGTCTTTATGAAGCAATAGAGCAGCGACCATACTGGGATTGCACTTTTGGACTGCGAGATGGAGAGCAGTACTCCCGTCCAGATTTCGCGCGCGCGTGTTAATGAGTTTGTGAAGCTGCGGCGAGTCCAGGACAAAAGTCCTGATGCTGTTGAACTACAGCTTCGTGCAGACATGTCCAGCCATTCGGTTTGCAGTAGGGAGCATCTGGACAGTGTTTAAGAAGCTCCCGAGCAACACCAACATGGCCACGAAATGCAGCACAGACAAGAAGAGGGTTACCTGCTGTGCAGACGAGGTACCCTAAAGACCGATCGTGTTCCAACAATACGCTTACCACGTCAATCTTGCCCCAAAGTATAGCCAGCATCATTGGAGTGCAAACACTCTTGTCTTCTTCTCTGGCCAACCCAGGACGTGCCTCCACAATCTTTTCAACAACGGCTGCAAATCAAGGCAGTAAGGACGTACGGTTAGTTACATGAGTTTTATTGGTAAAAAAAGAAAAAAAGAAAAACGTTGCTCTCTTGTGTGTAGTTTTTAGTTTGCCAGATATATACTAGATCTATCGGCAGGTCACACCTGAATTTCCGTTTTTCACTGCAGCATGCAGAGCATTGCACCCGTAGGCTCCCCCATGAGCAGAATCTGGAATCTGCAAGAGTTTGTCGACGACGTCCTCACAGTTTCGCATCACTGCGATGAACATGGGTGACTCGCTGTACTGGTTCACAGCATGCGACAGGGCGGGCTCTGCTTCTATCAGCTCCAGCGCCAGCTCCCTGTGCCCGCAGCGTATGGCGTGGTGCAGCGCGTTGTGTCCTTGCTTGTCTTGCTTCAGGATCGTCTAGCTCAGCTGATGATCACGGCAGCACCTGAGCAAAGCAGAAGCTACAGAGACACGGCCGCTGGCCACGGCGGCGAGCAGAGGGGTCTCGTCATCCGAGTTGACGGCGGCGAGGAGTGACGGCTTCAGAGCCTCGGCCTCCTTGCAGAACACCTCGTGGCCATGGATGGCAGCGATGTGGAGGCATGTGTTCCCCTGAGGAGTGGATCCAACGAGCACGCCCGGAACATTCAGATACAGGTGCCTCATTTCTGCGACATGACCACATACTGCTGCTTCCAGGAGTCGGTCCGGCATCACCTGAGGACGAACAGCTCGATCAGCTGATATGATACAAACAGAGACAGATATATACGGATAAACCATACGTACCGATGTGAAAGGCTCTGCGTTGATACTTGAATTAAGGTGGAACCGTAAAAGAGCGACCATGTTAGTGTCATTGATTCTGGCTGCGAGTTGCAGAGCAGTTTCTCCATTGTTATCGGGCAAGTTAACAAGATGCTCAAGTTGGGGAGACCTCACTACAAACCTCACAAAATCTGCCTGACCAAATGATACAGCTACGTGAAGACATGTCGAACCCGTTGCGTCGCAGTAGGGAGGATCAGGACAGTGTCTAAGAAGCTCTCGAGCAACACCAACATTGCCCTGAGATGCTGCGATACAAAGAAGAGGAGCAGCATCTGTGGTTGTGGAGATGAAATAACCCAAAGACTGATCCTGTTCCAACAGGACTGTAAGCACGTCAATCTTGTTCTCAATTGCGGCCAGGTGCATTGGTGTACGCTTATCTTCATTTTCTTGTCTGACTAAAGCCCCCTTTGGCACGGCTCATCCAAAACGGCTTCACCGGTGAAGCCAAAGCCGGTGAAGCCAGAAAAACTGGCTTTTCTCGGCTTCTAGTTCATTTTAATCTCGGCTTACAAAAACGGCTTCACGCTATAGTGCCTCGATTTACACAAAATAATGAAGCCGAAGCCGGCATAAGCCGTGCCAAAGAGGCCCTAACCCTGGACGTGCCACCATAATCCTTTTGGCCATGGCTGAAAAAGAAATCAAGGCAAGAAACAGGTGACCAAGCTGAGGTAGTGTTGGAGATGGACCCTGTTACCTTGCAAGAGGTAAGACCTAAAAGAAATCATAGCCCTTGATTTTTGAAAATAAATAAAACAACTGAAATTTAAGAAATGAATAAAATAATCGGTACAATGTGTCTTAGTATAAAGAACCACAAATTTGTAACGGTACCCTGCAAATTCAACCGTTTGCGGTGTAAACTGGCCAATTCCATGTTTCTTTAGTGTCCTACCGCAAAATTTGTCTTTCCTTATATATCCTATTACCTTCTATCTAGGAGGTAATATGTGATAATTGCTATTCAGATAGACGGTCCACAATTATTTGTGTGTATCATAGCAAAGTCCATGCACTAGAGATATATCAAGTTCCTGTGAAGAAAGTAATAAATTTCACATCCTGTATTGTATACGATTGCGATGCATAGGGTCTCACCTGCATTACCACTTGTCACGGTAGCATGCAGAACATTGCACCCATGGGCTCCCCCATGAGCCGCATCAGGAATCTCCAACAGCTTCTCCAAGACATCACCATAGCCTCTCATCACCGTGGTGTACATGGGTGACTCACAACATTTGTTCACAGCTTTCGACAGGGCAGGCTCTGCTTCAATCAGCTCGAGCGCCAGCGCCCTGTACCCTCTGCGGATGGCATGGTGCAGCGCGTTGCACCCGCGCTTGTCTTGCTTCAGGATCGTCTCGCCGCTCAGCTGCCGATCACGGCAGCACCTGAGGAGGACGGAAGCTAAAGTGTCACGGCCCCTCGTCACGGCGGTGAGCAGCGGCGTCTCCCCGTCCTTGTTGATGGCGGCGAGCAGAGAAACAGCTGATTGGTTCAACGCTAGGCCTAGGAGGTCCTTGCAGAACCCCTCGTGGCCATGGATGGAGGCGATGTGGAGGCAGGTGTTCCCCTGTGGCGTCGTTCCAAGCAGGACGCCCGGGTCATCAATGGCGAGCTGCTTGATGATTTCTGTGGCATCACCAGATACGGCCGCTTCGAGGAGCCGCCTATCCATCCCAGCCTTCTGGTGCTCCAATGAAAGAGTGACTGAAAGAGCGTGCGTGGTAAGATGCAGCTATGAATCACCCACGTACAGTACAGAGGCCGACCACAGATTGTACAGAAAAGAACAAGAACAAGAAATAGGAAAGGCATGGACTCCGAAGAAAGAGTGTACATAACCCACGTATATGTTAGTATGATGCCGTAGTCAGGGTCAGCTGACGACCGAGCAACTTTGGTGAGAGTTGATCATCATCAGTTTACCCATCAGGGTTTGAGGACATGCTATGGAAACTTTTCTAGTTGGAGGAGGGTTGGGACTTGAGACTGCCCATAGAGTCTTAAAATTGTAACCACGTACACACTCTATAATAAGTCAAGTTTTCAAGTGTCTTCCAATGATTTTTCTTTTTGGCAATGCCATTGGCACGACAATTCGATGCACTCAAGACAATAGCAATGCATACACTATTAATTACTGATGATATATATTTGTACGGTAAATACGTTAAAACAATTACTCAATTTGGGAAAAGAAAAGTTGCTCCATATATATAACTGTGAACGTTTCCTCATTAATTTTCGTAATGCATATACATACTCGATCATAATCAATGGAGTATTAGCCATGAAGTATCAATATTGGTATAAGAAGCAAGTAAATTAAAGAGGATACCTGGCTGCAGAATATGGCCGGCCGCTATAGTACGTATATGGACGGCAAGAGATGATCCAGTAACCTTACGCACTCAGTTTTCTTTTCCTCAATATAATACAGCTGGTGCAGAGCCAAGGGCCAATGGGTTAGTACGGGCTAGTTTCCTCATCAGCTACACAAGAGGCTAGGCAAGGGAACTTGTTACTTGCTTGTCCAGTTGTCCCCTCTCAGCAGCCTTATCAATATAAAGAAAAGGAAAAGAAAAAGAGAAAAAGAAAAAAAAAGATCTGAAGCAAAGAATCGATTGTGCTAATAATAGTTCTCACTTACAGATACATGTTTGTTATATATATATATATATATATATATATATATATATATATATATATATATATATATATATATATATATATATATATATATATATATATATATATATATATATATATATATATATATATATATATATATATATATATGCCAAAAAGACAGTCCTAGAGCATTTTGTACAAAACTAGCTAGTGCAAGAAATAGATACAAAAAAATTAAAAAAAAACATTCAATAGAAATTTGACAGGGTCTTCACCTCCATCGCATCCATTCATGTGTGGTGTGGTGATTTCAGAGAAGGCCGACGCATGTCTATTTGAATAATTGACATTGGACTGATTTATTGATCGTGGATTATTATTTGAATAATTGACACGAGTGACCGTAGCGACGTACTCCATCCGTCGCAAAATAAATAAATTTGTGAGGTTTTATTTTTTTCTTCTCAAAAACATAAGATGTCTTCGGGAAACAGAATGAGATGAGATATTTTTTTTTAAAAAAAAAGCGAAAGTGAGTTCTAGGTGGGGACTGTAGACGAAGGAAAAGACAACTGGGTGACCAACCGAGAGCTTTTTCCAACTTGCTTGTGCTTGGACATGAGGCCTAGTAGCTAGATTTGTAAGCTGCGGCCCTGTTCGGGTTGCTTAAACTTGGCTGAATTGACTGAAAAATATTGTTTTTGGCTGAATTATTGTGAGAGAAAAATACTGTTTCGACTGAAAAAAAAAACTAAATAGTACGAATTATAAGGTAAGCCGAACGTGGCCACAAAGGACGCAATTCAGCCAACATCTGAAGCGGCTCAACATGGTCGGTCTCAACTCAGTCCAGAGAGAGGGGCATGATATGTGCCGAGTGTTCGGCGCCTAGACAGTTGCCGATGATTCGAACGCATTTTATCGATCGTGGGCTGAAAGAATTTAATGTTGGACCGTGTATTTGACTGTTTCTTATTTATGAAACGTGTTTTTCTTTTCAGGCTGATTTTCAATTATTTACGAAGCGGTTAATCATTGTCGATAGCAAAACACAGTTAATAGTCCTCCTAAAATTAAAGTAATTAGGTGAATACCCCACGCGTTGCTGTCGGAATTTAAGAAATGATATCTTGTGAATGCCAAATAAATTAATCATGCAAATATTAAGCTTGGGTAGGACTGGTAAAAGATGTTATTGTTTGTACAATAGCAGTAATACTATATAGTTGGGAATTTTTATTATTCAATCAGTTGGCCTACTGACATTGTCAAAATTAACTTGTGAATATGAAATTGCGTACATGCTTACTTGTCATATGTCCATCATGGTTCGAGAAAGTGCTCATGGTGGGAAGGATCAAACGAAACCTCAATAGCAGCTCTGAATTGCCTTATGAGATCTTTTGGTTACATAATATAATATGACTATGCTCCAAGATTTAGACCGGAAGTTAAGATCCTGCATCATAGAAATATTTGGAGAAATGATGTCAACTGAAATTGCTGATTATGAATGTTTGGATATTGTCAGATTCATCTCAATCCACTTGTGTTGAGTTGGATTGAGATGGAATTTAGTTCAAGTTTCACTTAAATCCACCCCAACACATGTGGATTCATACGAATCCGACTACATCCAACAACGCCTAATACGGCTAAGACATTTCCCAGTTAAGTTTTTTTTTTCTTAGCCATTGATTACTGCCTTTGAAAAATTAACGATGTTTTCATTGTTTTTTTTGGATTGCCTGAGTAGAGTATGGAGCTCCTCGCATTGCACAGGCGAGGGTAAGGCTTGCCACTGACACTCTTCCCCAGACTCCGCACAGAGCGGGAGCTCTCTGCACTGGGTACGCCTGAGTAGAGTATGGAGCTCTAGGAAAGGCATCGCGTAAGAGCGACGTGTTCAGCTACGTAATCATGCTCCTTGAAGTCTTTCATCCTGTTCGCTTGGCTTATAAGTCGTACTTTTTCAGTCAACGAACATTATTTTTCTCTTACAACAAATCAGCTAACAGTACTTTCAATCATGACTTATCAACCAAACGAACAGGAAGACCCACAGGTCCTATGTTTGTCGGAGAACTCGACATTAGGCAGTGGGTTCGTCAGGTATTTCCAACTGATCTTGCCTCTATTCTGCGAATATTTGTGCACGTGGTGGCCTCAACGACTCTCTTTTGCCAATATTTGAGCTGGGTTGGCGACCAAAGGATGTCCATGAGCGATGCGGTAGTGACACTGAACAAGATAAAAAAAGAAGAAGGACCGCACTAAATTGACATCAGCACTGCAGATGGGCCAGTCTCCGTGGTTCTCCACGCCGGAGAGCCCGCAACCACCGCCTCGACGACCTCCTCCTCTCCTTAGGGTCGGCCAGGTGCACACAAATGGGCCAAAAAGGAAGAAGTGCTCAAATGAGCCCAGTGAACTACTGCTACTTCTATTACGTATCCCTGATTTCCGATTTCGCTACAAGGGAAACGTAAATCTGTATTCTAAACCTAGCGAGGAAACGCCTCCGCAAAACCCCAACAAGTCCCCAACCCTCTGTCACCGTCATCCTCCACTGCAGCAGCAGCAGCCATGGCCATGGCGTCCGCGCTCCGGCTGTCCCTCCTCGCGCCGCGCGCCGTCGCCGTCTCCGCCTCCGCGGGGAAAGCCTCGCGTCATCTCCTCTCCCGCCGCCTCGCGGTGCGCCTTCCTCCTCACCCCCCGCGACCCGCCGCCCTCTCCGCCCCATCCGCCGTGCGGCCGCGCGAGGCTGGGCGCGTCCAGCCGCTCCGCGCCGCCTCCTTCTGCAGCGGTCCCGCTCCGACCGCAGGACCCACCGGAGGAGGCGCCAAGGACTGGCGCGTCTTCCTGGCATGGTAATTCGATTCCGCGCTCGGTGCTTCTGCTCTGCCGTGGCCCGTGGGTGCTGCTCCCTGACACGCAATTCAGAATCCAAGTGTTCAAATATTCAAATTGCGCTTGTGCATCGTGACAGGTACCTGGTGGCTCTGGATAAGAACCCGATTGCGACTAAGGCGGTCACGTCTGCTGTCCTAACTCTGGCCGGGGACCTCATCTGCCAGGTAATACTTGCAGCGTTTGGCTCCAGTCTTTATGCAATGTAGCAAGCATTTGGCTTCAGTCTTTGTGCAATGCAGCATGGATTTCGTAGTCAGTAATGACTTTCAGGCAGTCTAGTACTACTATGTCACTGTTTGGTTTGTAGACCATGAAACTATTGCCAAAGTGTATGGTTCATGCGATTGAAGGACTGGAATCCAATCGCTTTGTTCAACCTAATTAGCTCAGATTTATTTTCCAGCGCAGATCAGTTGTGTCAATCCTAAATAAATCTGAGTTGGCACTGAAATTGATTTGTTCCCAGGCATGACATGCCCTGAAGTATGTGAAGTTATTTTTTTGTAACAATAGTACTACATAGTTATAGTTGGCCTTTGATGAATTCTCAGACAAGCAAAGTATTATAGACTCCTAATCTACTATGTAATAACAATGATGTTGTTACCAATTAGTGAATTTTATGTATGCTGCCATGCCAAAAATGGAAGATAAACACACAAACAAGCACGCAAAGGAAAAATAACCTAAGAAGTTCAATCCATTGACTGCATAGGGGATTGCAATAGTGATTTGAAAACGTGCTTAATATTTTTTTTCCGTATGTTGATAACTGGCCTTGCTGGCTCATTGAAGTGTTTTGGTCCTATATTTATGGCTATTGCTGCTGCTTGCTACTTAAACACCTGCATGTGTAGTCCTAATTTTAATTTTCTTTCTGTTCCAGCTTGTTATTGATCGAGTTCCAGAGCTTGATTTGAGGAGAACATTTGTATTCACATTTTTGGGCCTTGCCCTTGTGGCGCCAACTTTACATGTCTGGTAATCTCTTCTGTGCTTCAAAAGTAATTATCAGTACCATGTAGTGTAGCTAGCTTTTTTCTGCCACTGCTGTTTGTTTGATAATTAGTGTCCATATGCAGGTACTTGTATTTGAGTAAATTAGTGACAATCAGTGGAGCATCAGGTGCCATTGCTCGCCTTATACTTGATCAGGTTTGCATTTTCTTTCTCTCCCTTGCAACTCCAAGGACTTGAATTTTGCTTCCATGTCCTGCACTTTCTTTGTGTCTACAATTGTCATATTTTTTTGTTTTGACTATTTTTTTATCTTCTCCTCAGTTTATTTTTGCTCCCATTTTCATCGGTGTTTTTATGAGCTTACTGGTCACCTTGGAGGGAAAACCCTCTCTTGTAGTGCCAAAGCTTAAGCAGGTGAGATGAACCCTTCTGTACTCTTTCACTCCCTGCTATGACATGCATTTGCTCTTTTCTTGGCTTTTAATTTTCGTTTCTGACATCTACAGGAGTGGTTACCATCAGTGTTGGCAAATTGGCAATTATGGATACCATTTCAGTTTTTCAATTTTTACTTCGTCCCTCAGAAGTTTCAGGTCTTTGAAGACGCTCCTTTTCAAAAGTTGTTATACTAGCATGCTGCGTGTGTTGCCCTTGCCAACTTACTACCATTTGTTTTCCAGGTCCTTGCTGCTAATTTTGTATCCCTTGCATGGAATGTGATTTTGTCATTTAAAGCTCACAAGGAAGTTATCGCGAAATAGGTACTATTAGCTGGCCTGCCTTATAAGCCCAACTCTAGCCTCTCTGATTGTTTTGTTCGAATGATAATCACATTCTTTACTGATTGTTTACAACAAAGAGAGTAGTAAAGAAGAAAATTTGTATATGAATGTGGTTATTAATCATTTCCTTTTCCTACTGTTTGTTGTCGTGTGAAAAATTTCATAGAACAGTATATCTGCGATAATGCAGGCACACACCTCTGGCTCCCTTTATTGCTTACTTTATGGCAGGTTGTGCAATTCAATTTCATGTTCCATTGAAGGAGTACATAATAACGAAATCTTCTGTACCTCAATTTCCACTACCTATGTCATGTATAGATGTTACAAATTTATGATTTATTTATGATGTTTGACTGATAGGCATATATGTTGAATTGACTTTGTCAAACCCACGCATGACCATAGGCCAATGAAACTAAATACATCAGGTGCTTTCTCTCATATGATGCTACACATCATGGAAGTAGTTGCGATAGTGGAGCAACATTCAAAGTGTTTTGTAGGTTGAGGGATTTGCTGTCCTTGCATCCTGCACTTCAGTAAGATGTGTTTGAACTGCAACAGTTTATATCAAGTTTTAATTCAACTTCTTTTATCTAGTCTAATAGAGAGATAAGATTTGCATACTAACCCCCTTGTCCAATGGCTACTGTTCCTAGCCTTACCTTATATTTTCTGCCACCCCTTAAAGCAACCTTGTGGACCTGTTCCAGAAGTCAGACCTTAATAACCCACTATACCTTTGCAATTCAACATGATGTCGATTGATGCTAATGATGTTCTTTGTTCTTTTGCATCACGTGACTGACCTTAGGATCTAACCAGAAGCATCTGGCCAAAATGTTGTTCCCTTGGCTTTGCATAATTTGGACTACCAGCATTATAAAGTGTGTTGCACATTGCGAATTTGATGTCGGTACTAGGGTGATGCTTAAATGTCTCACCATTCATAGCTCGCTTGTAGTAAGTAGTAGTAAGCTATGGTAATGTTTAAATGTCTCACCATTCATCGGTCACTTGTGGTAACCCAATCTCATTTGCTAGTTAAACCTGAGTTACATTATTCTCCTTATAACTGCCTTTTCGGCTTTCAGTAATCGTAGTTGTCGCAGGTCGGAGCTTCACTTTGTTGGAGCCTGGCTTCAGGCGAGGAAAACTATTTTGCTTTTGCCTTGTCTGCACCATGCTGTATTTCGAAGTAGAAAATCATAGTCGCTGCAATGAAGGCTGATTTATCACCAGAATACTAGTTAATTTGGTTCGTCCATTGATCTTTGGCGGCAGTAGGTTTGTGTATGCCTCTGAGGTACCAGTTCTCTTTTTTCTTTTCCTTGGAAGCCCACGAATCGCCTTTTAGTCTGTTTCTGTATGCTTATTTTTCTGCCATCCCGGGAGCCACACAGCCCACACACTTCGAATGACTTGTGACTGCTGGTTGTAACCCAAAGTCATACCTGTCAGCTTCCACCTTTTGCAGTTTAACATGACCCTGATTGATGCCAAAGGTACTTTTGTTTTTTTTAACAAGGTCTCTAAAGTCTGGTCAAAATATACATTGTTCTTCTCGGTTATATTTTTGGCATGGCTGCAAGCACTGCCACGCACTGTGGATCTGAACTTGTTTTTCGTTGGAATTATCTAGGTTTCTGCAAATTTCAAGCTGGTGATGAGGAGCGTTATTCATTGAACAGTGACTCCTGTCCAGGATATCCATCTAGTGCAGTTGATAGCCATAGGGTCTGTACATTATCTTCATGTTGGAGCGTGTCATTCTGATCAGAGACGAAACTGAATGGATCATGGTTATGGCATGCATGGTTGTGTAATCTGGTGGGATCATGAATGACCCTCCTTGCATATTAGGGTTGTGGGTTGGTTGTGTTGTGATGTGATGTGTGTTAGTGTTTGTGTTGTGATGGGTTATCAATGAGGACTAATTGTTATTATTACATCAGCACTGAAGTTAGAAGCATATAGTTTGCACTCGTGGTACTCGCCAGCGGTTTGGATTTTGGAATAATGGCTGTGTATTCAGTGTACGTGTCAGGAGCAACAGCTATCTAATTGTGATCGATGGCCTCTCCAAGATAGACGAATGGCGTTGCATCAAGACCTATTTCCCTGACATGAAGAACGGGAGCAGAATTGTTGTCGCTACACAACAGGTGGAAATAGCAACCTTGTGCACTGAGCAACAGTATCAAGTGTCTGAACTAAAACAATTGTCATCGGATCAGACTCTTTTTCTGTTCCACAAGAAGGTGCGTAGTGAACCCTTATGAACCATATATACCATTTTTGTTTATCTATTTCATTTTATTTGAACCAAGTTTGTCTGAATCACATCATAATAATGCATGCCAGTATTTTAAATAGCAAGTTTCTGTAGCCGTTAATCGCCTTGTTCGGCTGGGGCGGGCTGGCTGGGCTGGCTGGCCAGCCCCCTCACATGGGCACTATTTACACGAACCAGCCAGCAGTACTTCTCTCTCACATAAACGAATCAACAACGATACGAACCAGCCAACCGAACAGGCTTAATAGTACTGCTATGTTGCCCAACATAGCCTGCTAATTCTTTTGCATCAGTTAGCAGCAGGTCTTTGGAGATGGTATTGTGATTCCATAGCCTGCTGTTTAAAACATAGTGTCTAGGCGATGTTTTCGTTTGTCCTCTTGCAATACTATTTTGGAGAAACCAAGTGCATTTAAATAGACGGTATAACTTTTTTGGCATCAAATACTAGGCACACAATAGAGTCAATTTCTTTGACGGAACTAGGACCGGCATATTGATCACTATGTTCACTATTTCATATCAAAGGTAACTCCACTCTATGTTATTTATGTCAAATAAATTCGAAGATAACATATCCTGTGTTACCGGCCTTATGGTGATACAGTGTTACCAAATACGATAGCACCCAAATCGTTGCACGAAAAATTGCAACAAAAATATGAATGGATAAAGTATGCAATCATCTATGTACATGCAAATTTGAGATGCAACAGAAATCAGCACATGAATAGTTCAGTGCGACGGTTCATATCTGATTGCAACCCACTACTATTTATGTACTGGTTTAACTTTTTGTGTCTCCTTAGATAGATTTTTGTTGCATCTCATCAATTTTGCACGTACAAGATGATTGCATCCTCTATCCATTCATATTTTGCTGCAATGCTTGGTAACACCATAACGCCGCAAACCCTAGTATAACACAAAATGCATTCTCAAATTGCCAATGTCTATATATAATACTAAACGTAAGCAATTTGTGCATTGGTGCCCAAAGTTTTTCAGGCATTATTAGTTCCCAAGCCAGCCCAATAGTTCCACGTGGCCACGAAAATGGGGCCAAAGTCAGGCGAGCCTACGCTCTGATTGGCCTGCTTGTTCATTTTACATGTGAAAACAATTCGCTTTATCACTTCTTGCTGGGCTCAGACAAGATGGGCCTTTTTTGGGCCATGCAACTATGAATATTCTGGGAGTATGGCCTAGCTAGTCGCCTAGTCCTGCCCAGTAAAGTCTAGCGGACCTCCATTTTTGGCCTAATTTAAGGCGGGGCTTAGGTCAGGCTGATATATGCCCAGGTCTAATCATTCTATCATATAAGATCTATTGTTTCTGAGCCGGGGATCCCTGTTCCACTGTTCAGCTACAACCCCCATTTCTCAGCCGTCCATCTGCCCTGCAGCCCCTCCATCCCAGCCATCCATTTGCGCGTCCACCCACGATAATACTCCCTTCTCGAACCGTCTCCCTCCTTCCGTCCAAAGCAACAACAACAAAAAAAACGCGCTCTCTCGGTCTCTCCGTCCTTCCCGATGTGGCGACATAGCCGGAGGGCTTGGCCGCGGCCGGCTCCCCGCACTGCGCACTGCTGGCCGCCGCCTCCGCCGCTCCCTCCCCCACCCCCGCCTACTCTTCCTCTCCCTCTCTCCCGACGACCGCGGGTGCGCGTGCTCCGAAGAAACCCTAGTTTATATATACACGCATACATGTACGGATGCGGGTACTGGTACCATGTAGCACTTCTGTTTTTTTTCGTTTTTTTTTATTTTTATTTTACAGTTACCCTGTAGCACTTTGTCTTTTCGTTTTTTTTAGTTTTAGTTTTCATTTATTATTATTATTTTTATTTTATTTTTAATTTTTAATTTTATTTTTTTTTTTTTTTTTTGAACTTTTATTTTTTTGCTTCCCTTTTTCATTTTCCCATTTATTTTGTTTTTTTTTTAAATTTTATTTTTTAACTTTTTTTACTTTTCGTTTCGTTTGCTTTCTGTTTTTTTTATTTCTTCATTTATTTTTGGTCCTATTTTTTCATTTTCTTACTTCCCCATTTTCTTCCTCTTATTTTCTTAGATTTTTTTTGTTTTCTGCTTCTTTTCCTTTCCTTTCACATTTCTTATTTAAAATTTTTCTTCCTTCTTTTTCCTTTTCTTTGTTTTCCATGTTTCTTTTCCCCTTCTCTTTTTTCCTTTTCTTTTGCTTGACTTTTTATTTTTTAAGCTTTTTTTAAACTTTTAATTTCACTTTTTCCCTATTTTCTTAACTTTCTCACCCTTTTCGTTTTTCTAATTTTCCTCTTATTTTCTTAGATTTTTTGTTTTATGCTTCTTTTCCTTCTCAAATTTTCCCTTCTTTTCCTTTTCTTTTTTTCCTGTTTGTTTCCCCTCCCTTTTTTTGTTTTCTTTTACTTTGCCGAAGAAATATTTCGTTGGTCGTTCTATCAAGTTTTCCCATTTTATATGCAATTTATACTTAAACATGAAATAGAAACCATCCCGCATCGAAGCGAACCTGTCGTTTTCACAACTTTTTACAACCTTTCATTTTCCTAGTTTTTTTTCCGATTCAGCGTGTATTACATTTAGACTAGAGAATAGTGAAAAGATCTTTTACTTAGTACAACAATTAAGCCTTATGGTTACCTATGCGATTTATACTTAAACATGAGTGCGAAAACATCCCACAGCGAAGCGGACCTTACATTTTCCTAACTTTTTTTTACAACTCATCGTGTGCCATTTAGATTGAAGAATATTACGAAGGCATCTTTTGCATATTGCAAGAATTAAACTCATATTTTCCTATCCTACTTTCATACATGTATTTGTAAAAACAATGACCGTAACGACACAACAATACATATCCCATGAAAAAATAGCTCCTTAATTTTCCTTTTAATGCTGGTTCTTACATTCTCGCCTTAAACGTATAGCACTAAAATACACATCCCGCGGCAACGCGCGGGGGCTCGCTAGTTTGTACATACATATATTTATTTACATGTTGTTTCATAAGCTTTTAGAACCATATTTATCAATTTGAATTTTAATCTTGATTAAATCAATTGATTTCCAATTTTCCAAAGTTAGATTTTTTTCTTAGTATAAATATTTGACATTCACACCTTGAATTTAATCTCAGAGTTTGACTTTAAAAACTCAGAATTTGAATTCAGTTTTTGAAATCAGCATTCTAAAATTTGTAACTACTCACTGGACACGTTCCTGGTCCATCTTATAAAAGAACCAAGACCAACCAACACTAAGGTGGGCAGTTGTTTCCCGGAGACGGTAGCCATGAGATCTTCGTGAAACATGAGTGGCCTTTTTTGAATAGGCTTACTGCATAGATTACCGTTACTTCTTGCGAGCTTTTTGAGAGCTTGCTTTTATATGCCAAAGACTTGTTTTGTACTAAACTTTGAGATCGGAATAAAACTTCCTTTTAAAAAAAATTGATATAGGAAATAATTTTCAAAATAGAGCGGTTACATATATAGGATACCAACTAGTGCCTCTATCGGTTGTAATAAAGGATCTTGTTTTGCACTATTTAATGCTCAACTCTTTCACAGAATTATCTTGGCTCGACCTCTCAGCACGTCCGAGGCCAGGTTTCTTTCTTTCTTTCTTTGCTTATTTTCTTTACAAGCTAGCTCATGAGAATAAAACCCACGTGAGACCTAATGGATTGGATCGTTAATTAGCCTCTTATAAATAAAGAAAATGTTAAGCTCTAGTGTGTTTATGTTGTGGTATTATTATGATTTGACTAAATTTTGTAATTTTCCATTTGATACCGTTTTATACATTGTTAGCATGCTAAAATTATGGATAGTGCAGTAGTGCTAAGCTTTTTAACTAATGAAGATAACTTTAATAAACTATACCATAACAAGCCGAGCTGGATAGTTATTTAGCCACACCGGTAGCAATGACACAATAACTGCATTTAAAAAAGCAATAAAAATTGAAACTCCCACAAACTTGCAAATGTACGGATTTTTAGCCGTCATAACTCTTTCTATATGAATATCACTTAAGCTGCAACAATAACCATGTTTTAAGAAATCAGTGAAAATTGATACAAGATTTGCAGATGTATGTTGTTTAGCCTTCTCAACTCTAGTCTAAATGGAAGTCATCCTAAAACTTCTATGCTACTCATGCTACTCAATTGCAACTCATCCTTCAGTGTTGGGTCATCAGAGAACAGAGATGTTTAAACTGTGTTGATATACAGTTTTGGACTGTAATTTTTTTTTACAAATTACATAATCTGCTATTATTACTCTGTGTGTGTGTGTGTGTGTGTGAGAGAGAGAGAGAGAGAGAGAGAGAGAGAGAGAGAGAGAGAGAGAGAGAAATGGAGAGAGAGATGGAGAGAGACTCCATTTACTTGGAGGTTAGAGAGGATCTCTGATACGTTTGAATTTGACCGGCCGGCCGTGAAAGGCCTGTTTTCGGGCAGCTATCGTAGTGCACCTCACTTATTTAGGTTTGCAACTTTGAAACTAAACACCACCTACTATCTTAAGAATTTTACCTGAAGGCATAATACCGTCTTCACTATAAGAGCTAATCAGTAGTAGCTTGTATTGATTAACAAAAAGTATGACAACCTTTAAAAAAATTGGGAACCTAATCAGACCTTCTTCAACCTCAGATCACTTCAAATATATTCACATCTATGAATTCAAATAAATGCATTATCAAGACATATTTCATGGAGAATTTAACGAAACTAATTCGATATTATAGATGTTGACTTAGGACAAACCTAAAGTGAAGTATATATATATATTTTGGAAAGTTTGGAGTAAGCCAGCTGTATAATTTTGTTAACTGAAGAAACGGTTGGTTTGAGCTTAGTGTGTGTCAATTTATGCGAAATTATTGACCTAATGTTTGATAAATTGAAGGACATCCGTTGTCAAGGCAATGAATTTTTTTTAGAACATTTGACATAAATATGCACCTATTTATACAATAAGTTTCATATCTATAACTTTGTCCCAAGGTAATAAATAGCGGTGGTAGCGGCTGCAATTGCGGTAGCGTCCCATTGCCGCTACCGCTACGATGTAGCGCTCTGAACTTTGCAGCCTGAAACTTTGCAGCCGCAATTCTGAATAGCAAGTGATATTGTGGGCCGCAATTGCACGTAGCAGGCCGCAGTAGCGTGGAAGCAAATAATATGTTTCTTTGCAAACTCTTAATGTGATGATTTAATGCGTGGAACACCATGTTTGTTTTATTAATTTAAATATGTGAGACATCAGTTCTTTGAGTGCAATTAAATGCCTATTTATACTCATTATTTATGATATATGTATTTAAAATTATGTGAGATTATCAAGTGCCGCTATTGGAACTTATCATCCGCAATATCGCCCACTATCCGCAATCCTCTACCTCAACGCCAATCCGCTACCCAACCTGCTATACGCTATTTATTACCTTGCTCTGTCCATGTCAAGAGTTGAGCTTAGAAGCATCGCGCAGCAATACATCAAAATATTCACTATGTGATCATCATGCTTAGGTTCCAAAGCCTGTGACGGATTCTGCTAAGGGCATCTCCAAGTCTTCAGTTCTAATTACTGCAGAGAGCAGCTCAGTGATGTCCACCGCTACCGAGATAGAGGAAGGGGGCCAACAAGCAAACAGTGAACACGGTGGAGATGTTGTGCACACCAGTTCAGTGGCTGAAAGGCAGCTTGATCGCAGCAGGACAAGGGCAGTCATCCCAGAAGATGATGTTGTTGTTGGCCGGAAAACAGAAGATGATGTTGTTGTTGGCCGGAAAACAGAGAAACAAAAACTTTTTGATTTGGTAGGTCGCCCAGACGACAGCCATGGCTCCAAGATAATCTCTGTTTGGGGGATGGGTGGTATTGGGAAAACAACTCTCGTCAGAAGTATCTATCGAAGCCAAGAACTTGCTGGCTGGAAGCGTGCTTGGGCCACTGCATTGCGCCCTTTCAATCATGACGTACTCCTGCGATATCTGGCTTTACAACTTGAACCTGATATTCAAGAAGATTTAACTGGAGTTGATGGTGGAGAGAAACAGAAGAAGAAGAATATTGGAGCCATGGATTTCCAAGAGATGACGAGTGAATTATCTAGACTTCTAGAGATGAAGAAGTGCCTCATTGTTCGCTGGTCTGGTTCCAGCGAACCAGCCGGCTGGTTCTCCTCTGGAGATTCAGCCAGTTTCAGCCGCTACAGTGTTTTTCTCTTACAACAAACCAGCCGGAACAGTGTTTTCAGCCAAGTTTCAGACCAGCGAACGGGGCCGGCTGAAACTGGCTGAATCTCCAGAGGAAAAAGTTGTTGCAGAACATTGTTCTGGTCATCACGGGAATATGTTTAGCCTCGGGGGACTGGAAGCTGATGCTGCACTTGACATCTTCAAAAAGAAGGTACATCCAAATTACTAGTCTCTCTTTCCTTTTGTCAGAAAAAAACCCCGTAAGATTACATTATGATTGCACCATAGAAAATGATCTTTTGAACCCATCATATGGGGTGAGTGCAAGTCATGTTATATTGTGCAGAAAAAAGTAACAAAAATAGGTTCATGAAAATAAGACTTAAACACAAGTCCCATAATGTTTTTCATAATTGAGGAGTGAGCTAAAATAAAGTTTTCAGTTAATTCAAGGGAAACTATAAAAGGCACTCTACAGGTTACTATGTTGCAATATGCAAATGGCCATTTATTAACTTACATTTATTCCTATTGAAAGCTTACACTAAGGATTTCCTCGGTTTACAATTAGGCCTACCATTTTACTTTGTGATGAATTAAGCCAACTCTCCCAGCTTGCAATTAGTAGGTGAATTTTGTTTCATTAGGGCAATCCTAATATGATCTTTAGATTCAAAATTCAGGCCATTAGATGCTATTTTTTAATAGCCAAAGGGAGGTTGCCGAGTGCAGGGACCATGACGCCCTAAGGGGTGGAGGTTGAATTAGGGTCCTTAGAAACTACAACCAACTTTGCACATGTAAAACCTAGACAAGTCTATCTAAGGTGTTTTTTTCCATGTGTTGCTATCTCTACCATATAGAAGTTTTGCACCGTGAGACCCAATCCTATCAACTAGTCTAGGAAAGTAAAGAAAACAATACTAGCTAGGTTCAAGAAGGTGAATGCAAAACAATAAAATACATGGAGGTATCGGCTCCAGCAATGCAGATCAGTGTGTCACGCACAGGGAATTAGAAGGGTAGCACACGGGACACTGATTTATACTAGTTTAGAAACGGGTTACCCTACGTCAAGTTGAGAGCAGATTTTTTATTTCGTATGCTCGAGTTTACAGGGGCACGGATGACTAATTGTCTATGCAATGTAGCCTAAAAGTATGTAAGATACCGATCGGGGGGCTCCCTACTCCTCCTTATATAGTCTAGGGGGGTAGGATTACATGGATCCTGGTCGGTTTACATCTATGTTTCCTAGTCGGTTACTAGGAAATCTAACCAGAATAACTGTCATATCTTATAGAAGTCGGCGTCCAAGCTCTATACGATAGGTTACTTGTTCACCATGTCTAATGGTGTACCTTGATTTGATTGGGTCTCATCTTTGCCACTTTCAGCCCACCCTAGTCGTAATGGGATCTTATTCGGACGGCGAGGTACCCAGGGTCCATATCACCGATAGTAGCCCCAAAGGACTTTGATGACGAGCCAATTGAATGACTCAATCCTTCGAGTGCCCTGGTGCCAAAGGCTTGTGGGTCAAAGCTCTCGAGGGCTCGGTCCTCCAAGCACCAGCGCGCGGATGCACCCTTCGGTCTTTTGGTTATTGTGCGTCATTAAGTTTTGTTATACATAAGGATGAATGAGCCAAGGAATCCAATGCGCCTTGTCTATCCCGCCCCAACTATTGCTCGTGTGACCTACGTGGGTAACAGATCTTGACTGTTTCTCCTCCGTCTTCAAGGTCGGGCCTATAAAACCCAGTTGGGTTCACACCACACCCTCTTCTTACTTGAATTCCTTAGATCCACTGAACATCCTTGAGTGGTCTGTACAATGTCGTCGCCACATCGCTTCTTCTCTAGCACCTCCAGTGGCAGCACTGGCGCTGGGAGAATGCCTTCAAGATTAGCCTCCTCTAGCATCTAGGCGCAACACGGGTTGCTTGATCTAGATGCTAGAGGAAGCTTTGCGAAAATAGGGGACAAGATACTGATGGTTATGTTACCATCAGAGAACCTATGGTTTCCCATGGCGGGCTTCATCGTGCACATGGGGATGTCAATGGCAACATTTCCATTGGGATACCCAAATGTGCCCTATGTGGCTTCGGTGCCGGTTCATCAGCTCTACCGGTATCGGACGATCCTCCTTCCTCTGGAGTAGCGAGGGCGGTGCGCCTCTCCCACAATTCCCATGCCTGCCTCTCGACTGTAAGGAATGCAAGGGGAAGTTTTACGAGGCACCGCATTATCCTAACTCTCCATGTCCGCAGCCTACGCCTTGCTGTGGCGCTGGTGGTTCTTCGCTGTATAAGCGAATTCTCCCCCAGCACCTTTGATGAAGCTCGATGTCCTTCACCGAGACGAAGCATCTAGTTTCTCTTGCACAAGCGCAGCCGACTTTGGTGTAGGGCTAGGTCGTAGTTGGGTACAGGTTTAACCCATACTTGAAAGGTCTTTGTATGTGGTTACGTACAATCTTCATGCCTAAGAAAATCCTCTCAATTGCAACAATAGCAACTGACAATACTAATACAAGCTTCATTGTAACACCCGAAAATTTGCATATTTTGAAATAGAGCGAAAATAATTTAATTATGTATTTTGTACTCACAAAAACATAGAAAAACAATATTTTTCATTAAATTAAAATTCATCATAGGATGTAGCAACAATATTTTGCATACACTATGATGCATTTGTACTGAGTGTTTTTTATCCAAATTCAAACTGATTCAAAATTGCTTTTGAAATGGATTTGAAAATAGATTCCAGAAAATAAAAAGAAAAAAAAGGAAAACTTTTCCCCTCCCTCTCTTTTCGGCATGTTAGCCCAGTTCCCTCCGTAGGCCCGCTCCCGCCTTCCACTTTCCCACAGCCCGCTTCCTCTTCGCAGGTTCAGATCGGCGCCTAAACCCGCAGGCCCAATGCGCCCCTTAGCGCGGCCCACACCCCGACCAGGCCGGTCCAGCCCAGCCAGCGCAGGCGCGCACCCTGTTCTCTCTCTTGGCTGGCTGACAGCTCGCCCCCGCGCCCCGTTTCAATGACCAGTGGGTCCGAGTGTGCGTGTGTGTACTTATGTTATTATTCAGTCAAAAAAAACATAAATGTTATTATTAAAATTTTATTTTAGTTTTTTTCCTAAAAAAAGTGCTCCCTCTACCAGGGATTTTTTTTTAAATTTTAACATTTTTTGTAAACTAATTTTAAATTTAACCCTGTTTATTTTTTTAAAACTAACACTTTTGGCCGCGTCTATTGCCATGGCGCGCCATGCATGGTGGCGTGGCATGGAGCTGACGTGGCGACGATCGGAAAGGCTGACCGTTGACATGGCAGGGCCTGTCGCGCCACCGATCTTGGCGCGGTAGTGCTGCGCCCTGATCCGTGGCGCGGCAGAGCCAAATAAAACCCCTGCGGCCAGTCCCGCTGCCCGAGCAGCAAGGCCGCCTGGCCACGCCTGGCCGCCGCGCCCACGTCCGCCCACGCCAGCCCGTCACCGAGCACGCCGGCCCTGCCCGCCACTGAGCACGCCGGTCGCTGCGCCACGAACGCCAGCACGGCATGGCCGCCGGCCGCCCGGTGCGGCCGCCGCGCCCGCACGCCGGCACGCCACCCCCTTCGGCCAGGCACGGTGGCTGCCCGCCGCGCCCGCCGAGGCCAGCGCTTGCGCCTCCCGACCCGGTCTAGCGTGCCACCGCCACGAGGACGAGCGCCGCTGCCGCGAGGTACTCCCCTAGTGTAGTTAGTATAATTAATAAAGTTAGTAAAATTAGTAAAGTATAGTTAGTATAGTTAGTAAAGTTAGTTTAGTTAGTATAGGTAATATAGTAAGTTAGTATAGATAGTAAAGTTAGGTAGTTTAGTTAGTACAGTTATTGAGTCTAGTTATACATTAGATTTAGTCTAATTAGTTGTTGTAGTTAGCTTTGTATAGATGTTAATATTAGATTAGTTAGTATAGTTATAGTTAGAATATGTATTAATATTATTATGGACATTACGTACGACGATTTCGACGACTTGATGAAGTTTCTTGAAATGCTTTTACAGATGGATTGTTATGTTAGAGTTTTATACGGAGGAAGTGTTAGGAGAGAAGATAGTATGTTTGAGGATATGGAAGAAGAATTGGAATGGTTTGATGAACCTCCTAGCTTCAACGACCTTTGTGTCCGTTTGAATGCAAAGTTTGGCGGTGATTTCACACTGAAGGGGAGGTTCGATACTAGGAAGACTAGGGCACACTGTGTCCTCATGTCCTTACGCGACCCTGCTCACTGGTCCCGCTACACTAGGGTGCTCTAAGGTTCTAATGTGCCCATGGCTGAGGTGGTGGTGGAGAATGGGTACATGATGCAGGGTGTTTAGGACGGCCCGTCCATTGATGGTTTTGGAGGAAATGAACAAAAATTAGGGGTCGAAGGGGAAGCAACTCAGGATAACATGGATTTAGATGGTCAGTTGATGCAGGAGCAGTTTCCTTCAACTGTAGTAGGCTGTATAAGCAATGACTTCGATATGAATAAGTTCAAACAGGAAGAGGAGGAGCAGGAGGAGGAGGACAGGATCGGTGATGTAGTTAGCAGTGATTCAGACGATTCTGATGATGACCAAGGAGGTACAAATGCTATGCCAACATCGGCTGATGCCATGCCAATACCGGTTCATACTATGCCATTATTAGTACGAACTGAGGTTTTGCATGGTGTCCAGGCTCAGGGTAGACTAGTCATAGATTTGGTAGCAGATGATACCCCCTATGATTATTGGGCTAGAATTAGCGAATCACAGCAGTATGTTCCACCACCACCTTACACAGCGACCGAGTTTGAGCAACTAAGGTCGAAGAACGTACCTTTCAGGGGCGTTCCGAACTATAGGGATGTCAGCATGACGGATATGGCAGTTTGTGACACCGGTCTCCATATGTGTAGGAAATCAGTGTATGATCATGAGAAAGAAACCCTTAGGAAGGGGATGATATTCAACACAATGTCAGAGATGAAACTCTTCCTTTAGGACTATGTTGTGTACCACCATAGGCCGTACACCGTCACTCATTCGGACCAGGAGTTAAGATACCACATGATATGCAAAAACGGTTGTATGTGGAGGTTAAATGCACGAAAGACATATAGTGATGGCAAGTGGAGGATAAGTAAAGTTGTCGAACCTCACACTTGCCTAGACAATAGGGGGAAGGAAAATCATTAGCAGCTCACTGCACGTTACCTTGCCCATCGTATATTGGGGCTCGTTGATGACAATAACGACATTTCTGTGTCTTCTTTACAACATTCCATATCTGGATTCGTTAAGTACGATGTGAAGTACGGAAAGGCTTGGCGTGCTAAGCAAATTGCCCTGGCGATTCGATGGGGTAGTTGGGAGGAAGCATACAACAGGGTGCCCTGCATCTTATGTGCAATACATTACTACAACCCTGGCTTGAAATGGTTTGTGGACACCAGAGGGATATGTTTTCGGGACCCATTGAGGCATGTTCTCTATCGTGTGTTCTGGTCGTTCGCGTAAACGGAACATGCATTCCAGTTTTGTCGGCCCGTCGTACTTGTTGATGGCACTTTCCTGATAGAAAAGTACAGGGGCACCTTGATGATGACTGCTGCTGTTGATCCTGAGGATCAGATAGTACCCATGGCTTTTGCTTTGGCAGAGGGAGAGAACAATGAATCATGGTCATGGTTCATGCGGCTTCTACGTGTACAAGTGCTTGGCCCATCTCGCACTATATGTTTGATCTCGGACCATCACGCAGGGCTTCTTAATGCTCAGCTGAGCATATAGATGGGTTCCCGCCTCTAGTACATAGATGGTGCATGAGACACTTTGCCGCTAATTTCTGGCGATGTCAGCGGAAACAGGAGGTATGTGACAAGGTAAAGGCTCTATGTTGTGTACGTACAGAGCACCAGTTCAAGGAGACAAAGAGAGAACTAGACAAGATGGTAAATGAAGCGGGAAAGGTCTGGTTAGAGGCGCAGATAGAACAGAAGGCTCAGTGGGCGTTAGCATATGACGAGGGGGGTTTTAGGTATGGCATCATGACCACTAACTCCTCGGAGTCCTTCAACCATGTATTCACCGGAGTTCGATCGTTGCCTGTGTTTGAAATTGTTGAGTTCTCCTTTCATAAGTACAACGAATATTTTGTGAAGATGTGGGAACTTGTGCAGAGGAATATAGCTGAGCAGGGGCGTTTTGGAAAGGCCGGAGATGAACATTTGAAGGAGGCCGAGGAATTGACCAAGCAGCACACCACCAAGCCATATGGACCCCGCCGCCATATCTTTAGTGTACGGGGCAAGAGTGGCACAAGCTTGGGCAACGAACGTTATGGTGGATGAAACTACCGAGTTAATCTTGAAAAGGTAGAGTGCAGTTACAACGTCCCTCAGATCATGCATGCCCCTTGCTCTCATATGATCACGGCCTGTAGGGTTCGCGGATACAACTATGAGGATCTGCTATATATGTCACCCTTGTAACTCTATTCGAACACCGTCAGTATTTGGGAGATGAGCTTCGAGCCATACCTTAACCCGACAAAGTGGCCACCTTATAATGGTTATGACTACGTGCCGCATCCGGATCTAATGAATGTAGGGAAGGGTAGGAAAAAAAAAGAAGCGACTCAAGGGGGACATGGATGCTATGAGAGGGTACGGCGAAGACATGTACGGCGGGGAGACTTCAACGAGACCCGTGGCAGGAATATTTGCTCTATTTGTAAAAAATCTGGTCACAAGGCTAGCAGGCATAGAAGACGAGGGCAGCAGGTGCTTTCATATTGTGTTCGTATTGCATAACAAGTAGTTCAAATTTTGCAATGCTACATAATATTAATATGAATATTGTTAATTTGAATATTCTAACCTTTTATTTATCAATTTGTAACAGGATGGCTCCTCCCACACCACACCAGATGTACCCCCTTCTTAAGGTGGAGTACGGCGACCCCCTTCTTCCACCGGACGACGAGGTTTCCTAGAGACGTTAGAGGGATCCTTACATTCCTGGGACTTAGTTCGTTACGTCGAACTTATGTCGAACGAATATTGTCGTCCAAAACTTGCAGACTCATAAACCAATAAAAATGTTATGTGACAACTTGTCGTCCATTTATTTGCTTCATATTCGTTTCAACTTGCGCACGGTCACGATAGCACTTGTAGTTGTTTACAACACCGACAACAGCTCAATTGAGGCTGGTCGGTTTCTGTCCGCGTCACTGCCGCGCCGTGGACTATGGCGCGTCACTGACGCGCCGTGGACTATGGCGCGACAGAACATGGGCTATTTCACGGCAGAACCAGTGGGCTATGGCGCTGTATTCGAGATAATTTCACTCGATTACGTTCGTTTTAGAAATTCTCAACGCATGATACAAACAGATGTGATCACTTAAGATCGACCATGGGTAATCCGAGTATATGATACATGGATACAATACATCGTTCAAATGGAATATAAGACAACACAATGGAATTTCTAGTACATAGCTACATTGATCATTAATAAAGCATGGAGCTAACAGACGGCGCAATCAAAAACCCTCAGTCAGATCTTAACCTTCAGCCAGCTAAAGAACGGTGGTACCATACAACAATGTTTCCTCATGTACGAAAATTGTGTGAACAGAGCAAACAATATGTTCTGTTAACTGGTCAAAATAGTGTGATCAGAGCACTCTTTGTTGGCCATCTGAAAATTGCAGTGGGATACATTTTTTCCTTAAAAGAAGGTATAATGCACTTGAGCATTTGTAGGCATGAACAATCTTGTATCATTTTGCTGTTGCTGTTGTTAATTGCTACCATGAGCTATGTGAGGTACATCCTAGTCAACAACCTTCTTTGCAAACTAGTGAACCTAGTACTCCCTTTGTCCCAAAAAAAATGCCATTCTAGCTTTGTCCTAAGTCAAACCATTTTAAGTCGGACCATTTTATATGGAAAAGTACCGATATTTGTGATACCAAGTAAGCACTATTGGATTAATCATGAAATATTTTTTCATGGTATACCTATTTGGTTTCATAAATGTTGATACCATTCTCTATAAACTTGGTCAAACTTAAGAGTTTGACTTAGGACAAAGCTAGAAGCCTAGAATTGCTTATTTTTTTGGATCTGGGAGGGAGTACTTGGTATTGCTTTGTGTTCTCCACTTTTGAGAAAGTGCAATCTACTGATGAGATAGAATGTTCTCATCTAAATTAGGTGTGTGGAGCAAGATAAGGCTATAAGACAATGTCTTTACTGGCCTGATGGCACAATCAAGAGGCGTACAACATCAGCTATAACTGAGAAATCCGAAATGCGTCAATTTGTTCAAGCTTTAGTGGACAAGTATAATGAGGATTATAATCTTTTGGAGGTTTGCTCTCCCTTCTGCCCTCATTGTGTGTCTTGTTACCATTGTTGCGCTGTGTCTTATTGCTTGTTAATGCAACAATTGCTGATTTGAACCATGCTTCTTATTTCAGGATCTTGCACACGAACTCAAAGACGTTTTACACTACCAGTCAATTTGTGAGAACCTGACTTTGTACTATCATCTCAATTTCACTACAAAGATTAAAGGGGGTGGTCCTAATGAATGTAGTATGGACAATCTTTTCTTTGTGGAAGTGAAATGTATGACACAAGGAAAGTTTAAAGAACAGGTGGTTAGCTGTTTCTGCACAGTTAATCTGAGTGACAATGGTATTATATACTCTTTATCTTAAATTAAGTACTGTTCAAATTCAGTTATTTGGTCGCACTACCTTCAACATATCTGCCTGTAATTGTAATGTATCTCTGGCTGTAGCATATGATCTTTACTGTGTTGACCTGTTTGTTTGACCCTGTTCCATGTGTGCCACCTTCGTTATCCTGGAGCTTTTCATTATTTATAATATGTCAAACTGGTTAATGCACAACAATTATTGCATAGTGACTTTTTATTACCTTTAACATTATTGTGTGTTTGTGCTTGGTTGGTTCCTTTGCAGTTAACTCTTTTTCTTTGTTAATAAAGGTCGCTGCTATGGTTGCACCAGAGATGGAGATGTTGGTATGAAGCACCCTAACAGTTCTGATGGATACAGTGCTGGTCACTTGAATGTGGGTTTGCCATTTGGATACTTTGCAAAGTGGAAGAGGGATTATGAGGATGAGGATAAATATGTATGATGATTTATTTCCTGGGAAGCTTTTCAGTGTTTCAACATTTTTGTTACTTCAGTTTCAATTGCACGTGTTCTCCCCCACTTTTACAGGTGAAAGCTAGGGAAGCTGAGCTAAGGGAGATGTTCAAGGTAATGCCATATCTTGTGCCGTATGGTACCATTTGTACTAGATATTTTCGTTTCTGGATTGATTCTAGTTCCTGCTTGTGTATTTATTGTCCTTAGGGCTTTGATACAACCCCACCAACTACAGCTATACCACCACCCATTCCATCACTTGAAGTTAAGCCAGCAATTCATAAATTTTATACAAGAAGGGATCGCAATGTGCTGAAGATAAAGAACCTTGGTGTTGAAGATAAAGATATTTGAGCTGATATTTTGTGCTGTCTTTGTGGCTGTCCACAGGAAGTCACCACTTGCAGCCAGCTAGAGAGTTGGCTAAACTATTTGTTTGTTACTTGTTAGCTGTCCAGATTCATAGAACAACCTCCATATTAACATTAGTAATAGACTTAGCTGTTGCCGGTACTCCCTCGGTCCGAAATAACAGCATGTCTGCTTTTCAAAAAAATTCTCAAAATAAAGGGCGCCGTAGGCTGAGCAGCCCCTGCTGGGACAGAAAATAAAAAAGTTAACTTGTGTAGGAAAAACAAAGGAAAAACAATAAACGGAGGCTATCTGGATGTGGACTCTGGAGGCTCCCAGATGCTTCTCATCCACTCGTTCACGGCAATGAAAAATCCCCGATTCACCGGTTCTCCGTCAGCGCCACCCGCACCTGTGCATGCCGACTCCTTCCCCGTGCACACCCGCCGCCATCTCACGGAAGAAAGCATATTTGAGTGGCACTGAGAAACCATTTTAGTCGAGGCTGAGCTATTTGTAGCATGCTACTCTTAATAACTAAGTATCTTCGGAATGCCCTCAGGAGAGCTTTTAATATTATTATGTTATCTTCCGTTGACCAACTGTTTTAGGATTCTGAGATGAAATAGCCTATTGTTTGGAATACATTCAAGGTCAAGAGGATCGTACTGCCTTGAGCGGAGCTATTGTTGTATCCAAAGTTTCACGCAAGTGGGATCATGCAGCAATTAGCAACTGTCGACCAAACCATACCAGCACATTGGTGCACCAGTAGTGGTGTATTGGTACACCTCTGTGGCTCTGTAGCTGTTTGGTTGCCTGGACCATTGTGGCCCGTCAGGGTGGCCAGAGCCAGGTTTTATTCGTGCAAAAGAGGCATGTTTGTTTCATTGGCCAGTTGGCCCTAGTTGTGCAGAGTTCATGTTTGTTTGGCTGCAGCACACGTGTCAACTACCATAACTATCAATATGAGATCATGTTTGTTTCTCTAGATGGGCCTGGTGGCTCATGCATTGATCTGGCGGCTGTATTCCCACCAAAACAGTATTCATTCAAGCATAAGTGCATGCAAATACAGAAGAAGAACAAAGGATGTTTAACACCTAACAGAGTTTACAAATTTTACTAAAACATGCCTACACATTAGAGGCCAAACGCAGTTTCTGGAGGGATGCAGGTTTGTTTCACCTTGCTTTAGGGCTTGTTTGGATGTCCATGTATTTGCCTCAATCCACATGTGTTGAAGTGGATTGAGGTAGATACATGTATATCCAAATAAGGCCTTAGCTGAAGTGGGGACGGGGAGGCAGTGAAGAGGCGAAAGCTGGTGACAGCCTGACGGGGAAGCAGGTCTAGCGTCGAAGAGCACCAAGTGCTCTAGTCACCAACAACTCGAAGAAGGGGAAGAAGAAGCCACCCGCTCGAAGAAGGCCCCAACCACGGAGGCGACTACTTGCTTCAACCACAACGCCACGAAGGACCGGTTGCTGCTTGAGAGAAGGGAGAGAGGAGGCTGATTGAGTGAGGAAGTGAGAGGGAAGCGAAAAAGAGAAGAGACTACAACCAAATACAAAGGGCTGCCAAACCCTAATGCACCGGGGAGGGGGGGGGGGTTGATTTTCCCATGCCGCGTGAGCTCACTAGAGCCAACCGGCGCGGGGTTGAAATGGCCCAAACAAGCATGGTGGCAACCGAGCCCGGGAGAAACGAAAATGGATTTTGTTTTCCGGGGCTAAACTTTAGTCCTAGGATGTTTAGTTTATGTGACTAAAAGGGACTAAAGCTGTTGACAAAAGACCACAACACCCCTATTAAATGCCCCTAATATAGGCCATGGGGTGGGCAGAGGGCAATAATGAAGGGCAGCCTCTGTCAAAATGGGCTTTTAGTCCCTTTTAGTCACCCCCTTAGGAACTAGATGACTAAACCCATTTAGTCAGTTTTTAATCACGTTGTTTGGCTAAAAAGTGTCTAAAAGGGAGTAAAGTGGGGTGCTAAAGTTTAGTCACCCAAAACCAAATAGGTCCTTAAACTTGGCAGCTCAGAAAATACTTTCTTTCCAAAAATTCATTGAGGTCATAAGACTGGAGACGGTTCTTGGCGCCCTCTGTAGCTCATGCTAGTCCTAATAGATGATGTCGTACTCCAAAATCCAAGACTGTCACGTAGCATACATGGTATGACACAGATACAGTTGGGATCAAATAAACTTTTCAGTGCTTGTATGACACTGGTATAACCTCTCAAGTGTAATATCACACAACATTACGGTGTCCTACGAAAAGTCCAAAATCAATATATAGCACATTGTTTTTTTTCTCTCTCCTCTTTTATTCCTAATAAGTCACATCAACAATTAGTTCTACGTGGCAAACATTAAATGAGTATAACGCCATGTACTAATTCATTGCACTTGCTGCATGGAAAAGACTAATGCACAACACTTGCTAGATGGAAAAGACTAATAAAAACCTCATAAAAACAATATATTTTCTTACATAATTTTATTATTTCATTCTTGAGTCGACGCGATACAATTTTTGCAACAACACGTGAAGTATCATCTAGTTCAATAAAAGACGGATCGAATTATATCCATATAACAAGAATGCTCATGCGGCACGAGCAGAGGTGGGACTTGTAGCACAGCACGACCCTATCGTGCTTCAAAGCGAGCACGTGACGGCCCTCTCGTGCTTCATGTCGCTTTGGATGTGGCCTCTAGGCATGCAAGGTACGTTGGGTGTGCCGGTATGACACGATAAATCTTCTCTCCGGTCCAAGCACGGACCATAGCGCGCGAGCTCATCTTCGTGTCGTGTCCGCTCTGACACGATCCTCAAAATATCTTTGTTAGTTTTCTTTGTCTGGTCAATGGGCGAAGCTATGCTTTCTTGTTGGGGTCCGCTGACCCCAATGGATTTTTGAAAATTCGATGAAAATAGTTGTTCTGCATTGTTCTTGAGAGGCAAAGACCCCATCGTGAAATAGGACCGAACCCGGTGCCACTTTTGTCTGGCTTCGCACCTGCGGTCATGACATAAAAACCACATCTATTATGTACCATATTCACGAAAATGATTTTAATAATCCATTCAAAAATTAGATAAGTAATATAAAAATTATATTTTAGTGTTGTAGATGTACTTATATGTCATTTTTCATGCTGTGCCGGCCAAACACAACCCAGAATTCGGACCGGATCATGCACCGAAATCTTAGGCATGGCATGGTCCTTGTGTCATGCGCTTTGGGCTGTGACTCAGATGGCACATGGCCCAAGTTCAATGATCGCTTGCGGAGCACAGTCTCTGGTGGCACGGAGGCGCTGCCTGCAGTGCGCGCCGGCGAGGGGCTTGATGACCCCGACGACACTGAATGCCGTACGAGCTCGATGACGAAGGTGGCAACGTCATTCGCGATTCAGCACTGTTTCCCTCTCCCTCCCGTGAGTCCACAGAGGCAATCAATCACTGTGCTGTTTTGCCCTTATTAAAGTACTTCATCCTTCCGGCCGTACTACTGACTGTTGACATTCTTTGGATCGACTAGAGTAGATCTAGGCGGATGAACTCATAGATCCATGAAACACATGCACATTTAGACCTAGAACACTACACCGAGAGGGAGATAGGGGAGAGAGGGCTGGTGATGAACCTGAGCCTCCAGATGATGTCGCGGTTGTGCTAGCCATCGCGGGTTCGGTGATGGAGGCAGCACACGGGCAGCGACGGGTGGAGTAGAGGTTGCACGGACGTCGATGCAGTGCGGTCGGGCGTAGCAGTGGCGACGACGAGGATCAGCGGAGCTTCCCGTCGCTGGCTGCGCGCCCTCTCGAGATCGGTTTAGGGTTTGTCGGTGGGGTTTGCGGCTCACGGCGAACCTCGTACATTGAGCCGCCGGCCCCCACCTCTTTATATAGCGCAGTGCGACGGGGGCCCACCAACCATGTAGGGTTGGGCGCCCCCGATCAGGGCGCGAGACCAAGGCCCAATAGGCCGTTGGGCTTATTAGTCAGGAGATCAATCTAACATTCTCCCCCTTGATCTCACTATTACTTTTATCTTTAAACTTTAAACTTCAATCCTTTTATCCTTACTCATTTCTTCACAGATGATGCATAGAGCATGTCTCATCGTCACGGTCAATCGCCGATAGATTTAACAGCTACGATGCACGTCTCTGATCTGAAATAGTTACTTTAACTTTTGGGCCCTTTATAGTCCAGGAGTCATAGGCTTTCCCTTAAACCCATGCCGGCTACATGTTCTCTGAACACGTTGGGCGGTAAGCCTTTTGTAAGCGGATCCGCGAGCATCTTTTCGGTACTTATATGCTCAAGACTTATCATTTGATCCCGGACTTTATCCTTCACAACATAATACTTTATGTCAATGTGTTTGGCAGCACCACTTGACCTATTGTTGTGAGCATACTGTACTGCTGGATTATTATCGCAGTATAACCTCAGTGGTCTATTGATGTCGTCAACCACCTTCAAACCGGGTATGAACTTCTTTAGCCAGTTCACCTGCCCCGTTGCCTCATAACATGCTACAAACTCGGCATACATTGTGGACGATGTAGTGACGGTTTGCTTTGAGCTTTTCCATGAAATAGCTCCCCCTGCGAGAGTAAACACATATCCGGGCGTGGATTTTCTATTATCTCCCGCATAGTCGAAATCTGAATATCCCACTATATGGAGTGAATCGGATCTTCTATCGTCATCATGAGGCCTTTCGTTCCTTGCAAATAACGCAAGACTTTCTTTACCAATTTCAGTGTTCTATTCCGATTGCTCTGAATCGCCAAATAACCCGGTAACAAATGCCAAGTCGTATGCGCGTACACTTGAGCATATTGCAAGCTTCCGACAGCTGAAGCATATGGAACCACTTTCATTTGATCGATCTCATATTGGTTCCTGGGGCATTGAAAATCCCCATATCTGTCGCCCTTGACTATAGGAGCGGTGAGGGACTACATTTGTGCATCTTGAATTTCTTTAAGACTTTTCTATGTATGCCTTTTGTGATGTCCTAATACCCTTTACTTCTATCTCGGTGAATCTCGATCCCTAGAACGAACGAAGCTTCACCAAGATCTTTCATATCAAACTTTGAGGACAAAAACTTCTTTGTTTCCGGTAGTAGACCCGACATCACTACTAGCAAGTAAGATATCATCCACATACGGGACAAGGAAGATAAACTTCCCATTCTTAAACTTTGCGTGAGACACAATTGTCCTCAACATTATCTTTAAACCCAAAATTCTTTATTATGCCGATCAAACTTCAAGTACCACTGTCTTGAAGCTTGTTTTAATCCATAAATGGATTTCTTTAGGCGGCATCCCAAACGTTCTTTTCCTTCTATGACAAAACCTTTTGGTTGTGCCATGTAAACATTTTCTTCTAAGTCTCCGTTGAGAAATGCCGTCTTTACATCCATCGATGTAATTCCAAATCGTAATGTGCCACTAATGCCATTATGATTCTCAAGGAATCCTTACAGGACCCGGAGAAAAAAGTCTCATTGTAATCAATCCCTTCTCTTTGTGTAAAGCCTTTTGCCACAAGTCGGGCTTTATATCTTTCTATATTCCTTGAGAGTCAAGTTTTGTTTTGTAGACCCATTTACAGCCTACTGTTTTGGCTCCTTTAGGAATTATCTCCAAATCCCAAACTTTATTTGCATTCATTGATCTCATCTCATCTTCCATGGCCTCAAGCCACTTTGATGAATGATCACTTTTCATGGCTTCTTCAAATGAGGTGGGATCATCCCCCATTTGAAATTCTTTAGTGTTGTACACTTCATAATCAGCAGAAATAGCTGATTTTCTAACTCTTTGAGACCTTCTAGGGGCCTCCTCAATTGGCACATTTTCTGTTTGAGGCTGTTGTTGCTCCCCCTCATGTGTGGCAATAGGTTCTATAGGATCCTGAGCCACAGGTTCCTCATCATCATTCATTGTTGCCACAGGCGGGATAACAACATGTGCTGGCACCACAGTGTCTTGTACTGTTGGTGCAGCAACAGCAGATAGTGAGAAAAATGGCTCATGAATGATCGGAGTGGGTGCATACACCCGCTTCTCTTCAAGGTCAATTTCTCGAGCTACCATGCTCCCCCTAATCATTTCATCCTCTAGGAAGACAGCATGTCTCGTTTCCACAAACTTTGTATGTCTGTTAGGACAGTAGAAACGAAAACCTTTTGACTTTTCCGGGTAGCCAATGAAATGGCAACTCACCATTTTTGGATCTAGCTTCCCAATGTTTGGGTTAAAACTTTAGCCTCAAAGGGCTCCCCACACGCAAGTGGTTAAGTGATGGTACTCTTTACTGTCCACAACTCATACGGTGTTTTGGGCACCGACTTACTTGGTACTCTATTGAGAATATGAATGGCGGTTTTAACGCCTCCATCCACGAACTCGTGGGTAAAGTGGAGTAACTTATCATACTACGCACCATATCCATCAAGGTGCAGTTCGCCTTTCAGCTACTCCATTACATTGAGGTTCGGCCTTGGTTGAATTGAATCTTTGGGCGACTATACCATTCTCCTGTAAGAACCTTGCAAAAGGTCCAGAACTTGTCCATATGGGGTATGCCAATCGTAGTACTCTCCTCCACGGTCGGACACGACTATCTTAATCTTTAAATCATGCTGATTTTCAACTTCTGCTTTAAATATTTTAAATTTATCCAACGCTTCTGTTCTTTCTTTAATTGGATAAATGTAGCCAAACCGAGAGTAATCGTCTGTGAATGTTATGAATGAATCATAACCATCCACACTTTTCACAGGAAAAGGACCACATATGTCTTTGTGAATAATCTGTAGAATTCCTGCGCTTCGTTTGGCATCTTTCTTAATTTTCTTTACATACTTTCCTTTTATGCAATCTCTACATTGTTCTAACTCTGAGAGCTCTAATGGAGGAAGAATATCATTCTTAACTAGTCTTTCTATTCTCCCCCTCAAAATATGGCCTAAACGACAGTGCCATAATTTCGACAACGCATCTTGAGCTCTCTTTCGTTTTCTGTTTCCATTGTTCGATGAGGATACATTTTCATTCACATCACATACGGAATTAACATTTTCACGAAGTGATAACAAATAAAGCTCGTCTTGTCAGAAGGCAAGACCAATACATTTATTATTAAACAATATCTGACATTTGCCATTTCCAAAATGGCAATCATAACCATCATGGTCCAACTTTGAAACACTAATCAAATTTCTTTGCAAAGAAGGTACATAAAGAACATCTCTAAGAATAATTATGAAGCCATCAGCAAGCTCTAACGGAAGATCACCAACGGCCTCAACATCTGCTTGTTCTCCATTTGCGACTTTAATGAAACTTTCGCTTCTTTGCAAAGTTCTCATCGAACGGAATCCCTTTATTCTTCATAATCATCTTTAAGAAATCAGGACAATTCCTTTTATAATGTCCTGTCTTCTTGCAGTGGAGACACTGGTCTTTAGCCACTGGGAATTGCTGGTTCTGAGACTGTTGCATGGGACCTTTTCTAGATGATTTGGAGGAAGAACTGTTATTATAGTTCTTTTTCTTATCTTTTAGGTAGTTGACAGAACCACCTTGTGAAACTTTTATTCTTTCCTCCTCCTGCACACACATGGCTATGAGCTTTTCCAAATCCCATTTTTCAGGCTGTATGTTGTAATTAACAACAAATGTGTCAAATTCTTTGGGCAAAGAAGCAAAAATCAAATGAATAAGAAACTCATCCTTGAGTGCCAAATCCATTGGTTTGAGCTTAGATGCCAGATTGCTCATTCTCAGTATGTGCTCTCTAATGCCACTGCCGCCACCAGAGTACCTTTCTGTGACCAGCTGCTTGATCAGCTGGGTTGCATATGTCTTTGAAGAGCCAGTGAACTGACTCTTTATTCTGTCTAGGTACTCTGTGACCGTGTCACAGTCTGGAATTGAGCCCACTATAGCAGGCTCAATCGTGTTCTTTATCACTGCCAGACACTTCTTGTTGGCAGTGACCCATTTCCTATGCTCAAGGTCATAGGACATCTTTACGGGAGCAAAATCCCGCTCTCTGTTCTGCCATGCAGTATCAGTCTCATCTGTTTCCCTTACCGGTGCCTCAGGTTCTTTAGGGCACGGTGTGGTGACAACCCAGTCCACCTCAGCGAGGATAAAGGCCAGGTCTATCTTTTTCTTCCACTCAATATAGTTATCACCTTTTAGAGTGGGGATTTCTTTGATACAACTCATCAAGTTGTATCCTCCTGAAAACATAATTCAAATAGGGTGAGAACAGAAATAACAACAATAATTGCATGCCTTAGTTTAACGTTGGTCAAAATTAAAACATACAATTATTTTCTACACTAATTCTACATCACCGTTGGGCAGAAATAGAATTAATGTATGACAAAAACATTATAATATTGCCATTAATCAACGTTGGTCAGAATAACAACAATATTATAATCAATTTAAAACATATCCATTTTCAAAATTAAATTCTCCCGTTGGTTCGAATTTAATAATGAAAATTACATCTTTAAATACGCAGCGGAAACTTTAACATTTAATAATCTTTTCCTATTTTCCAGAAGCAAATTTACTATTTACTGAACAAAAAATATCGTTGGATAAATTTTGTACAGAAAATTATCATAAAAAATCAATTCAAATTGATCAACCTGTTTTCTGGAAAATAAGAAAACAAAAACTGTGACAATATCTGTTCATTTGACCATTTCGCCCACCCGGCACATGCTGACCCACGGCTCGCTTCACGTTGTGCACAAGGCCAAATAAACCGCCCAGCAGCCAAGCCCATCCAGCGCCAACAGCGCAGCCAGCGCCACCGTCTTGCTCTTCTCTCCCAGCGCCCAGAGCCGCAAACTTGGGCTGGGCCGGATTTCGCCTTGTGCCCTATCCGCTTTGAAGGCTGCAGCGCTGCCCGATCGCCCGTGACCGTCCATCTCCATCCGACGGCTGCCCCAGCGTTCGCCTTTGAACAAAACCCCGGCGGCGCTTCTCCTCGAACCCTAGGTTCATTTCCTCTTTCTCCTCTCCTCTCCCACGGCGTCGGTGGCAGCAGAAGGAAGGAGCGCGCGGCCACCTCGTCACCCGGAGAAGAAAGGAGGGCGACACGGTGCCAAGCCCCTCGCCGGTGTCTTGGCGCTCGCCCATGGCGGGCAGCCGCCGTCGAGCGGCTTTGGACCGCTGTCCTGAGCCACGGCCGAGCTGGGCCTCTGTCCGCTCGCCAACCATGGCGGCGGTGATCACCGCCCGCACGGTGGTGACTTTCCGCGCGATGGTGGTGTCGGGAAGACCGGGTAGGTTCCCCTCTCCATCTTATTCCTTCCCCAAAACCCAATCTAGGGTTAGGGTTTCATTTCTAGGGTTAGGGTTCTTTCTCATCCGATCCGAGATCGGGATCCTTTTCATTCTTTTTCTGTTTCTTTTATCCCGATTTTGCACGATTTCCCGATTAGGGTTAGGGATTAGGATTGGGGAACGAAATTGTTTTCTTTTCCCGAATCACCTTCGGGTTTTCTTTAACCTCATTAGGTTTAGGGTTCATCCAACCAAAACTTTTCTCGGATCCGACGGATCGAGTTTGGGGTTCAACCGAACGTCGGCCGACCCTTTTTCAGAACTTAGATCCGCCTTTGGATCTCTTCGTCTTTTTCTTTTCTAATCGGTACTGTTCTAGATCTACGTGCTAGTAGGCTCGGTACCATTGTTGACATTCTTTGGATCGACTAGAGTAGATCTAGGCGGATGAACTCATAGATCCATGAAACACATGCATATTTAGACCTAGAACACTACACCGAGAGGGAGATAGGGGAGAGAGGACTGGTGATGAACCTGAGCCTCCAGATGATGTCGCGGTTGTGCTAGCCATCGCGGGTTCGGTGATGGAGGCACACGGGCAGCGACGGGTGAAGTAGAGGTTGCACGGACGTCGATCGATGCGGTCTTGTCGAAGGCGTAGCGATGGCGGCACGACGAGGATCGGAGCTTCCGTCGGCCGGCTGCGCGCCCTCTCGAGACCGGTTTAGGGTTTGTCGGTGGGGTTTGCGGCTCACGGCGAACCTCGTACATTGAGCCGCCCCCCCCACCTCTTTATATAGCGCGGTGCGACGGGGGCCCACCAACCATGTAGGGTTGGGCGCCCCCGATCAGGGCGCGAGACCAAGGCCCAATAGGCCGTTGGGCTTATTAGTCAGGAGATCAATCTAACACTGACTAGTAGTGCTCGGCCGTGCCGTTGCCGTCGACCTCCACCGAGGATCGAGCCGTGGTGCTGTCAGCCTTGGCAGATTGCTCTTTCGTCGCTCCGGTCGCAAGAAGCAGTGACCGCCTCGAGGGGATCAGGGTTCAGGGCAGCGAGAGGGAACGGAGAAAACGGGACTCAGGGCGGCAACATGTGCGACCGTAGTGCAGTGGAGGGCGCTGCCGGCGTGGACAACAAGGGCAAGGGCGAGGGCGAGGGCGAAGCCCGGGGCGTCGATTGGCCCGGCTTCTTCAGTGCCGTTCGGTTCAATGGGAACTCTGGCCTGAAACCATTCCTAGCCGGTTTGCTTTGATAGTTTATATAAGTTTTAATCATCTGGATTGATTCCTGGTGGAATCCTAAGTAACTGAACAAGGCCTCAGGGTACAAGCATGCATGCCCTCCTAGTCTGGGAATTGATCTTAGTCTGCAGTTCGAGGCATCATGGAATTATTATATTGATTGGGAAAAAGGGCCTATAGTCTCGGGCCCGTATTTGACCCAGTGCAAGTGGGGCGACAAGCACTAGGCCCCCCTTCGACTGGGCTTCCAGAGGCTAGTATGGGCCTTTTGGTTTTCGTTTTTTCCTGCTGCAGCCTGCCGGCCTGGTAGCTTTACGTGAGTTTTGCGTCGCATTTTGACCGGGAGTGTGGGATCGAAGCAAGAAGCCGCACCGCCGCCGCCTGTTCTTCTCGCGAATGCAGAGTGCGATTCAAAAATCCAGCAGGCGATCAGCATCCCAGGTACATGCCCTTTACTTTCTTAGTTAACTAGAAGAACGCTGCCCGCGTTGATACGGGAATCATCGGTAAAATTATACTACTTATATTTACTAATATATGAATGAATGAATAAATATCATTATTTTTAGCATTTGATGTGCATAACTTAATATATGTTAGTAAATGATGTGGTTTGCTAATATGAATAGCTTGAATGAAGACATAATAGCATGTGTTAGTTGGATGTGTTAGTGGATGCTGATGTGGGCATTTTTGCATGGAGTGATAGTTACATGTGCTAGTGGGATGTTCTAGTGGATGCTGATGTGAACACTTTGCATGGCCAAATAAATTGCTATTGGTATTTTTTCTTTATAAAAAGTATAGGATTAGTAACATCCGTCGCATGTTGTCTTTTTTTTTATTTGTTTTGTTGGGTTTTTATTCGTGAAACAGGGTACTCTATTTTTATATCATGTCTTGTAGAATTAGAAAATATGATTCCGGTCATGAAAAACGCAAAAAGAAAAAAAAAGACTTGAACCAGTGCAGATCATATCACAAATATGGCAGCTTGGTACGACACGCGTCTCAGATTTGATAAAAATCAAACCATTGATAAAGTTGCTCTGAGAGAACTTGAGAAAGAAAAGGATCATTGGAGGGAGGTTCTGTTCAGAATCATCTTGATTGTAAAATTCCTCGCAAAACATAACTTAGCATTTCGTGGCACTAATAACAAGCTATACCAAGATAGCAATGGGAATTTCTTAGGTATGGTTGAAACGATGGCTAAATTTGATCCGGTCATCCAGGAGCATATTAAACGGATAACAAATGATGAAACTCATGTACATTTCCTTGGTCATGGCATCCAGAATGAGTTCAATCTGCTTGCTGCTGCTATCAGGTATGAGATAATTAGAAAAGTAAAGGAAGCAAAGTATTTCATAATTAGAAAAGTAAAGGAAGCAAAGTATTTCTCAGTTATACTTGATTGTACCCCAGATATAAGCCACCAAGAACAAATGTCTTTGATCATTAGATATGTTGATACTTCTTCAGATTGAGGAATCATTCTTAGGTTTTTATGACATAAATGATACAACGGGGTAAGGATTGTTTGATGTTTTCCAGAATGAACTGAAGGATCTTGACCTTGATATTGACAATGTGAGAGGACAAGGATATGATAATGGATCAAATATGAAAGGGGAAAACAGGGTGCAAAAGAAACTTTTGGATATCAATCCTAGGGCCTTTTATTCTACTTGTGGTTGTCATAGTCTTAATTTGACACTATGTGATATGTCAAAAAGTTATGGTAAAGCAAAAGATTTATTTTGGAATAATTCAGCGTATCTATAGGGAACGACTCCTAGTCCAGTTGGAGAGGATGTCCGGCTCCCACCATGCCGATCTGGGTTCGAACCCCCACGGGGGCAATCTCGGGGTCAGAGGTTTAAAAAAAATCCCCTCGCCTGTTCCACGTTCCCAAAGCACAGGTAAACAGACCGGCCCACTCACCAGGTAACGGGCCCTTGTGTGCGGGTGGGATATGGGGTTCGGGGTTTTCTCGGGCTGAGATGAGAGTCCTCTACCTTAAGCAAAATAGCTCGGGGGTGTCTGCCCTCTCGCAGCCCGAGTTTTTTAATTCAGCGTATCTATACAATATTTGCTAAGTCCACTAAGAGATGGCAAATTTTGAAAGATAACATATCAGGTTTGACTCTCAAGGCATTGTCGTCTACTCGTTGGGAGAGTCGTGTTGATAGTGTTAAGGCTATAAGATTGCAAATGCAGGACATAAGAGAAGCTTTACTTCAAGAATTGATGGACACCTTTTCAACCAAAACATCTCTTTTAAATCTTTCAAGGGACAAAAGCTGCAATGTATATCTCATAAATGCTCATTAGTCACTAATTTGGATGTCATCGATACACCAAAACCCACAACGAGGAAAATGCACTTTCATCTCCTTTTTCCTCCTCATTTCTTTTTGAAATTAATTGGTGCATCCCATATAGTAATAAATGTGTCGGTGTTTTGTAAACGTAAACTTATACGATCGTCACGCTGCTCCAGGAAGACGACGGTAGCATCCAAAAGACACGAGGAGTTATACTGGTTCAGGCCGGAGCCCTACGTCCAGTCTTAGAGATGATCGAGTGCATGTTCCTCGTTTGAATGCTCTGAAGTTCTTACAATGGGGGGTGCAAGAATAGTGAAAGAGAGACTAGAGCCCATGGATGAACTGCCTAAAGGAAAGCTTCAGAAGTCCGACTACGGAGAATGAGGAGTGAATGTGTAGATTGTAGAGGATAGTCTGTAGATACCTTCGAAGGGTGTCCTGGCTGCCCTTATATAGAGTTCGGGGCCAGGGCACATACAGAGGAGATCCTAGCTAACTTGGCTTGCAAGTAACGCCGTCTTGAGGCGCACGTTCGGGCATGGCTGTCGTCATGGTCTTGTGCCCATATCGCGGCATGGTGTGGCATGGCCTATAGTGCCGTCCATGGCAGCACTGTTGGCACGATGGTGTTTCGCCAGCAGTCCTGTGCGACGTGGTCTTCGTTATTATCTTTTGATCTCCCGAGGTCGCCGTACCGGAGTTGGTAGCCACTCACAGGCTATCGTTCACCTTGTTGCTTTGTAAAGATGGCGGCCACAATCCCTTGCGTTGAGGTCGTGGCCTTCTCCGTTGTGGTTCCCATCCCGTGATGGGTGGATACGTACATGTGTCCCGTCGAGCCGTACGTGGACGGTGGATCACCGTACTGGCCATTACCGCTGGGCGGTGTTGTCTTTTCTCTACGTCGTGGTAGGGATGATGTCTGGCCGAACCGAGGTGACCGTTGTCTCCTTGGTTTTTGTGAGATCCGTGCGGCGCGCCTGCTCTTGTCAGAGTGGGCACGCTTGGTGGGACTCGATCCCTTCTCATGACTCCCAGAGGTCAAGACGGAGAGGTCGATGGCTGTTGCCTTGTTGCGTGGCTAAGGCGGAGGGAGAGGTCATGGCAGGCCTCGGTGCTGGCGTTTGGCCTTACCTTTGCAGTATATTTGGGCCTCGATTGTTTGGGCTTGTACTGGCTGGTGTACCCTGGCCTGCCAACTAATCGGTGCCTTGAGATACCCGGGATATCATGACCCCGACAAAATGCAGGTGTGATCTGAAACCCGTTTCCAAATTTGATTAGCCAGTGCTGTTAAAACATACTTGTTATTGCTAACGTTTGTCGCACAAAATAAAAACAGAGGAATCACAATAATACATTCAGATGGATACAAACCCAATGGAGTTCAAAGAGTTATACTGCACAGCAAAAGCAGATAGTCTCGCATCAAAATTGGACACTTAATAATATTTGTAACTAAGGGTCTGTTTGCTTTATAGGGCCCTGAAGCCATGCCATAATTTTTGGAGGCACCAACCAAACAGCCCTTAAATGTTCTTTTCCCAAGTACAGTAGTCAATCAACTAGTAGAAACATTAAATTGTTAATACACGTTTTCAGCATGTGCTGCGTATCCAAGGTTTGACAAAAAAAAAAAAAAGTGAGTAAAATAATAATAAGTAGGCAGAACCCCAAAATAAGAAATAATTAGGGTTTAATTAGTCTACCACACTAAACCAAAACCTAAGCAATAACATGCTAAATTGTGAAGCAAGACTACCTCAGCAGCTTACTGTAATGTAGAATCAAAACCTTGGAGGAAGGTCCTATTTTTAGCAGGGAGTGAAATGGAAGTGCAACTTCCAAAATACAGATACAGATTCTCTACACAGAAGTGCAACTTCCAAAATACAGATACAGATTCTCTACACAAAACATTTAACATAAAACATGTAAAATGGATGTTACAAAGAAGCGCACCTCCTTTTGTGACCGGTAATGTAAACTTGGCAAAGGCTGTAAGCAATAACTGCAAGAGCTCTCAGACAAACGCTCCCTGATCTTTGCATCCAAGTCTGCAAATGCAGCATCAAAATCCACAGCCTCCGAGTTAGACGAAGACGCTGCCATAGAAGAAATGTCCTCCACTGGGAGGCTGCATTTTGGCCGGTCAAACAAAATTAGACCATCGATTGATTTCAATGGCGCTGTAAGCAACTGCAGTTCCCCTGTAGGTTCCTCTCTTAGAAGCGAAGTTGCCATCCTCAGGCCACGGTGCACAGACCCAGCCGCGAGGTAATTGATGATGCCCCAAGTGTCCAAGAACCTAACAATCCTACTCAGATCATACAGTTCAGCTGTGCTCCCAACAAGCCCCTGGCACTCAGCAAAAGCAAGCCTCTTGCTTGGGTTCTCTAAGTATTTGGCAATGACTTTATTCCTTAACATGACATACTTCTCCGGAGTGTGCCCTGGAGACTTGCCAGTAAAGAAGTGTGGCACTACCTGCCTTTCCAGCCTATGAACTGTCCCCGGGGAGAACCAATCTACAAATTACAAAGCAAAATGCATAGTTTACTTAAATTAGCGCATTTTTCCAGCACAGCTCAGTGATCCGTGTTTACGCAGAGAGCAAACCTGAGTGCTTGGGCACCACATGGAGGCGACCCTGGAACTGCTTGGGCACCCCATGCCCCTCCATGAGGGGAGGCGGCGTGCACACATACAAGGACGGCTTGTCGGGGTCTGTACCAAGGGACGGGTGGTCCGGAAGCACCCCGGACAGCACCTGCAGCTGCCCGTGCGAGATGTTCTCTAGCGCCGGCGGTGCCACGGTCGGGACATCGCCGGAAGAAGCGGATCGCTCGGCCTCGAGCAGCGCGAGGACGGACGGATACGGCCGGTTGACCACGCGGCGCTTGGCGGCGGGGAACGCAGAGATGGCCTCGGCCGAGGGCAGCACCTCGGCCTCGAGGAGGGCGAGCGCGGGGTCTTCGGACGCCGCGGGAGCATCGTCGTCGTCGCCGGCTGCCCCGTCCCCCGCCGCGCCGTGGACGGCGGCGTCCTCGTCGGCGGAGTCGGAGTCGGAGGAGTGGTCGGCCGCGGCGGCGGCGGCCGAGGTGGAGGGCTTGGACGGGGACGCGTCCGGGTTGCGCTTCCGCTTGCGCCATTTGAGGCGCGAATCTGGGAGTTAGGGTTACCGAGGCGGAGGCAAGCGTTAGGTCCGGCGGTAGAGAGTTCAAAAGGTTTCGAGAGGGGACTGGACGCACGGACCTGAGGTCGACGAGGCCTTACGAGGCATCGTCGGCGGCGGGGACGACGGCGGCGGAGGACGACGAGGCGCGCGAGCGTGACGGGGGGCGTGGTCGGAAGTCGGAACGAGTCGACGGGGAAGGAGGAGGGGAAGCACGTGCCAGGGAGGCTGCTCTGCTCCCAGCGACGACTGGGCCTGGACGGGCATCGCCTAAACATTCGTCGCACTCGCACGCACCCAACGTTCCATTTTGCGGCCCAGTGGGCTTAATTGGTTAGAAATGGCCCAAGCTCGTGCGTGGGATAAAACCGAAGCTGGCCTGCTCCTATTATTCATGCACACTGACGCGTTGTGGGCTTGTGGCCTTCTGTGAACTGTTAGAACAAGAACTAGACATGTGGGTGCAAATTACCCCCAACATCTTTTAATATGCTCTGTGTATAGTTGTAGGTCTAAATATGTGCGTTAGGTGTGAGTGCATGCGTGTGTGTGTTGGGGGGTGCATGTGTTCGTACATATTCAGAGGTGTACCTAGTTAAGAGGCCTAAAAAAACTTTTAATCTGCTCTGTCGGAAAACTTGTTAACTTGGTGCATAGTCGGTCAAAAAACTAATCTCTCGCATGCTTGGCAGTTTAGGCTACGATCAGACTCGTATTGTCACGTACTCCCTCCATCCTAAATTGTAAGTCATTCCAAGAATCTTGGAGAGTCAAAGTTTCTCAAGTTTGACCAAAATTATAAAAAAAAATTACAAAGATTTATGACATCAAATAGGTATACTATAAAAATATAATTAACAAAGAATCTATTGGTACTTAGTTGGTATCATAAATGTTATTATCTTATTATATAAACTTGGTCAAACTTGAAATGCTTTGACTCTCCAAGATTTTTAGAATGACTTATAATTTGGAATGGAGGGAGTATATGGCTTGTGCAGCTCGCGGCTCGTAGGTACATGGATCGTGCATATAGCAGCTCGCAGCTCTCGCAGGTTGGACGTACACGGCTCGTGCATATAGTAGCTCGCAGCTCGGACATACAAGACTCGTGTGATGGGGACGAGCTCGTCGATCGACGTCGGCATCGGTGACCCACACGAGGCTTGGAGATCCCTCTGCAGCTTTCTTCCCCAAGGTCTCAACCTCACAAGTAGCTGCAGGTCTGCTCTCTTCCCTACGTGTCTAGCAGTAGAGTAAGTTGTAGCATTTTTTAGACACGGTCCAACATTTTCCAGACATGGTAGGTTATTATTATATTTGGACACGGATGACACCGTTTGACAAAACTTGCTGAGACCACCTTGAAAATTGAGGGGTTGATATGACACTGTCGGCCAAGTTTAGGGACCTGCGGTGATCATTTTGAAAGTTCAGAGACTTGGATGATACCATCTGCCAAGTTTAGGGACCCACAGATATCATTTTAGAAGTTCAGGGACCTGGATGACAGCGCCGGCCAAGCTCAGAGACCGGCGGTGAATTTTGCTCTTTCTTCTTTGGATAATTTGAATCACTTTAATTGATTTGAATCAGAAATAAGATCAGCCCTATATTACCTCAAAAGAAAAATCGCCACCGTCCCTCGTCAAATCGGGTCTCTCATGACACTTTGTGTGTGAGACCATGAGTTATAGATAACTTGGCCCGATAAGATTCTGTGTATAAGTGAAGTCTTGATTACTACTCCATCCATTCAAAATTATAAGTCATTTCAATTTTCTTAAAGAGTCAAAGTAGCATCTTAAGTTTGACCAATTTTATATAAATAAAATAATGACATTTATGATACTAAATAAGTATCATTAGATTCTTCATTAATTATATTTTCATAATATATCTATTTGATGTCATAAATCTGTGTAATTCTTTCTATAATTTTGGTCATACTTAAGATGCTTTGACTCTACAAGAAAATTAGAATGACTTATAATTTAGAATAGATGGACTACAAGACTATATACAAGAAAAGAAAAAATAACCTTCCTATGTTTGAATGCAAAATATTTTTAGATTTTTAAAAAGATACCTTGGTTTTCTAAAATACTTTGGTATGATTTCAGAGCGTTATGTAATGTTTGGATGCAATAATTTTTATGGTTTTGAAAACCATAATACTACAACATCTTTTAGGGTCTACATCTTTGTTGACATGCCTATTCTATAGCTGCAATTCACTCCTACATGCGAAATGCTATATATATATATATATATATATATATATATATATATATATATATATATATATATATATATATATATATATATATATATATATATATATATACATGTAACCTTCCACCTAACTGATTTTCAATTTTATGGTTTATATAGTGGTTGTTTTATAAACATATGCATGTGGGCTCAAACACTCATAGAGAAGTAGAGAACGGTATACGCGCCCATGATATTCGAGATTGGTTAACTGATGCGATCGAATAAAATAGTTTTGAGACCATGGGGGTGGATTGGTGTCTTCAACTACTACTGCAGCCTACTATATATAGAGTAATAGCTAGTGGTTAGTCAAGTTAGCGTCAACAAACTTGCCTTTTATACGCTATTGATTGGTGTCAACTAATGCAAATTTCTGCAGGAGCATATTACGTGGCATATAGAAACATCATTAACCAAACTTCAGTTAGGTCGTAGGATCTTTTATAGATAGAACCTACACCTACCTGACATCGAGCATTCGCTATTCATATTTATGACTACTTTTTTTATTTAATTAGTGGCAACCAACATATATTCTAAATAATAAGATATTTTAGTTTTTAGATATATATAATTTTTTACTATGCACTTAGATATAAACTATGATCAGATACATAGTAAAAATAATATATAGAAAAGTCAAAATGTCTAATAATTTGAAACATATGGAAATATCAGTTTATAATGTTTTCCCAAATAAGCCTAAGATCATCCACCAGCCATCCAGTGAGTGAAAGGTACATCATTTAAATCAAGCTTCATATGGTGTACAGTCATATCAAGTTGTTCACAGAGCTTAAGGGCATGTATGGTTCCACGGACTACACAGTAGTCCCCATTTTAGTCTCATTTAGTCCCTAAATTGCCAAATATGGGGACTAAAGAGAGGCTAAAATGATTTAGTCCTATAGTCCCTTGAGGGGTGGGTATTTGAGACTACAAGCCCAAAAGGATAGCCCATGCCTCCCCTCTCTCTCCTCCTCCCTCGGCATGACTCATGAGATCCAGCGTCGTGGCTCTCTCTCCTCCCCTGCAGGCGCCCACCAGCCACGCCAGCCTCAATGGTCTGCACGCCCAACAAGAGCCTCCTTCTCCGCCGCCCGCAAGATCCCTCGCTCACTTTGAAAGGAGTCTCACCATGAGATCAAAGCACAACAGAGCAAATATGGTACGAGCATGGGCGCAAGCCGCTGGAGGCGGACAGGGACAAAGCAAGGAAGGAGCCATCGGGGATGGGGAAGGAGGAGTTGGACTAGAGACGTTTTGGTCTTTGTTTATCAACTTTAATGACTTTTAGTCTCTTGAACCAAACAGACCCTAAAAAGATCAGAAAAAAGATTGCAGAGGGGTTTGTCATAAATCCAGGCATCCATCAAAGGGTTGTCTTGCCATCTCTGAATTTCGCTTGCCTACCCTGGAGTTATATGTCTCTAATTTTCAGGAGGCCTGACGACATGGCTGAATCAGTTTGCGTGTGACTCACAACACAAATAGATTTGCCATTAAGATATTTGACGTGAATGATTTGTTGCCAAAGCCCATCCTCATTATCTAGCTTCCACCACCACTTGCAGAGCAAGCTAATGTTCATTTTCCTAATATCCTTAATACCAAGCCCACCTTTTTTCTTATGTTTACAAATTTTTGTCCATTTGATCAGATAATATTTCTTCCTAGTACCCGCTCCCTACCAGAAGAAACATCTTCTAATTTTGTCCAATCTAGAAACAATGGTTTTAGGTAGAAGGTAAATGGACATATGGTATATGGGAGCATTGTTTAAGCTGGAATTAATCAAAGTTGATCTACCAGCTACGGACATAGTCCCACCTTTCCATGTGTCTTGGCACTTTTCTCAACTAAAAATTTGCTTTGTCCATAACTAATTAGCTCCTCTATTTATTTACTACAGCAACCATCCTGGCTTCTGGTGCCCACCACTGAAACACATGTCTCTTCCCGCCTATAAATACATGGTCTGTTTCTCTGTAGGATCTCAAAGCTACCGGTACTACTCCACTACCTAACGTCCAGCAAGTAGCCTTTAACCCTGCGAGGCACAGTACATCTCATCAGAGAAACTCACAGATAGACCGATACGGACCACACTGCCTGCACATTCGAAGATGATAGGTGAACTGGATTCAGATGTTGTTGTACGCTACTTCAGAGGCAAGAGCATCCTGATCACTGGTTCAACTGGCTTCCTGGGGAAAGGTACGGTACCTCTTCATGCATGAACTCGTCCAGCTAGTACTCCTTAATTTCAGTGTGTGCACGCAGTGTGTCTGCACAATGCATGCATGGCTGATCATCTCAGTGGGGATGCTTGCTTGCTGCCTTTTGGTCTCTTCGTAGTTCTTGTGGAGAAGATACTGAGGGTTCAGCCGGATGTCAAGAAGCTCTTCCTCCTTATTCGAGCCGCCGATGTCGAGTCTGCAAAGCAGAGGATTGAGAATAAGGTGAACACAAAATATTTCTCTATTCTTCCTTCCATCTTAGTTTCTGAAGTTGTATCCAATGGCCCACTCTGAACTTTTTCCATCACATGCACATATGTTTCTGGAAACCATTTCTACATAAAAAAAAAGGCAGACCGAGTGCCGGAGGCTCCCACAAACCATTTCTACATAAAAGAACAGAACAATCATTTTTTCCGAAGTGTCGTCAAGAGCTTTGCTGAAATATATTAGTAGGAGAAATAAAAATTATACAGAAAAGTTACATACCCCAAGCAAAAAAAAAAAAAAGACAACCAACAACAGACCACTATCATGGAAAAAACTTGCTCCGACAACAGAGGAAAATTGTGTATGAATCTTTTAAGTATGCAAATTTGATGTCCTCTCTATCTTTACTACTGTGCTCGTGCATATCTAGCAATGAGCATCTCATGCAAGATGCATGCGCCACCCAAATCTTGCTCACCCAATATTAATAAAGGAAACAAGAGTACATTACACACATTTGTTCTTTTATCTGAAGAGCAATTAAACGATTTGTTTTGTAGCTATGTCTAGCCATCCATTACCCTGCCTATCACCCATTCAGCAAAATATGCCCTCCAATCCGACTTCAATATAAGATGACCTGTTGTCAAGCAGAAATACGTAACTGTGTGGCTATACTGTGCAGTAACGATCATCAATTACATAATGACAAGAACAATATACTTCAGTATGTTCTCTACTTGTGCAAATATGCAACGAAAGCAGAAAAGATCCCTTTAGTAGAAGAAGACAGTGAGTGGTCCCAAGAGGTGGCAGTTGCGGCAAAAGCTTTTGATAAATGAATAGGCATAGCACAGATATGGAAGTAAGAGACAAAGTGATCCTTACAATAGCTGAGGGGACCGAGTTCTGAATAAGTGGAGCGAAATCTGAAAATAATCTTGCACGGCCCCAACTCTGCAGGTTTGATGAGTCAGAATGTCTCCTGATGGATTTGCTAGCTGCATTCAATCTGAAATATGTTTTCTTCTGACAAAATTTGAATGTTTGAAGCAAGACTTAAAGTACTATATACCTATTAACTGTTGCGTTTCACTAAATAATTTCGGTCTTATGGTAATCTTTCAATGCAAACTCTGTTTTTTTAACGGAATATGCAAACTCTGTTTCGTTATCGCTAGGTGACAGGAAGGGAGATCTTTCAAATTTTGAAAGAAAAGCATGGCAATGGGTTTGAAAGTTTCATCCAAGAAAAAGTATGCCCTTTGCCAGGAGACGTCATGTATGAGAACTTGGGCCTAGGCCCTGCCAAACTGAGAGAACTATGCAAAGAAATAGACATCATTGTCAATGGAGCTGCGACTACAAATTTCTACGAAAGGTCAGAGCTTATTTCTGTTAACAGATTATTTCAGATGGCATATTGTGGAAGCATTTGGTTAATTATTTGGCCAAACTCCAGGTATGATGTAGCTTTCGACACAAATGTCATGGGAGCCAAGCACATATGCGAGTTTGCAAAGAGGTGCAGTAACCTCAAGATGCTGCTACATGTTTCAACAGGTAGGAAGCAACAGTCCTGTGTTCCATGTGTGGCCAAATCTGGACCATCCATTTTCTTCAATTAAGGGGTATAATATAAGTATCACTAAAAGAATTATTAGCAATCTGAATCCATATAACGACATTATTCGTTGAGCAGCTTATGTAGCCGGTGAACAAGAAGGGATAGTGCTAGAGAAGCCATTCCATTTGGGTGAAACTCTAAGGGAAGGGACACACCTGGACATCGAATCCGAACTAAATCTGATAAAAGAGACCAGGAGAGAACTGAAAGCCAACCCTTGTTCAGAAAAGGCTGAGAGAAGAACCATGAAGGAGCTTGGCCTCAAGAGGTGAGTGAGAACTAGAGAACTCATTGCTAGAAAAGTACATTTGTCCTGTTTATGCATCTTAATTTGCTGCTACCTACTAATACTGTCCAAATAATCACAAGCACATGACATGTCTCTGTCAATGATGAAGGGCAAGGGAGTTCGGGTGGCCAAACACCTATGTGTTCACCAAAGCGATGGGGAGATGCTGCTGGGGCACCTTCGAGGAGATCTCCCGGTCGTCATCGTCCGGCCTAGCATCATAACCAGCATCCTGAACGAGCCGTTGCCTGGATGGATGGAAGGGATCAGGTACGTACGTGACCAAAAAGACAGCAAGTTCACCAGTTGCAGACATCCAATAATTCTCCATTAATTTTGTTGATTTCTTCATTGGCTCATGCATGCATGCCTCATGGCAGCATATATGCAGTATGATGCACAATTGCACAATGAAAATGTTCGCCTTCTGCAGGACAATTGACTCGTTCATCGTCGGTTACGCTAAGCAGGCTTTGTCAATCTTCTTAGTTGATCTCGACTTGATAATGGACGTGGTGAGTTTCGAAATTAAACACAGATCAAATTTAGAGAAGGGTTTTTGCTACGATACTCCAAAATGATTGAGCCGTCCATTAATTACAGGGTTTTGCTACGATACTAACTGGCAGGGGACGCGTTGTTGCTCCTACGTTTCTCTGACACAGATTCCGGGGGACATGGTGGTGAACGGCATGATGGTGGCCATGGCGGCACACTCGGAGGAGCAGGCGCAGCAGCTGAGCATCTACCACCTGACGTCGTCGACGCGGCAGCCGGCGCCCTACGCCGTCCTCGCGGAGTCGCTCCAGCGCTACTTCCTCCACAACCCGCCGCGCTCCGGCGGGAAGAAGAACAGCGGCGAGCCCGTGCAGCCGCCTAGCAGGATGCGCTTCTTTCGCACCCTCCCCAGGTTCCGCGCCTACATGGCCGTCAACTTCAGGCTTCCCCTCGAGGTCCTTCGCCTGCTGAACATTGCCGTGTGCGGCGCTTTCTCCCGGAGCCACGACGAGCTCAGCCGCAAGTACAGATACGTCATGCATATTGCAGAGCTGTATGCTCCATACTCCTTGTTCAAAGGATGGTAAGGAATTGAACCAGCCGATCAAAGCCTTCTCCTTCTTTACATTTTCTGCATTTTGGGATGCATGCATGGCCACTGACGACGTACCGGTCTTTGGGTTTGGTCGAAATGAAGCTTCGATGACTCCAACACGGCGAGGCTGAGGGCGGCGATGATGGCAAACAACAACGGGCAAGACAGGAAATATGACGGCTTTGGTTTCGATCCCAAGTGCATAGACTGGGACGACTACTTCTACAGGGTTCACATCCCCGGTGTTATCAAGTACCTGTGTGATTAGTACTTTGTAGAGAGAGAGAGAGAGCCAAATGTATCTCGTGTGTTTTAATACACAAGTACTGCGTATGTCAGTGTGCGGGTGTTGTGCTGAAAATGTTACTAAGCCAGAGTCTAGAGAGCTGCATTTTGCAGATTCTTTCCCTATTATCTTTTTCATTGTAACATTTGGATGTTTTTAAATGGAAATATTTTAAGAAAAAATATTTGTTTGATTGTGTATTGGCCTCTCTCTCTCTCTCCCCCGGCTAGCAACTGTATTCATTGACAGAAATTCTATTTAGCTATCATCAATAAATTACATATTAAAGCTATTGTTGTCCCTCTTCCTTTCTCCTCACTCCTATCCCACTATTGTGCAACTTTTGGTGATGCCAAATCAAGGTACCTTTCAATCTTTTCTCTTGGTTGGTGAGTCGCACTACTAATGAATAGATTTTTGGAGGCGGCCGAATCCGATTTTTGGAAGCCGGGAAGGAGTCCGCCTTGAGAACAACACCTACATTAATAGATATTTTCGGAGACGGGTGCCTGTCTTCGAAAATAGATTAAAAAACAAAAAAAAAATTGTGGACAAGCCCGCCGAGTCGATCCACAGGCCATCGAGCCCATCACCGCCAAGTTAGTGCTTCATGTTGAGCTCGTCCTAGGGTGTTCCTAGGAACTTTTAGAGCTAATCTACCAAGGTGCATTGCAAAGAGAGTGCTCATGTGAATCTATAAGTCATTGATGGCTAGGTGGTCCTCATCCAAGTGATGTCTTTGGGTTGCTCTAGGCTTTGCATGTCCAACATATATCCATAACTCACCAATGCTTGACCAACAAGTGGTGGTAACACTACTGGAAACGCGTGCTTTGCCGAGGGCCTGAGGCTTTGCCGAGGGCCAAATCTCGGGCACTCGGCAAAGACACTCTTTGCCGAGGGCCAGCCACAGGAGCCCTCGGCAAAGAACGGCCCTCGGCAAAGAGGCCTTTGCTGAGGGTACGACCCTCGGCAAAGACAGGCCCACGGCAAATCAAATCTTTGCCGAGGGCCGCGGCCCTCGGCAAAGATGCCCTCGGCAAATTAGGCCCGTTGGGTCACGGCGGCCATTTTCTGTCAAGCTTTGCCGAGGGCCACCCGTTAGGCCCTCGGCAAAGGTTTTTTCTGTGAAACCAGGTTATTTGGCAATTTTTTTTTAATTCTTTGCCGAGGGCCCTAGACCAGGCCCTCGGCAAAGATTTTTTTAAAACCAGTTTTTCGGTCAATTTTTTTTATAAATCGCCTTTGCCGAGGGCCCGAGGCGAGGCCCTTGGCAAAGAAGCCCTTTGCCGAGGGCTAGGATAGGCCCTCGGCAAAGATTTTTTATTTTTTTTAAAATTCTTTGCCGAGGGCTACGGGCCAGGCCCTCGGTAATTTTTTTTTTGTTTTTTTAGCCCAGTTTTTTTGTGGTGCTACAATACAGTGTTTTGAACTCAATTTTAAAATTTAGGCCAATATTGATTTTGTTTTGTATATTTCCTTAATTTATTTCGATTTTTTGATTTTTTCGAATTTGTCAAATTTGAACTGCAGGTGCATGGAATATTGCAATGTAGTGTTTCGAAAAATGTTATTCATGTTAATTGGTGCATGTTGAGTCCCTATCACGAACTCGCATCAAATTTTCACGCATCTTGTTCGCGTAACATGACGACCGACTTGTCGGAAAAGTGTTTTAAAATTATATAAAATCCATACTGAAAGGATCAAGATGCCCAAGAGGGGGGGGTGAATTGGGCTAATTCTAAATTTTCTTGCAATAATCAAATCCTACGGATAGCCCAATTAATCCCTTGTGCCTAAAAAGTGTTTATATCAAACTAATGCACAACAACCTCGCAACCAATGTTCCAAACTTACTCTAGCAAGCAATTCTATGGATGTAAGACAAGTATTGAAATGCTCAAAGTAAATACTCAAAGTAAGTGCTCAACGTAAATAGAGAGAGAAAGGAACGCGGCGATGTTTTGCCGAGGTATCGAGAGTCGCCACTCCCCACTAGTCCTCGTTGGAGCACTCGGCAAGCAGGGTGTAGCTCCCCTTGATCCGCGCAAGGATCAAGTGCTCTCTCACGGTTGATTCTTCGACACTCCGTCGCGGCGAATCACCCAAAACCGCTCATAACTTGAGTTGGGTCACCCACAAGCTCACGCCGGGTGAACACCAAACTCCCAATCACCACCAAGCCGTCTAGGTGATGGCGATCACCAAGAGTAACAAGCACGAACTCTCACTTGACCACGCGAAGCCTAATGAGAAGATGGATGCACACTTTGCTACTCTTGATTTGCTAGTGAGGCTACTCTCTTGGATTCTCAAATTACAAACACCTCACTAGGACCTTGCTCTTCTTGGCACTCACAAACGTGTTTCTCAGCTGTTGGAATGAGCAAAAGATACTCCACTCATGAGTGGACCTCCTATTTATAAGCCACCGAAAAAAAGCGAACCGTTATGAGCTTCGGAAGGACGACCGGACGCCCGATCGTGATGACCGGACGCCCGCCGGTCAGTTCAACCCATGAACCAAGATTAAAGAGTCGACCGACGGCGGGCGGGTCCGGTCTACACCGACGGGACGACGCGTCCGGTCGCATAAAACTCCTTACTGGAACCTTCTTTGGACTCGACCGGACGCTGAACCCTCGGGTCCGGTCGTAAGACCGACCGGACGCGTCCGGTCACTCTTTCCCAAGTCTGGACCCTTACTGGAGTCGACCGGACGCTGAACCCTCAGGGTCCGGTCAGCACTGACCGGACGCGTCCGGTCACTCTTTCCCAAGTCTGGACCCTTACTGGAGTCGACCGGACGCTGATCCTCAGCGTCCGGTCACATGACCTTCTAGCGTCCGGTCACATCAGACTTGTTCACCTCAGTCAAATGAACTGACCGGACCCTGCGGCCAGCGTCCGGTCGCACTGGAGCCAGCGTCCGGTCAGTGTTTGACCCTCCATTCACTTCCAACTTCCGAATATATGTGAATGAATTTTGCTCCAAAAGATCTTAGGCATTCATAGGAGCTACCTAGAGCTAGTTTAAACAAGTGTGCACCACACCTAACTCACTAGACTTAACTAGGTCAAGCTACCCGTTCATACCCCCCCTTCATAGTAGGGCCAAAGGAAAAACAAAGTCCTAAACTATTCTAAGTGTCTCTCCAACTTCAATTGACACTTAGAACTAGTTATCCTTAACCTTGTCGTCCATCCTTTGAAAACCGAAATGATTTCCATCGTAGGGGCATGACAACCTCAATTGCCCAATCGATCTCCATTACCATGACCTAACTTAATTGCGTCTGCAAAACACACGTTAGTCATAGTAATCTTGTATTGACATCAATCACCGAAATCCAACTAGGGGCCTAGATGCTTTCAATCTCCCCCTTTTTGGTGATTGATGACAACACCACCTCGAGTATGTTATGGAGTGAGGTTTTTTTTTGATGGGCTTGGTTCATATAAGCTTTTGTCAATAAGAACAAAAGAGTTAGTCAAGCTTATATGACCCAAGCCAACACAATGTACTCAAAGAATATGGATTAACCATGAGTACAAATAACAAAGCTCATTTGCTTCAAAGTATAAACGCGGAAGCAAAATCAAATGAGCATCACACAAGTGATATGACATATAGATAAAGCAAAGTAGAAGTCACACATGTCAAATATCACAATCACGTAGATAGCACTATCACATATATATAATAGTATGCATGAAAGTAAACACACGAATGCATAAGTAATAGTGTATCACACAAATAAAACTCCAAATGTATATAATAAGCTAATACTAGATAACTAGCTCCCCCTAAAACTCGCTCCCCCTAAGTCTACATACTCAAACCCTCTCCCCCTTTGGCGTCAAACACCAAAACCTAGGGGTCGAATGGCGGGGCTGCAGCCAGACGAGTCGGTGAAGAAATACGTGGAGCAAGATGGGCTGGGCGCCATCATCATCGACCACTGAGCTCTGGGCGACTAACCCTCTCAGGCGGAAAGTGTCGCTAAAAGCGGTGCAGGTGCAGTGGGGCTGGTGCTTTGTGTGAAGCTGCAAGTATATGTCTGTCGTGGGATCGGACGAGGCGACAGACGAGGGAGCCTCGAGTAGTCATGATAGCCGAGCTCACGTGAGACGGACCGGTAGCATGCATGTGAGGCGAGAGGGCATGCCGGTCAAACTCACCAATGATGCTCCAAGACTCCAGAGGCCCGCGACTCGAGCACGAATAGTGAGGAAGTCTGCTCTGGTGAGAAACCCGTGTGATAAGGAGTGAACTGCGGGGCTACACCAGGTGAGGCTAACCACTGGGACACCTGTACAGGAGGTGAAGGAAACTGAGCAGGAGGCTGTCCCTGACTCTGAAGCCCACTGGGCTGTACTGCTGGAGTCGTCGAAGTGGTGGGAGGCTGTGCAAGCTGGGGCGAAGGCTGTGGCAGTGGGACCCCAATAGCTGTCACTACATGCTGCATGAATCCCATGAGCTCTTCTTTGCATAAGTAATCTTTGGTCTTTGAAGAAGTTGCTGCTGCTGCCATTGAAACTCGTCTGACGAGCTCAAAATCATCTTGAAGTTGGCAGCTGTCTCCTGTGCCTGTCGTGTCTGATCCTGCTGCATCCGCTCAAGAATAGCAATGAGGCGGGCGTGCATGCTCAGGAGGCAGGTGGAGCAGAACTGGAGCTACCTGCCTCTGCATCGTGTCTGCGTGGAGGCATCTGAGGTATAGGCTGGTAGTCGTCGTCAGAGCTGTCACTGTACTCACTCACCTCCTGCTGTGCCTCTAGCTCCTCCTCCTCAGTGGCTGCAATCCCTCTGATTATCTCATCCTGCTGAGCTGCAGACTCTGGCACGTCGGGGCGACGGCTAGGCTGACTGGGTGCCTGAGGAGTGGCGTGTCTGATCCTCTGTGACAGGTTGTAGGCTGGGAACTCTGTAGTGGCACCTGTATACTCATCCATCATGCCAGGGGGCTTATCAAGCACTACTCTGCGGATGAGGAATGTGATCCAATGAGCATAGGGAAGCTGCCTGTGACCCTTGAATCCCTCAGCTATAGTATCCTCCATCTCTACGAAGAAGGAGGTCCCAGATGTCAAACACTCTCATCTCGCATGATGGCATTGAGAAGCCGTGAGTCATGCGAGTCAGTCAGCCCTCCCTATATCCCAACACAGGAAGCAAGTGTCCTCCTCGATGATGGCCTCTAGTATCCTCGCCAGAGGAGTCAAGTCACTTTGGGTTCTCTGCTCGACCCCTCTCCAAACGGCTCCTTGAAGCAATGCCGCACTAAATCAGTGGGGGCACCTGCCCTCCATGAGGACGCCTGGGAGGCTCTGATGTCCATAGCACACCTCATGCATCTTCTGAGCTGCTCACAGTAGTCTCGAGATCTCCCCGACTCTGCCACTAGTCACTCTGTAGTCTTTGCCTTTGAAAGCAAAGTGAATGAATCTGTGATGAGGATCAATGTAGAGCGAGGCATAAAAGCCGGACCCAAGAAGGTACATATATGCCCGTCCGTCCAATCAAATCTGTCGATCTGGCAAATATGACAAGTGTTGCGAATGCCCTCTCTCCATTGCTTTGCCACAATGGACTCTATCTCGATGGACCCTCCGTGATCTGAACACTTTGCCCCACTTCATAATATATGCATTGTAGAAATCCTCATGCGGTGGGCGTGTAGAACCCCTCACCGCTCTCTCATCCCTCCTCGGAGAAACCAAACCTCAAACTCAACAAACCACAATTCTTTGAACTGCTTTGGCTGGTGTGCGGCCCTCAAGTCGAGGTGAACCACTGGAGGCGGACCCTGTGGTCTGGGCGGAGGGCGAGAACCCCTGCGCTGTGTAACTGGCCTAGGTGGAATCAGAAGATTTGAGTGCGACTCGGCGGCGCGTGCTGAGGTGCCGGCTCGGTCTCCTGACTCTCCTGAGTCTCCTGGGCTGGCTGAGGCTCTGCTGGTGGGGGCTACTGCTGTGCTGTCGGACCCTCCTCAATGGCGACCCGTCGTCCTGCAAACGTGGCGATCCCCAATTTGGACTACCGTGACGACGCTCAACCTCCTCAATCGCAGCTCTAAGTGCTGGTGAAACCGGCTGATCTGCAATGACAACTCCGCTGCGGGCACCTCCTCTCTCGGCACGCTCTGCAGCCTCTGCAGCAATTTCTTTGCTCTCTCTCTGCCTCTGCGTCGGGGTACTTCCGCTTCTTGGATGTCACCTGCTTGGTTGCCTTGCCCTTGATCCGGTGGCTAGTGAGGCGGGGCCTCCGATCATCATCACACAGGCCACCACCAACGTTCTTGGTGCGAGCCATCCGAATGAACAAGATGGTGAATCGCCACGATGAAGATCAATCATCAAGCTGCCGCTTTCGAGGCTTGGCCTCAATCCTTACTCGTGAGCTTGGCTCCGAGATGACTGCCAACTTCCAGACGAAACACAACGGAACCGACTCACTGACGATCAGCGAACCGAGAAGAGATAGGATGTCACGCGGGGGATCCTCGGAACCGGGCTAGGGTTAGGTCAAATGCCCAATCAATGGGAGGAAAGGGCAAGAGCACTTGGCGAAGACCGGCAGCCTTGGCAACGATTGACCGGCGGAGCTTGGGCGCGAGGAGGCCGGGAGAGATCTTTGAAAGCGGCGTGGTGGCTCGGCTGCGGGCTTGGCTGGAGCGCGGCTGGCGAGCGGGGGCCGAGCGCGGAGGTGCGGCGAGGCGAGGGCACGATGGCGCCCAACTAAGCGATGCGCGGCGGCTGCTCGGGCTAGAAACGCGCGCGGCGCGGTAGCGCGAGATTGGGCGCGAGGAGGTGGCGGCGCTGGTTAGGTCAAAGAAGAGGAACACGGCTCGGATAAATAATCCCCCAAACGCGACAGAAAAGGAAACCGAAAAGAGACGAAGTCGCGCGAGATCCACTGACCGGACGCTCCGGTGGTAGCGACCGGACGCTACCACCCAGCGTCCGGTCGATTCCAGAGAGGTCCAAATCCTCTGGAATCGGGACCGGACGCGTCCGGTGGTCCATGACCGGACGCAGGCAGGGTCCGGTCAGAATAACTTGTCCTTCCTTGATCGACCGGACGCTGAACCCTTCCTGACCGGACGCACAGACGCAGCGTCCGGTCACTCCTTCATCAGCAGTTCACCTCCTGTGAACTGACCGGACGCTGGACAGCAGCGTCCGGTGCACCTTTTCCAGCAAACCTTCAACCTTCCTTCGCGCTGCCTGTTCCCAATCAAGTCCCAACTTGAATAAGATCCAAATAAACACCAATTGGGACTGATGTGAGTGACCTCTCTCAAACCCTCATATTTTTCAAAATATTTTGCCTTAGGCTATAATTCTTTTTGAGGAAATAGGCAACAAGAGGGCAAATGGAACAAAACGACAAAAACAACATTCATGCATATGTAATACTTGTAAGTAAATCTAGTTGCTTGTCAAGTTTGATCCAAGGTTAAGCTTCTTCACACGCTTTTCGGCGGTTATCTTAACCATGTTAGACAAGCCCTATATGCATTGCCACAAATTAAACATGTTGTATATTACAATGAATGCAAGGGACAACACAAGCTCAATTTTTAGTGAAGTTACTAAAATCAAGTACATTGAGCTCATTCCGCAATCTACAAAATGTAGCCTCATCTAGCGGTTTAGTGAAGATATCCGCTAATTGATCTTCGGATCTTACACCTTCTAGTGATATATCATTTTAGCTACATGATCTCTTAGAAAGTGATGGCGAGATATCTATATGCTTGGTGCGAGAGTGTTGAACCGGATTATTTGCAAGTTTTACCGCACTTTCATTGTCGCACGAGAGAGGAACTTTCTCTAGAACTACTCCATAGTCTAGTAAAGTATGTTTCATGTATAATATTTGTGCACAACAAGCACCCGCGGCAATGTATTCCGCTTCATCGGTGGACAAAGCCACACTATTTTGTTTCTTGGAGGACCAAGACACAAGAGATCTACCAAGCAAATGGCACCCTCCGGATGTGCTCTTTCTATCAACTTTGCAACCGGCGTAGTCCGAATCGGAATAGCCAATTAATTCAAATAAAGCTCCTTTGGGATACCAAAGGCCAATGCTTGGTGTGTGCTTAAGATACCTAAGGATTCTTTTTACGGCAATTAAATGTGTTTCCTTAGGACTAGCTTGAAATCTAGCACACATACACACACTAAACATGATGTCGGGCCTAGATGCGGTTAAATATAACAAGCTACCAATCATAGAACGGTAGAGAGTTTGATCAACCGAGTTACCTCCCTCATCTAGGTCGAGATGTCCATTGGTAGGCATTGGGGTCTTGATTGGCTTACATTCATCCATCTTGAATCTCTTGAGAAGATCTTTTGTGTATTTCTCTTAAGAGATGAAGATGCCTTCTTTCATTTGCTTGACTTGAAAACCAAGAAAGAATGTAAGCTCACCAATCATTGACATCTCAAACTCCTTAGACATCAATTCACCAAATTCTTTGCATGAGTCTTCATTTGATGATCCAAAGATGATATCATCAACATATACTTGACAAATGAAGATATGCCCATCAAGCTTCTTGGTGAATAGTGTGGTGTCGACCTTCCCAATGGTGAAGCCCTTCTCAATAAGGAAATCCCGAAGGCGCTCATACCAAGCTCTTGGGGCTTGCTTAAGCCCATATAGTGCCTTGGACAACCTATAAACATGATTAGGATATCTAGGGTCTTCAAACCCGGGAGGTTGATTAACATAGACTAGTTCATTAATAAAGCCATTTAAGAATGCACTTTTCACATCCATTTGATATAGTTTCATTTCATGATGTGATGCATATGCAAGAAGGATACGGATGGCTTCTAATCTTGCAACCGGTGCAATGGTTTCTCCAAAATCTAAACCTTCAACTTGAGAGAACCCCTTTGCTACTAGTCTTGCCTTGTTCCTCACAACAACACCTTGATCATCTTGCTTGTTGCGGAACACCCACTTTGTTCCAATGACTCTTGCACCTCTTGGTCGCTCTTCAAGATTCCAAACTTCATTGCGTTTGAAGTTGTTCAACTCTTCATGCATGGCATTGATCCAATCCGGATCTTTAAGAGCTTCTTCTACTTTGGTAGGCTCATAGCAAGAGACAAAAGAGTGATGAGCAATAAATGAAGTAAGTTTTTGAGATCGAGTCATCACTCCCTTTGTTGGACTCCCTATGATGAGATCTTGAGGATGATCTTGTAGGAGAGGTGTATTTCTTCTATTGACCACTTGAGGAGGAGGTTGTGGAGCATCAACATCTTGTGCTTGTACCACTATTTGCTCATGGGAGATATGAGTATCTTCATTTTCTACTCTCCCAACTTTTTCACCATCTTGTGGTACATTTGATGAAGAGGGTTGGTTAGTGACTTGTACATCATCTTCATCATCTTTTGGCTTGATGTCTCCCACCGGAATATTCTTCATAGCCTCCCTCAATGGTTCATCACCTACATCATCAAGATTCTCATGTGCTCATTGGGAGCCGTTAGATTCATCAAATTCCACATCATATGTTTCTTCAACCAAGCCGGTGGCATGATTAAATACTCTATATGCTTTGGACTTCAATGAGTAACCAACAAGAAAACCTATATCACAACGCCTTTGAAACTTCCCTAGGTGTTGCCGCTTCTTGTAGATGTAGCACTTGCAACCAAACACCCTAAAGAAGGAGACGTCCGGCTTCTTCCCATTGAGCAACTCATATGGTGTCTTGACAAGGAACTTTTGAAGAAATAGGCGGTTGGATGCATAACATGCGGTGTTGATTGCTTCCGCCCATAGAGCTTCGGGGGTGTTGTACTCATCTAGCATTGTCCTTGCAAGAGTGATTAAAGTCCGGTTCTTCTTCTCAACTACACCATTTTGTTGAGGAGTATAGGTTGCGGAGACTTCATGTTTGATTCCAACTTCATCACAATAAGCTTCTATGTTTGTGTTGTCAAACTCTTTGCCATTGTCACTTCTTATCTTCTTGAGCTTCACTTCAAATTCATTTTGAGCTCTCTTGGCAAACTTCTTGAAACAAGATGCAACTTCGGATTTGTCATGAAGGAAGAACACCCATGTATATCTTGAATAGTCATCCACAATCACAAGACAATAGAGATTTCCTCCCAAACTCTTGTATGTTGTTGGTCCAAATAAATCCATGTGTAGGAGTTCTAGCACTCTGTAACAGAACCGACCAATTATACGAAATTAAGTAAGAGAATCATCCACCAGAGCAGACGATTGAACAAACTTAAGACCGTATAACCCGGTAGTCCGTGAAATCCCAACGGATTTCAAACCAACTCGTGTCCCAGCCATGATCGTAATAAGTCTAGCGGTCACCATCACATATTACATAAAAGTTCGCAATCTCAGATACATCAGAGTTTAAACATAGTTATTACAAACCAGTTCGAATAAAAGTAGCGGAAGTCATTTGTTCAAACCACACACACACTCACGCGGAGTTTAAATATAGTGCCAGCGAATGATCATCTCCAACAAAAGCATTAGATGAGACGTAAGGAATGACCATGCCCATGGTCCTAAGCATCACCCATCGCAGGATAGAGGCAGTTGATACAATAGCCGTAATACATCTGCCCATCTGCAACAAGTGGGAATAAAACCCTGAGTACGAGAAGGTACTCAGCCAGACTTACCCGACATAACCGAAAATAAGTGACACCAAGGATTATGAAGGGCTTTATAGTAGGGTAGCTGACTCATTTGCAGAAAGAAGCATTTTTAGCATTTCAAGAACTTTTCGAAAGGCATTATTGTCAACTTAATTATTATTAACCTATCGACTAGATTTGCATCTATACTAGAGTAAACATGTGATTAAGCAATTAATGATAACCACTGATCATTAAACAACTTCCATACTGTCATATTCACTATAACTGTCCAAGTGTTCCATAACATTTACTACGATGAAGTAACTCAAGTCAAGTGCTCACTATCCAGGAGCGATGGCGATTCGAATCGATTCCTAACCAGCTGGTGATTTATTCCTTACACAAATCTCACTCACCCGCTAAAGTGAGATATTGATCACCGAGTCAACTTTCCAGGTATCTCGAGTTTGCCAGGAACCACATGTACCCGGGGGCCGACCGACTGCACTTTGGTCTTATCATCCCGCCCCCGTGTCCTACCACACCTGCTCCGGCACAGTGCGCTGCGGGCAATCTACTCGGCCCGAAAAATCTCCCAGCTTCGCGGTCGGAAGGTACTTTATCCGGCCAGCTAAATGTAAGGCATGCGTTCAACATGACTCGAGGCCCAACAACGGTCGGTCCTTAATCGACACAGACGGAAACACTACAGTCCAAAACCCTGCAAGTCTCCGCCCGGTCTCAACTTCATTTAACACTTAGTTATACCATGACTTCATAGCCATCCAAACAGATCCAGGTAACCACCTATAGCTCGCAGGTGACAGGAAATCACCCGACTTCTACCGGTCTAAGCCAGCTAAGCATTGACTCGACTGCGGATACCAGGGTAACAAGGATATAGTATAACAAAGGTAAACAAGGTATAATGCAGCAACGGTTGCAAACAACTCCTGAACGTAATGCATCAATTTAAGTAAAGTATTTAATGAAATCATTGCAAACCGGGAGAAAGATGCTCCGGGGCTTGCCTCTCTCGAAGGAGCTCGGACGGTGATCGGGGCACTCCGGAAGTTCTTCAACGTCCTCCTCGTCGGCTTCTGGCACTTCCTGCTGCTGCACCTCGAACTGCTCCTCGGGCTCCTCGGGAATGACGGCTGGGTTCTCGGTTTGCGATCCTGTATGATGCAATGCGTGTAAGTGCCTATGCAATCGGTGTATCGAAGGAGATGAATGCAATGGATATGTTGAAAAGCAAGGTAGTCAACATCATCCAAGAAACTATGCTACAAGCACATGTCATCTACTGCATTCTCTTATACTACCAATATGTTAAGTCAACATATTTTATTAAATGCTTCAAAGATACACCAAAGCTTTACTAATTTCTTAATCACACTTAAGGCAACACTTGCTTAAACCCTAATTAATAATAGGTTTGAATAGCAACATATATTTCTGATGCTCCTAAAAATCTGAGAAAAATACAGTAGCATAATACTACCCTAAATGGACTACCATAAAATTTTCATGGCATTTGGATAAGTAAACTATCCTACATAAAAATGACAAGTTATAGCATAAAAATGAGCATGAAATTACTTTGTACTATGAAAAGTGTCAAACAACAGATTGAGTATTTTTCCTATGTTCTTTATAGTATATAATCACTGTACAAAAATTGTCACATGCATGTGTTATACAAAATTTGTGCTCTAGCAAAAATAACAAAAATCAGCCATTAAAGGTACTTGAACTACACCTCAAAATTTTCCCACAGCACATGCATGAAACATAATTTTCCTAGGAAGTACATGACATATGAAGATTAACAAACTTAGAATCATATTTTTCTGAAGCCTATATATTTTTCTACATATTTTTCAAGTTATCAGCAATATTCAAGATTAAATAAAATCCTATAGAAAAGTATATCAAAAATGACATGCACTATTTTTCCCAAGTAGATCTGGTGATAAGGAACCTAGCAAATTTTGTTTCAACAAATTTGGAACAAGTTTGATCATCCAAACATTTTTCAAACCATTTTTGATTTCAAATAACAAATAATAAAGGAAATCAATTCACTTTAAACAATATTGGGCGGCTGAAGAGAACAGTGGCCCACCATCATCATCTCTGCCTCGGCCCGGCGAGAGGAGGCAGGCGGCCCAGCAGGTGTCGACCCGGCTTTGCTTTCGGCTTTGGCAGTAGAAAGCGAGCGCCTCACCGGCGTTTACCTGCGGCGCGGCGCGTGGCGGCGTACTGCTTGGCGGCGCTCGCCCACGGCAACCCACGGAAAAGCGCGCACAAAAGGTCGCGGGCGAGCGGTACTGATCGCGAGATAAGGAAGACCGAGGTGGAAGCGGTTCACCGGCGTGGCAGCACGAGCTCCGACAAGCTTGTCCATGGCCGGCGAGGAAGAAAAGCAGTCTACGGCCTCTCACCTCGCCGGCGCCTGACCACCACACACAGGCGCAATCAAGGGGCTTGACGAGGCGGAGCTGCTGGCGCGAGGAATCGGAGAATGAGGCGAGGAAGGGGGAGCAATTCGCCGGCGGAACGACCGCGGCGCTCGGTGGCGGAGCTCACTGCGCGCGGAAGGAGCTGCTGCGGCTGGCTGAGTGCGGAGAGATGCGCTCGGACAGCGGGGATGCGAAGCTGCGGTGGCGTGATATCGGCCTTGGCCTGCGCGCTTCTGCGGGGGCCATTGGGCGCCACCCGGCCGGCGTCACCGGCATCGCTTCATCATAGCGTATTGGCGTACTGACAGTGATCGGGCGTGGCGTGGAGAGGAAGAGGCGCGTGTGATCTGAGCCCACAGCACAGCGAGCCAATGGGCCGAGGCGGGTATGGTGGTGGGTGAGCAAGCGGCGGGCGAGAGACAGGCCGGCTTTTGGCTGGTGGGCAGAGACCAGAGGCGGCTGACCCTTGAAGGAAAAATTCCTTTTCAAATAAAAATTCAAGATATTTTTAAATGCCAACTTTCAAACATTATTTTGAGCAAGAAAATGACCTCTTTTGAAAATGTACCAAAAATGAAAGTTGCTTAGAATTTAATTCCCTACAACTTTGCTTTTATGACCAAGGTCCAATTCTATCTAGATTTTTAAATTATAGAATCAAAGTTAAATTTTAACTCAAAACCCTAATTTTGGGAATTTACTTTGGAAGCAAAGTTTTGAATTAATTTGAATACAAACCTTGCTCCAAAAATTTTGCTAAACAATTCTAGATGATTTACAAGCATAACCAACAGTTTCTACTCAACTAGCAAGCAAGAATCAGAGCAAAACAACTCTAATAAGTGTATGCATCATTTACGTTTCACAAACATGTTTCGTATGTTTCGAAGTAATGATTCAGTTGTTATATGCAAGATTACGCATGTATGAATAGGATGCTTGATGATGCATGATATGCGGGATTTGCAGTGCCTAAATGTAGGCATAACACCGGGGTGTTACAGCCCTCCCCCCTTATAAAAATCTCGTCCCGAGATTTGGGTTACGAACCATTTGTTATAAAATTCTTCATAAGCTTTTTGTAGATACTCTCCTGTTTCCCAAGTTGCATCTCCCTCATCATGATGATCCCACTGTATCTTGTATGTTTTCACCACACTATTCCGAGTAGCATGTTCCTTAGTGTCTAACACCCGGACTGGTTGTTCACGATACACCAAATCTGATTTGAGTTGAATACCTCGAGGTTCTATTCTTTCCTCTGGAACACGCAAACATTTCTTGAGATGTGATACATGGAAAACTAGAAAAACTGTACTCATTGTCTCAGGTAACTCTAACTTGTAGGCTACCGGACCTCTTTGTTCTAAGATCTTGTATGGTCCTCTGAATCTCGCAGACAAGCTTTCTTGGACTCAAACCTTTTCTTCTTCATTGGCGTGACTTTCGGATAAACATAGTCACCAACTTCAAACACAAGGGGTCTCCTTCTTTTTATGCGCATAGCTTTTACGGCGTGATTGGGCCACTTTCATATTACTGCTGAATAATCTGAACTCTCTTCTCGGCTTCTTCTACAAAGTCAATGCCATAATACCTTCTATCTCCGAGTTCGACCCAATTCAATGGTGTTCTACATTTTACGCCATATAAAGCTTGAATGGGGCCATCTTGATGCTTTCTTGATAACTATTATTATAAGAAAACTCAGCTAACGGTAACCATGACTCCCATGATCCCTTAGAAGACAATACACAGGCTCTTAACATATCTTCCAAAACAGCATTCACTCGTTCGGTCGACCATACATGCGAGGATGATAAGCGATCTGCTGAATCAAACTAGTTCCTAAGCCTTTGTGTAAATGTTCCCAAAAATGAGCCGTGAACTGTGAGCCTCTATCGGATACTATGGTCTTGGGTATACCATGCAACCTCACAATTTCTGCGATATACTTCTCGGCATATTGAGGTGGTCGATATTACATTTTTGACAGGCAAGAAATGAGCGGTCTTGGTAAGGCGATCCACAATTACCCAAATAGAATCATGTCCTTTTTAGTAGTGGGCAAACCCGTGATAAAATCCATCTTGATATCGTCCCACTTCCAACTCGGGGCTGATAATGGTTGCAACATATCTGCGGCGGTTTCATGTGAATTGCTTTCACTCGACAACATGTGTCACATCGACAACATATCTTTGTAATTTCTTTCTTCATTTTGGTCCACCAATAACGAGATCTTAATTCTTGATACATCTTACTACTTCCGGGATGGATAGATAGCTTAGAAAGGTGAGCTTCATCCATGAGTTTATTTCTAAGCTCTCGATCCTTGGGAACCACAAGGCGGTCGTAAAACCACAACATACCTGTTCATCCACTTTAAAGTGTTGAGGCGGTTTCATTTTATTTTCTCTTTGATGTGGAATATCCCTTGTCGGTTTTCGGCCTTCTATTATCTTACTCTCCAAAGAACAACTAATCTGAATACTATGTAACACAAATGGGATGCATTAGATCGAACCCATCTTCAAGTAATGGCTACACATTCAAGTAATGTGACTTTACGCTCAAAGCATACGCCACTACATTGGCTTTACCGGGATGATATTGCACATTCAAGTTGTAATCCTTGATCAATTCCAACCATCTCTGTTGTCTCATGTTTAGCTCTGGTTGGGTAAAGATATACTTAAGACTCTTGTGATCCGTGAAAATATTGCACACATTACCCGTAAGATAATGTCTCCAAATTTTTAGGGCGTGCACAAGCTACAAACAAGTTCAAGATCATGGGTTGGATAGTTGACCTCATGCTTCCTCAATTGACGTGATGCATAAGCAATGACTCTCCTTTCTTGCATAAGAACACATCCTAATCCGATCTTGATCGTCCGCAAAACACATCAAATGGTTTCTCAATATCCGGTTGTGCTAGAAGCAGGAGGCGGTGGTTAACGATTTCCATAAAGTGTGGAAAGGCTTCACACTCTTCTCCCACACAAACTTATGATCCTTCATGTAGGAGACTTGTCATTGGTTTGGCAATCTTGAAAAAATCTGGTATAAGCGGCGGTAATAACCGGCTAATCCTAAAAACTTCTAATCTCGAGAACTGTGGTGGTGCTTTCAATTCATAACTTCTTGCACCTTACTTGGATCGATTGAAACTCCATTCTCTGACGAGAATGTGACCAAGGAAAGGAACTTCCTTCAACCAATTCGCATTTGCTAAACTTGGCATACAATTGATGATCTCTAAGTCTGGTCAAGACGGTTCTCGAGATGCTCTTCATGATCTTTCTCATTCTCGGAGTACACGAATGTCATCGATGAACACTACCACAAACTTATCCAATTACGGCATGAAAAGCGTATTCATCAAAAACATAAAGTATCACGGGAGCATTTGTCAAGCCAAAAGACATGACAAGATACTCATACAAACCGTGTCACGGTGGAAAATGCGGTTTTTCGTATATCCTGTGGCCTTATCTTGATCGATGATAACCGGATCTCAAGTCTATTTTGAGAACACCTTGGCCTTGGATAATTGGTCAAGCGAACATCAATATGAGGCAAGGGATACTTATTCTTTCACGGTCCACGGCGTTGGTGGCACGTAATCTCGCACATTCTCAACGTGCCCTCTTTCTTTTTTTCACAAACAAAGCGGGACATCCCCACTCGGACTTGCTTGGCGAATAAACCCCTTTTTGACAAATCTTCTAATTGCTTCTTCACTTTCGGCTAACTCATCTGGAGGCATCCGATATGGTCTCCTTGAAATCGGAGCTGTTAGGGTACTAGCTCAATTCCAAACTCAATCTCCCTATCTGGCGGAAGACCGGGTAACTCATCCGGGAATACATCCGAGAAATTCACACACTCTAGGAATCCGATGAATAGGAATGGTGCCCGTAGCACATGTAACACTTATAAGGTCATTCTCCGAGGCAATGGTACTTGGAAAGTACCCTCACCTAGTGGATCCTTAAGGGTAAGTACTCGACTTCCGATATCTATGACCGCTCCCCAATTTTTCATCCAATTCATCCCTATAATGACATCCAAGACTAATCCGGGCATAACTATCAAGTTCACTCGGGACTTCACTGCTACCTAATTCAAGGTTTGCCCTCGAACCATCCGGTTGGTCAAAACATCAGCCCTGCTTTGACTTATATGGTAACCATAACCCAATTACATGCATAGTTGTTCGTGTTTACGTGCAAATGCTTGACTCATAAAAAAATGCGATGATCCGAATCAAATAGAACAAGCTACGGGGGTTTTTCGTTGACGAAACTTACCGTGGTAGATGGGCTCTCCCTCTGGAATTTCATCCTTTGTTGTCTTTGTGCACTCTAGCATTATAAGTCTGCTTTGCTTCTTCTTGGTAGTGCGGACAAAACCTCGAAAATGACCGGGTTGATCACAGTTATAGCGAGGTCCTCTTCTTCCCGGCCGAGATCCCACAGATTCCTTGGAATTTCCTTGTCTTTATGATTCTTGGTACGCTTTGTTAAAATTTATCTTGCCATCTTATCTGGCTTTTGAGGTCCACGGAAATTCGACTTCTTGGTGAGGTGGCTGAATCTAGCACCAGTGCCGATGGGCGATATGGAGGACGACCTCCATAGGTGCTCTAGCTTGAGGCGGCCCTCCTTCAAGGGCTCTCTTGCGTGTCTTGGGCTGCCAGTCTTTGGCGTTGTTATTCTTCTCACTGCTTGAGACGATCGTTGATGAAGTCATTGAATCTGACAGCGGTTGTTGGTACCAACATGCTTCATCATTTTTGGATTGAGACCCTCTTAAAGGCGGGCTATTCTCTTAGCATCTGTGTCAACCATGTCGAGAGCATAGCGACATAAGTTGTTAAAGCATGCAGGTATTAAATCCACGGTCTTGGTGCCTGGTTCAATGCGAAACTCTCCCAACTTCATCTCTGTCGGCCGGGTGGAATATAGACTCCACGGAAGGCCTCGACAAACTCTCCAAGAAATCGAGCATTTGGAGGGAAGGTGGTGCGATGGTGCTTCCACCACATTCCCACCGGTCCCCCGCAATTAAAAGTCACGACATACTCCGTTTTCAAAACCTCGGTCATCCTCAACACGCGGAATTTACCTTCCATCGTGTTGATCCATTCCTCAGCATCGAGTGGCTCTATTGCTTCCTTGAATATTTGTGGCCTGGTGTCCATGAAATCTTTGAAACTGCTATACTGGTTTACTCCCATGCCACACCGCCTTGATTGTTACCACGTTGCGTTGTTGGCTATGGTGCTTGTGAAAATCCTCCATGTTCTTACGGATTGTTCCATGTTGCGCGACGACTCCGAAAGCATTGTCTGAGAAACATCTCGAGGAGTAAGCGGGGAGGAGGTGGCAAATGTGGTTCATGGGGAGGTTCATTGTTGTTGCCGTGGTTCCCACCATCACCACCACCACGGTCCCCTTGCCCGTTAGCACCGGTCTCGGTGACTTCATCGTGGTTCGGGCGAGTGTTTGTCATCTGCATATTTCACAACAAGTAACGATTGAGTGAAGGCTGTAATGATTGCAGTGAAGAAAAATTATGCCGTCTTGATTTTCTTGGAGAGAATAAATTCATGCAATAAAACAGAGGCACAACAATCTCATCCCAATTAAGACAACAACACTAAATCGAATTACTTCAGCGGCAAACATTACATCCATACGGTCACATTGCCGACATACATACCTTTGGACTTTTTATGCGTTCGGATATCGCATTCGAACATCAAGTTCCAACCACATGCCAAGTCTCATACGTTCGAAACAACATCGATAGGTTACTTGCCAACAAAAGAAAGGTCATCGCGACGGGACCTAGATACTAGCGCAAAAGCAACTAGCCTACTCCTCGGGGCCATCGTTGGGATCGGAGGCGTCACCATCGCCTCCGGTGAAACTACGAGCTCATCACGGTGCGTCGTCGTCGATGTCCATGCCGGTGACATTCGGTGGAAACATATGGGCCAACCCCATTGTAAAGCGCGTGAAACTCCTCGTGCGAGTTGCCGTTGTATTCCTCTAACTCATCGACTCTCTGCGGCGAGGTTTCTTGCATTCCGAGCTTCATTCCTTTCTGAACCAAGCTGTCCAATCATGCGATCTGCATTGTTGTTGGCTTGAGTCAACGTATGCACTTTCATTGCATAGCTCTATCACCTCTCTCAACCGCTTTGATCTCATTTGTAAGTTCATATCGATAGCTTGCTCCTGCAAGCTAGCTATAGCTCGTGCTTTGTCTCTTCTTACCTTCTTCCTTTGAGCTTATCCTCACTCATAAGCCGGTCAAAGTCCGATGGGGTACTCTCGAGACCCTCATATGCTCACGATGGCGGCGAACATAGCACTCATTGCACAGTTGTCGCTAGCTTTGTCCTTGGTGGACCTCGACCAATGCACTTCCTTGAGGTTTGAACCCAAATGGCATCGCGAGGATCATCCCTAGGAAAAGTACCAGCTAGAGCTGCAGCAAGCTCAGCTGGGAAATCTGCTCATAATGTCCCCGATGACACGGAAGGCTGCTCCCTCTGCACCCTCGGTGGAGTCGACCCTCAAACTCAAGTGCCAACCATCCCAATCTGGAGCATCACCGGAGGCGAGGAATCGTGATCTCCACCACTGCAAGTCCATCCTCTCTTCTAATGGCTCTTATTCCAAGAGTACACGGCTCTTGACCCTCTGGGTACCCCACATCATGGAGCACTCTCCAAAGCAAAGTTGGCATGCCAAACTCGCTCAAGAAGGTGTCCGTGGTGCGGTGCTCCCTCGGGGCCAGCAGACGTCGAGGTGCTCTTCCTCCGGTGGACTTCTGGCGATGCCTTCGTGCGGGCCATCTGTAGCAAAAGTTCTTTCATTACCTCGGGAAACATATTTTAGGTGATACAACTTTTATCAAAATGGGATAATCAATTTATAAGGGAGGAATGCATGACATGAATGAAATGCACAAGTAACATGATGTATGTACGCAAATGCGTTCTCTCACAAACTTAGGAATAAATGATTTCTAATGACGAATTCGGTGGCATACAACGATCTCTCAATACGTAGCTAATACGTTCTACGATATAGCGTTGTTATGTACTGCGGAAGATTCATTTCAGCCCAATTCCCAATGAATGCATAAAAGCGATGAAAGTTTATCTACACGCTCTACGAATCCCGGATCGTGTACAGCGGTAGTAACTACCGAACCATCGTCCTATTGGCGGCATCGCCTCCATAGACGGAAGACCCATACATGAGATACCTTTGTAAAACATGCGTAGAACATGTAATTACTCCGGCATCATATAAGCATTCACCCTAGATCGGCGGTGTATCCGATCATGCTCTCACAACTCACACTTACCGAGGCGTAGAGGCAAATGATCCATTCATTACCACTCAAACAAGTGGCACTCATACTATAGCACGCCGTATGAGCGACGAAAGAGAAATATGATGCAAGAACCCCAGTCAGTACTTACTTAAGCCACCTAAAGTCCTTAACTGGGCATAAAGGACATGATCACTGGCACACTTTATAGTTTTTTTAAAAGCACGTTTTCCAAATGCCTTTTTGTTTTAAATACACTTGTGAACAGTAACACGCTAAACCATGCTCTGATACCAGTTGTAACAGAACCGACCAATTATACGAAATTAAGTAAGAGAATCATCCACCAGAGCAGACGATTGAACAAACTTAAGCCCGTATAACCCGGTAGTCCGTGAAATCCCAACGGATTTCAAACCAACTCGTGTCCCAGCCATGATCATAATAAGTCTAGCGGTCACCATCACATATTACATAAAAGTTCGCAATCTCAGATACATCAGAGTTTAAACATAGTTATTACAAACCAGTTCGAATAAAAGTAGCGGAAGTCATTTGTTCAAACCACACACACACACTCACGCGGAGTTTAAATATAGTGCCAGCGAATGATCATCTCCAACAAAAGCATTAGATGAGGCGTAAGGAATGACCATGCCCATGGTCCTAAGCATCACCATCGCGGGATAGAGGCGGTTGATACAATAGCCGTAATACATACGCCCATCTCGCAACAAGTGGGAATAAAACCACGAGTGCGAGAAGGTACTCGGCCGGACTTACAAACATAACCAAAAATAAGTGACACCAAGGATTATGAAGGGCTTTATAGTAGGGTAGTGACTCATTTGCGAGAAAGAAGCATTTTTAGCATTTCAAGAACTTTTGAAAGGCATTATTGTCAACTTAATTATTATTAACCTATCGACTAGATTTGCATCTATACTAGAGTAAACATGTGATTAAGCAATTAATGATAACCACTGATCATTAAACAACTTCCATCTTGCCATATTCACTATAAGCATCCAAGTGTTCCATAACATTTACTACGATGAAGTAACTCAAGTCAAGTGCTCACTATCCGGGAGGCGATGGCGATTCGAATCGATTCCTAACCAGGTGGGTGATTTATTCCTTACACAAATCTCACTCACCCGCTAAAGTAAGATATTGATCACCGAGTCAACTTTCCGGTATCTCGAGTTTGCTAGAGACCACATGTACCCGGGGCGACCATTTGCACTTTGGTCTTATCATCCCCCCGTGTCCTACCACACACTGCCGACACGGTCTTGGCTGCGGGCAATCTACTCGGCCGAAAAAATCTCCCGGCTTCAGCGGTCGGAAGGTACTTTATCCGGCCCGACTAAATGTAAGGCATCGTTCAACATGACTCGAGGCCCAACAACGGTCGGTCCTTAATCGACCTGAGACGAAAAACACTACGGTCAAAACCACCGCAAGTCTCCTCGCCCGGTCTCAACTTCATTTAACACTTAGTTATACCATGACTTCATAGCCATCCAAACAGATCCGGTAACCACCTATAGCTCGCGGTGGCGAAATCACCCGACTTCTACGGTCTAAGCCAGCCTAAGCATTGACTCATTGCGGATACCGGGGTAACAAGGATATAGTATAACAAAAGGTAAACAAGGTATAATGCGACAGCGGTTTGCAAACAACTCCTGAGCGTAATGCATCAATTTAAGTAAAGTATTTAATGAAATCATTGCAAACCGGGAGAAAGATGCTCCGGGGCTTGCCTCTCTCGAAGGAGCTCGGACGGTGATCGGGGCACTCCGGAAGTTCTTCAACGTCCTCCTCGTCGGCTTCTGGCACTTCCTGCTGCTGCACCTCGAACTGCTCCTCGGGCTCCTCGGGAATGACGGCTGGGTTCTCGGTTTGCGATCCTGTATGATGCAATGCGTGTAAGTGCCTATGCAATCGGTGTATCGAAGGAGATGAATGCAATGGATATGTTGAAAAGCAAGGTAGTCAACATCATCCAAGAAACTATGCTACAAGCACATGTCATCTACTGCATTCTCTTATACTACCAATATGTTAAGTCAACATATTTTATTAAATGCTTCAAAGATACACCAAAGCTTTACTAATTTCTTAATCACACTTAAGGCAACACTTGCTTAAACCCTAATTAATAATAGGTTTGAATAGCAACATATATTTCTGATGCTCCTAAAAATCTGAGAAAAATACAGTAGCATAATACTACCCTAAATGGACTACCATAAAATTTTCATGGCATTTGGATAAGTAAACTATCCTACATAAAAATGACAAGTTATAGCATAAAAATGAGCATGAAATTACTTTGTACTATGAAAAGTGTCAAACAACAGATTGAGTATTTTTCCTATGTTCTTTATAGTATATAATCACTGTACAAAAATTGTCACATGCATGTGTTATACAAAATTTGTGCTCTAGCAAAAATAACAAAAATCAGCCATTAAAGGTACTTGAACTACACCTCAAAATTTTCCCACAGCACATGCATGAAACATAATTTTCCTAGGAAGTACATGACATATGAAGATTAACAAACTTGGAATCATATTTTTCTGAAGCCTATATATTTTTCTACATATTTTTCAAGTTATCAGCAATATTCAAGATTAAATAAAATCCTATAGAAAAGTATATCAAAAATGACATGCACTATTTTTCCCAAGTAGATCTGGTGATAAGGAACCTAGCAAATTTTGTTTCAACAAATTTGGAACAAGTTTGATCATCCAAACATTTTCAAACCATTTTGATTTCAAATAACAAATAATAAAGGAAATCAATTCACTTTAAACAATCTTGGGCGGCTGAAGAGAACAGTGGCCCACGGCCATCACCAAACCTGCTGGCCAGCCTGAGGGAAGGGAGAGGCATTGTGAGGTCGACCCACCTCACTCGGCTTCGCTGGCAGTAGGCAGAGCCAGCCTCACCGGCGTTTACCTGGTAGCCTGTGGCGTGCGTACTGGCGGGCGGCGCTTCCGCCACGGCAACCCCACGGAAAAGCGCGCACAAAAGGTCGCGAAGGCGAAGCGGTCTTGATCGCGAGATAAGGAAGACCGAGGTGGAGCGGTTCACCGTGGCACACGAGCTCAGATGAAACTTAGCCATGGCCGAGCGAGGAAGAAAAGCAGTCACCACGGCCTCTCACCTCGCCGACGGCAGCACACACAGGCATGGCCCAGAAGGGCTTGACGAGGCGGAGGCTGCTGGCGCGAGAATCGGAGAATGAGGCGAGGGAGGGGGAGCAATTCAGCGGTGAGCGACCGCGGGCGCTTCGGTGGCGGAGCTCATCACTATGCGGAAGAAGGCTGCTTCTTGGTGGTGAAATCTTGGAGAGATCTTCGGGACGGCGAGGGATCTGGCTGCTGTGGCGTGATATCGCGGCCTTGGCCTTGCGTGCTTGAGAACCCTTTGGGCGCCACCCGCCGGCGTCGTCACCGCATCGCTTTCATCACCACACGTGTGCTGTACTACTGCCTTGGTCAGGCCTTGTGTGGGGAGGAGAAGCGCGGCCATGGTGGTGAGCCACAGCGAGCCAGCCAGTGGACGAGGCGGCGGGTGGTGGCTGCGGCGCGAGATGAGATGGGCCGGGCGGCCCGGCTGGTGGTGGGCAGACCAGGCGGGCTGACCCATGAAGGAGAAAATTCCTTTTTCAAATAAAAATTCAAGATATTTTTAAATGCCAACTTTCAAACATTATTTTGAGCAAGAAAATGACCTCTTTTGAAAATGTACCAAAAATGAAAGTTGCTTAGAATTTAATTCCCTACAACTTTGCTTTTATGACCAAGGTCCAATTCTATCTAGATTTTTAAATTATAGAATCAAAGTTAAATTTTAACTCAAAACCCTAATTTTGGGAATTTACTTTGGAAGCAAAGTTTTGAATTAATTTGAATACAAACCTTGCTCCAAAAATTTTGCTAAACAATTCTAGATGATTTACAAGCATAACCAACAGTTTCTACTCAACTAGCAAGCAAGAATCAGAGCAAAACAACTCTAATAAGTGTATGCATCATTTACGTTTCACAAACATGTTTCGTATGTTTCGAAGTAATGATTCAGTTGTTATATGCAAGATTACGCATGTATGAATAGGATGCTTGATGATGCATGATATGCGGGATTTGCAGTGCCTAAATGTAGGCATAACACCGGGGTGTTACACACTCTTGTGGTTGACATGAAAGCTTTGGTTGGATGAGTGTTTGCAACTTGCTTGCCGGCTTGACATGCACTACAAAGTTTGTCCTTTTCAAACTTCACATCCTTCAACCCTCTCACCAAATCATTCTTCATAAGCTCCTTGAGTGAGCTCATTCCAACATGAGCAAGTCTTCTATGCCATAGCCACCCAAGTGTTGTTTTGGTGAATAGGCAAGTCTTCAAGTTTGCATCTTCGGAGGTGAAGTCAACTAGATATAAGTTGTTGTATCTAAATCCATTGAATATCACTTGATTGTCATCTAACTTGGATACAACAACCTCCTTCTTGGTGAATAGGCATTGAAAGCCAAGATCACACAATTGCCTAACGGATAGCAAGTTGAAGCTCAATGAAGCAACATAGAGCACATTGGAGATGGAATAATCATTTGATATTGCCACTTTGCCCAATCCTTTAACCTTGCCCTTTGAATTATCTCCAAATGTTATTTTCTCTTATCCATCTACCTCTTCATCTAGTGAGGTGAACATACGAGGATCACCGGTCATATGTTGAGTGCAACCACTATCAATAACCCAATGACTTCCACCGGTCTTGTAGTTCACCTACACACAAGAGATTCAAGCTTTAGGGATCCAAGCTTGTTGAGGGCCCTTCACCTTCTCAACAAGTGACTTAGCCACCCAAATTTTCTTAGGCCTACTCTTGTTGGGAGGACCTAAGAACATGACTTTCATCTTTCCACTCGAATCTTTTCTAAGCATGTAGTGAGCATTGAAAGCAAAGGGTCTAGCATGCTTGGGCAAGGGTTGTGGTGGTGGAGTTTAACACTCATGAGCAAAGTGGCCTTCTTGTCCACATTCAAAACATCTCTTTGGCTTTGGCTTTGGCTTTGATTGTTGGTGTTGAGCTTGAGCCTTCTTCTTCTCTACACTTGCCATATATCCAATGCCACTTCTATCCATCTTCATGACCGGTATTCATGAGTAGCTCACTTTGGAGATGCTTGCCTCTAGCAAACTTGCTCAATCCCACCTTGAGATGCTCTTTCTCCATCTTGAGCTTCTTGTTCTCTTCCTTGAGAAGATCATTGTTCTTCTCCTCCTTGAGTTTCTTGATTTCTTCTTTTAACTTCTCATTCTCAAGGATCACCTCTTTGTCATGATCAAGAGTTTCTAGCACAATGGTGTTGTGACTTTTCATCTCTTCAAGATCTTTCATGAGCTTCTCATTGTTACTCTTGAGCTTGACATACTCATCATAGTCATTGCACTCAACCACTTGCTTGCCCTTGCTACTAGATCCATGCTCAATGCTTTCATCAATTAAGTCATCACATGAGGTAGCTATATCAATCTTAACAACATGGTTAGTAGCATCATGTGGCTCATTTGGTAAGAATTCTTGTGCAATAATAAGGGTATCATAATTGATCTTTAGAGTTGCATATTCATCTTTTAGCTTATTGTGACTAGTGATAAGCTCATTGTGCACCCACTCAAGTTTATCATTTTTATCTTTAAGCTCTTTCTTAGAAGATTTGAGCTCCTTGAGTTTGGATGATATAGAATCATTTGTTTCTTTGAGCTCATCATTAGCCTTTTCTAATGTATCACACTTAGCTAAGAGTGAATCATTTTTAGCATCAAGTTTTTCATTTGTAGCTCTACTCTTTCTAATGATCTTAGTATATTTTCTTAGTATTTTGACAAGATCATCATAAGTAGGTGAGTCATCATCATCGCTATCACTATCATCATCACTAGCATGTTCATCATCACTACTATCATCACTCTTAGTTACCTTGCGTTCGCCTTTGGCCATAAGGCATAGGTGTGTAGATGATGATGGCGATGGTGGTGGTGAAGATGCAAGATCAATAGCAATAGCGGCCACCTTTTCATCATCACTATCATCATCGGATGATCCACTTGATGAATCAATGTCCGTGAGCCAATCACCGACAATATAGGCCTTGCCACTCTTCTTCTTCTTGTAGAACTCCCTCTTTTTGCCATCTCTCTTCTTGTATGGCTTGTTCTTCTTCTTTTCATCTTCATCACTTGAATCATCTTTCTTGCCCTTGTTCTTGAACTTGTCTTTCTTAGGCTTTGTGCATTGATGAGCTAGATGACCAAGTTCGCCACAATTGTAGCAATCCATCTCGGAGATTGGCTTTCTTCTTGAGCTAGTGAAGAACTTCTTCTTCTTGCCGTCGAACTTGATGCCACTCTTGTTTAGCCTTTTTAGCATCTTGGTGGTCTTCTTCACCATGAGGGCAAGGCTTTCTTCATCATCTTCATCACTTGAGCTCTCATACTCAAGTCTTGCTTTGCCCTTGTCTTGGCTAGCTTTGAATGCTAAGTCCTTCTCTTTCTTCTTTGTAGAGGATGAGCCATCTTGTGGTGTGATGTGCATGTACATCTCATGAGCATTGATCTTTCCCAAGATTTGTGTCGGTGTAGCGGCGGAAAGATCACCTTGATGTAGCACGGTCACAATGTGCCCATATTTGTCAATGGGGAGGACACTCAAGATTTTTCTCACAGCGTCGGGATGGTGACATTTGAGTGAGTCCAAGCCCATTGACTTCCTCTACAAGAACATTTAATCGAGAATACATCTCATTAGCACTTTCTTTGGGAAACATCTCAAAAGAATTTAGCTTTTTAATCACAAGATGATAGCGTTCCTCACGCTCACTCTTGGTTCCCTCATGGAGCGCACAAACGTCCGACCATAGTGCATGGGCGTCTTTGTGGTTCCTTACACGATTGAACACATCTTTGCAAAGGCCTCTAAAGATGGTGTTGCGAGCCTTTGCATTCCATTTTTCATAATTCACTTCATCGCCTTGAAGTTGTGCGGCATTCCTAGGTCTTTGGGAACCCTTGAGAGGCGGCTCTAAGAATTCCAACATCTAGAGCTTCTAAGTAAGCCTCCATGCGAATTTTCCAATATGGAAAATCATCTCCCTCAAAGATAGGAGGAGGTCCATCCCCGTGAGACATCTTGCTCTAAGCGATTAAGCTTAAAAACGTGAGCACGAGGCTCTGATACCAATTGAAAGGATCAAGATGCCCAAGAGGGGGGGTGAATTGGGCTAATTCTAAATTTTCTTGCAATAATCAAATCCTACGGATAGCCCAATTAACCCCTTGTGCCTAAAAAGTGTTTATATCAAACTAATGCACAACAACCTCGCAACCAATGTTCCAAACTTACTCTAGCAAGCAATTCTATGGATGTAAGACAAGTATTGAAATGCTCAAAGTAAATACTCAAAGTAAGTGCTCAACGTAAATAGAGAGAGAAAGGAACGCGGCGATGTTTTGCCGAGGTATCGGAGAGTCGCCACTCCCCACTAGTCCTCGTTGGAGCACCCGCGCAAGGGTGTAGCTCCCCCTTGATCCGCGCAAGGATCAAGTGCTCTCTACGGGTTGATTCTTCGACACTCCGTCGCGGCGAATCACCCAAAACCGCTCACAACTTGAGTTGGGTCACCCACAAGCTCCGCCGGGTGAACACCAAACTCCCAATCACCACCAAGCCGTCTAGGTGATGGCGATCACCAAGAGTAACAAGCACGAACTCTCACTTGACCACGCGAAGCCTAATGAGAAGATGGATGCACACTTTGCTACTCTTGATTTGCTAGTGAGGCTACTCTCTTGGATTCTCAAATCACAAACACCTCACTAGGACCTTGCTCTTCTTGGCACTCACAAACGTGTTTCTCAGCTGTTGGAATGAGCAAAAGATACTCCACTCACGAGTGGACCTTCTATTTATAAGCCAGCCTGAAAAACGAACCGTTATGAGCTTCTGCGGGACGACCGGACGCTCCGATCGTGATGACCGGGCGCTCTGTCGGTTCAACCCGCGAACCAAGATTAAAGAGTCGACCGGACGTTGGCGAGGTCCGTGCGCCTTCGACCGACCGGGACAGCGTCCGGTCGCATAAAACTCCTCTTGGACTCGGCCGGACGCTGAACCCTCGTGGTCCGGTCGTATAACCGACCGGACGCGTCCGGTCCTCTTTTTCCCAAGTCTGGACCCTTCTTTGGAGAGTCGGCCGGACGCCGAACCCTCGTGGTCCGGTCGGCCTGACGGACGCGTCCGGTCACTCTTTCCCAAGTCTGGACCCTTCTTGAGTCGGCCGGACGCTGGTCCTCGGCGTCCGGTCCACATGACCTTCTAGCGTCCGGTCACATCGGACTTGTTCACCTCGATCAAATGAACTGACTGGACCTGCGGCCAGCGTCCGTCCGGTCATGCCGAGCTCGGCGTCCGGTCAGTGTTTGACCCTCCATTCACTTCCAACTTCCGAATATATGTGAATGAATTTTGCTCCAAAAGATCTTAGGCATTCATAGGAGCTACCTAGAGCTAGTTTAAACAAGTGTGCACCACACCTAACTCACTAGACTTAACTAGGTCAAGCTACCCGTTCATACCCCCCCTTCATAGTACGGTCAAAGGAAAAACAAAGTCCTAAACTACTCTAAGTGTCTCTTCAACTTCAATTGACACTTAGAACTAGTTATCCTTAACCTTGTCGTCCATCCTTTGAAAACCGAAACGATTTCCATCGTAGGGGCATGACAACCTCAATTGCCCAATCGATCTCCATTACCATGACCTAACTTAATTGCCTCTGCAAAACACACGTTAGTCATAGTAATCTTGTATTGACATCAATCACCGAAATCCAACTAGGGGCCTAGATGCTTTCACATACGAAGTCCGAAAATCACGAAACTTGGCGAGATGTCATGTTATCGCATGTGTAGGCTGTGGTAAAAAATTGAGAAGGCTTCGAGCGAGTTGCGACGTCGGATGCCTGAAACCCAGACATCTCCACGTGATTTTAAAACACTTTTCCGGCAAGTCGGTAGTCATGTTACGCGAACAAGATGCGTGAAAATTTGATGCGAGTTCGTGGATAGGGACTCAACATGCACCAATTAACATGAATAACATTTTTCGAAACAGTACATTGCAATATTCCATGCATCTGCGGTTCAAATTTGACATATTCGAAAAAAAATCAACGAAAAGAAATAAATTAGGGAAATATATCAAAACAAAATCAAAATTGACCCAAATTTTAAAATTGAGTTTTCAATAATGTATTATAGCACCACAAAAAAACTGGGTTCAAAAAACAAAAAAAACAAAAATCTTTGCCGAGGGTCTAACCTGGCCCTCGGCAAAGGGGATCTTTGCCGAGGGCCTGGCCAATGACCCTCGGCAAAAAAAATTTAAAAAAAAATAAAAAATCTTTGTCGAGGGCCCTGGATCTGGGCCCTCGGCAAAGGGCCCAACCCTAAATCGGCCAGCGGCCTGGCCCAAAATCCGCGCCCAAATTTCATACGCCGCTGCTCGCCCCGCCGCCGCCCTGCGCCCCGCCGCCCCGCGCGGCCCGCCGCCGCTGTGCGCCCCGCCGCCCCACCACCGCGCCGCCCAAGCTCACGAGCCAGCGGAAGCTGCGCCACGTCGATGTTGGCAGCGTCGACGTCGAGCCCGGGGACCTCGGCATCAACGACGACGTCTCCGACAGGTCCTCCTCCTCCTCCCGCCCCGCAGAGGGGCCGCTCCTCCGCCTCCGAGGCCATCGGGATCACGGTCGGCACCCCCATCTCCAGTCCGCCAGCTCCGGGGAGGCGGCGCGCAGCCGCCCAGGTCCGCGTCCTCGCCCGTCCTGCACCGCTGCGCTGCCCTCGCCCAGGCTGCCGGACCCTTTCGGGATCACCGATGGGTGGGGCGACAGGGCGGCGCTTCATGCCAGGTGCAGTGTTTTCTGCTTCCAAAATAAATCGCCCTTTTTCTTCTTTCGCCCAATTTAATCGAATTCAATTCGATCGCATGGATGACTGTATGTGTAGCATGGCTCGATTTGATTGCCTGTAGATTCTACTCACGTGTGTAGGGAAGTGCTACATTTGCAGTCAATTTGCAATTGGCATTGTAGTATGATTCCGTAGTTCCAACAATCGGTTGAGATGTTACTTTCAGCTAGTAGTTGAAAGGCGTTTATGATTATTCAGGGATCCTTAGCATTTATTGAGATGTGGAAATGTAGGAACAAAGGGGATTGGGACTGTCTCTGTACTAGAATGTTTGTTTCAACTGAATTTTCGAGCAGTTGACAATTGCTCATAACAGACATCTACTACTATTGCCCTACAGTTCACCTGTTCTGGACAGAAGTCAACGAAAAAGGGCTCTGCTTTTTAGTTCATCATGTAATCTTTGGGGGAGTCTTGCAGATTGAAGATCGTTTTACATTTACCTGGAATACGTTCACCCGGGTTCAATTAATAAGTATGTCAAACAACATTATGGAGCAATGACAGAATCAGTTATTCGCAACTTCACCCGCCATATTCTAAGGCGTCTAGCATTTTTGCATGGCCAAAAGATTATGCATAGGTATGCAAATCCCTGTCATTGTTCAAATGCATTTTTTTGTGCCAGGTCAACTGGTATGTTGACTTGTGGCTTGGTTCCTAGTTCTTCTGTCTTGCTTAGGAGCTTCTAGTAAACTTTCGCAATTTTAGATTTTCCCACACAAAACTTTTTAGGAGAAACTTTCCCACAAAATACTTATTTGTATAATTTTTCTCACATAGATCTCCATGCTATTTGCCTCTTTTAGTTCATGTCGCTATGTTCTTTCTTATGTTGGCTTACTAGACTTTGGTATGCAAATTGGTTATTGCATCCGAGATCCAAATGCATCACTGTTGGAGTGTTGGTTATATTGGTCATCCCTTATCATGATACCTTGTCGTTTCTGTGGTCATTTGAACATATATAGGATGGGAGATGAAGGAGCTATGGTCTCATTTTTTTAAAAAAAAAAAGAGTACTCATGAAAGTACATAAAAATAGGAACTTTGTTGACAACCATGAGCAGAAATAAAACTCAAGCCATCTTATTCAATGCCTTAGCTCACCTAGGCGAATATATGAAAAGGTGGAGGGCATAGCTTGTGTATCAAAGCTGAGCAACCTCAAATAAAAGTTTTCAAAAGAGTAACATGGAGTGCACCTCTCAGTAAAAGGCAATGAAAATATACACTTGCAGGGATATCAAAGGAGCAAATCTGCTAGTTGATGTTCAGGGTGTAGTCAAATTGGCTGACTTTGGAATGGCCAAGCATGTGAGTATAGACTCATGAGTTCAGTAACATTTTTCATGTGGCACCATTGACACCATTTTCTCCTTTTACCAGTTAAGTACTGCAGCCCCTAATCTTTCACTGAAGGGAACACCATACTGGATGGCCCCAGAGGTATCTTAAGATATTCCTTGTATTACTACCAACTTTTCATGCAACTAAGTATCAATTTAATTTTCTATGTACAACATGTGACCCCCCCCCACCACCACCACACACACACACAAACTTTGGTCTGTATAAAATTGTAATGTTGCATAACACGATAATACTATGATTTTTATCTAACCTTACACTGTTTTCAGCATGGGTTGTCAATTACAGTGTGAACTCGAGTAATATGCTCAGGCAAGATCATGAAAAAAAACATTGGGAGCTCAGAAGTTCTGTACTTACTGAAACTGCAAAGTACAGTGAGACTCCAGAGCCTGTTGCATGGGCTGCTTAAAGTCAGTGTGTGCAACAAAGGAATAAGAACATATATTATGTTGATGGGCTATGAAGCTCTCTTAACTTTGTACGAAATGCATTTGTAATCAAAATAAATATTATTTGATATATGAACTCACAAACGGGCAGTTAGTTAGGCAACCAATTGTGAGACATACAAAATGAAACAACAGTAGCTCATTTCTCTAGTTCACAGCTTGGGTGGCAGTTTTTTTTAATGAATTAGTTAGCCTTTAGTAGAAAGCCAATTTGGCTTGTCAAATGAGCCTATTACTGTATTTTGCTGCTTCATGTGTTTATTTTTATATCAAAGTTAGTAACATGTTTGTGACTAGAAATTTATTTGTACTGTTATTGATAAAAATTTTCTTTCTTCACATGGTTCAAGCTACACTAATGAAAGATGTAGGCTATGATCTCGCTGTTGATATATGGAGTCTCGGCTGCACCATCATAGAGATGTTCGATGGAAAGCTTCCTTGGAGTGATCTTGAAGGGGTAATAACTTGAAGTATGCTTATATTTTACAATAAATTCTAGCATGTATTTGCATGACTCAAATTTTCCTAGTGTGCTTAAGCTCACTTAAAATGAAGCACTTTCCCTGTGTCATCCTTCAGTTGTGCTATCTGTGCTCCCTTCGTTACAGGCTTACGATATTTGCCCCATAGTGATCTCGGGATCCTTGACCAACCAAAATTATTGGTGCTTCTGGAAGCACCGAAGCAGTACTTGAGTCTTACATACATACCTGTTATGCTAATAGTCCTATATATATTTACATAATAGGTGAGGCCATCTGATTGCTCAAAGCCACAAGAATTGTGAAACTATCATGTCAATAACATCCACTGTTCTATACAAGAGAGGTCGAGTGTGATAAAGTTTTCATTCTCATACCTAAGGAAAACAACTGACCGCACAGCTGCAGGCCCAGCAGGTTGCGTTCGAGGCCGCGTAGAAGCAGATGGCGGAGATGATGGTGATCATGCAAAGTCTTGGGCAAGCATCGGGTGTACCTGTGCAGTTTTCAGCTCCTCCACCTCCTACTCCTGCAGGTACTCTTGTAAGTATGAAAGTTCACTTTTCGCTTGTGCTTTGTATGTATGTCGGCCTTCGTGCCGATGTGGATGTCGGCGTTCGTGCCATTGTGGATGTCGGCGTTCGTGCCGTTGTGGATGTCGGCGTTCGTGCCGTCGTTTCTTGCAGGTTTTGGAAACCTCCCCGTGCAGGGGAGGTGCTGCCGAAATTTTCAATTGACTCTAATCTTTTTGTATTCCTAGATTACTAGATGCAATCTCTAAGTTCCAAAACTGTTTTCTCAGATTACTCACACATGCAATCTCTGCTCCTTTGTGCAGCTTCCGTCCGTGGGTTCCAATCAACCCGCTAGTGCATCACCGGGTGATCATGCTTTTCCTTCACCATCGTCTCATAGGCTAGCTTGATGATGACTCGTGCTAGGTGATGTGGTTGGACTTTAGCGTGATTTGTGATTTATGGTTGTGACTTGTGCTTAGATTTCATTAACTTGTCGTAATAAACATGTGAATGATGATGAACATGTGACTTGTCATTGTAATATATTGTGATTTGTGGTTCACAATTATGGTTGCGATATATTGTGAGAAAATGAGTTCTGTGTGATATATATATGTATATATATGAAATGCTTGTGTCGATGGAATGCAAAAAACAAAAAAAAAATTAAATTTCTGTCTCTTTGCCGAGGGCAATGACCAAGGCCCTCGGCAAAGAAGGGTTCTTTGCCGAGGGCCCTAGCAATAGCCCTCGGCAAAGATTTTTTTTAAAAATCCTGAAAATTTCTTTGCCGAGGGCCAGGGAGCAAGCCCTCGGCAAAGGTTTTTAAAAAAAAATTCAAAAAAAAACTATTTCTTTGCCGAGGGCCGGTCCTCAGTAAACAATTTTTTTTTAAAAAAAAACCTTTGCCGAGGGCCCTTGCAATAGCCCTCGGCAAAGTTTTTTTTGGGAAAAATCCTGAAAATTTCTTTGCCGAGAGCCAGGGAGGAGGCCCTCGGCAAAGATTTTAAAAAAAATTCTTTGTCGAGGGCCGGCCCTCGGCAAAAATATTAAAAAAAAAAACCACTTCTTTGCCGAGGGTCGGCCCTTGGCAAAGAAACCGCCAATGGCGCCGACGCGTGACGGGTTCTTTTCTTTGCCGAGGGCCGTCCTGGCCCTCGGCAAAGGCTTTGCCGAGTGCCCGATCAAGGGCCCTCGGTAAAGCCTTTGCCGAGGGTTTCTAGTCCTTTGCCAGAGGCCCTCGGCAAAGCATGCGAGTCCAATAGTGTAAGTAAGGTTGGCGTGGAGGTCTTGGAACCCTTCTTGCTGCTAACTTCTTCTCCTTATTTACCACAAAAGCAGGGAGCATACTAGAGCTCTACTAGCTCCACCGAAGCAATGGTGGTGAAAGCTTGCGATTAGGGATATGATTGGGGTGTCCTCCTTGGCTTCGTCCTATTTCCTTTCCCTTCCCTCTTCTTCCCCTTATTCCTTCAAGTGTTCTTAGAGAGAGAGAGAGAGGGTGTGGGGAGATGAGAGTGGGAGAGGTGTAGTGAAAGTGAGTGATGTGCTTAGGTGTGGAGATGTGGGACACTGGCTGATGAGTGGGACCAAAGGGAAGTGGAATTTGATAGCTCAACTCTGCATGGTCCGTGTTCCGGTGGACTATCTAGTATCCCTATCGGACTATTCGTCTAAGCTCGACGCTAACTAATTGGCAAAGTAAATGCTGGACCATCCATTGGTTGTTGCCGAACTATCCGCCACTCCACAACAATGCCAGATTAAAAACTTTTGACAAATGGTATTCGATCATCTACTCCTATATTTTCTTTAATCATCTTAGCTAAATGATTCTTATACTTTGTAAGATACTAAACTCAAGCGATAAATTTGGCTTTGTAGATGTGGAGGTATTCTTCCGATTGCAGCAGATGCTACAAAACTAACCCGACTGGTTTCTGGAACTGGCATGTCTGATTTGTGTTTGTTTTACCATTGTTGAAAGCATTAGTCAAAAATATGGCTTGCAATAAGTGCATTGAAAGTGCCATCTGGAGGTACCTAGGGCCATAGGCCCCAGAAGTATAAGGGGAGGGGTTCAAAACCGTTACATATTCAGATAAGGCCACCCGCTTTATTTATATGAGAGGATCACAACCGATTGAGCGATCCATCTATCCAATTATAAAAACACATGTATATATCTTCGCTTTTTATCTTCTACCGAGCTTTTCCAACCCTGTTTCTGTCCAACACATCTCTTGATGAGATTTTCTAGCTTTCTAGGTGGCCTTGCCGATCTTAGGGCCCCACTATGCATATGCCTGATGGGTCTTCCTAGGATGCGTTCGTGGGTTTTTTAGGTGAAGCGGAAGCATTGAATTGGCCTGATTGACTTGCTAGTCGACCTTGTCGTTTAGACCTATCTTAGTTTTGTATCTAGGTCGTATGCGGCCTCGGGCGATGTTTCCCCTACCAGTGTGTTGATTGAGCATCAACACATTTTTTGGCGACTCTACTAAGGATGAAAGAAAGTTAAACTACTAAGATGGCCAACAGAAAGCCTTTGGTCGATCACTCCCAAAGGAGGTTCTTAAGATGCTGGAGGAGCGGGTGAAGGCCCGAGGAGCGGGTGAAAACCCATGAGGGATGGGATCAACTAACACCCAACGCACAACCACGTCCAAACATTGCAGCTGGCCCTTCGTAGCCGATCTCACATAGTTCTCCCAATCGATCCGCACAAACCAATTGAGATCATTCGCTTTGAGGATGTTGGGAGGAGAACCTATGTGCAAGATACCATCAACTGCAATGCCATCATCTCCAAGGCAATACAGCTCCTCCTGAGCCCTTGCAACCATCTCACTAAATGAAGGCCTATCATTGAATAGCACATGCACGCTTTGCATGTCAACAAACTCAACATATCCATAGCGATCGCTTTCAACGGTGCCTCCATGATATATGGTCACTAGGTTGTCCATCTAGTTCAAACACGTAACGAAACACAAATCCTTTAGTCCAAATTAGATGATAGATAGTACCTAACAAGTACTTTCTAACTACAAACTAAGTAAATAAGATAATAACTACGTATATATATACAGTGTACTCACTAAATAGCTAGATCATATTTAGTTAACTAAATATGTAACTACATATCTAAGTAGCTATCTAACTATATCTATGTACCTATGTATCTATGTTTCTATCTATCTACATATATATCTCACTAGATCACTAACTAAATCAACTACCTGAGTCATCACATTAACTAGTAAATAACAAATGCCAACTAAGTAGGTACATTGCATATTCATAATTTTTACCTTTCCAACGACTGATCCGCGGACGTCGACGGAGTCGCAGCGGACGATGGGCGTGGGACAAGCCGACGATCCGGGCCGACGGTGGCACGGCCGGCCGCTGCAGGTGGCGCGGCCGACGACAGTGGTGGAGTGCGGCGGGCGCGGGATGCCGGGGCTCCACGCGACGAGTCTGGCTTGACGGGCGCGGGAGGCACGACGGTTGCGGCCGAGGGCGGCAAGGCGGGGCGAGGCCAAGACGAGGAGAGGGCGCGGAGCGGGCGCACGAACCGACGAGGGGACCAGGGCGCGGGCGGAGGGGCGTTGGCCGTGGCGCGGCGCGGGCGGCCAGCCGTGGTCAACAGTGGTCAACGCGTGTGGGCGGCGACCATGAAGTGCGCGGCCGTCCGTGGTGGCCTGTACCTGCGCGGGCGGGCTCGGGCGGCCACGGTGGCGCTTCAGCGGTCTCGGGCGTGGCGGCGGTGGAAGCGCGTCTTGTGGGCGGCGTGGCTTCGGCTCTCATTGTGCTATCTGAGAGAGGAGAGGAAGAGAGGAAGAGAGGGGCGGGGCCCATAAGTAATAAAGGCTCGACGCCAGAGTGACTGGCGCCGAGCTCTCTGCCATGTCACCTTCCACGTTAAGCTTGAGCCAGGAGCTCGGCGCCCGAGGGCCTTTCAGCGCGAGGCGTGTTAGCTTCGGCGCCAAAGATCGATAGTGCCGAGCTAAGGGTCCATATTATGAAATCTTTCCTCCAGGGGTCCATTTGTGAGAAACTTTCAAAAAGAAGGCTAAAATGTAAAAAATTCGGTAGGAGAGCTCCTTAGTGGACTCATGCACGCTATACTTATTGGACGGCTATGCTGGCTTGTTGATAGAAAGGAGTACGCTGGTTACTTGGTGGGTAACCCTGGGCGTTCGGGTTACCCTAATTTTTCGGGTCGGGTAGTTCGGGTAATAAGAAATTCGGGTAATGGAAAACGTTACCCGAATTCAGCTTCGAAAAACCACTACCCGATAATTCGGGTTCGGGTTCGGGTATTCCCGAACTACCCGATATTCAGAAAATCGGGTAATATGAGTAAATCGGGTACCGGGCGGTGTTACCCGAATTTCCCGAAATAATTTCGGGTAACTGGAATCACTATCCGAAATTATAACCGGGTAGATCGGGTTCGGGTACGGGTTCGGGTAGTTCGGGTTCGGGTATTGGGTAGCGGGTAATTTGCCCAGGGTTCAATATGCCCATCTTTGGCTAGCGAGAAATAGGTAATAGAGGATGTCTATACAGCATGGAGGGCGAACTAAAATATAGAGGGGGCTAATTTGTCCAATGTTAATTGTAATTATACTAATGCTACGATAATTAGTTTTTTAATAATTTTTTTGAGAATTTAGTTTTTTTTAATTAATGGAAAATGAATGAAAGCCTGGAACGTTATTAGTGGTCACTGGCCAGCTGATGAGGGCCGTAGGAGAGCTCCTTAGTGGACTCATGCACGCTATACTTATTGGACAGCTATGCTGGCTTGTTGATAGAAAGGAGTATGCTGGTTGCTTGGTGGGCTAGTTAGCTAGCGGTCGTCATCATACTGGTTGCTTGGTGGGCAAGTTAAAGGAGTATGCTGGTTGCTTGGTGGGCTAGTTAGCTAGCGGTCGTCATCATACTGGTTGCTTTGTGGGCCTTTAAAATTTTGCTTCGGGCAAACTGGGCTCCGTCCACGTGTCTATATGTAATACCCTGAAAATTTACATTTTTCCAAAATAGATAAAATGATTTATTAAGCATTTTGTGAGCATTGAACCTAGGGAAATAATAATTTTTATGGAATTAAAATCAAACATAAGGTTAAAAACTTCTTGATGCATACATGATACTGCATATTTATTTTTGTGATGATTAGTCTTGATTCAAAGTTCAAATGAATTCAAATTCAATTTGAAAATCATTTGGAAAATTTATTTGGAAAAAAATAAAGGAAATAACCTCCTCTCTCTCAATTCCGGCCTGCTGGCCCAGCTCCCTCCGCGCTAGCCTAGCCCCGCCGGCCCGCTCGCCATTCTCTTTTCCCCTCCTCCTGTTTTCTCCTGGGCCGGCCCACCCGAGCTGGCATTGCCTCGCTGTGCCCAAAAGCGTCGGCCCAGCTCCATAGCAACCGCCGCCACGATCCGCCCAGCGCCCGGCCGCCATCCATCTGCCCCGCTTGTCGAGCCGCCACCAACCTCCCCGCTCGCCGCGCCAGGTCCAACAGGTCAAGCCAAGAACCGCCGCTCCACTTCGCGTCGTGGCGCGCGTCCTCCCAGCGCCCGGCCTCTACAAAAGCGCGCCGAGAGCCTTCCCGCTCTCCTGTGTGTTCCTTTCTCCCTCTCGCGTCGCCCGTGCCCGAGGTAACCGCCGCGCCGAGGATCGCCGGTTCCGCCGCCCGCCTCTCCGCGCGAACCACCGTCCCTGAGCCGCCTCCGCCCCGTTTTTCCCCGCGGTGAGAACCCTCTCGCTCCCCTATCTCTCCCCGTGCTGTCTATTTCGCGTTTCATGGCTTCTTGTGGCCGTGTTAAATGCGCCCATGAAACTTTGGCCACCAAGCCATGGCGATCGTCGCCTCACCCCGCGCCCTCCCGCCGCCTTCTTGGCCTGGACGGGTTCGCGAGAACCCCCGCTACTCCCCGGTGCTTTCGGTTCTTCGAACCATGGCCCCTAGCCCCTGTGACGAAGGCTGAGTGCTTAATGAGAACCGTTGGCTGATGAGGAGTACTGACTGATTTGTCTTGAGTAGGTGCAAACACGCATATAACAAATGAAATATATTCTAAGGGGTTAGCTTGGGAGGATAAGAGATACTTACAGCGCTGGTGACCTGCATGTTATTGAAAAAGAGATTCGACAATAGTTGAAAATTGTTTTAAGTTAGCCGGGTCGGGGCCAAGCATGTATAGCCACTCAGTCCATGCTTTCGATGCGGCGAAGGCCACAACAAGTTTTTTGGTCACATTGGTGACAAGTTGTACATGAAGGTTGGTTTACAAACTTTGCCTCGAGGCAAAGGTTAGACCAAGAATGTGTACAAATAAATGTCAAGAGCGAAATTTGTTAGGATTATAAGATGATGAAAAGTATTCTCTTATGCTATTTTGATACCTTTGGTGTTGTAGTCCAAGAATTCGAAGTTGCGAAAAGTTAAGCAACTTAGCTAGGGTTTGTGTCGGAGGTCAAAGCCTTCGTTGCCAACAAGTTGGGCCGGCAGCTGCGGATAAAAATCAGTTGGCCCCCTTCACTTCTTGATGTGGTTGGAGTTGTTCCGGAGTTGTGGTGAAGGATGCAGCCTCCGCGCGGGCATGGTTGGTGTGGAGTCTGGGAGCGGAGGTCCGTGGCGGAGGCCCGCCTGGCTGTACCTTCGCCCTTCTGCGTGCGTTCGGCCTTCGACCAATGCAGTGCCAAGGAACAAGCTGCGCATGCACACAGAGCACAAAAGCTTGCAAGGTAATCTGGTTAGCGTGCGGAGGTTCCGTATGTGGGGCTGCTCATTTAAGATCCATGTGCCCGTGAAGGATACGACGATCTCAATTCAAGAAGGTTAGCTCATGTATATGTATATGAACTTTTTTTTGTACGAAGGCTAATATTAAGGTGGGCAGCATACTTATCTTTGGGCGACAACATTGATTGGAGTTTTGCATGGTCATTCGAAGGCTCATGCTCAAAATAGATGGGCCAAACATGATACGAGCCGAAGGCAAAAACTGGCTAGAGTCATAGGCTACCAAAGATATCTCCGTGCACTGCTCCGTATACTGGTAGGAGAATGGAGAGTTGGAGACACACATACACCAAGAGCCGAATATAAAAACACAAATGGCGAGAGGTAAAGCCTGATGTGATAGCTCTGTCAGACTTGGTGGTTCGGAATGGGCGGTAGATCGAGGCCGGAGTTGTTCGGGAGTTGCGGCAAAGGATGCAGCCTCCGCGCGGGCACGATTGACGCTGGGCCAGAGGTCGATCGCCAGTACCATCCCGGCAGCGGGCAAAGTATTGCCGTCCTCCTGCTTGGTGGGCTGCTCGCCGAGCTTGAGCACAGCACCGAGCTGGTCTGGTCGCTGGCCGTCCCTGCCGTGCGCAGCTTCTTCTCTCCCTGTCCGTTTTCATCTCTGTGTCGATTTCTGCAGGGAGTCAACTTGGGCTCCAGGAGCCGAGCTCTCCACATCAAGCGCAATCGGGGCGATGCTCTTCGTGGCGTCGGCGTGCGGCCGCCCGTGTAAGAGCAGCGGTGGCGGGCTGGCGTGTGGGTGGTGCTGCGGTAGACTCGCGTTGGGTTGGTGCGGTGGCTGGTCCCCGTGAGAATGAGATTGGTGCGGCTGCTGGCCAGCATGCGTGCGTGTGTGAGGAGAGAGGAGCAGAGGGAGATGTGCGTGCGAATTGTGAGGAAGAAGAAACGATGGATGAGGTATTTGGGGGCAGGGGTAAAACAGGAATAAAAGTTTGATTGGAATAAAAAAAATGATTAAATTAAAGAGAAATAAAGAGAATGGCATTCCAGTTAGTGTACCTAGTTTCATAATGCCATGCAAGCAAATCCTGTTTGTACGATGGCAATCAAGCGAAGCCCAAATCCAATCCGATGATGGCAAAATTACCATTTTCTCGGTCCGGAAGCACCCCGGACAGCACCTGCAGCTGCCCGTGCGAGATGTTCTCTAGCGCCGGCGGTGCCACGGTCGGGACATCGCCGGAAGAAGCGGATCGCTCGGCCTCGAGCAGCGCGAGGACGGACGGATGCGGCCGGTTGACCACGCGGCGCTTGGCGGCGGGGAACGCAGAGATGGCCTCGGCCGAGGGCAGCACCTCGGCCTCGCGGAGGGCGAGCGCGGGGTCTTCGGACGCCGCGGGAGCATCGTCGTCGTCGCCGGCTGCCCCGTTCCCCGCCGCGCCGTGGACGGCGGCGCCCTCGTCGGCGGAGTCGGAGTCGGAGGAGTGGTCGGTCGCGGCGGCGGTGGCCGAGGTGGAGGGCTTGGACGGGGACGCGTCCGGGTTGCGCTTCCGCTTGCGCCATTTGAGGCGCGAATCTGGGAGTTAGGGTTACCGAGGCGGAGGCAAGCGTTAGGTCCGGCGGTAGAGAGTTCAAAAGGTTTCGAGAGGGTACTGGACGCACGGACCTGAGGTCGACGAGGCCTTACGAGGCATCGTCGGCGGCGGGGACGACGAGGCGCGCGAGAGTGACGGGGGGCGTGGTCGGAAGTCGGAACGAGTCGACGGGGAAGGAGGAGGGGAAGCACCTGCCAGGGAGGCTGCTCTGCTCCCAGCGACGACTGGACCTGGACGGGCATCGCCTAAACATTCGTCGCACTCGCACGCACCCAACGTTCCATTTTGCGGCCCAGTGGGCTTAATTGGTTAGAAATGGCCCAAGCTCGTGCGTGGGATAAAACCGAAGCTGGCCTGCTCCTATTATTCATGCACACTGACGCGTTGTGGGCTTGTGGCCTTCTGTGAACTGTTAGAACAAGAACTAGACGTGTGGGTGCAAATTACCCCCAACATCTTTTAATCTGCTCTGTGTATAGTTGTAGGTCTAAATATGTGCGTTAGGTGTGAGTGCATGCGTGTGTGTGTGTTGGGGGTGCATGTGTTCGTACATATTCAGAGGTGTACCTAGTTAAGAGGCCTAAAAAAACTTTTAATCTGCTCTGTCGGAAAACTTGTTAACTTGGTGCATAGTCGGTCAAAAAACTAATCTCTCGCATGCTTGGCAGTTTAGGCTACTATCGGACTCGTATTGTCACGTATATGGCTTGTGCAGCTCGTAGCTCGTAGGTACATGGATCGTGCATATAGCAGCTCGCAGCTCTCGCGGGTTGGATGTACACGGCTCGTGCATATAGCAGCTCGCAGCTCGGACATACACGACTCGTGTGATGGGGACGAGCTCGTCGATCGACGTCGGCATCGGTGACCCACACGAGGCTTGGAGATCCCTCTGCAGCTTTCTTCCCCAAGGTCTCAACCTCACAAGTAGCTGCAGGTCTGCTCTCTTCCCTACGTGTCTAGCAGTAGAGTATGTTGTAGCATTTTTTAGACACGGTCCAACATTTTCCAGACATGGTAGGTTATTATTATATTTGGACACGGATGACACCGTTTGACAAAACTTGCTGTGACCACCTTAAAAATTGAGGGGTTGATATGACACTGTCGGCCAAGTTTAGGGACCTGCGGTGATCATTTTGAAAGTTCAGAGACTTGGATGACACCATCTGCCAAGTTTAGGGACCCACAGATATCATTTTAGAAGTTCAGGGACCTGGATGACACCGCCGGCCAAGTTCAGAGACCGGCGGTGAATTTTGCTCTTTCTTCTTTGGATAATTCGAATCACTTTAATTGATTTGAATCAGAAATAAGATCAGCCCTATATTACCTCAAAAGAAAAATCGCCACCGTCCCTCGTCGTCGGTCTCTCGCGGCCACTGTGTGTGAGACCATGAGTTATAGATAACTTGGCCCGATAAGATTCTGTGTATAAGTGAAGTCTTGATTACTACTCCATCCATTCAAAATTATAAGTCATTCCAATTTTCTTAAAGAGTCAAAGTAGCATCTTAAGTTTGACCAATTTTATATAAATAAAATAATAACATTTATGATACTAAATAAGTATTATTAGATTCTTCATTAATTATATTTTCATAATATATCTATTTGATGTCATAAATCTGTGTAATTCTCTCTATAATTTTGGTCATACTTAAGATGCTTTGACTCTACAAGAAAATTAGAATGACTTATAATTTAGAATAGATGGACTACAAGACTATATACAAGAAAAGAAAAAATAACCTTCCTATGTTTGAATGCAAAATATTTTTAGATTTTTAAAAAGATACCTTGGTTTTCTAAAATACTTTGGTATGATTTCAGAGCGTTATGTAATGTTTGGATGCAATAATTTTTATGGTTTTGAAAACCATAATACTACAACATCTTTTAGGGTCTACATCTTTGTTGACATGCCTATTCTATAGCTGCAATTCACTCCTACATGCGAAATGCTATATATATATATATATATATATATATATATATATATATATATATATATATATATATATATATATATATATATATATATATATATATATACATGTAACCTTCCACCTAACTGATTTTCAATTTTATGGTTTATATAGTGGTTGTTTTATAAACATATGCATGTGGGCTCAAACACTCATAGAGAAGTAGAGAACGGTATACGCGCCCATGATATTCGAGATTGGTTAACTGATGCGATCGAATAAAATAGTTTTGAGACCATGGGGGTGGATTGGTGTCTTCAACTACTACTGCAGCCTACTATATATAGAGTAATAGCTAGTGGTTAGTCAAGTTAGCGTCAACAAACTTGCCTTTTATACGCTATTGATTGGTGTCAACTAATGCAAATTTCTGCAGGAGCATATTACGTGGCATATAGAAACATCATTAATTAAACTTCAGTTAGGTCGTAGGATCTTTTATAGATAGAACCTACACCTACCTGACATCGAGCATTCGCTATTCATATTTATGACTACTTTTTTATTTAATTAGTGGCAACCAACATATATTCTAAATAATAAGATATTTTAGTTTTTTAGATATATATAATTTTTACTATGCACTTAGATATAAACTATGATCAGATACATAGTAAAAATAATATATAGAAAAGTCAAAATGTCTAATAATTTGAAACAGATGGAAATATCAGTTTATAATGTTTTCCCAAATAAGCCTAAGATCATCCACCAGCCATCCAGTGAGTGAAAGGTACATCATTTAAATCAAGCTTCATATGGTGTACAGTCATATCAAGTTGTTCACAGAGCTTAAGGGCATGTATGGTTCCACGAACTACACAGTAGTCCCCCATTTTAGTCTCATTTAGTCCCTAAATTGCCAAACATGGGGACTAAAAGAGGGGTTAAAATGATTTAGTCCTGTAGTCCCTTGAGGGGTGGGTATTTGAGACTACAAGCCCAAAAGGATAGCCCATGCCTCCCCTCTCTCTCCTCCTCCTCTCATGTGACTGAGAGATCCAGCGTCGTGGCTCTCTCTCCTCCCTGCGGGCGCCCACACCAGCCGCGCCCAGCCTCAATGGTCTGCACGCCACCGCCAGCCCTCCTTCTCCGCCGCCATAAAGATCCTCGCCGCTCGCTTTGAAAGGAGTCTCGCCATGAGATCAAAGCACAACAGAGCAAATATGGTAGTGAAGCACGGCGCAAGCCAGCAGGAGGCGGACAGGGGCGGGCGCAAGGAAGGAGCCATCGGGGATGGGGAAGGAGGAGTTGGACTAGAGACGTTTTGGTCTTTGTTTAGCAACTTTAATGACTTTTAGTCTCTTGAACCAAACAGACCCTAAAAAGATCAGAAAAAAAAGATTGCAGAGGGTTTGTCATAAATCCAGGCATCCATCAAAGGGTTGTCTTGCCATCTCTGAATTTCGCTTGCCTACCCTGGAGTTATATGTCTCTAATTTTCAGGAGGCCTGACGACATGGCTGAATCAGTTTGCGTGTGACTCACAACACAAATAGATTTGCCATTAAGATATTTGACGTGAATGATTTGTTGCCAAAGCCCATCCTCATTATCTAGCTTCCACCACCACTTGCAGAGCAAGCTAATGTTCATTTTCCTAATATCCTTAATACCAAGCCCACCTTTTTTCTTATGTTTACAAATTTTTGTCCATTTGATCAGATAATATTTCTTCCTAGTACCTGCTCCCTACCAGAAGAAACATCTTCTAATTTTGTCCAATCTAGAAACAATGGTTTTAGGTAGAAGGTAAATGGACATATGGTATATGGGAGCATTGTTTAAGCTGGAATTAATCAAAGTTGATCTACCAGCTACGGACATAGTCCCACCTTTCCATGTGTCTTGGCACTTTTCTCAACTAAAAATTTGCTTTGTCCATAACTAATTAGCTCCTCTATTTATTTACTACAGCAACCATCCTGGCTTCTGGTGCCCACCACTGAAACACAAGTCTCTTCCCGCCTATAAATACATGGTCTGTTTCTCTGTAGGATCTCAAAGCTACCGGTACTACTCCACTACCTAACGTCCAGCAAGTAGCCTTTAACCCTGCGAGGCACAGTACATCTCATCAGAGAAACTCACAGATAGACCGATACGGACCACACTGCCTGCACATTCGAAGATGATAGGTGAACTGGATTCAGATGTTGTTGTACGCTACTTCAGAGGCAAGAGCATCCTGATCACTGGTTCAACTGGCTTCCTGGGGAAAGGTACGGTACCTCTTCATGCATGAACTCCTCCAGCTAGTACTCCTTAATTTCAGTGTGTGCACGCAGTGTGTCTGCACAATGCATGCATGGCTGATCATCTCAGTGGGGATGCTTGCTTGCTGCCTTTTGGTCTCTTCGTAGTTCTTGTGGAGAAGATACTGAGGGTTCAGCCGGATGTCAAGAAGCTCTTCCTCCTTATTCGAGCCGCCGATGTCGAGTCTGCAAAGCAGAGGCTTGAGAATAAGGTGAACACAAAATATTTCTCTATTCTTCCTTCCATCTTAGTTTCTGAAGTTGTATCCAATGGCCCACTCTGAACTTTTTCCATCACATGCACATATGTTTCTGGAAACCATTTCTACATAAAAAAAAGGCAGACCGAGTGCCGGAGGCTCCCACAAACCATTTCTACATAAAAGAACAGAACAATCATTTTTTCCGAAGTGTCGTCAAGAGCTTTGCTGAAATATATTAGTAGGAGAAATAAAATTATACAGAAAAGTTACATACCCCAAGCAAAAAAAAAAAAAGACAACCAACAACAGACCACTATCATGGAAAAAAACTTGCTCCGACAACAGAGGAAAATTGTGTATGAATCTTTTAAGTATGCAAATTTGATGTCCTCTCTATCTTTACTACTGTGCTCGTGCATATCTAGCAATGAGCATCTCATGCAAGATGCATGCGCCACCCAAATCTTGCTCACCCAATATTAATAAAGGAAACAAGAGTACATTACACACATTTGTTCTTTTATCTGAAGAGCAATTAAACGATGTTTTGTAGCTATGTCTAGCCATCCATTACCCTGCCTATCACCCATTCAGCAAAATATGCCCTCAATCCGACTTCAATATAAGATGACCTGTTGTCAAGCAGAAATACGTAACTGTGTGGCTATACTGTGCAGTAACGATCATCAATTACATAATGACAAGAACAATATACTTCAGTATGTTCTCTACTTGTGCAAATATGCAACGAAAGCAGAAAAGATCCCTTTAGTAGAAGAAGACAGTGAGTGGTCCCAAGAGGTGGCAGTTGCGGCAAAAGCTTTTGATAAATGAATAGGCATAGCACAGATATGGAAGTAAGAGACAAAGTGATCCCTTACAATAGCTGAGGGGACCGAGTTCTGAATAAGTGGAGCGAAATCTGAAAATAATCTTGCACGGCCCCAACTCTGCAGGTTTGATGAGTCAGAATGTCTCCTGATGGATTTGCTAGCTGCATTCAATCTGAAATATGTTTTCTTCTGACAAAATTTGAATGTTTGAAGCAAGACTTAAAGTACTATATACCTATTAACTGTTGCGTTTCACTAAATAATTTCGGTCTTATGGTAATCTTTCAATGCAAACTCTGTTTTTTTAACGGAATATGCAAACTCTGTTTCGTTATCGCTAGGTGACAGGAAGGGAGATCTTTCAAATTTTGAAAGAAAAGCATGGCAATGGGTTTGAAAGTTTCATCCAAGAAAAAGTATGCCCTTTGCCAGGAGACGTCATGTATGAGAACTTGGGCCTAGGCCCTGCCAAACTGAGAGAACTATGCAAAGAAATAGACATCATTGTCAATGGAGCTGCGACTACAAATTTCTACGAAAGGTCAGAGCTTATTTCTGTTAACAGATTATTTCAGATGGCATATTGTGGAAGCATTTGGTTAATTATTTGGCCAAACTCCAGGTATGATGTAGCTTTCGACACAAATGTCATGGGAGCCAAGCACATATGCGAGTTTGCAAAGAGGTGCAGTAACCTCAAGATGCTGCTACATGTTTCAACAGGTAGGAAGCAACAGTCCTGTGTTCCATGTGTGGCCAAATCTGGACCATCCATTTTCTTCAATTAAGGGGTATAATATAAGTATCACTAAAAGAATTATTAGCAATCTGAATCCATATAACGACATTATTCGTTGAGCAGCTTATGTAGCCGGTGAACAAGAAGGGATAGTGCTAGAGAAGCCATTCCATTTGGGTGAAACTCTAAGGGAAGGGACACACCTGGACATCGAATCCGAACTAAATCTGATAAAAGAGACCAGGAGAGAACTGAAAGCCAACCCTTGTTCAGAAAAGGCTGAGAGAAGAACCATGAAGGAGCTTGGCCTCAAGAGGTGAGTGAGAACTAGAGAACTCATTGCTAGAAAAGTACATTTGTCCTGTTTATGCATCTTAATTTGCTGCTACCTACTAATACTGTCCAAATAATCACAAGCACATGACATGTCTCTGTCAATGATGAAGGGCAAGGGAGTTCGGGTGGCCAAACACCTATGTGTTCACCAAAGCGATGGGGGAGATGCTGCTGGGGCACCTTCGAGGAGATCTCCCGGTCGTCATCGTCCGGCCTAGCATCATAACCAGCATCCTGAACGAGCCGTTGCCTGGATGGATGGAAGGGATCAGGTACGTACGTGACCAAAAAGACAGCAAGTTCACCAGTTGCAGACATCCAATAATTCTCCATTAATTTTGTTGATTTCTTCATTGGCTCATGCATGCATGCCTCATGGCAGCATATATGCAGTATGATGCACAATTGCACAATGAAAATGTTCGCCTTCTGCAGGACAATTGACTCGTTCATCGTCGGTTACGCTAAGCAGGCTTTGTCAATCTTCTTAGTTGATCTCGACTTGATAATGGACGTGGTGAGTTTCGAAATTAAACACAGATCAAATTTAGAGAAGGGTTTTTGCTACGATACTCCAAAATGATTGAGCCGTCCATTAATTACAGGGTTTTGCTACGATACTAACCGGCAGGGGACGCGCTGTTGCTCGTACGTTTCTCTGACACAGATTCCGGGGGACATGGTGGTGAACGGCATGATGGTGGCCATGGCGGCACACTCGGAGGAGCAGGCGCAGCAGCTGAGCATCTACCACCTGACGTCGTCGACGCGGCAGCCGGCGCCCTACGCCGTCCTCGCGGAGTCGCTCCAGCGCTACTTCCTCCACAACCCGCCGCGCTCCGGCGGGAAGAAGAACAGCGGCGAGCCCGTGCAGCCGCCTAGCAGGATGCGCTTCTTTCGCACCCTCCCCAGGTTCCGCGCCTACATGGCCGTCAACTTCAGGCTTCCCCTCGAGGTCCTTCGCCTGCTGAACATTGCCGTGTGCGGCGCTTTCTCCCGGCGCCACGACGAGCTCAGCCGCAAGTACAGATACGTCATGCATATTGCAGAGCTGTATGCGCCATACTCCTTGTTCAAAGGATGGTAAGGAATTGAACCAGCCGATCAAAGCCTTCTCCTTCTTTACATTTTCTGCATTTTGGGATGCATGCATGGCCACTGACGACGTACCGGTCTTTGGGTTTGGTCGAAATGAAGCTTCGATGACTCCAACACGGCGAGGCTGAGGGCGGCGATGATGGCAAACAACAACGGGCAAGACAGGAAATATGACGGCTTTGGTTTCGATCCCAAGTGCATAGACTGGGACGACTACTTCTACAGGGTTCACATCCCCGGTGTTATCAAGTACCTGTGTGATTAGTACTTTGTAGAGAGAGAGAGAGAGCCACATGTATCTCGTGTGTTTTAATACACAAGTACTGCGTATGTCAGTGTGCGGGTGTTGTGCTGAAAATGTTACTAATTAAGCCAGAGTCTAGAGAGCTGCATTTTGCAGATTCTTTCCCTATTATCTTTTTCATTGTAACATTTGGATGTTTTTAAATGGAAATATTTTAAGAAAAAATATTTGTTTGATTGTGTATTGGCCTCTCTCTCTCTCTCCCCCCCGGCTAGCAACTGTATTCATTGACAGAAATTCTATTTAGCTATCATCAATAAATTACATATTAAAGCTATTGTTGTCCCTCTTCCTTTCTCCTCACTCCTATCCCACTATTGTGCAACTTTTGGTGATGCCAAATCAAGGTACCTTTCAATCTTTTCTCTTGGTTGGTGAGTCGCACTACTAATGAATAGATTTTTGGAGGCGGCCGAATCCGATTTTTGGAAGCCGGGAAGGAGTCCGCCTTGAGAACAACACCTACATTAATAGATATTTTCGGAGACGGGTGCCTGTCTTCGAAAATAGATTAAAAAACAAAAAAAAATTGTGGACAAGCCCGCCGAGTCGATCCACAGGCCATCGAGCCCATCACCGCCAAGTTAGTGCTTCATGTTGAGCTCGTCCTAGGGTGTTCCTAGGAACTTTTAGAGCTAATCTACCAAGGTGCATTGCAAAGAGAGTGCTCATGTGAATCTATAAGTCATTGATGGCTAGGTGGTCCTCATCCAAGTGATGTCTTTGGGTTGCTCTAGGCTTTGCATGTCCAACATATATCCATAACTCACCAATGCTTGACCAACAAGTGGTGGTAAGTAAGGTTGGCGTGGAGGTCTTGGAACCCTTCTTGCTGCTAACTTCTTCTCCTTATTTACCACAAAAGCAGGGAGCATACTAGAGCTCTACTAGCTCCACCGAAGCAATGGTGGTGAAAGCTTGCGATTAGGGATATGATTGGGGTGTCCTCCTTGGCTTCGTCCTATTTCCTTTCCCTTCCCTCTTCTTCCCCTTATTCCTTCAAGTGTTCTTAGAGAGAGAGAGAGGGTGTGGGGAGATGAGAGTGGGAGAGGTGTAGTGAAAGTGAGTGATGTGCTTAGGTGTGGAGATGTGGGACACTGGCTGATGAGTGGGACCAAAGGGAAGTGGAATTTGATAGCTCAACTCTGCATGGTCCGTGTTCCGGTGGACTATCTAGTATCCCTATCGGACTATTCGTCTAAGCTCGACGCTAACTAATTGGCAAAGTAAATGCTGGACCATCCATTGGTTGTTGCCGAACTATCCGCCACTCCACAACAATGCCAGATTAAAAACTTTTGACAAATGGTATTCGATCATCTACTCCTATATTTTCTTTAATCATCTTAGCTAAATGATTCTTATACTTTGTAAGATACTAAACTCAAGCGATAAATTTGGCTTTGTAGATGTGGAGGTATTCTTCCGATTGCAGCAGATGCTACAAAACTAACCCGACTGGTTTCTGGAACTGGCATGTCTGATTTGTGTTTGTTTTACCATTGTTGAAAGCATTGGTAAAAAATATGGCTTGCAATAAGTGCATTGAAAGTGCCATCTGGAGGTACCTAGGGCCATAGGCCCCAGAAGTATAAGGGGAGGGGTTCAAAACCGTTACATATTCAGATAAGGCCACCCGCTTTATTTATACGAGAGGATCACAACCGATTGAGCGATCCATCTATCCAATTATAAAAACACATGTATATATCTTCGCTTTTTATCTTCTACTGAGCTTTTCCAACCCTGTTTCTGTCCAACACGTCTCTTGATGAGATTTTGTAGCTTTCTAGGTGGCCTTGCCGATCTTAGGGCCCCACTATGCATATGCCTGATGGGTCTTCCTAGGATGCGTTCGTGGGTTTTTTAGGTGAAGCGGAAGCATTGAATTGGCCTGATTGACTTGCTAGTCGACCTTGTCGTTTAGACCTATCTTAGTTTTGTATCTAGGTCGTATGCGGCCTCGGGCGATGTTTCCCCTACCAGTGTGTTGATTGAGCATCAACACATTTTTTGGCGACTCTACTAAGGATGAAAGAAAGTTAAACTACTAAGATGGCCAACAGAAAGCCTTTGGTCGATCACTCCCAAAGGAGATTCTTAAGATGCTGGAGGAGCGGGTGAAGGCCCGAGGAGCGGGTGAAAACCCATGAGGGATGGGATCAACTAACACCCGACGCACAACCACGTCCAAGCATTGCAGCTGGCCCTTCATAGCCGATCTCACATAGTTCTCCCACTGATCCGCACAACCAATTGAGATCATTCGCATGAGGATGTTGGGAGGAGAACCTATGTGCAGTACACCATCAACTGCAATGCCATCATCTCCAAGGCAATACAGCTCCTCCTGAGCCCTTGCAACCATCTCACTAAATGAAGGCCTATCATTGAATAGCACATGCACGCTTTGCATGTCAACAAACTCAACATATCCATAGCGATCGCTTTCAACGGTGCCTCCATGATATATGGTCACTAGGTTGTCCATCTAGTTCAAACACGTAACGAAACACAAATCCTTTAGTCCAAATTAGATGATAGATAGTACCTAACAAGTACTTTCTAACTACAAACTAAGTAAATAAGATAATAACTACGTATATATATACAGTGTACTCACTAAATAGCTAGATCATATTTAGTTAACTAAATATGTAACTACATATCTAAGTAGCTATCTAACTATATCTATGTATCTATGTATCTATGTTTCTATCTATCTACACATATATCTCACTAGATCACTAACTAAATCAACTACCTGAGTCATCACATTAACTAGTAAATAACAAATGCCAACTAAGTAGGTACATTGCATATTCATAATTTTTACCTTTCCAACGACTGATCCGCGGATGTCGACGGAGTCGCAGCGGACGATGGGCGTGGGACAGGCCGACGATCCGGGCCGGCGGTGGCACGGCCGGCCGCTGCAGGTGGCGGGGTCAGCGGTGGCGTGGCCGAAGACAGCGGTGGCGCGCGGCGGGCGCGGGATGCCGGGGCTCCACGCGACGAGTCTGGCTCGACGGGCGCGGGAGGCACGACGGTTGCGGCCGAGGCCGGCGGTGGAGGGCGGCAAGGCGGGGCGAGGCCAAGGCGAGGAGAGGGCGCGGCGCGGGCGCACGAACCGATGAGGGGACCAGGGCGCGGGCGGAGGGGCGCTGGCCGCGGCACGGCGCGGGCGGCCAGCCGCGGTCAACGGCGCGGCGTGGGGGGGGGGGCGGCGCGGCCGCGGGGTGCGAGCCGTCCGTGGTGGCACGGCGCGGGGCGGCCGCGGTGGCGCTCGGCGGGCTCGGGGCGTGAGAGGCCGGTGGAGTCGCGTGCGCGGGCGGCAGCGAAGCTCGGCTCTGCTGTGCTAGGCGAGAGAGGGAGAGGAAGAGAGGAAGAGAGGGGCGGGGCCCATAAGTAATAAAGGCTCGACGCCAGAGTGACTGGCGCCGAGCTCTCTGCCATGTCACCTTCCACGTTCGCTTCGAGCCCAGGAGCTCGGCGCCAGGGACGCTCGCGCCGAGACGTGTTAGCTCGGCGCCAGCATCGATAGTGCCGAGCTAAGGGTCCATATTATGAAATCTTTCCTCCAGGGGTCCATTTGTGAGAAACTTTCAAAAAGAAGGCTAAAATGTAAAAAATTCGGTAGGAGAGCTCCTTAGTGGACTCATGCACGCTATACTTATTGGACGGCTATGCTGGCTTGTTGATAGAAAGGAGTACGCTGGTTACTTGGTGGGTAACCCTGGGCGTTCGGGTTACCCGAATTTTTCGGGTCGGGTAGTTCGGGTAATAAGAAATTCGGGTAATGGAAAACGTTACCCGAATTCAGCTTCGAAAAACCACTACCCGATAATTCGGGTTCGGGTTCGGGTATTCCCGAACTACCTGATATTCAGAAAAACCAGCATTTGTACAGAATTTCAACAACATTCAGTTAATCAGTTTTTTTTCCAAGTTTCCAGCATTTCATAGAGAAAAATGTATAAGCAAAGTACTAACAGTACCAGATAGCATAAGACCATAAGTTCACACTTCACAAGTACAGAAATGTTAAAAATAGAGTCACAACACAATGTCACATAAATATTACAGAGAGACAGTCACACAGTATCACTTAAAGCACTGAACCATTTCAAATTAGAAATAGAAGAGGAAACACGAAAGACTGGAGGTAGGGCTCTTTGTTCTTGTTGCTCTTTTGCATATCTGGAATATGGGTAAATCGGGTAATAGGAGTAAATTGGGTACCGGGCGGTGTTACCCGAATTTCCTGAAATAATTTCGGGTAACCGGAATCACTATCCAAAATTATAACCGGGTAGATCGGGTTCGGGTAGTTCGGGTTCGGGTATTGGGTAGCGGGTAATTTGCCCAGGGTTCAATATGCCCATCTTTGGCTAGCGAGAAATAGGTAATAGAGGATGTCTATACAGCATGGAGGGCGAACTAAAATATAGAGGGGGCTAATTTGCCCAATGTTAATTGTAATTATACTAATGCTACGATAATTAGTTTTTTAATAATTTTTTTGAGAATTTAGTTTTTTTTTAATTAATGGAAAATGAATGAAAGCCTGGAACGTTATTAGTGGTCACTGGCCAGCTGATGAGGGCCGTAGGAGAGCTCCTTAGTGGACTCATGCACGCTATACTTATTGGACAGCATGCTGGCTTGTTGATAGAAAGGAGTATGCTGGTTGCTTGGTGGGCTAGTTAGCTAGCGGTCGTCATCATACTGGTTGCTTTGTGGGCCTTTAAATTTTTGCTTCGGGCAAACTGGGCTCCGTCCACGTGTCTATATGTAATACCCTGAAAATTTGCATTTTTCCAAAATAGATAAAATGATTTATTAAGCATTTTGTGAGCATTGAACCTAGGGAAATAATAAATTTTATGGAATTAAAATCAAACATAAGGTTAAAAACTTCTTGATGCATACATGCTACTGCATATTTATTTTTGTGATGATTGGTCTTGATTCAAAGTTCAAATGAATTCAAATTCAATTTGAAAATCATTTGGAAAATTTATTTAGAAAAAAATAAAGCAAATAACCTCCTCTCTCTCAATTCCGGCCTGCTGGCCAGCTCCCTCCGCGCTAGCCCAGCCCCGCCGGCCCGCTCGCCATTCTCTTTTCCCCCTCCTCCCGTTTTCTCCTGGGCCGGCCCACCCGAGCTAGCATTGCCTCGCGCGGCCCAGCAAGCGCGTCGGCCCAGCTCCGTAGCAACCGTTGCCGCGCCTCCACCCCGCGCCCAGCCGCTGCCATCCCGGCCGCGCCCGTCAGAGCCGCCCCCAACCTCCCGCTCGCCCCGCGCCCGGTCCAACGGGTCAAGCCGCAACCGCCGCTCCACTTCGCGTCGTGGACGCGTCCTCCCGAGCGCCCGGCCTCTACAAAACGGCACCGAGCCCTTCCCCGCTCTCCCAGGTGTTCCTTTCTCCCTCTCGCGTCGCCCGTGCCCGAGGTAACCGCCGCGCCGAGGATCGCCGGTTCCACCGCCCGCCTCTCCGCGCAAACCACCGTCCCCGAGTCGCCTCCGCCCTGTTTTTCCCCGCGGTGAGAACCCTGTCGCTCCCCTATCTCTCCCCGTGCTGTCTATTTCGCGTTTCATGGCTTCTTGTGGCCATGTTGCGTGCGCCACGAGCTTTCGGCCATCGGCCATGGCGACCGTCGCCTCAACCGCGCCCTCCCGCCGCCTTCTTGGCCTGGACGGGTTCGCGAGAACCCCCGCTACTCCCCGGTGCTTTTGGTTCTTCGAACCGTGGCCCCTAGCCCTTGTACCGAGCTCGCCGACGTGATCTCGCCGTCGGCCATGGCTGAACCGCCGCGGCCGCACTGTTCCGGCCGGCCACTCCCTTCTCTTCCTTCCCCAGAACTAATCCAAGCCGTCCATCTCCAGATCTGCGGCCAGGATTAGAAGTTACCCTTTCGCATGTAAATTTGTTAAAGAGACCCCTTGTTTTCACCAAATCGAACCCGCCGTCCCTAGCGTAGTTTCCAGAGTACGCTTTCTCGTTTTGAAAATGTAAAGTGCACTATTTTAGTTCAAAATATGTTTTCAGTATTTACAAAAATACCACTAGATTTGTTTTGCTCATAAAAACTTTGTTTTAGCTCTGAATTGATCCGTTCAAATTGCGTTAGCTTCGTAAATTCATAATCTACGTGTTAGTACCACTGTTAATCAAGTTTGCAACTTTTAAATTTCATGGTTAGGTTTAATTAAATAAAGAGCTATAGGAAACCCGTTTAATTCATAACTTTCGCGTTTTAGCTCCGAATTTCGTGAACTTCGCGTTGACGTGATCGTAGCGAGACGTAGATTCTTTTCATAAACATTTTATCTTGTTTTCTATACTGTTGGTGTACTATTCTAACTATAGGATTGTTTGCTTTGTATGAATGCCTTTGGAATGTTGTATGTTGCCGTGTTGGTCGCGTTCAGACGGTGAGGAGAACGTTGGAGACCAAGAGTTCTTCGACGACCAGCAGGACCAGCAAGAGTTTGCTAACCAAGGCAAGTATAGCATGGGCCTATCTTGATGTCCTATTCACTTTAATCATTTACTCATGTGCATGTGTCTAACTTTGATAACCATAAGGACATTCTAGTCATTTGATGACTTGTTCCCTTGACTCCTATGGGTTAATTGCATATGGGTAGATTGCTAGTGCTCTAACTGAACATGATCTATACAATGGTTAAAGGTTCTATGGAACTAAAAGTATAACGTGATTTGTAACAACTGATCCATAGGGCGAAGGTGCAAATGACTTTTGATCATGTTGTTGCCGGTCCTCCATAAGGACTTATCTGTCGGCAAAAGCTGGGACTGACAGTGCAACCGTGAGAGTCATATGGCTCTGACTTTAGCTCAGTAATATGACCTTTTCTAGCTTGTTAGAGGTTACCTTTATGGCGCAAAAGGGGCTTGCCACGTTGGGTATAGGACTGCCTCTGTTCCTATGTGTATAGCCGCGATGGATATGTGCCATAGGAAAGGGGGTTCCTACATCTGCCTGCCGAGGAAACCTAGCGGCCCTAACTTGTTAGAAAAACCTATGAAATGGCTTCATATTGTACCCTGCCCGCTCACCTTGGCAGTGATATGGGAGTAATTAACCCGGGCATATGGGGATCACGACTCGCGGTGAATGTGCACCACCTTTGTAGAGGATAACAAACTGTTATAACAGCCGTGCTCACGGTCACGAGCGGCCCGGAAAACTCACAGAATAATTGGTTACTCATTGTTGTTCATTTATGATGGTTTATGATGATATGATCCAAATGATGCTAATATCTGATTAAGAGGGTTTAAATGGGAGCTTAAGCATAACTTGATAATACTTAATAATAAAATCTTGACTTACTATAAGTGCTAACTGCAGTAAACCAGTGTCAACCTTTTTGAGCTTCATAACCCCATGTTATCTTGTTAAGTACGGGAAGTACTTACGCTTGTTTATTTTCTATATTTGGAAAAAAATCCTGGATGGGTAACAGATGACAATGGGTATGAGGAGTTTCCTGAGGATTTTTAGGCTTGTGGTCAATCAGTTGACCTTCCCTGTGATGGTGTTCTACGAGAGAGAGTTATCTTTTATTTTGCCGCTGTGATGTATAAGACTAAGTATTGTTATTATCGTGATGTAAGATACATTGTGATGATACTCTTTTATAATTTGTCAGCTTGTGTGTGTGATTGATCCCTGAGCACACATGAGTTAGTGCATTCAATTTTATCCTTAAAATTTGGTGTAACACTATATTTGGAGTTGCATTTACCGAGGTTGTTAGAGGATATTTTTTCACTAAAATATATTCCTATAGATTAGGAAGGATATATGAAAAGTCGTTTGGAGTTGCTCTTAGAGTAGCCGATATAGGCAATTTTCTAGAAAGCGGAATTCAGATCGAACGACTATTATTGTCTATATATGCCATGGACGACGGATTGTTCATAGTTTATCTTTTTTGTAGAATCAGTAAAGTATATCTTTTTTGTAAGTGTGTGTCCCGTGAGAATTATCTAAACTAGCAAAAGTGTCCATACGTTGCAACCGGAGAAAAATACCATAAAATCTTTATGGGGAACAAAAACATGAATAGTACATATTAATTTATGTTATACCCTTTCTATAAATTTTTATGATGACAAGACACACATAATACTAAGTTAATAGTGTATGGAAATGTCCTATTATACCTATATTGAATTAAAATAAAATATTTATAGATAGTGTATGGAAATGTCCTATTATGCCTATATTGAATTAAAATAAAATATTTATAGATTGTATTGGTTTGTTCGTTAATCATTAGGGATTGCAAAAGAGAGTTATTTAGACTGGATAATACTAAATAACAAAGTGCTCAATATTTTATTTGATGGTTTGATTAGCTAGACCATCGGCCTATCCAAATTCTAAAAAATAGATTTTATTTCTAATCAAAACTGCAGCAACAATTTGATGGTAAAAATCATTTTTTGACAAAAGTCAATAATTTAGAGATATGTAATATTATATTTATTATTAAGAAAGACCCAGATGGAGGACGAAGGAAAAAAACGCATAGACAGAGAAAGAATGAAGAAAAAAACACAAACAAGAAGAAAAACAAAAATAAAGATGCACGAAACACGGAAAGGAAAGGAAAAGAAAAACGGAAAAGAAAAAACACCACAAGAACGGCAGGAGCTGACGGTACAAAAAGGAAAGGAACACAGATGAGGAAAGGAAAAAACAGAATTCTATACGGGAAGCACAGAAAAGAAAAACAGAATTGTGAGGGGATACGGAATCCTGTACGGAAAAAACAGAATTGTAACGGGGAACCAACGGAACAAAAAACGGAAGCAGTTTTAGAAAAAAAGAATGTATATATAAGATTGTATGTAATTAATCTCTACTTGTAGACTTTATCTATTTGGGTTAGGATTTCTATTCACATATGCACGGTCAGAGATATCTATTTGGATTAGGATTTCTAACTGCCTGGGTTACCTTAACCTGTGTTTATTGTACCATATAAAATATGAGAGATATAGAGAGGCCAACCAAGACAATTTGTATATTGATATAGTTAGTCAAGGGAAGACGGACAAAAAAAAAAGGTGGAGAGAAATTTTGTCTTTTTAATATTAGGTATATATAGATATAGATATAGATATAGAAACCTAAACATGGTCTCGTGATTAGTAATAGTAAGGCTTATGGTGTAGATAATAAATGTACTGGATTGAAGCTTCCACATGGGCAGCATCTATCTGGCTGGTGGATGGTCGTGACGGGTGGCACGTACGTACGTAGCCCAGTAGCACTGTGGGAGGCATGAGATAGCTATCGAATAAGAAGTTGATGGCGTAGGCATGCCGCGATGATGACGTGTGGGCGGGGGCGGGCGGCTGGTTGGCCGCGAGGAAGCATGCGTTGGGTGAGGGGTCTAGTGAAGCGTCCCATGGACCGGACAAATTAATGTCTCGTTTGGCAGGGCTTCACTTCACTAGTGAAGCTATTTTTTTTTGCTTCAGCTCCACGAACAGTTCCACCGGTGAAGCTGAAGCGATTTTGGTAAACCGTTTGGCAAAATGGCTTCCCTGTAAGAGCATGTTTTTAGAGACTGGAGGAGGAGCCGGAAAAAGCCACTTTTTTTTGGCTCCATCCCACCTCAAATCATTGTGAGAGCATGTTTTTAGGGGCTTCACCAGTGAAGCTATTTCACTTTACTCCGTTTGACAAAAAACGGCTCCAAACGGTTTCTGAAGCTGATAAAAAAACCATACCAAACGGGCCTAATAAAAGCATCGATGGTCTTCGGTCGTCGTCGTCGTCTTCTGCCGAAATTCTGACGGAGCCGGGGCGAGGATCGGAGCAGAGGCAGAGCAAGGGCGGGCGATGACGGGCGTGCGTGTTCGGTACGGTGCTCCCTTTCCTGCTCTCAGTCTGCTGGGTCTGCAAGTTTGGTTGTCGGCATGGACTCCAACCGAGACCCTCAGACCGTGTACTCTTTCATTGGAGTTATGGAGTACTCTGTTCTGACTGACTGTGAGTAGTAGAAGTAGTTCAGCAGAACAGGGCCGTTTTTGACTGCCATGCTCATCCATCTGCAATCTGCAGCATCATTCGTTCATTCGGTTGGGGGCTTTTTAAAAAAAAAACAAAATGCCTACTCAAGACAAGCAACCAAATTTAAAAACCAGCGTCGTTTCAAATGGGCTTTAAGTCATCTGAGTTTCAGAGTCAATTCGACCCGTATTCCAAGTGGACGGATACAGCTATACACCTCAGGTGTTATCTAAACTAGGTTGGGAATGGGAAGGGGAATAATAGTGGGTCATTTTGTGAGCGTACCGAGAGTTGTGCAACAAGAGGTGCTTTTGAGGAGACTACTTGCACATATAAAGAGATGCGTAGGAAACCAAACAGTCATCCTTTGTACTACAGTACTACCTCCAATAAGAAGATATACGGGTAACCAATTAGACTCACATTTATATATCCGAAGTGCTAGCGCCCGAACGTCCGGACGGACGCCCGCGTGCTACACTCCGTTTCGCACTCCACGCAGGGGCCGCGTTGCCCGAGCGACAAGAGGGGAAGGGCGCGCGACGCCTACGATTTAGAAGGACCCCGCCGCGGCATCCTATGGATGCCCAGCTGGCGTCGGAAGAGACGATGCACAGAAGGTAGGGAGGAGAGATACAACACCCGATCTAATTTTGAAACATCCAAATACAACAGTTGCTAGCTACATACGCCTGAAGGCAGTTGAAACACTTAAAACATGCTTCTGAAACACTTGAAAAAAACACACATGAAAAACACTTGAAAACCATTGCAACCATACGCAAACATCCAAATAAACACACATGCAACGTATGTGTGAAACATATGCAACATCCAGATAAACACACTTACACCATGCGTCCGGAACACATATGAAACATACCTCTAAAACATCTGAAACACTCGAAACATATGCTTGCAACATGCCTCTGAAACAATTGCAACATGTGCAACATTCCCCGATCTACTTTTGCAATATCCATATGAAACAAATGCAACATAAATCTGAAACGTCTGAAACACTTGAAACATACATATGCAACATATGAGAGGGGAAGGCTGGCCAGTCGATTTCGGGCGCCGGGGTGGGGGGGAGCTCGGTCACCAGGGTGAGAGAGGGCGCCGCCGAGGGCGAGGAGGGCGCTTGGGCGTGGTGGGGCAGAGCCGCCCACTCCCCTGCTACACCGCCGCGCCACCTCCATGGATCTTGCTCGTGCTCCGTGGATCTCGCCAGGGTGGGGGAGAGGGCCACTAGATCCGCGGGCGTTGGGCGCTCCCGGTGGGTGAGGACGCCAAGGTGGGGGGAGGGGCGCCGTCGGAGTGGGGGAAGGGGCCACCGGGGTGGGGGAGGGGGACCCCGGGGTGGGGGAGCGCGCCGTCGCCCCGGTCGTGGTGAGCACGAGATGTGCGCGGGCGGCCTCTGCCCCGACCAGCCACCGCAAGCTGCATGGTCCTAGCTCCGCTACGGACGTGCGGTGTTTTTTTTTGTTCTCAGAAACTATGGTGACTCAGTGAGTCGATAAGCTGGACGAGGCGAGTGGATATGAGGTAGTCATTTGGGCTGGCTATGCGGCCCATGAACGGAAGCGTCCGGGTGGACGGACGTCCTGTTACAAGCATTACCGATTATATATTGGTGAGTCATGAGAGATAACAAGGTAGGCATCGCTAGTCGCTATACGATGGACGATATCACCATCTCGTTATTACCACCTATGTCCCAAAATATAATATAAATCTCGTTTTTCGTTGAGTCAAACAATTTTAAATTTAATTAAATATATAAAAAATAGGTACATTTATAGTTAGTATTGCTACATGAATTATAAAATGTATTTTTCCTAATAAACATATTTTAAGATAAAGTGTTGAACCTAGTCAAACAGGATTATCTGAAGATGAAAATTGGTTTGTTCTCATTCTTCTTTGGGGCGGGAAGGAAATTAAAGGACGTGCTGCTGACTCTTGCTCTGTCGCTGTTTTATTCACTTTGGCTGGCCTGCGGCCTGCCTGTCTTCATCTCGACGTATCGTAGGGTCTAAGCTAACAATAAACATCATTATAATGTTTGATAACGATCCATTCGTTTTAATTGGTGCTATCTTGGATGGATTGGCTTATTAGCTGATTAGCTGAATGAATGGCACTGTTGCAGCACCGGGCGATCAATGGTCATCAATAATGAGAATGGATGGATCACCAGTTCACCACCAGGTAGTTAAATTACTGATCGATTCTTATCTTAGTTTCTTAATGCACCGAACGAAAAATCGATTCCTATGTACGAGACAGTCTAGGAGCAACGAGGAGAAACAAGCAGCTACTAACCACCGATGCAAGCAAGATGCTTGTTCATGCATCCATCCATGGACAGACACTGTCATCATCTATCAACGGATCAACTAATCCATCTTACGTATGAGATGGATTATATATCGTGGATCATGTTCGTGTTCATGGATGCGAGCTAGTACAAGAGAGCGTCCCACGACTCCAAGGTCGGGAAGCCGCCGGCGCCGGCGCCGCAATCGCTGCTGCTGTAGCCCGCTACCCCGAGTCCTGCACGAACACCGACACCGGCCCCCACATCCACCTCCGATGCCGCCGCAAGATGCACCGACGCGTCCGGCCCCAATGTCCCCCGGGCGGACCCGGACCCGGACCCGCCGTCGCTGTTGCCGAGCAGGAGCGCGGACGTATCCAGCGTCGGCAGCGCGCCGGCCGCCGCGGCGCGGGACGGCGCCGGGCGGCAGAGGGTGGTCGCCTCGTGCTGCGGCGCCAGAGGCGGCAGGTCGTCGGCGCCCGTGACCTGGTGCACCATGCGGCGGAAGCTGGCGGCGTCCGCGGTGATGTACGTGGTGGGCACCTTCCGCGACGGCCGCGGGCGGCGCCTGCTGGACGGTCGGCGGGCGGCCGCGGGGCGGAGGTGGTGGTTGTTGCGCGGCGGCGGGGAAGGGGACGGGGATGGGGATGGCGCGGAAAGGTCCTGCTGGTGGTGGTGGGTGGGCACGGGTACGGGTACGGCTGGGTGCCATGGCGGCGGCGATATGATGATGGACCCTGTGGAGGACGGGTGGGTGGAGTCCATGTGCATGGCGGCGGCGGCCATGAGCATCCCGCGGGATCGCAGCGGAGCCGAGCCGTGGAGGGAGATGAGCACAGCAGAGCAGGCGATGGGAGACACGGGAGGAAAGGCCGCGCTGTGCGGCGGTTTATATGGACTGGAGCTGGAGGTGGGGGGCCACCCGCCGGACCCACAAGAGCACTGAGCACATGCACTGTAGCTAGCAAGCGGTCCCATGATGACAGTGACAGTTAACCAAAATCACCTACTCTCTCTCTGACTTTTACTTTAAAATCGACTTTGAAATTGATACAAATTTCAACAAACAATCAGCCTGTTTACTGGTTGGTTTCTAGGCTAATAAGCTCGACTGATATTGTTTTGATGTGAGAGAAAAATATTGTACCATAACTGATAAGTCATGGCTAAAACCAACGAGCGAACAGAGCCCATGTTGCGGCACAAGGTAGGTTGGGTGTCGGTGCACGCAGTTGGACCATGGTTATTATGGGCAGCACCGGCCTGGGAGCTTGGGAAGCCAGGCACACAACAAACAATCTCGTTGCTTGTTTCACCGACGTGCCAGCAAATTAAACTGATTAGACACGCATGCATGCAGTACGTTGCCAAACTAAAGCGTCCATGCTGCAGCCAGTCGTCCACGCGACGTCGCTCGATCAAACCATACATACTACGTGCACTTAAATAAACTTGCTTGTATTTGCATCATATCTCCTCCGTCCTAGAATAATGGTAGATATATTTCCATAAAAATAGTCATACAAATTAGATGTTACTGTACTCCTTAGTTTCTTTACAATGTTTTTTTAATTAGTACTGTTTGCTACGTACAAAATAAAATATCAGAGGTACTTGTCTGGAGGCAAGCAATAAGCGACCTGTGACAGCTTTGGGGATATGGCCTTTTTTTCTGAAATGTTTGATACCACGTCACAAGTGCATGCGGCCAAATTAAATTATTAGCAGATCGAATCGGTACGGGAATGGTGAACTCTGCTCGATTGGTCAGATAACATGTTTGCTTGTTGGTTTTAGCCAGACTTATTCAACTAGCTAATAGTATTTTTGTCTCAAAAAACAAAGACCACCAAATTTCCCAAATCAAATCAGCTCAGAAATTAACCAGCGAACACGCAATGTATATAAACGAAGATAGACCACACCATGCATGCCCCTTTTTCAATTCTGATCTGAGAGACGAAGATAGACCACATGCATGCAATTCTCGCGCGCGCATTCACACACATGCACAACATGGCCTGCAAAACCATGCACGCACGCACGAAAACAAACTATTGGCCACCCAAATAATTGAAAGTCACATATGTACTCCGAACAATATAAGATATAAACGAAATTAATTAATGTCGTGGGGAGAGGAATGAAATGCGACGACTTGTACAGAGTTGAACGCGTGCATGCATTTTGAACATTTGACGCCCCTGCTTCTTCCGTCGTCGTAGAGAGTACCAATCGATGGATATGCATTGCGTGCCACTTGCTTTGATAGTTTGTTCCGATCCAATGATCATTCAATTCAATTCAATTCACCACATATATATATATATATATATATATATATATATATATATATAGCATATTCAGTTACCAGCTATAAAATAAGTTATTCCGTAGCCACCTCCATTTACGATAATTTTATATACTAATTTACGATAATGTCAATACATATTTACGATAGTTGGGTTACTATAACACATGGAGATATTTACCATAACGTTATAGTAAACCACTTAATATGAAGTTACTATAATCTTATAAATTAACATAGTAATTATCGTAACTCAAAGTGGCTACAAAATAAGTTATTTTGTAGCCGGCTACAGGGTAGTAGTTATATATAGGGAGAGGTTATTCAGTAAGCGGCTACAAAATAAGTTATTCTGTAGCCACCTCCATTTACGATAATTTTATATACTATTTTACGATAATGTCAATACATATTTACGATAGTTGGGTTACTATAATACATGGGGATATTTACCATAATGTTATAGTAAACCACTTATTAGTAAGGAGTTAATATAATATCGTAAATTAACATAATAATTATCGTAACTCAAAGTGGCTACAGAATAAGTTATTTTTGTAACCGATAGTAGTTCTCTCTCTCTCTCTCTCTATATATATATATATATATATATATATATATATATATATCACTAGTAGAGAACAGACCTTTCATCCGAGGTCAAAATGGGCTCTAGTCCCGGCATTTTTTTGCGCCCGGGACTAGAGAGACCTTTAGTCCCGGTTACTGCGCTCGGCACAGTGGCAGGGGACCTTTAGTCTTGGTTGGAGACACCAACCGGGACTAAAGGTGGACCTTTACTCCCGGTTGGAGCCACCAATCGGGACTAAAAGTCCTCCAACCTTTAGTCCCGGTTGGTAACACCAATCGGGACTAAAGGTCCCCCGATGGGTTAGTTCAAAAGGGAAGCATCCCATCCATTGTTAGATGTGTTGTATACGCGCGAGGCAATGCATGTGGTCTTGGGTTCAAATCTCACGGGACGCAGCGGTGGGAGGTATTATTTTTTTTAAAGCTGGGAGGACCTTTAGTCCCGGTTGGTGTTATGCACCTTTAGTCCCGGTTCCCGACCCGGGCCTTTAGTCCCGGATGCTTACTCCCGGGTGGGGAACCGGAACTAGAGGGGGTTCTCCACCGGGAGTAAAGCCCGTCCCTCCACTAGTGTGCTAGTGTGTGTATATATATATATATATATATATATATATATATATATATATATATATATATATATATATATATATATATATATATATATATATATATATATATATAAAAGTGCCACTGCTTGCCACCCACTCCCACTACAGAAGAAATGCTCCATGTGTTGCGCCACCTTTGTTATTTTTCTCCCCGTTTGTTTGGAGTTTGTACGTACGTGGGATCATAGTCGGAGACAGAGGCGTGCGAGTTCCGGCCAGTTCATGTTGTGTCCGGGTCAACACAGGCGCACATTTGTTTCTCATATTCCTTTTTTTGATTTATCATGCATTTTTCTATTCTTTTTTTGGAACATTCTTCATGCGCTGCGTTGTTCTAGTTCATTGTTCATGATCACTCCTTTAACATACACTGCAATATATGTACTTGAGCTGCAAGAAGAAGAATAATAGCAACACTACGCCACAACAGGCAATCACTCGGAGCCGGGCCTGTTTGACCGGCTAGTTAATACTAGTATAATATACTTATTATACATCTGTTTTTTTATAAACAAAAGAAGATGTTGAACAATCGGTTTCTAACAAGAGCGAGAGATGGGCGGAGGCCTTCGTCTAAGGTCGAAGACCTCCGCCTAAGATGGGCGGAGGCCGGCCTCCGCCTAAGACAGACGGAGGTCTCCGGACGCAGCGCACTCCTGTCGGACAAGATCCTCCGTCAGAGGCTCCGGGTAGAAGGTCGTTAAACGAGGGATTCAGTAGGCTTTGGCAAAGTGGGAGTAAGAAAGGGGCGGAGGCCTTCGACTTTGGCCGAGGCTCCGGACTCTAGCTTCGGCAGAGGTACTGCCTGAAAGAGAACGAGGATCAAATATCGACTCACAAGAACTAGGGTTTCATTAATTCATTCACCAACCCCCTGTACAGTTACAAGTGTTCCCTATTTATAAGGCTCAACTACCACTTTACAGAGTTTACAACAGTGCCCCTCAACTGCTACGGTACATTCCAAGAATATTCCAGCCCTAGTGTCTAACCTCAGGGGTGTTCTCATCACACCGTCTCGCGATGTCTTCACCTTGGGCCTAAGCCGACGCCCACTGGAGGCCCATCAACTGTCGTCACGTAGATCGTCCCGCACCTTGATGGGCCTCCGACGCCTCGGGGAACACCTTCGCCACGATCACTGCACTAGGCATCCACTGTCCCGGGGAGAGCCTCCACCGTCCCAGGGAGAAACTCATCGTCATCCTTGTACTAGTCCTCCGCCATCTCGGGGAGAGCCTCCGCCATTATCCTTGCGCTAGGCCTCCGCCATCTTGGGGAGAGCCTCCGCCATCTCGGGGAGAACCTCCGCCATTGTTCCTGTGCTGGGCCTCCGCCATCTTGGGGAGAGCCTCCGCCGTTTTGGATAGAGCCTCCGCCGTTTTAGGGACAGCCTCCGCCATTATTCCTTCATCAGCCTCTCTTGGGGGAGTTGGCCCATACTTCGTATGGGCTCCCCCAACAGTAGCCCCTCAGCTACTAGGTTATGGATGGTACTACATGACCTAGTAGATGCTCATACAAGAAGAGGCACTATACAACCCAGATCTTGGTTGCGAGGATTTCCCTCCGCAACCCGTTCATGCACGCCTCGCTAAAAACTCCATCCCAAAAACCCTGTGGAAAAAAAGGGCATGGAGAAAAGAGCACGTGCATGACTCTAACCTATACATGCACTAATTCCTTAGGCTTTTAGCTCTGGGTGCCCTTATCTTCTAGATTTCTTCATCTATGGCCTTCGTCTCCATGTCTTCTCGGTGCAGGGGTCTTCAATCGCCTCTGGTATGACCTTGGCGTGCGGGTCTCCGCCTCCGAGGCCTTCCCAGGTCTTCATCTTCGAGGTCTTCACCTCCGAGTCTGGTATCGTCTTGGCGTGCTGGCCTCCGTAGGCCTTCGACTTTTCTTCGGGCGGAGGTCTTCATCTCCGATCCTTCTTTGGTGGAGGTCTTCGTCTTTTCTTCAGGCGGAGGTCTTCGTCTCCGATCCTTCTTTGGGTGGAGGTCTTCAAATAAATCCTCGCTCACGAGCGCCAGACAAAAGACCTCACGCTCCTGAGTGGTTGGTCCTCCGGTGCACTCCCCCTAGCCCCTCTTGGCTGGCGTTTGTGGCCGAGTTTTAACCACGATTGGTGTAGTCGACGTAGTCGTAGTAGTCGAGGTAGAAGGTTGTTGTGAGGCCTTCAAACCGTTGCTCACGAGCACCAGGCAAAAAAAAACTTGATGCCCCAGAGAAGCTTGTCCTCCGCGTGCTTCCCTAGCCCCTCTTGGCTAGTGCTCGTGACCATGTCCTTAGTGACGCTTGGTGTGGCGACGCGCAGCTTGTAGTAGTGGAAGTAGGTGTTCGAAACCAAGTTTGTCGATGTAGATGTCGACGAAGGTGTTGTAGAACTTGGTGTCGAAGGTGTCGACGGAGGTTCTTGAGCCATATGGCAAAAGTTGTTTGACATAGGCGATTTTGTTGTACACGATGAAGGTGTCGATGAAGCCCCTCATGCCGTCGCGTTGGCGGAGGCTAGTTATCGTGGTTTTGCCAAGGTCCTCCCCAAAGCTGCTTGGCGAAGGCCCTCCTAAGAAAAAAGTTGTTTTGGCGGAGGCGATGTTGGTGAAGTTACCCAAGATGGTAGCGGAGCCCCTCATGCCGAAGAGCTTGGCGAAGGCAATGCCGACATAGACGCCGACGCCTCGTGTCGAAGGCCGGAGAAGTCGTAAAAATGCAACTGAGTTGATCTCCTGCATTTTAGGGACTTAGGTTGGGCATTATAGCTTTCAATATATCGACTTGCTTTGCAAGTCTTTCGACACTGAAAAGGCACCGACTTTCCCACTAGCCGCAAAAAGATGGTTAGTCATTTATTGATACGTGAAGGTAGCACGAGAGCCTTAGCTTCGTGACCTGGTGCCCGTGTTGGTTCAGGACTTCTTCCAGGATTTGATGCATAGAGTCACGGCACTGCAGCATTCTCGCACGACAAATTTTAGCTTCGTGACACAGTGCCCGTGTTGTTTCGGGACTTCTTCTAGGATTTTGATGCATAGAGTCATGGCACCCGTGCATTCTCGGCATGATGACCTTAACCCAGTGACACAGTGCCCGTGTTGTTTCGGGACTTCTTCCGTGATTTTGATGCATAGAGTCATGGCGCCCGTGTATTCTCGGGACTTCTTCCGGGTGGCCCGGGCCATGCATTGCAATGTACTTACGCAATATATGTATGCGATGATGAGAATGATAGTATTTGCGCAAAAATATTTAAAAGGTGTAAAGTTATTATGCATCCTGCAAAAATGATGGTAAAGTTTGAATAAAAGATAAGCTCTGCATTATATGAGAGGTTTATAGTTCAGATAGCTTGCGAAGGCTGTCATTTGAGGACCTGCACGGGTATGGATGTAACTAGTATTGAATATATAAGTAATCAGTTCCCTATGAAGGTTAGACAAAGTAACATTGGGTTGATGCATATTAATATATTATAAATACTTTAAGGAAGGAATTGAACAACGCCACCTGCAAAAATGAGGGAAAGTGTTAGCGTTAGAGGGCTCAAAGGTTTAGTCATTGCCGAAGGTGTAATGCTGATGGAAACCAACTAACTGACGAAGGCCACTGCTTGATGGAGTTTGCTCACTGTCGAAGGCCTATGACTGATGTAGGCTGCCTGAAACCAATAATATATGAAGTCCACTGATTGATGAACGAAGACCATGACTGACGGAGGCTCAAACTGACGAAGGTTATTGACTGGTGAAGGCCAATACTTGTCGAAGGCTGTGGAGAACCAATGATAAGGTGCACTAACATATGATGAAGACCAATAATCGGCGGAGGTTGTTGGCTGTCGAATACCACTTACTGGAGAAGGCCATTTATAGATGAATATTCACTGACTCATAGAGGATCACTGAGTTATCTGATAAGTGTTGAATATTTCATGAGAACCACCAACTGGCAGAGGTTGTAGACTGATTCATATAATTGTTGGACATATATGTGACGAAGGCTGAGTGCTTAATGAGAACCGTTGGCTGATGAGGAGTACTGACTGATTTGTCTTGAGTAGGTGCAAACACGCATATAACAAATGAAATATATTCTAAGGGGGGTTAGCTTGGGAGGATAAGAGATACTTACAGCGCTGGTGACCTGCATGTTATTGAAAAAGAGATTCAACAATAGTTGAAAATTGTTTTAAGTTAGCCGGGTCGGGGCCAAGCATGTATAGCCACTCAGGCCATGCTTTCGATGCGGGGAAGGCCACAACAAGTTTTTTGGTCACATTGGTGACAAGTTGTACATGAAGGTTGGTTTACAAACTTTGCCTCGAGGCAAAGGTTAGACCAAGAATGTGTAAAAATAAATGTCAAGGGCGAAATTTGTTAGGATTATAAGCTGATGAAAAGTATTCTCTTATGCTATTTTGATACCTTTGGTGTTGTAGTCCAAGAATTCGAAGTTGCGAAAAGTTAAGCAACTTAGCTGCGGTTTGTGTCGGAGGTCAAATCCTTTGTTGCCAACAAGTTGGGCCGGCAGCTGCGGATAAAAATCAGTTGGCCCCCTTCACTTCTTGATGTGGTTGGAGTTGTTCCGGAGTTGTGGCGAAGGATGCAGCCTCCGCGCGGGCATGGTTGGTGTGGAGTCTGGGAGCGGAGGTCCGTGGCGGAGGCCCGCCTGGCTGTACCTTCGCCCTTCTGCGTGCGTCTGGCCTTCGACCAATGCAGTGCCAAGGAACAAGCTGCGCATGCACACAGAGCACAAAAGCTTGCAAGGTAATCTGGTTAGCGTGCGGAGGTTCCGTATGTGGGGCTGCTCATTTAAGACCCATGTGCCCGTGAAGGATACGACGATCTCAATTCAAGAAGGTTAGCTCATGTATATGTATATGAACTTTTTTTTGTACGAAGGCTAATATTAAGGTGGGCAGCATACTTATCTTTGGGCGGCAGCGTTGATTGGAGTTTTGCATGGTCATTCGAAGGCTCATGCTCAAAATAGATGGGCCAAACATGATACGAGCCGAAGGCAAAAACTAGCTAGAGTCATAGGCTGCCAAAGATATCTCCGTGCACTGCTCCGTATACTGGTAGGAGAATGGAGAGTTGGAGACACACATACACCAAGAGCCGAATATAAAAACACAAATGGCGAGAGGTAAAGCCTGATGTGATAGCTCTATCAGACTTGGTGGTTCGGAATGGGAGGTAGATTGAGGCCGGAGTTGTTCGGGAGTCGCGGCAAAGGATGCAGCCTCCGTGCGGGCACGGTCGACGCTGGGCCAGAGGTCGATCGCCAGCACCATCTCGGCAGCGGGCAAAGTATTGCCGTCCTCCTGCTTGGGTCTTCGCCCCTACGAGCAGAGGGCGAACCGGCGCGCCCACGCCGTCCGCGAGCGCCTTCCTCTGGTTACCTGCACACACGTAGGTATCATTGGCACTTGATTAGCTTTGCAGCGGGGCGGAGCGTCTCTGGGCGGAGGCTGCGCCAGGGTCTCCGGCAGCGTCCTGCAAGCACAGTCTTTGGAACCGTCATCCTGGTGGTGGGGCCTCCGCCTTGTTGCATCATTAGTGTCGGCAGATGGTGGAGTCGACGAATCGAGGCGTTTTCCATGTCTTGCTTTGGCTGGAGGTGCATGTCATGTGCCTTCGCCTTAGTGCAATGCAGCCAGCGGTTTGGTGGCTCAAGTGACCTCCGACAACATGCGCTCTTCTAGAGGAGCATTGAGTGCCAAGCTTTGCGGGGGTGCAACGTTGACATCGTTACGAGACCTTTCACCTCGCAAAGTTGCGGATGCAGCTCTGCATGGTGTATCGTTGGATCGCCAAGGTTGCAAAGGTAGCATATATGTGATCCAAATCTCTAAAGGCTTATATAGATTCTCGCACATCTTTTCATAAAATGCAGAGTAAATGCATCTAGTGGCTAGCGGAGGTTGTATGATCAATATGAAGAGAAGATCCGTTCACGAAATCCAGACTCATAAAACTTTTTACCGGATTTTGCAAAATTATTAGCAAAAATAGAAATAAGAGCATAGTCTTGGAGTTATCAAAAATATAAAATGTGAGCAAAGATGAAATCGGAGGGTAGTGCTGCTTTTATTTACAAGGCTTTCTAATCTTTGTAGAAACCTTTTTTAAGTAGTAGCGGCCAAAGGCTTTAGGATTTCGGCTAAAAATTCTTCTTCTTTTCTTTGTTTTCTTTTCTTTTTTTTTGGAAAAAAGGTCATGAAGTTTTAAGATCTCGAGATAGTCTTTACGGAGGTGTAAGTATGTCGTACACTCATACGTTAGCCCAAAGGTTCTTACCATCCCTTGAGGTTCACTGCCAGTCTGCTAATGAAGTCAGGTCGGAGAAGGTGCGCCGATGTAGGTGCGCCGACGAAGGCAGGTCGGAGAAGGTCCTCTGATGAAGGTCTAGCTAGAGAATGTCAGCGATGAAGGCCAGTGGCGACTAGCGAAGGACGGGCCGGAGAAGGCATGCCAACGAAGGCTCCAACTTCTAGCTCTGCCAAAAATTTCGTGCCGACCATGGTGGGCGCCACTGTTGAAACATCGGTTTCTAACAAGAGCGAGAGATGGGCGGAGGCCTTCGTCTAAGGTCGAAGACCTCCGCCTAAGATGGGCGGAGGTCTCCGGACGCAGCGCACTCCTGTCGGACAAGATCCTCCGTCAGAGGCTCCGGGTAGAAGGTCGCTAAACGAGGGATTCAGTAGGCTTTGGCAAAGTGGGAGTAAGAAAGGGGCGGAGGCCTTCAACTTTGGTCGAGGCTCCGGACTCTAGCTTCGGCAGAGGTACTGCCTGAAAGAGAACGAGGATCAAATACCGACTCACAAGAACTAGGGTTTCATTAATTCATTCACCAGCCCCCTGTACAGTTACAAGTGTTCCCTATTTATAAGGCTCAACTACCACTTTACAGAGTTTACAACAGTGCCCCTCAACTGCTACGGTACATTTCAGGAATATTCCAGCCCTAGTGTCTAACCTCGGGTGTGTTCTCATCACACCGCCTCGCGATGTCTTCACCTTGGGCCTAAGCCGACGCCCACTGGAGGCCCATCAACTATCCTCACGTATGCCTTGGTCGACTTGATCGTCCCGCACCTTGATGGGCCTCCGACGCGTCTCGGGAACACCTTCGCCCACGATCATCGCACTAGGCATCCACTGTCCCGGGAGAGCCTCCACCCCTCGGGGAGAAACTCATCGTCATCCTTGTACTAGTCCTCTGCCATCTCGGGAGAGCCTCCGCCATTATCCTTGCGCTGAGGCCTCCGCCGTCTTGGGAGAGCTCTCCGCCATCTCGGGAGAACCTCCGCCATTGTTCTGTCTTTGGGCCTCCGCCGTCTTGGGGAGAGCCTCCGCCATTTTGGATAGAGCCTCCGCCGTTTTAGGGACAACCTCCGCCATTATTCCTTCATCAGGCCTCTTCGAGGGGGAGTTGGCCCATACTTCGTATGGGCTCCCCAACGTAAGAAGAAAAAAAGTCACCGGATCACGCCACCACGGAAGCACGAAGGCCTAGGATGCGGCGCCCCACGCAAAGAAGAGTGGCTTTTCGTAGTATTCTAATCTTTGTCTCAATCACGCCGATTGGGAGATTTGGAGGCCGAAGAAATCACTGAACATGCCGCCGCCACGATGCCTCGACAATTGTCGCCCGACGCCGTCTGGTGAGGTGTGACGCTGTTACGGTGACCGAGCCATCTGCCTGCTGTCCCCTCCACCGATCACTTGTCTTCGTCTCTCAGTTTGCACGGCTCCTTAGTCACGAAAACTCCCGATTCGCTATCTCTCTTAGACAAAATTTAATATTTTGCTCTTCGTCATTTTTAGAAAATTATTTATCTACTTTTGTAGCTATTCAACATCACAAATAACACATTGTTTAGTTATATAGCATTGTGTTTTTTTAATATTTGTGCAGTTATAAAGAGAAACTCGGATATTGCATCTTTTTTACATGATTGTCTAGTCACTTTCATTGGATGTGATATTTTCTTTGAAGTTGATGAGGATGGTATAATCAAGACATTCATGTCCCTTTGAAAGCATCGAATAAAATAGTCAGAAAAATAACATGGTAAGTCTCTAGTACTCTTTTATGTCTATATTTGAATTTATCGGCGTGGCTTTTGAATTTATATTGTATTTAGTAGATGGTTTCAACTTAATCCATAAATATAAGCCTTATCGTGTTACTCAGTGCATGTATACCGAATCATATTATCAATTTTGCAATTATCACTGAATTGCTAAAACAGATTTATCAAATTGCATAATTTTTTTTGAGCGGCATACCCTTCGCTAAAATCCTGGATTCGCCATTGTTACTGCCCAAGTAGCACTGCAGGGTGGTGTTGGAGCCGGCAGTGATTGCTTTTCCCTGCTGGTTCGTAAGCCTAGGATCCAAAAATTTCTGGTAAAGGTACACACTATGTAGTGAAGGCACCTATCACTACCGGCTTAAACCACCACCCGACAGTGATATATCACTTCCCAGTCAATCCACAAATCGGTTGTGATTAGTGTAATAATATCACTACCAGCTTAGGCTATATCACTCTCGGGTCAAGGTACAACCCCGGTAGTCATATTTTTGTATCACTAACAGGTTTTATATTGACCGGATATATAGTGTTATCTGCCATTGGATCCGCCTAACATATCAATTGATCTGACTATCCACCATTGGATATACCTATCACAACTAGTTCTAGTTATAGAACCAGCGTCCGGGCGCCTCCACGGATAGAGGAGGTCCACTGCATGAGCTGGACACTAGTAGTTCCACAAATTGGTTCACCATTTGTGTCTAGTCTCAGTATCTGCTCTCTGTGGGAGAAAACTCTCCTCATACAGCTTTCGTTAGTAGTCAAGATGGTGCACGAGAGGTATTAGAATAATGTTTGTGAATATGTAGCCACGGCGAAGCCAGGGCACACTGACAACAATAATGCAAGCGTGATCTGGTTGGTTGTTAATTTTGCGGCAAGCGCGAGGCATGGGTTCATCATGGCTAGCAGTCATAATGCACCCCGGTTGACTCATCACAGCTCGTAGACATAGCATGGCTCCGACGCCCCCCCACTGGCATGCTCTTGCACCTTCAAGACAACCGAGCTCATAGCCGTGAGTTCCTTGTACTCCATCTTTTCTGACAATGATCAACAAAGCAAAAACAAAAGCAATTAATAAACAATAATATGAATGTTGACAATAAAAAACTAATAAAAAACAAGTATTTTTAGTTTCTTAATCAAATAAACTGTTTTAATGAAAACAATTAGCAGCAATTAATATCTTACCTATTATTGTTCATGTAAACTCAATCCCGTTTATTAAACAATAATATGAATGTTGACAATAAAAAAACTAATCCAAAACGCTAGTACTAGATCAAACCAATCCCTACCTAAAAACAAATAAATAGAGAGCTAAAACCAAGACATGGCCACTAAAAATCATAGAATCTTATTCCCTACTAAATTCACCCTAATACCTTCAAAGATTTTGATATAATTCGATCCATAAGTTCCTCAATCACCATGGAAGAGAGACAAAATGAAAACCCTAACTACACACTAATCTACCGCTAAAACTTCAAAAACAGGCTTGGAATAGCATTTACTTAGTGTCGGATGTTTGGGCCAGGGGTACCAAGACATCAGATATCCGGCCACGACCAGCTATCGGGCCGAAGCCATGGCAAACGAGGGCCATGAGGGCTGAATGAAGCAACCCGACTTGAAGATCAAGGCACGCCGAGAATATTCGGAGCCGACATATCTGGAGGATAGCATAGGATCAATCCATACGCATTCCACGTAACAAACTAAGAAACCAATATGTTAGCCGATCGCCCTCATTGTAACCCTACCCCCTCAGTCTATATAAGGGAGGGTTCGGACCTCGCAATTGGGATCCATCTCATTCCTTTCATCCCATCTACTATGTAGCTAGGAGCAACAACCCCTATAGTCGACCATACAAATACGAGAAGAGCATCATCACCCCAACTAGACTAGGGCACCTCACGTCACTCGAACCAGTGTAAATCTTGTGTCTCGTGTGTTACTATATGAATCCTGTTACACAAAGTAGTTGCTAGGCATTGCCAGAGCTAAATCATATGATACTTACCTCCTAATGCCTCCATCACCAAAGGAATAAAAATCAAAACCTCCCCCTTAGATTTGCATTTTTTTGGGGTAGCCCAAAGCCCCCTTCCTTCCTCCTCAGGTTACAGTAAAATTCCCAAGGAAGAGGAAAGAGGGCAACTACATATAACCTGTGGCTTTTTGTTGAGAATTGTTTCTGTCGTAGTGATTCACAAAATGTTTGTTCCACTACTACAAAAAAGATTTTGCGAGACATTGCACAAACATTAAGGGAGGCGGTCACAAAATCCAACCGCGCGCCTCGTAAAATGCCTAAGGATTTTTGGAGGCTGTTGTTTTCTGTTGGGGAGAGACACCCTCGCCGTGAACCCCCTATTAGCTCCGTGGCCTTTGTGCAGCTTCCGCTCTCCATTCCCGCCACGAAATGTGGAAAGTTATGATCTCACCCCACGTCAGCGTTTTTCATCTCACTGTGTCTACAGGATGATGGGAAAGCCAGAATCGCCGCGCCTGGTGACCTTCGTCGGGCTTCGAGGTTTCTTGGAACCCCCGCGTGACCTTCGGAGCTAAATACTGGTGCCTCGTCGTGCTAGCAGTGACGGAGGGAGACTCTGCCCGGAGAAGTTAGGGTTTGAGACGCAATGTACAGTATTGCCCCCGGGTGACCCCGCAGGTAGTGTCATACGAGGGCGAGCCCTAATGTAATTTGGCCATGCCTCTCGGTATGGTCTATAAATACCGAGAGGCACCACCCCCGCAGGGGGACTTTTTTTGTGGACAATAAATTGGAATTTACTCCACGTTCATTTTCAACACTCGCTCCGCCCACCACCATCGCAGTTTGTTACCAGCCTCACCCGATTCCTATGGTAAACCCTTGTCCTCCCGCTCTAAGCTCCATGCGAGGGCGGGAGACTAGGTGCGAAACCCACAGCTGGCACCGTCCGTGGGGATCGAACAAAGAATTACCAACAATGGCAGCCACGAGGAGGGGCAACCTCTCATAGCCACCATCGCCTGCGTCAGGGATCACGACCTTCGCCGGCGTAACAAGTAACTACGTCGACGTGTAGCCTACCGGTCCACCCGCGGGCGGCTCAACGGGGCAGAGTGGGGCAGTCCCACAAGGGTCCGTCGAACCGTCATCGCCCAGACCCCAACCCCATCTGTTCATGTCCGGCAAACCACGCGAGGAGCCTTCCGATGACGAGGAGGCTAAGACGACGGGCCTCGAAGCACCTCGTAAACTGCCTAAGGATTTTCGAAGGCAGATGTTTTCATTTATGGAGGCGGTCACAATTAAACATCTCGCAAAATGCATTTATGGAGGCAGTACCTAAAATCAATTTATGGAGACGGGCCTCCAAAATCAGGCCAATTCCACCCCAGTAGGCCCGTTGCTTATGTCCACATATATAAGCGTGACATAGGGTTTTCTGCTAAAAAAGCATGACTTAGTGTTTGGGAGCCACTCACTCTCTGTGCCCGACTCTCTCTCCTCACTATGTGGTGGCCTCTCTCTTCTCTCTTACCTCTCTCTATCGGTGGACCCTCCCAGCGACAGTGGGCCACTCCCTTGGTGCTGGTGGTTGCGCTTGTGGCGGTGGTGGCCCGCTCCTACCCTCGGCCTCCCCAAGCACTGTTGGTAGCGCTCGCACGGAGGCGCTAGGCGCGCCGCTCCTTCCGGTGGTGGATCCGTTGGTGCTTTAGCTGGATCTGCTAGTGGAGCATCTAGATCAATGGTGCGGCGGTGAATCCAGCGACGCACATGGCCTCATCCCGGTGGCCGCCTCCACCACCAAATCTAGTAGGCCATGGGGAGAGGGCGGATCCGGCGGCGCGCTCGGCCTCCTCCTGGCAGGCAGCGCCACCACCACCATATTCGGTGGGGCATGGCGAGACAGATGGTTGTGGCATGGCACACCGCCGCCTCCCGCAATGCGGCCTCTACCACCAGATCTAGCGGCGGGCCCATGCAGAACAAAGCAGCGCCACCGGCGTGTCGGGGCCCAGATCCAGCTCTGGGCTCGGTCGATGAGTTTTTGTTTTTTTTATTTTTTAATTTATTTCGCTGGCGAGCATTTGGCCGTCTGGGTTAATCCGCATTAACCGAGACCTTTCGACGGAGGCGGTTGCTTTGCCGCCTCCATAAATCCAAAATGCAATAGTGTTCACTAGTTAGTCAGAATTAGCACCAAAGACACCGACGCTGAGGTTAAATAAATGAGTCTGTCTACTCCACAACCCTGTGTTTTATGCAGTTTCAACACATGTTTTTTTGAACCATAGGATGAAGATCAAACAGCCTCCAGCCTTCTTCTACCGCTGGCATCCAGCCTTCCTCTACCTCCAGACGCACTGTAGAACTTGCCCCAGCACAAATCATAACTAACAAAGATCCGTGGCTGTGTCGGCACAAATCACAAGAAATAATTTTTTTCTATCAAAGGACAACGACAAAATTAAAGGCGAGGCTCGCCGGAACCCTTGCCACCGCTGCCGTCGTCTTTATCTCCGATCAACACAGATCCAGGAAAAGGAGGAGGAGGAAGAGGAGGAGGAGGAGGAGGAGGAGGAGGAGAAGAAGACCTACCTCACACGGATCCAGCATGGCCGGGGACAGATCCGCCAGTGCCGGCGAGCACGCGCGCGTGTGGGGCTCGCCGGGTGGTCACCGGGGCGTCGGGGCCGAAGGGGATGACGACGGCGACACGGGGGCAACCTGGGGGGCCGCGGAAGAGGGGAGAACGACGGGCGTCGGGGCCGGACAGGACAACGACGGTGGCGCGAGGGCGAGCGCCGGGGCCGAGGGAGGGAGCGTCGGTGCGGGGACCGCCCGGGAAAACGCGACGGGCGGAGGAGCACTTGCGGTCACGGGCAAAGCGCGGAAGGACGTCGAGCGAAGACGAAGAGCCGCGGCCTGGGAAAAATTGTGTGCTGGAACCTGTCAAAACAACCGAATGTCCTATAGCATTACTGTAAATATAATGAGGTCTGTTGGACCAGAAAAACACAAGCCAATAGGTTGTGTGTATGCCTAGCTAGTCAGCCAAGGTATGCATACTTTTCTACAGTAAATTTACAAAGCTAGAAGCTACATGGTGCACGTTCTATTTCATCAAACAACCAACACGCCCATTCAGGTACACCTATTTTCGAAATCTCCATCATACACTCAGGTAAGCAAAATTGACCATTTTGGAGCCAACTGAAAGCTCTAATTGTCCTCGGAGCTCAAATTCATGACCAAATTCCACCCCAGAACGCTACAAATACTATCGTACACTTAACTTATGTTCTAGCTCAGAATGCAAAGCAGCAGTAACCTAGGCAACAAAAGACCATCTCGTTCCATCCCAACATTACAAAGGCTACACTATAATTCACGCAGGCCAAATTGGAGACCTTTATCCAACATCGCCCACAACTCGCAAGACAGGGAGGGAGCCCCGAGTTCGATCCCAAGAAGCTAGTGTCCTGTCAGCTCTTCGTCGTCATCTTTGGGCCACCACCCCTTTGCAAGATAAACGAACGCCGCCTGCTCATTAGGCCGTGTGACCCTTGGTCGAGGGGGCCGCGACCTCTGTGCACCGCCCTTGGCTGCTGAGGCCACAACCTTATTTGAGATATGCACGTTGACTAGACCCATCTATAATGACTCTCATCAAAGACGCACGTTGACTTGATCCATCTGTAATTACGACTTTCATCAGAGACATGGAAATCTCCTTCTGTGATGACTATCCTCACATACAATTAATCTTTTTGCCTATTTGTAATGTGGTCACATCACAAATCCATACTTAAAGACGCGGAAATTCCACATCTGTGATCAAACTGAGCCCCATCTCTGACTAAGGTTTCTGGCATAGTGTTGCTCTCCAATTTTAAAAGGGCTAGATTGCTCTCTAAAATATGATTGTCCTCTCATGATTTTTTTTGGTACAAGCAAAATTATGATCCGCTACTGGAATTTAAAGAATAAAAATTAGAGAGATTTTTGGAGACATGAGAGATATAAAAATAGAAAACTCACTAAATGACTCTCCAAATAGAGATATATAAATTTACAGAGGTTCTTGGAGTTGGTTTGAGGTTTAGGGAAAAAAAGCTAAGACAGACTGACATGTGAATCGCACATGCCATAGAAAAAATATCAGGGAGCTTAGTAATCAAATGTACAAGTTACTCTTAGAATGCACGCGTGCAAAAAATTGCATGACTTATGACTTGGAACATACGTTACCATGGTATGGTGTTTGCGAATAAGCTTCTCTCAGGATAAAAAACTTTTGATATTTTTTCCTGGGCTTTGTATATTTTTTGGACAATCATTTCTATGGGTTATCGTCCTTAAATTTGACAACCATAGAGATAAGCCACCTTGTGTTCAAAGAGAAAATAATTGGTAGTGCTATGGCTACCGGATCCCATCAAATTAAATATCTACTCTAGCTAGAAGGGGAGATACTATACTAGAGAAATAATTTTAGGAGACATGCTCTCTTGTTAATTCAGAAGGACACGTCTGCCTCTGTAAATGTTCCGGACGCTTCTATTAAAATGGCTATCTATGAAAATCATTTACGGAGGCGGGGCGTCCTAAAGCGAACACCTCTGAAAATCATCGATTAACAGAGGCGGTCACCTTAGGACGTTAAAATCGATTTTCAAAGGCGGGCATCTTAAGTTGCATGTCTCTGAAAATCGCTATTAATAGAGGCGGGCATATTAAAATTCAGAGACGGGCATCTTAAGATGCTCTTCTCTATAAATAGACCTGTCGGTTTTTCGAACAAACACCGATTAGTAAATTTATAATTGTTGCGCGTTAGGCTCGGATGGTGTACTAAAGGACACCAGGTTTATACTGGTTCGGGCAGATTGTCCCTACATCGAGTCTGCTGCTGCTCGTGTTATTAGTATCGAAAATGGTTCGTAGTAGGGGGTACAAACAGTCAAGAGAGGGACAGGTCCTAAGTCTCTGATGGAAAGGTCGAAAGGACGCCAAGAGCTCGGTTGCCGCTTGGATGTGTCTTGCGTGTGGAATTGATTCGTCGTCTTGCCTATCAAAACGATCGGTTCCCTTAGTGGGGCGCCCTGCCCTCCCTTTTATAGACCAAGGGGGGAGCATGGGTTACAGATGGGAGAAAGAGGAAAAAATCGAAGGTAGAGAAGGTCCTTCGAAGGAGCTGGGTCTTCCTTTTTCCCTGTGCCTGTCCTTCTAACATGGCAGACCGTGTCAGAGATGACGTGTTAGCTGATCCTTTTAGGGCCGTGCCCTGACATCTTTCAGCAAGTAGGACGCCGTAAATTGATTTTCAAAGGTGGGCATCTTAAGTTGCATGTCTCTGAAAATCGCTATTAATAGAGGCGGGCATATTAAAATTCAGAGACGGCCATCTTAAGATGCTCCTCTATAAATAGATCAATCCAAAAATAATCCATAATTTTTACTTATGGACTCGGATAAAGACAAACTTGATATCAAAATTATGGGTCTCAACGCGATCTACACATCTATAGTAGAAAAGTTAATGATTTGAAACTATATAGAATCCCAGAATATTGTTTTAAGTTCACAGTTTGAAATTTGGAATTTAAAATGTTCAAACAGCCTCAGATGTTGAAATGGTCTGTAGTCAAAAGTTTTTTATTCGAAAAAATTTAGAGTTCAAATATGTGTCGTAAATTCATAGATTTTGAAATTCAAAATTCAGTATTCCTGGACGACCATACCTTGAAGGTTCACATAGTTAATACCAAAGTTGTAGTAGCTGATCATGTGATCTTCATTTTTTCTGTTGATGAGATTTTTATTTGAAGTTATTCGGTGTCTCAATTATTGGTTTTAAATTAACGTATTTTGGGATTCAAAATTTTGATTTTTTCCAACAATCTTAGATGGAGGCACATCATGTACCAAAGTTGTTGTAGTGCTTGACAAGATTTAAAACTTTGTATGTAGTTGAAACTTTTTTTTTTGAGTTCATTTAGTAGCAAAAATATTCAATATAAGATTACAGAATATTGATATAAAAGATAGCATCTTATATATAGTCACAAATGAGTTTGTCGTGAGGCGTTATGGCGAGGGCTAGGTTATGGGTTCGATTCCTCAAAGACACGGCTTGAAAATGGCCGATTAGCAGTGTTAGTTGGCATCCCAGAAATACAAAATGCATGACCGCCTTTGAAAATCATTAATCCGGTAGTAGTGAGACTCGGTCATCGATTGGTGGATTTATTACAAGTCCCCAAGTATATATGTTGAACTAGAATCTATTGTTATTATGTTGACAAGCAGCAAGATCGATGTTGTCTGACTGAGGATTCAAAATGTGTATATATATACATATGATGCTGGAAATTATATTGTTAGTGAAGTTTGTTGTCCAACTTGAGGTTGAAATAAAGGAACTTGATTGCCTCTTCAATTCGCACTAATGGATGCAGAGTCACTCGCTCCTTGTGTTTGGAAGAAGTATGTGTAACTAGCAACTTTAAGCTTGTGCTTGCTGCCGGCCGGCCGGCTATATGCATGGATGCATAATATATAAGCTAGCTAGCTAGATTCATTCTGTATATTGTATATGTTATGCCACTGTCAATCCCAAGCTACGAAACTGAACTGTGCTAGCTGCATGCATCTTGGAAAGAATGAAAGGGACCACCAAATCGCACATGGACAGAGGTTTTGTCACTGCTGCGTTATTAGCGAGCAACGGAAATCGGCACGCAAAGTAAAGTTGAGCATGTGCTGCAGCCGGGTGAACAGATCAACAATCTAAACTACCCACTTTTTCCTTTTAATTTTTGGAACTACTATTTATATTTTAATTTGTTATAATAGGGGTGATCGATGGATGTTATGTAACGTCGTAATTAATAAAGGGGATACAGATTACAATAGTATATGGTATTTAAATATATTTATATTAGAGGAGGAGGAGGAGGATGAGGAGGAGGAGGAGGGGTGGTGGCGGTGGATAGCACATGGATAATGCATGTTTAGCACCCACGCATGCTAACTCAGTTTATTGGTCGCCACACTAGTACAGAACCGAGCTTTACTCCCGGTGGGGAACCCCCTCTAGTCCCGGTTCCCCACCCGGGAGCAAGCATCCGGGACTAAAGGGGGGGTCCTTTAGTCCCGGGTCAGGAACCGGGACTAAAGGAGGACCTTTAGTCCCGGTGGGTAACACCAACCGGGACTAAAGGTGCCTCCTGACATGCCACGATGGCCGGCACCTTTAGTCCCGGTTGGTAATACGAACCGGGACTAAAGGTTTTTTTCTTTTTTCTTTTCTTTTCATTTTTTTGTTTTCTTTTCAAAATAGGTTTTCGAAGTCGTATTGTACGCTGCTAATTATACATTTATACGCGCATATAGTATGTTTCGGTCAAGCACAATGAACGTATTAAATCACACAATTCAATCATAGAAATATATATATATATATATATATATATATATGCATGCATGCATCATATATATATTTACATGCATGCATGCATATGTGTATTTTTTACATTATATTATTTCATGTGCATATATTACAAAAGATTGCATTATAGTTGTTGTGACATAACAAGTTTCTTCTCATCCTCTAGCTTGGCTTCAATGGCGGTGTTGGGTCGAAGTAGAACTCGCCCTTGGAATCGATGACCTGCTCATTAAAAATCCGCTATAGACTCTTGAATTGCTTTGATTTGGTCTTGCCAGTATGACCTTTTCCTCCAACCATCGAGTCTACAGTGTTTGAATTAAAGGAAAATAAATTAATATATGTACATATATATATATATAAAGACATAGTAACACAATCAATAATAATAATTAAATGAATATATAGTGTATTTTAACGTTACTTTGAGTCTCTCTCAGTAGGAGTTCTTTGGGAGAGCACCTTGATAAACTTGCAAACATAGTAACCACATGAGTTGTTCCCTGTTCTCGCCTTTTAGACACCACTTTTTACGAGAAAAAGATTTGTCATCCAATCTGGTGATCCGGTGAAAGCTATATGTTGAATTAATAAAGATGATGCGATTCGTGGGACTTACTTTCAAAGGGATTACATTCAATTGGCGCTTTGCATTTTTCCATGTGTTGCTTCTCAATAAAGGTTTTCCAAACACCGCCCAATAAAAAATTGCCACGTCATCGAGATATAGTTAATCATCATGTTTGTGTGTATATATAGTTGCTAGAGATCTCGAAATTACCTCTGGATAATATCTATCATATCTTGGTAGTCTTGTTGTGGTTTTCTCATCGAGTCATAGATTATCAAGTGACTTTTCACCAGATCGATGTCCATCAATATCCAGTGATTGCTGCATGTGTTTATAGGATATAACGCATAACACTCATTAATTAACTAGAATCAACATATGAGCCATTAAGGCTATGATCGACATGATTAACACTCACTTGAAGTTATAGGAAAGAGTATATCCTTCTTGTGGCGTTGGTTCACTAAGAAGTTCATGAGGTTACTCTCGACTCGGACTTCCAATTAGTCATTGGAGTAATTGGGTCTTTGAATACTATATGGGGATCAACAAAACCAATTTCATTGCAGCCTTCCTTTCTCGAGCTCTCACATTGTAAATCTGCATATATATAGTACTTGTTAGGATAATTTATATGCATATACACACATATGATGAGTTTAATAATAGATCGAAAGAATTATTACTTACGTGCAATAGCGACTAATGATAACTTTGTCCGGAGAAGTCGGTGGCATAGTTGATGAAATTCGCAAAGTCAACATACATAACATCATCGCCACGGAACCAATGTTCGCCTCTAATTCGACACCAACGTTAGAAGTCTCCATCGGTAGACGCTTTGCATGTACCACTTGTTTAGCGGTGTACATTTGCGTCCCCGGATCGATAAGGCTTGAGGGTTGTATAGACTCGCCTAGTACAAATTTTTTTCTTCCAAATATCAACCTCCGCCGCACTCTCAATGTTTCCATCACCAAACATCTGGTAAAGGTCGAGACCAGTCCTCATCAAGAAATTCACCAAGGTGATCCAAATCGACATCCGGAGGTATGTTTGCTCGATGCATTAATCCTAAATTCGAACCATATTCATTACCAACAACTAGCGGGGGATTGATTGGTGCGCTTGTTGTCCGAGTTGGGCAACTCCTTTCCCTCGCCCGCTTCTTTTTTTCGTGCCGCCTCAATTGACTTGGTGAGAGTGCGGTCATAGTCCGATAACGTTGATTTGGACGGACTTACGAGATTCCCATGTTGATGCCGGTAAGAAATCACCTTTTTCTTAAAATATCCGAGAGCTACTGAGAAGCACGGTTTCTCCGGTTTCTCCTTGCTTCTTGATTCATTTTAAGTTTGTCATAGAATCTAGACATGTCTTTTTATATGCATCAGTTCCTTCTTCCTTCTCTTGAGATATTATTTTGGGAATAACCCTTGGTTTCACGGTGGCTTTCTTTGCAAAAGGGACCGGTTCTTCGCTTGAGGGGCTGACCTCTTGCTAGGCTTCTTGGTAGGCGGGGGCGGGGAGGCGTTGGAGACCTCCTTGGAGGTGTTGGCAGGCGTTGGAGACCTCCTTGGAGGTGTTGGCGGCGGCGTTGGAGACCTCCTTGGAGGTGGCGGCTGCGGCGTTGGAGACCTCCTTGGAGAGGGTGTGGATGCAGCCTGCCTTCCAACACAATGTCATCGTGACAGAGCACTATGATGATCTGGCGATTGAACAATTGGATTTAGATTGGGGAGGATCTGCTACAAAAAAGGAATGACATATTATTATGAGCAGATTGTTAATTATTTAAGCCAATACAAATTAATGATGTAGTGTTTTCATCCGCACATACCTATGGTGAGGTAGTTCAGAGGAGGTGGAGCCGACATCCTGGAATGATGATGTAGCGCTTGCGCCATAGAATGAATGTCTTCTCCGCTTCTCCTAGAGTCTTCTCGCCATCACCTCCGTGAATGTCAAGAGGCAAATCACTAAAACCTTTTTCAGCTTTATCTCTACCGAGATGGTGGCATATCCTTCTTGGATTATATTCCCATGAATCCTTGGTGTCTTGGTTCGGGTCGATAGGATTAACAAGACCGATAGCCACCTTGATTGTGGAATTCTCCTTCGAATGTGTAGCTCACACGTTGTACAAGGTTCGATGACGTCATCCACGAGGAAGCGCAATCCTGTGTCCCCTTGATTTGGTATCTCCGTGGAAGCGCAATTGCTTTTCAAGCCCAATGCAGATTGGCTAATGTTGATTCCTCGCTCTGCGATGCGCTTGCTTGCACTCACCGCTATTTGCACTTGCCTTTTGATTTCCTCCTGCATTCTCGCTTCAAGGTTTTTTTCCGCCTCTGTGCTTCACGCACCGCTTCCTCCAACCTCTCGAGCCGGTGTGCCTCTTCTTCCTTCTTTCTCTCTGGCGACTTCAGAGGGAAGGTCTGCATCCCGAGGGAATCCATGCTCCCACGAGACACTTCCTTTGCCTCTAGTTCGGCCACCATGTTCAATAGTCCCGATGGCGTATGTCACTCATCCTTCTCTCTCTCTGGGCTGAAACGCACCACTAGCAGTAGCTCTCTCTGAGCATAAAGCAATCTTTCTGCTGCTTCTTGCGTCTTGCGCCATAAACGCACTTCCCTGTCTCTCTGGTCTAGTGTTCCCCATGAGCGAAAAACCAATTCTTTGCACGTTCTCCCCACTCGAGTGATTCTGTCTCGATACCCTTGGCAAGAAGGTCTCGCTTCCATTTTGTTCCACTTCTTAATGGCGGTCGGGTAGCCACCGATCCCAAGGTATGGTGGTATGTCTTCATTGGGCATTATGTTGGTTCTTTATCACCCGACTCACACCCTCTTCCAAGTCTTGTACTGTACAAACTCATCCCAATAGGGCCTCTCGCTTTGAGATCGGGCCCGGGGCAAGAAATCTGGTGCTATGTTCTTCTTGACATACGTCGTATAGGTGTTTCTTCCAAGTCCGAAACCGGGTGGCCATCTTCTTCATTGCCCAATCCCTAACTCGCTCCTTCAATTCATCACCATCTATTATATCATCATAATCATCTGTTTGGAGCGTGAAATGTACCAAGACATCATTCCAAATTAACGCCTTTGTCACGATCGGAGACAAAACTGATATGAGGAGCATTGGTCTTCTTCTTCCATTCACGGGTACTAATCGAGTCGGTCCCGTACAAGGTAACCACATGTGGTGCACAAATTTCATTTTATTCGCCCCCCGGTTCTCCTGTATCCACATTGAACTCGAGATGATGAAGCGACCCTCCAATGGCTTTTTGGGACCTCGAACATTTTTACTCTTCGTTGTAGTTGTTGATGTCGATCCAGAGGGCTACAAAACATAAACATTATTTTTTAATGTCATGAGCACACATAGGACATATGATAATATATATATATAGCTAATAATAAAAAATATATACTTGGCCAATATGTTGTTGCTCATTTTGTTCAAGAGCTAAGCATCGACTCCGTCATCTACATCCTCTTGCATGTTATTTTTAGCACCATCATCGCCGCAAACTTGAGTGCCAAAGTGTTGATCAAATTCATCATCAACTCCTCCTCATCCATATTTCTCGGTCGGCCATCTAGCTTCAAAAAACAAAACCAATATATAGTACGTCAAATCTTTGCTTATTACATGCGTAAAATCTACAAACAATATGCATTATTAAATCTTGCCCTCGATCACGGGACGCAATTAAGCCACACTAGGGACGAACTACGCCGGGTACTAGGGCGAATTAGGGCACGAGAAAGGGCGGTGTGACAAGAGTGGCGGTGCTCCACTCCGCCAGTATATATGTCTGTACACATGGTGAACGAGGGCGGCGGTGCTCCGCCAGATACATAGAAACGCATGGACGAAAATGCATATGAATACAAATGACGATATATATCGTGTCGGCATAGCGGTGGCGGTGTCTTGATTTATGATGGCGAGGCGGGCGTGTCTTTGACGACGACGGCAACGACGACGAAAGCGGGCAGGCGCGGTGTCGGTGCGTGATGTTGTGATCCTATGTACCATGTGATCAACCATGTAGTCATTCATCATATGAGAAAATTCTATGTTAATAATATAAGTATAAGTCATTATGAAATGTAAGTATATGTGTCTTATTGCTCATATAACCATTACTATTTCCGAAATGATAAGAATTTATTTTCTTCTTTTACAGGCGATCTCTGATGCTATGATATAAAGTTTGAAGATAGTCTTCCGGAAAAAATATGTAATGCTCATATTACTTTAGCAACATTAATATATTATATCAGATATTCAAAGTTCACAAATGAAGAAACATGTGATATTTTTGATAAACTAAAAAACGCTTAGTTTACAAACTGGGTATCAAAATTGAGTTCCTATTTGACCATTATATATCCTACAACAAATCCTTCAAAAAAAAAGACCCTACATGAATATATTTGGATAAAATTTCGTTAACAAACATTGATCTATGAAGATAGAAAAATTCTTCTATTAATGTAGCGTTGTTTCCGAATAATATATAGCGTGTTTATTAACAAACATATCTTAACAAAGAAGCGGATGGTTCAGAGCGTTGTTTCCGAATAATATATAGCGTGTTTATTATATACAAGCCATGGATTTATATCGATCCAATTAATTTCTAAAGTAATTTTATTGGTGATCCTTAATTATACTTGTCATTTAGAGTTCCAAATATTCAAAACTTGCCTTAAGATATGTTTTTATTTAAAATCATTTAGAGTTCCAAATATCGGCAGTGTACCTCTCTTGGAGGGCCTCGGGCGGCGTGGTGGGAACGCGCGTGGAGGAGGCGTGTCGGGCGCGGAGGAGGGCGCGGTGGAGGCCACGGGCAAGCGCGGAGGAGGGCACGGTGGAGGCCACGGCAACGCGCGGTGGAGGGCGTGTCGGGCGCGGAGGAGGCGCGGTGGAGGCCACGGCAAGCGCGAGGAGGGCACGGGCGCGCGCATGGCAGGAGGCCGCCACGAGGAAGAAGACGCGCGACGCCGGTGTCACGGAAGGCGAACGGACGCGCCGCGCGAGGAAGAAGAGGGCGCCAAGGTGTTCGACGAGGAAGAAGACGAAGCGGATCGATCTGCCAAAGCCTGGAGGTTATATAGCGAGAGAGAATTACTCCGGTGCCATCCACCAACCGGGAGTAAAACCCTTACTCCCGGTGGTCATTACCAACCGAGTAAAAGTAGATTTACTCTGGTGCGTGTTACCAACCGGGAGTAAAGGTACGCGACCGAGTAGCAGAGATTTTACCCTGGTTGTCTAACACGCACCGGGAGTAAAGGATTTTTTTTTGGAAGTCATGAATGCAGCCCACCTTTACTCCCGGGTGGGCTTCCCACCCGGGAGTAAAGGTGGCCTGCAGCTTCGCTTCCTACTGCTTTAAGCAATAGTCTTGTTACATACAATAGAAATGCAATAGTTTTTATTAAATACATAGTAAATTAAATAAAAGGCATAAAATTATTTTGTTAAAAATATGAATTTTATTTTGTTTATTGCACATAGGAAAAATCGATAACCTAACTTTTTTTATTTTTGTTAGAATTATAAAACATAATGGAACTAATATTTATTATTTCGTTAATGCAAAAATGTAGTGTTTAATTAAAATTATTAAAATTATTGGTTTTGGACAGAAATTTGTTTTCATATCATTTTAACGTTAATATTTTAATTTTTCATCACTCAAGATCCTAATAATTTACCTTTTTTGAGAGAGAAATCCCACCAAATCAAACATTGATTTAATTTAAAACATGACATAATAAACATCTGAATTCACAATTATTACATAATATCTCAAACACACACTATATTAAATCACTATATCATCAAGTGGGCACAGCAGTGAACTTCTTCTTTATGTATGTCCCTTGGTTATGATCGCTTCGTAACCATGGAGTGTCCTCATCATTTACCAAGATGCTAGGGTCTTGAACAAGTGTGAATGAAGAGTCCTTGAGCAAGGATATTCCACCGTATTCTTACATATGGCACATGGGCAGCACATGAAACCGTCGCGTTTGTTTGTCTCTTTGCACGTAATAAAGAATGCACGCCGTCAATGAACTCTTGTGAGCGGCGATCAACATTATACATCCAATGACGGCTCATCTGCATTACATGACATAAATATCATATTAAAACCTAGATCATAATTAATTATTTATACAACATGCGTGCCACCACAAAAGATACAAATTTATGAAAGCATCGCTACAATGTAGACAATCCCAACTACCACTAAAAGAACTAAAGCTAAAATACATTTCAGAGCACAAGGATTTCATGACCAATCTCAACTAAAACAGATGATCCCCGATTGTGCAACATCTTTGGGCTTCTTCTACTGGATCACGCCTCATTAGCAGCAGATTCATCACAGTTGTGCAAGATATTTTGCACGAGTTCAACATACTCTTCCTCCCAAGAGAAGCTCTAACATCGCCCACCGCCATCCCACTCAAATTAAAACAAAAATTAGAACTTTAATCACAACCATCATGAAAATAGGTATAAACTAACCATAATCATTAAATACGATAAAATAACTCACATTGCGATCCGGACACTTGTAGAAGATACGATCCTTGTTGGGACCCTCCTTCTTCACTCGGTACTCCATCACAATCTTCATCTCATCACGACACTTGCCGCATGGAATGAGAGGAAGGCCCGCCCTAAGTCGCTTTGGAAACCCATGAGAGGCCGAGGACCCAAGCGCCACATCTACTCTCTATACTCATTTTTAATACACTATAAATTTCTTCTTTTATAAACAAATAAAATTAACAAACTATAAAATTATCTAGATCTCTAAACAATGATATTTTTAATGGTCATTGTGTTCTCGCTCTTTCTTTCGGCGGTAAGTAATTCATATGATATTTTCAGCAAATTAATGTAAGAATGGGAATGTACACACATAACAGACTACTACGACGATATCGGGGACGTGTGAATAAATAACCATCCATACTAGTTGACCTTGCTTACATGATCATCTCGGCGAGCATTTCTCCACCGGACGGCACCGTGCTTTCTGGCCACGGAAGAGCTCCAATTCTACGAGGAAGGAACACGGTCTTCCACGACCGCTGCCGCTCTCCCTCGAGAGAATCAAAGCTCCTCCTTGACGTCCGTTACGCTTTCGGCAGAGAACGTGCTCGCCGAGATGAACACGGTCCGCAAGTTCAACTAGTATGGATTTTCTATAATTTTCTAACTATTTTCTAAGTTTATATTTATATATATACTACGCTTGGGTACGGTGATTGATGAGATCTCTGCGGACGATATCGTGACATGTGAATAAATAACCATCCGCATTAGTTGATTCTTGCTTACGTGATCATCTCGGCGAGCATTTCTCCACGAGACGGCACCAGATTTCTGACCACGGAAGAGCTCCAATTCTACGAGGAAGGGAACACGGTCTTCCACGACCATTGCCGCTCTCCCTCGTAGAATCAAAGCTCCTCCTTGACGTCCGTTACCGCTTTCGGCAGAACGCGTGTTTCGCCGAGATGAACACGGTCCGCAAGTTCAACTAGCTACTTTAACCTTATTTCATGTAAATATGCAAGCTTGAAGTGATTTTGAGCTCAAATTGCTTACAAAATGAAAAAAACCAAAATAAAGAACCATATATATATATAGTGAACAAAATGAGATAAGACAATGGTGAAAAATGAGAGTATGAGATTGGTAACCTTTACAACTGAAGAATCGACGGAGGAATCAAGAAATCGATGGAGGAATCGAATAATGGATGGAGGAACAATGGAGGAAGGAGGAAGCAAGAACACTACTGCAGTGAGCTTCAAAATGTGCTTGAGCTCGGGCTCGGGGAGGAAGGAGGAGACGGCCGATTTATAAAGGAGAACATTTAGTCCCGGTTGGTGGATCCAACCGGGACTAAAGGTAATCTTTCAACCCGGGCGCAGCCACGGCCCGAGAGATTTTTACTCCCGGTTGGAGCCACCAACCGGGAGTAAAGTATACCTTTAGTCTGGTTGGTGGCTCCAACCGGGACTAAAGGTCCCCGCCACTGCTCTGCAGCGCATAGCCGTTGGGGCAGTAGGATTTTTAGTCCCGTTGGAGCCACCAACCGGGACTAAAGGTATCTCTAGTCCCGGGCGCAAAAAATTCCGGGACTAGAGCCCATTTTAGCCGAGGATCAAAGGTCTGTTCTCTACTAGTGCCAGATGGATGTACGGTGAAGGAGAGTGGTCTTACAGAAGGATCGGATCACATTGCATGTAGCACTAGAGGACACAGTAGAAAATATATATATGTAATTATTATTATTATATATCCAACAAGTCAACCAAGGTCAAACGAACCAGTAGTGCGCTTGCCCGGCCATACATACATGGATGGATCCATCGGCCGTACAAATACAATACAAATACAATACATACATACATACATACATACATACATACATACATACATACATACATACATACATACATACATACATACATACATACATACATACATACATACATACATACATACATACATACATACATACATACATACATACATACATACATACATACATACATACATACATACATACATACATACATACATACATACATACATACATACATACATACATCAAGCTAGGCATTATTAGGCAGCATATGCATATCCATCCCATGCATGGGGTGGTTACTCGTACGTTATAATACAATAATATATATATGATGGATGCGTACGAAATTAAAGATGATGTAGGATATGATGGATGGGTGCATGCAGCATGCATTATTGCAAGTGAACCAATTAACCAACACAACTTAGTTTATCTTGCTGAAGCAGCCCTTGGCGATGACCCTCTTCACGAAGCAGGTAGCGAAGCTGGAAGGAGTCGAAAAACCCAAGCAGGAGGTAAAGCCCTCGACGAGGCACTCACGGCAGTTGGTCTTGCAGCTCCCGAGGTCCAGCAGGGACAGATCGTCCTCTAGCAATAACGCCGACGTAGCAGCAGGCGGGGGAGTCGTCATCCCCTGCGGCTCGCTGTGGCTGCTGGTGGCGCTGCTTCCTGCTGCTGATCCCGGGACCGGGCGAGAAACCACCAGGATCAGTACGACCCCGACGAGGAACGACGTCGTCACGCCAGTGGTAGACGCCATGCTCGATCAATCTGTGGTCGATGTGTTGCTTAATTATATTCTGTGTGGGTGGCATGCAGGCGCAGGGGCAGGCTCTCTATATATACAATACACAACCGAGTCGATCGCGCCATGTATGTTGTTGCATGTGACTATCACAACGCAAGGTCGGGTCTTCCAAATGCACAATCCCAGTGCATGTGCCAGCAGCCAGCTAACATGCATGGCCCCTCCTCCTCTTTTGATTGTGCATTGGGCCACTTCAATTCCTGTCACTAGCTTAATTGACTAAAAATATATTAAAACCCTTAACACGCACTACCCCAGATCTTGACATCACTGCCGATTCAAAAATCCCCTTCACTGCCGGATTTTGAACAGGCAGTGGTATACCGGCAGTGACGTGGGATTAACATCACTGCCGGTTCTTATGAACCGATAGTGATGTGAATCGGCAGCGATGTGGTTTCTAGGAAAGCCAAAAAATTAATTGAAAAAATAGAGAATTTTTTAATACCGGGAGAGGCCCCCACCAGACAACCACACGGTCACGCGTCGCAAGTCACAAATCAAGCGATTTTTCACCCAAAAAACGCGTGCTTCGCGGCCACCGGCGCTCGAACCCCTGTCGTCCTGCTTCGCGTCTTCGGCCCCTAACCACTACACCCGCAAACTGTTTGTGTCCATATGAGATTTTCGTCCTAACCATTTTATGTTCATCTAATTTTGAAATAAGTATTTGGGTCCCTAAACGAATTCAAACGAAAAAGTTGTCAACTAGAAACTTTTATAACTTTTCGAGATCTACAACTTTTATTTTGACAATTTCTCCATCCAAGGGGAGCGTTCGCTAGTCTGAACCAGCCAGCCAGCCGGCTGATCCCCCTCTCAAGTTATTGTTCATCAAACCAGCCAAACAGTGTTTTTCTCTCACAACAAACCAGCCGGAACAGTGTTTTTCAGCCAAATATTCACTAGTGTTCACTAGTTAGTCAGAATTAGCACCAAAGACACCGACGCTGAGGTTAAATAAATGAGTCTGTCTACTCCACAACCACGTGTTTTATGCAGTTTCAACACATATTTTTTTGAACCATAGGATGAAGATCAAACAGCCTCCAACCTTCTTCTACCGCTGGCATCCAGCCTTCTTCTACCTCCAGACGCACTGCAGAACTCGCCCCAGCACAAATCATAACTAACAAAGATCCGCGGCTGTGTCGGCACAAATCACAAGAAATAATTTTTTTCTATCAAAGGACAACGACAAAATTAAAGGCGAGGCTCGCCGGAACCCTTGCCACCGCTGCCGTCTTCTTTATCTCCGATCAACACAGATCCAGGAAAAGGAGGAGGAGGAGGAGGAGGAGGAGGAGGAGGAGAAGAAGAAGACCTACCTCACGCGGATCCAGCATGGCCGGGGACAGATCCGCCAGTGCCAGCGAGCACGCGCGCGTGTGGGGCTCGCCGGGTGGTCACCGGGGCGTCGGGGCCGAAGGGGATGACGACGGCGATGCGGGGGCAACCTGGGGGGCCGCGAAAGAGGGGAGAAGGACGGGCGTCGGGGCCGGATGGGACAACGACGGTGGCGCGAGGGCGAGCGCCGGGGCCGAGGGAGGGAGCGTCGGTGCGGGGACCGCCCGGGAAAACGCGACGGGCGGAGGAGCACTTGCGGTCACGGGCAAAGCGCGGAAGGACGTCGAGCGAAGACGAAGAGCCGTGGCCTGGGAAAAATTGGGTGCTGGAACCTGTCAAAACAACCGAATGTCCTATAGCATTACTGTAAATATAATGAGGTCTGTTGGACCAGAAAAACACAAGCCAATAGGTTGTGTGTATGCCTAGCTAGTCAGCCAAATTTTAATTTCAAATTTTAATTTCAAACAGCATTTTCAAGTAGTAAATGATCTCAAATTAAAAAGTTTTCAACTACAAAGTTGCATAAGTTTTCAAGATCGACAACTTTTGTTTTGGACGTTTCTCCATCTGAGGCCGTTTGAAAAATTCAAATTTTAAATTTTAGAAATCAAATGTAATTTCCGTTAGATAGATTATTTCAAATGAAAATATTTGGACATCCAAACGATCATCCGCAGATAGTTACTTTTGTGATTTCCGTTAGATAGTTACTTTTGTGTGTGTAGTCCGGGGCAAGCACGCAGAGATGTATATATTGCATGCATTGCCCGGGTCGCCACGGACCGAATAACGCAGCAAAGATAACACTTACCTACATGGCACGGTGAAGAACAGAGATAGATGTTTACGAGCAAACCACCAAAGGTTAACCAAATCCCTTGCGCTTGCGCTTGTGTGATGAAGAACGGCTAGTTCGAGACAAACTTGCAAAGGAACCGTCCGAAGCTCTCGCCCGGGAGGCAAGGATGTCTCCGTGTTGCCCTAGGTTGGCCGGCAAGCCTAGGGACACCATCCTTGGCCATCAAATCAAGCGATGAACAACATGGGGTTGGAAGGAGATAGGGCAAAGAGAGGGTTTGTACATGTTGTATTTCGACGATTGTGAGTTGGGATCCTCAGTCGGCCATATGTTCTCCTCTCTCGTTTATATAGAGGGGAGGTCTTATCCGGAGAGGCTTGCACGAGGCAGTGACACACACACTATGTAAAAAACGACATTACAGACGCGCTTTTTAGAGACATCACAGACGCCGCTTTCCGCACGCCTGCCATAACACATCGGTAATAAGGTTTCATTTAGAAGCGCCAAAAGCACGTCTGTAATATAATAAGCTTATACTACAGACGTAGGTTGCCAACACGCGCTTATGGTATGCAAACACGCCGTCTATGATTAAGTTTAAGACAGACTTGTGGGAGCAAAATGCGTCTGTAATAAGCTTTACAATAGACGCGGGTTACCAAACTGCGCTCTCACGATAAGGGTACACGCGTCTGTGATAACCCCTTAGCACGGACGCGCATATAGCCAACACGCCAGTATGTGATAATGATTTAGAAAAACAAAAAAAAAAAAATCTTTCCCCAAGGTGTACATTTGTGAAGGTTATGCTTCAAAAAAAGTACATTTCTGCAATGGAGTTACAAAGGCAGTAAAAACGTCTAGAAAAATGGACCTTATATAAGACCACCATCAAAATACATAAGATTTTATATAAGACTTATCACCATCAAAATGCATAACAACAAATGTGGTTCACAGTACACACCGTTATCTTGATCACATAGTCAGTTAAAGCTCAAGTGATTACAAAGACTTTCTATCACAAGGAAAGATAAAGCTACTGCTAACAGAAAAGTATGATATGGAGATTTAAAGCCGTAAACAGATTCAAATGAAAAAAAAGTTTCAACTGCAAAGCTTTAGATCTTATCAAAATCTACAACTTTGCTTTTGATCGTTTTCCCATCCAATGTCCTTTGAGAAATTTAAAAAATATGAATTTTGAAATCATTAATCATGCAACATAATTTCTGTATCATAAATGATTTTAAATAAAAAAAAGTTGTTAACTACAAAGTTATATATCTCTTTGAGTGCTACAACTTTTTGTTTAGAATATTTCTCCATCCAAGATCATTTGAAAAACTCCAAAACTTAATGTCAAATTAGTTACAGTAGAGCTAGGTTAAGCAAACCACCAATATAAATTATTTTTTATCTGGCTATTTTCTTAAGACTACCGCCAGTAGAAATCATGTATTTCTACAGGCGATAGACTTACGAAAAATAACCAGTAAAGATAAACTTACACCGGTGGTTTATAGCCTAGGCCCACAGTTTCATTTCTAGTGGTGCCCGTACATTATGAACCGCCAGTTAAAAGAATAGCAACCATCAGCGAAAATTGATTTTATACTTGTGACATGCCCGTACGTTGCAACAGAACATATAACTTATTGTGCGACCACTTGGATGATGACTTAAGTCACTGGTATTTATTATGTCACATGTTCTAATGTCTTGCAATTGGACTCGATCTGTTCCAGGTCATCAACATGAGTACTTTCTGAATAGACTCGATACTATGGCTAGACGTGTGTGTTGTTACTCATTTAATCATGTGTTGTGAGGACATATCATGGACGGGCCGAGACTTGTATGGGAGGGCACATTTAAGAAGTACTTCCTCCATTATAAATTAAAGGATATTTTGGATTTTCTAGCTCTATTATTTTGCAATGTACTGAGATTACCATGTTTAGATGCATACTAAAAATAATATTTATTTTACTAGCTTCAGATATATTTATTTTTTTTTATTTTTGGCTAGACGTTATTTTTGGGTGGCGTGTGGTGTTTTTTTGATTTGTTTTTTATTTATTTTATTTTCTTCATTTTTTAATAGACATGTCAATGTTTAAATCTTTTAATTTTTGTCTTTCGACTTCCCTTCTCTACATGTCCTCCTCACATCACAAACCTATTAAATTGAGTTTAGAATCAAACAACTCACACAAGATAAAAAACACTCAATGTTTCTTTATTAATTATTTTATTGGTCCTGTTTGGCAAGCTCCTCGCCGGCTCCTGCTCTGGCTCCTTCAAAGGAGCCGTGCCAAACGTTTTCATGGAGGAGCCTTTTTCAAGTAAAAGAAGAGGAGTCGGAGCCATTTTGGAGGAGCCACAAATTGTGGCACCTCCAAATGGCTCTGCTCTCCCAGAGGAGCGCCAGCAGAGGAGCCATGCCAAACACCCAAACAACTCATGCATACATTTTTTATTGCGACCGATCAGTAAATCTTAGATGACCCATCGTGTGTTTTGGTATTTTTAGCGACCCCTCACGATACTAATTTTGGGATGCCTATTTTTTTGCTGTAGTGATTATGCGTATATAGAATAAAGTACCACATTTAACAACATTGGCTAAAATATATTAGGAAAATAATAAAAATAAAAAACATATGGACCCACTCGACCATGTGGCTATGGAACATGCCAACATAGACATCAATGTTTAAAATATCAATAAATTACTTTGTGACACACAAAGTCTATCATAGATTGATAGCATTTGTAAATTAGATTTTATGACGCAGAAAATACCTATGTGACATAGCAAATATCATCATTGGATGAAATTGGACTAGCCATATGACTTTTTTGTGACATACAACTTTTTATTATCTGTCGGGGTCATAATACACCAGGTATCTCAAGGCATGGATTAGTCGATAGGCCGAATACACTAGCCAGTATAAGCCCAAGCGACCGAGGCCTAATTATACAGCGAAGGCCAAACCAAGCGCCAAGGCAAGGCCTATGTTGGTGCAAAAATATGGCCATGCAAATCAACACACAAAGAAGCCGGACGATCTGAACGGAATCGATTGAGATCTGCTTAGCTTCAACACAAGATCAGTTGATTCTCGAAAACCAACGGTGTGCCACCAATTTGACCTCAGAATTGACAAGGAGAGAAAATCTTATGAGTAGTTTAAGGCGGAACATGTCGGTGTTGCTCCAGACAGTTCCAAATATGTGGCTAAGCAGCTAACAAGTGCAATACACCCATGGGTCATAGCGATTTTATTATGACTCATTAATCCAGACATAACAAGTGCAATACACCCAATATAAGTAATATAAAGAAACGTCATCAGCTAGATGGATATAACCAATGTAAAGCATTGAGCCGATAAGTTTAACGAGAAAGGATATAACATGTGAACAAATCGACTGTCTTGTACAAATGAATCTACAAACGCTCTGTATCTAATCTGTTACCCTGAACAGTGAGGTTTGATCGGATCGGTACAACTATGATAATAATAACAAACTAAAGCCAAAGAATCTATAGAACCGTCTATATATCGACAGGTTCATAAACAAACATGCTATATGCGTGAAAAGCACATGCGAATTGGCTAAAATAGCCGATGCATGCATAGCAAATAAACAGAGTGCATATCTTGATCATGAACAAAACCACTAATCAATAATCTCTAATCCAACGTCTTACCAGTGAGGTTCGACCGGGTCGATGCAGCTATAGTTGTGTTATTAGATTAGATCTTATTAACTAGTGAACTTACTCAAGATTAGAACATGTCTTTGAATGCATACTATGTTTGATTGGAATAGAGATAAAATAGCCGATCTAGCAGAATTAAGCCATCAATTATAAGATTCAAAGTGTAACCATACTAGAAGATGACCAATTAAGATGATGTGATGCCGATTCTATCTCTATCTCAATCAGGTGATTCGTTATAATTAATAAAACATTAATTATAACAAGATCGATAACTGGTGAATCAACCAAAAACAGCATGGAAAATCTTACTAATCTTAGTAGATTCGATAACTAGTGATATTGTGTTAAACAACAAGTCATTTAACACAAGATCGATAACTTTGATCTATATAATGGTTCATAAGAGATCAATCAGCTGAAGCAGCCTTACAAACAACAATATGAATCGATAACTAACTTATATTATAACTCATAAAAGGTCAATCAGCTGATGCAGCTTTACAAGCATAATACAAGTCGTGACGGTGCTCACAGATAAGCCGGAGGTCGATCAGCCGATGCAGCCCTGCTTGTTGAAGAACTCGCCGAGTTTCTACGGTACTCCTACTCCTAATGCGATGGCAAAAGCTAGAAAGATTGTGTTGATTGATTGTTTGTGTCCTTGTACAATAACCGGGGTCCAATATTTATACTCGGAATCTAAATATGAATCCTACTCAAATGCGACTTATTATAATTCTTGGAGTAAAAGAAAACATTCCTAACTTAAAATAACTTGGACCCTAATATTTCTCTTTCTGTAGTGTCTGACATATCTTTCCCCATTGTCCATCGACGTCGTCTGTTGACGTTGTCCAAAAAGAGCCGATTCCAGTACCGCATCTAAATCAGCTAATATCGATCCTTACGCAATCGATTCCTTAATGACACAATCCTGAAAGCTTCGAGTCCCCGCGCTCTCCTTCCAAAATTTTGGTGTAAATAGCCTGCCCCGACCTCTCCCCCTGCCTTAGTCATGCACCGAGGTAGCGGCTCACGACCTCTCCACCATGACCTCCAGGAATGACGATAAGGGACCAAGTCCCGCCAAACGTGCCCGGTCTGACAGGGACAGGTACGCCGCACTGACCTCATAAGGACCGAGGGAACAGCGGTCACCTCGGTTCGGTCAGACGCCATCCCCACCATGTCGTAGGGAAAACATGATACCGCCCAAGCGGTAACGGTCGGTATGATGGCCCACCGTCCACATACGGTTCGACAAGACACATGTACGTTTCCACCCACTACTGGATGGGAACCACGATGGAGGGCCTTGAGGCCTCCCAACCAACCAACAGAGGCCATGACCGAATATGAATAGATGTTGAGTTGGATTTGGCAAAGCCATAGAGAGTGTAAGGAAAATGGACCCTAGGCCCATTTACTTTGGATTTTGGTGTTTGATGACCAACACAACCAAATTGGACTAATGAATTTGCAAGTGTTTGTTTTGTAGTTCAATAGGGTGCAAGATGTGACTTGGACGAAGGCGACGTAATGATCCGATGATCAACACCATAAGCAAGACCTTAGGAGCACAAGAAAAGATCCAAGATATCAAGCAAAGTCCAAGCACGAAGATAGGAACTAAGCCGTATGCAAGATCGCGAAGAAACGAGCTCACAGAGGTGACCGGACGCCGGACCGAACGTTGGCGAAAGCGACCGGACGCCGGAAGAAGCGATCGGAATCTAGGCTTGGGCAAACGGGCGACCGGACGCCGGATCGGATGTCAGGCGGTAAAACCGACCGGACGTAGGGACAGCGGCGTCGTCCGATCGAGTATAGAGAGGGTCTAGAGCGGCGATATTGCGACCGGACGCATCCGGTGGCAAGTGACTAGACGCTGGCAGCGTCCGATAAGTAAATCGCGGGCTTCAATGGTCGGGACGACCAGACGCGTTCGGTCAGACGATTTTTCAGCGTCCGGCCGATGAGCGTAAAAGCGGATTTCGTCCCCAACGGCTACTTTCTCAACGGGCTTATAAATACAACCCCAACCGCCATTTGAGGTGTGTGGAGCCGAGGAAACATACCAAGGGTGTTGTTACACCATTTTAGTAATCTCCACTTGCATAGTGATTAGTGTTTTATTAGGTCATTAGCGTAGGTGCTTTGCGGCGCTTAGGTTGATTAGACCACCGCTTATGCGCTTGCTCTAGGTTTAGGCCTAGTGTTTAGTGAGGTTTGCATACCTCTTACCGCCTGGGTGCTTGCGAGCACCATTGTTGTCATCGAAGGGGCTTGTAGTCCTGCGAGATCACACCAACCACGTTTGTGGTGTGGCCCACCACTGTCTGGAGGGAACAAGGCCCGCGGCGTTTCGGCCGGAAGCTTGAAAGTGAAGACGGCGGGGAGCATCCGGGAGAGGCTTGCCAGAAGGCACGTCGGAGACCCACTAGTGTGTGGGGAAGGCCCGAGGCTATCCACGGAGTTACCCGACCGGGAGCTTGGCCCTTGCGAGGGATTCCTTACGAGGGGCTCCAACGAGGACTAGGGGAAAGCTTGCGCGCTTCTCGATACCTCAGTAAAAATACCAGAGTCGTCGACGGGAGTTTGCATATCTCTACCTTGCTCTTTAACTTCCGCATTTACATTGTTTATATTATTACTTTTGTGGTAGAGATAGCAACACATTAGCAAAACCGTAGTTGCACATTTAGATAGTTTATCTTTTGCATAGGTTTTGCTAAGGTTAAGAAAAAGAGGCCATAGTTTAGAGTTAGAATTTTAAGTTGCCTAATTCACCCCCCTCTTAGGCGTCACGGTCCTTTCAGAGAGTTTGTTCCCGTTTGGTGTCCCAAATGAAACACTACCAAAATGGTGGAATTCCCCTAGTGTTTTTAAATAGTAATAAAACACTATCACTAGTCATAGCATCAGCAAGAGTCCACGCCTGGAAGAAGGCAAGCGTCGGGGCGCCGCCACAACAGGTGGAGCCATTCTCGGACTTGGCCGAGATGGTGGGAGGCATGCACCGCAATCGTCATTGCTCGGACGAAGGGGTGCCACCGCCATTAACACCGCACAGAGCTAATCGGACTCGCAATGCTGGGAGAGCGCGCGCACCGACGCCGACAAACCGAGCCACCTTAGACCCCGTAATTGCCGACGCCATCACTTCACCCAAATAGCACTCGCCTCCCGATGATTGGCGAGAGAAGGCCCTCAACGGCCGGAAGTCGACTAGAGAGCGTAATGAAGGAAGGACGCCCACCGGTCATGCAGCCCCGTCATCGCCAAGCCTGCCCGCCAAACCTCGCGCCTCGCGCCGCTATGAGACCCTCGCACACGAAGAACACAGCATGCTGCCCCACCGCCATCACGCTGCGGGCCAAAGTGCACGCCCCACGCCCATGCAGAGCCACCCCAAACAGCCCCACGTTCGCCTCGATAACAGCCGGCAACGCACCGGCGGCACCCTTGCCCGCCGCCTAGCCGATGCCCACCGAGCAGCCATAGCACGCTCAGCTAGCACCATCTTGCCGGGCGCAGAGCCGGACCGGAGCTCCAACGTCCCGACGACGCCCCACGCCGGGGCATCGCCAGGAGGGAGCCTGCAGCAAGCGCCGATCCGGGCACAAGGCAAGGCCACTAGATCCGGCCGCGGAAGGACTAGTACAGTGCCTTCCATCCGCCCCACCGGCTATCTGAAGTAGCAGGAGATGAGGAGTAGGTGCGGTCGCCGGCTCCGTCGGAGAAGACGAAGACGGGGTTGGGGGCACCGGCCGCCGTTGCACGACCGCACCATGTGGATCCTGTCGCCTGTGAGACAACGCCTTGGAGCACCAGTGCCACGTAGCCCCGGCTGCCTGGAGCCGATCCCACACAGGAGGGCTAACGAATGCAGGGCGAGGTCCCCGCCATCGCCGTCCTTGGGAACCGTGCGGGACTCCCGGCAGCTTCCTCTGGCAGCGACGAGGGAGAGGGATGGGAGGGGTGATCGACCGCGGTGGCGGCTAGGGTTGCCGCCCGACTTGCCCATGCGGGAGGGCGATGCGGGGGTTGCGACTCACTCTGTAAATGCACTTGTCCTGATTGATCGTGAACTGCATTTTGTCACGATCGATACAACAACCCCCTAGTAAACACGGCCCACCAACCGAGAAAAACAATTTTTTTGTATCTTGTGAGTCCGGATATGGGCATCTAATCCGAGATTTTATTCAACGTTAATGATGGACAAAGAACAGATATGATGTTGGTAGACGCGAGTTGTTCTAACTCATATGAGTGTGGGTCATGAATCCAAGTTACATACGAGAGATACGTAAGGTCACGAGTCCGAGTCTTATACGAGCAATTGAGGGAGTGCAGTTTGGGAAGTAAAAAAAGCGGATAGAAGTAGAGATGGCAAAGGGGCGGGTGGAGCGTCTGCGGGCAAGATCGGCCCCCACCCCCGAACCCGCTAGATCCCCGAAACCTGACGGGTTTCACGAAACCCGTAAAGTCTACAATAGGGAAAGGGCAGCGGCAACCCGGCAGATGGTAGGGGCAGCGGCGAATCGGCAGGGGCAGGGGCAACTGGCGCAGCAGGGGCAATGGCGGCAGGTTGAATCGGCACCCAGCGAAGGAGAGCGGGCTGTGGGTTGGGGGAGATGCACGCGGGTGATGAGTGCCGATCTCTTGTGTCGGCGGCGAGCGAGAGAAAGCGTGCGAGCCGCAAGGGCCATGAGGCGAAGGGCAGGGCACAATGCAGCAAATTGCAGGATGGTAGGGGCTCAGCTGGAATAGACCGACGTGTGAGAGGTCGGATTCGATATCCGCCAAGTGTGGCTGCCTCTGCCGGTCCACCATGAGTCTTTGGGTGGGGCGCGCTAGTGGAGAGGTGGCGACGGCTACAAGCTAGGTAAGTGGTGCCTGAGTAGTTGCGAATTAGAGACGGGGAGAAGTTAGCCTAGGGTTAGTCTATGGGCTTTGGGCTATACATGTATATGGGCAGATTTCAACCAGCAACGCCAGATATTCGGGGGCCCACGGCGACCCTCGGGGGAATTATAAAACCAGCACCCGCCCCGACCCGATTCGGGCCCCTGACCTGCAGCCGGGCCCCCCAACCGCATACCCCGAGGGGAGAGAAGTAGACCACCCCCCCCCCCCGCCGTTGTGAATTAAACGCGTGGGTTTCGGGTCTAGACCTGCCCGTGCTGCCATCCTTAAATGGAAGAAGCTCTCCACTGTCTAGGTAGTTACGGAGACGTCGACGAAAAAAGTGGGTTAAAATTTTGGCTTTTTAATATTAGATATGGATAAGGGCATGACTATGAGCAGTAAATAAAACACTAGGAACAACTACAAAGAAGATCCAAATAACTCAAAATCTAGCACCAATAGGCACCTTATATTGTTAGGGAAAAAAAAATCCGGTGGGTTTCTTATTTTTCTGACTAAAATGAGCTAGGTATGAATTTTATAAGATAAAATTAGCTTTTATTATTTTCAGTGAATACATAAGCACCATTGTAAACAGCTGGATGGTCAAAATTTTCTAGTATTGACAGTTCATTATTGCTCAAAGATTCCCAGTTACGCAATGCATGGAGGTAGCTAATTTTGGACCCCAAACGTAACATAAGCTCACCCACGAATCTCCATTGGCCTTAGCTACGCTATATATATCAGCATCCACTATTTATAGAAATGCCATCCATGGTTAAAACGGCTGGCGATTGAGCAACTCATCAACGTAGGCCCGCAAAACATCATCTTCTTCTCTCCCAATCAAGTCCTAGCGAAGATATATTATGGCACTAATGGCCAAGATCCTCCTACTGATCATTGTTGCTATTACACTCACCGCAGAAGCAGCTCCACACTCGGCGAAGCTCAAGAGGGCCTTCGATGGTGTCATGGCTGCTGCTCCACCAGGGAATGATTCCGAAGCCGCTGAAGCCGCCGTGATGGAGCAGCAACTTCAAATTCTAGCTGCTGTCGCTCTGGCAGAGAAAACAGGAGGTAAGGAGAAAGTTGTAAGCTTGACCGGTTCGTATGAGAAAGCTGCCGACCAGGTCATTGCGGCGCCACCAGCTGATAAGCTCAAAGTGATGAAGAAAGAATTCACCGCGGTAACAGATGCAGCATGAGTTCGTGCAGACATGCATCGACAAGGCATCTACAGTAATATATATATATATATATATATATATATATATATATATATATATATATATATATATATATATATATATATATATATATATATATATATATATATAAGTGCCACTGCTTGCCACCCACTACAGAAGAAATGCTAGGAATAAACCATGTGTTGCGCCACCTTTGTTATTTTTCTCTCCGTTTGTTTGGAGTTTGTACGTACGTGGGATCATAGTGGGAGACAGAGGCGTGCGATTCCGGCCAGTTCATGTTGTGTCCGCGTCAACACAGGCGCACATTTGTTTCTCATATTCCTTTTTTTGATTTATCATGCATTTTTCTATTCTTTTTTTGAAACATTCTTCATGCGCTACGTCGTTCTTGTTCATTGTTCATGGTCACTCCTTTAACATACACTGCAGTATATGTACTTGAGCTGCAAGAAGAAGAATAATAGCAACACTACGCCACAACAGGCAATCACTCGGAGCCACGGGGTATGCCGGGCCTGTTTGACCGGCTAGTTAATACTAGTATAATATACGTATTATACATCTGTTTTTTTATAAACAAAAGAAGAAGAAAAAAGTCACCTGGATCACGCCACCACGGAAGCACGAAGGCCTAGGATGCGGCGGCCCACGCAGCAAGAGTGGCTTCTCGTAGTATTCTAATCTTTGTCTCAATCGCCGATTGGGACATTTGGAGGCCAGAAGAAATCACCGAACAAACCGCCGCCACGACGCCCTGACAGCTGACGACGACGCCGTCCCGGTGAGGTGTGACGCTGTTACGGTGACCGGAGCTATCTGCCCTGCTGTCCCTCCACCGATCACTCGTCTTCGTCTACAGTTTGCACGGCTCCTTAGTCACGAAAACTCCCCGATTCGCTATCTCTCTTAGACAAAATTTAATATTTTGCTCTTCGTCATTTTTAGAAAATTATTTATCTACTTTTGTAGCTATTCAACATCACAAATAACACATTGTTTAGTTATATAGCATTGTGTTTTTTTAATATTTGTGCAGTTATAAAGAGAAACTCGGATATTGCATCTTTTTTACATGATTGTCTAGTCACTTTCATTGGATGTGATATTTTCTTTGAAGTTGATGAGGATGGTATAATCAAGACATTCATGTCCCTTTCAAAGCATCGAATAAAATAGTCAGAAAAATAACATGGTAAGTCTCTAGTACTCTTTTATGTCTATATTTGAATTTATCGGCGTGGCTTTTGAATTTATATTGTATTTAGTAGATGGTTTCAACTTAATCCATAAATATAAGCCTTATCGTGTTACTCAGTGCATGTATACCGAATCATATTATCAATTTTGCAATTATCACTGAATTGCTAAAACAGATTTATCAAATTGCATAATTTTTTTTGAGCGGCATACCCTTCGCTAAAATCCTGGATTCGCCATTGTTACTGCCCAAGTATCACTGCAGGGTGGTGCTGGAGCCGGCAGTGATTGCTTTTCCCTGCTGGTTCGTAAGCCTAGGATCCAAAAATTTCTGGTAAAGCTACACACTATGTAGTGAAGGCACCTATCTCTACCGGCTCAAACCACCACCCGACAGTGATATATCACTTCCCAGTCAATCCACAAATCGGTTGTGATTAGTGTAATAATATCACTACCAGCTTAGGCTATATCACTGTCGGGTCAAGGTACAACCCCGGTAGTCATATTTTTGTATCACTAACAGGTTTTATATTGACCGGATATATAGTGTTATCTGCCATTGGATCCGCCTAACATATCAATTGATCGACTATCCACCATTGGATATACCTATCACAACTAGTTCTAGTTATAGAACCAGCGTCCGGACGCCTCCACGGATAGAGGAGGTCCACTGCATGAGCTGGACACTAGTAGTTCCACAAATTGGTTCACCATTTGTGTCTAGTCTCAGTATCTGCTCTCTGTGGGAGAAAACTCTCCTCATACAGCTTTCGTTAGTAGTCAAGATGGTGCACGAGAGGTATTAGAATAATGTTTGTGAATATGTAGCCACGGCGAAGCCAGGGCACACTGACAACAATAATGCAAGCGTGATCTGGTTGGTTGTTAATTTTGCGGCAAGCGCGAGGCATGGGTTCATCATGGCTAGCAGTCATAATGCACCCCGGTTGGCTCATCACAGCTCGTAGACATAGCATGGCTCCGACGCCCCCACCGGCATGCTCTTGCACCTTCAAGACAACCGAGCTCATAGCCGTGAGTTCCTTGTACTCCATCTTTTCCGACAATGATCAACAAAGCAAAAACAAAAGCAATTAATAAACAATAATATGAATGTTGACAATAAAAAAAACTAATAAAAAACAAGTATTTTTATTTTCTTAATTCAAATAAATTGTTTTAATGAAAACAATTAGCAGCAAGTAATATCTTACCTATTATTGTTCATGTAAACTCAATCCCGTTTATTAAACAATAATATGAATGTTGACAATAAAAAAACTAATCCAAAACGCTAGTACTAGATCAAACCAATCCCTACCTAAAAACAAATAAATAGAGAGCTAAAACCAAGACATGGCCACTAAAAAATCATAGAATCTTATTCCCTACTAAATTCACCCTAATACCTTCAAAGATTTTGATATAATTCGATCCATAAGTTCCTCAATCACCATGGAAGAGAGACAAAATGAAAACCCTAACTACACACTAATCTACCGCTAAAACTTCAAAAACAGGCTTGGAATAGCATTTACTTAGTGTCGGATGTTTGGGCCAGGGGTACCCGCACCGCCTGTATATCCGGCCACGACCAGCTATCGGGCCAGAAGCCATGGCAAACGAGGGCCATGAGGGCTGAATGAAGCAACTGACTTGAAGATCAAGGCACGCCGAGAATATTCGGAGCCGACATATCTGGAGGATAGCATTGGATCAATCCATACGCATTCCGCGTAACAAACTAAGAAACCAATATGTTAGCCGATCGCCCTCATTGTAACCCTACCCCCTCAGTCTATATAAGGGAGGGTTCGGACCTCGCAATCGGGATCCATCTCATTCCTTTCATCCCATCTACTATGTAGCTAGGAGCAACAACCCCTATAGTCGACCATACAAATACGAGAAGAGCATCATCACCCCAACTAGACTAGGGCACCTCACGTCACTCGAACCAGTGTAAATCTTGTGTCTCGTGTGTTACTATATGAATCCTGTTACACAAAGTAGTTGCTAGGCATTGCCAGAGCTAAATCATATGATACTTACCTCCTAATGCCTCCATCACCAAAGGAATAAAAATCAAAACCTCCCCCTTAGATTTGCATTTTTTTGGGGTAGCCCAAAGCCCCCTTCCTTCCTCCTCAGGTTACAGTAAAATTCCCAAGGAAGAGGAAACAGGGCAACTACATATAACATGTGGCTTTTTGTTGAGAATTGTTTCTGTCGTAGTGATTCACAAAATGTTTGTTCCACTACTACAAAAAAGATTTTGCGAGACATTGCACAAACATTAAGGGAGGCGGTCACAAAATTCAACCAACATGCTACTCGTAAAATGCCTAAGGATTTTTGGAGGTCATTGTTTTCTGTTGGGGAGAGACACCCTCGCCGTGAACCCCCTATTAGCTCCATGGCCTTTGTGCAGCTTCCGCTCTCCATTCCCGCCACGAAATGTGGAAAGTTATGATCTCACCCCACGTCAGCGTTTTTCATCTCACTTGTGTCTCAGGATGATGGGAAAGCCGAAATCGCCGCTACCGGTGACCTTCGGCTCGACTTCGAGGTTTCTTGGAACCCCGCGACCTTCGAGCTAAATCTGGTGCCTCGTCGTGCTAGCAAAGGACGGAGGGAGACTCTGCCCGGAGAAGTTAGGGTTTGAGACGCAATGTACAGTATTGCCCCCAGGTGACCCCGTAGGTAGTGTCATACGAGGGCGAGCCCTAATGTAATTTGGCCATGCCTCTCGGTATGGTCTATAAATACCGAGAGGCACCACCCCCAGGGGGGACTTTTTTGTGACAATAAATTGGAATTTACTCCACGCTCATTTTCAACACTCGCCCGCCCACCACCATCGCAGCTTTGTTACCAGCCTCACCCGATTCCTATGGTAAACCCTTGTCCTCCCGCCTAAGCTCCATGCGAGGGCGGGAGACTAAATCTGCGAAACCCACAACCGGCACCGTCCGTGGGGATCGAACAAAGAATTACCAACAATGGCAGCCACGAGGAGGGCAACCTCTCATAGCCACCATCGCTGCGTCAGGGATCACGACCTTCGCCGGCGTAACAAGTAACTACGTCGACGTGTAGCCTACCGGTCCACCCGCGGGCGGCTCAACGGGGCAGAGTGGGGCAGTCCCACAAGGGTCCGTCGAACCGTCATCGCCCAGACCCCAACCCCATCTGTTCATGTCCGGCAAACCACGCGAGGAGCCTTCCGATGACGAGGAGGCTAAGACGACGGGCCTCGAAGCACCTCGTAAACTGCCTAAGGATTTTCGAAGGCAGATGTTTTCATTTATGGAGGCGGTCACAATTAAACATCTCGCAAAATGCATTTATGGAGGCAGTACCTAAAATCAATTTATGGAGACGGGCCTCCAAAATCAGGCCAATTCCACCCCAGTAGGCCCGTTGCTTATGTCCACATATATAAGCGTGACATAGGGTTTTCTGCTAAAAAAGCATGACTTAGTGTTTGGGAGCCACTCACTCTCTGTGCCCGACTCTCTCTCCTCACTTTGTGGTGGCCTCTCTCTTCTCTCTTACCTCTCTCTATCGGTGGACCCTCCCAGCGACAGTGGGCCACTCCCTTGGTGCTGGTGGTTGCGCTTGTGGCGGTGGTGGCCCGCTCCTACCCTCGGCCTCCCCAAGCACTGTTGGTAGCGCTCGCACGGAGGCGCTAGGCGCGCCGCTCCTTCCGGTGGTGGATCCGTTGGTGCTTTAGCTGGATCTGCTAGTGGAGCATCTAGATCAATGGTGCGGCGGTGAATCCAGCGACGGCACGTGGCCTCATCCCCCGGTGGCCGCCTCCACCACCAAATCTAGTAGGCCATGGGGGAGAGGGCGGATCCGTGGCGGCGCTCGGCCTCCTCCCCTGGCAGCGGCCACCACCACCATATCCGGTGGGGCATGGCGAGACAGGATGGTTGTGGCATGGCACACTGCCGCCTCCTGCAATGCGGCCTCTACCACCAGATCTAGCGGCGGGCCCATGCAGGAACAGCGGCAGCGCCACCGGCGTGTCGGGGCCCAGCAGGCCCAGATCCAGCTCTGGGCTCGGTCGATGAGTTTTTTTTTTTTTTTTTAATTTATTTCGCTGGCGAGCATTTGGCCGTCTGGGTTAATCCGCATTAACCGAGACCTTTCGACGGAGGCGGTTGCTTTGCCGCCTCCATAAATCCAAAATGCAATAGTGTTCACTAGTTAGTCAGAATTAGCACCAAAGACACCGACGCTGAGGTTAAATAAATGAGTCTGTCTACTCCACAACCCTGTGTTTTATGCAGTTTCAACACATGTTTTTTTGAACCATAGGATGAAGATCAAACAGCCTCCAGCCTTCTTCTACCGCTGGCATCCAGCCTTCCTCTACCTCCAGACGCACTGCAGAACTCGCCCCAGCACAAATCATAACTAACAAAGATCCGTGGCTGTGTCGGCACAAATCACAAGAAATAATTTTTTTCTATCAAAGGACAACGACAAAATTAAAGCCGAGGCTCGCCGGAACCCTTGCCACCGCTGCCGTCGTCTTTATCTCCGATCAACACAGATCCAGGAAAAGGAGGAGGAGGAAGAGGAGGAGGAGGAGGAGGAGGAGGAGAAGAAGACCTACCTCATGCGGATCCAGCATGGCCGGGGACAGATCCGCCAGTGCCGGCGAGCACGCGCGCGTGTGGGGCTCACCGGGTGGTCACCGAGGCGTCGGGGCCGAAGGGGATGACGACGGCGACACGGGGGCAACCTGGGGGGCCGCGGAAGAGGGGAGAAGGACGGGCGTCGGGGCCGGACAGGACAACGACGGTGGCGCGAGGGCGAGCGCCGGGGCCGAGGGAGGGAGCGCGTGGTCAGGGGACCGCCGGGAAAAACGCGACGACGGGCGGAGGAGCACTTGCGGTCACGGGCAAAGCGCGGAAGGACGTCGAGCGAAGACGAAGAGCCGCGGCCTGGGAAAAATTGTGTGCTGGAACCTGTCAAAACAACCGAATGTCCTATAGCATTACTGTAAATATAATGAGGTCTGTTGGACCAGAAAAACACAAGCCAATAGGTTGTGTGTATGCCTAGCTAGTCAGCCAAGGTATGCATACTTTTCTACAGTAAATTTACAAAGCTAGAAGCTACATGGTGCACGTTCTATTTCATCAAACAACCAACACGCCCATTCAGGTACACCTATTTTCGAAATCTCCATCATACACTCAGGTAAGCAAAATTGACCATTTTGGAGCCAACTGAAAGCTCTAATTGTCCTCGGAGCTCAAATTCATGACCAAATTCCACCCCAGAACGCTACAAATACTATCGTACACTTAACTTATGTTCTAGCTCAGAATGCAAAGCAGCAGTAACCTAGGCAACAAAAGACCATCTCGTTCCATCCCAACATTACAAAGGCTACACTATAATTCACGCAGGCCAAATTGGAGACCTTTATCCAACATCGCCCACAACTCGCAAGACAGGGAGGGAGCCCCGAGTTCGATCCCAAGAAGCTAGTGTCCTGTCAGCTCTTCGTCGTCATCTTTGGGCCACCACCCCTTTGCAAGATAAACGAACGCCGCCTGCTCATTAGGCCGTGTGACCCTTGGTCGAGGGGGCCGCGACCTCTGTGCACCGCCCTTGGCTGCTGAGGCCACAACCTTATTTGAGATATGCACGTTGACTAGACCCATCTATAATGACTCTCATCAAAGACGCACGTTGACTTGATCCATCTGTAATTACGACTTTCATCAGAGACATGGAAATCTCCTTCTGTGATGACTATCCTCACATACAATTAATCTTTTTGCCTATTTGTAATGTGGTCACATCACAAATCCATACTTAAAGACGCGAAATTCCACATCTGTGATCAAACTGAGCCCCATCTCTGACTAAGGTTTCTGGCATAGTGTTGCTCTCCAATTTTAAAAGGGCTAGATTGCTCTCTAAAATATGATTGTCCTCTCATGATTTTTTTTGGTACAAGCAAAATTATGATCCGCTACTGGAATTTAAAGAATAAAAATTAGAGAGATTTTTGGAGACATGAGAGATATAAAAATAGAAAACTCACTAAATGACTCTCCAAATAGAGATATATAAATTTACAGAGGTTCTTGGAGTTGGTTTGAGGTTTAGGGAAAAAAAGCTAAGACAGACTGACATGTGAATCGCACATGCCATAGAAAAAATATCAGGGAGCTTAGTAATCAAATGTACAAGTTACTCTTAGAATGCACGCGTGCAAAAAATTGCATGACTTATGACTTGGAACATACGTTACCATGGTATGGTGTTTGCGAATAAGCTTCTCTCAGGATAAAAAACTTTTGATATTTTTTCCTGGGCTTTGTATATTTTTTGGACAATCATTTCTATGGGTTATCGTCCTTAAATTTGACAACCATAGAGATAAGCCACCTTGTGTTCAAAGAGAAAATAATTGGTAGTGCTATGGCTACCGGATCCCATCAAATTAAATATCTACTCTAGCTAGAAGGGAGATACTATACTAGAGAAATAATTTTAGGAGACATGCTCTCTTGTTAATTCAGAAGGACACGTCTGCCTCTGTAAATGTTCCGGACGCTTCTATTAAAATGGCTATCTATGAAAATCATTTACGGAGGCGGGCGTCCTAAGGCGAACACCTCTGAAAATCATCGATTAACAGAGGCGGTCACCTTAGGACGTTGTAAATCGATTTTCAAAGGCGGGCATCTTAAGTTGCATGTCTCTGAAAATCGCTATTAATAGAGGCGGGCATATTAAAATTCAGAGACGGGCATCTTAAGATGCTCTTCTCTATAAATAGACCTGTCGGTTTTTCGAACAAACACCGATTAGTAAATTTATAATTGTTGCGCGTTAGGCTCGGATGGTGTACTAAAGGACACCAGGTTTATACTGGTTCGGGCAGATTGTCCCTACATCGAGTCTGCTGCTGCTCGTGTTATTAGTATCGAAAAGGGTTCGTAGTAGGGGGTACAAACAGTCAAGAGAGGGACAGGTCCTAAGTCTCTGATGGAAAGGTCGAAAGGACGCCAAGAGCTCGGTTGCCGCTTGGATGTGTCTTGCGTGTGGAATTGATTCGTCGTCTTGCCTATCAAAACGATCGGTCCCTTAGTGGGGCGCCCTGCCCTCCCTTTTATAGACCAAGGGGGGAGCATGGGTTACAGATGGGAGAAAGAGGAAAAAATCGAAGGTAGAGAAGGTCCTTCGAAGGAGCTGGGTCTTCCTTTTTCCCTGTGCCTGTCCTTCTAACATGGCAGACCGTGTCAGAGATGACGTGTTAGCTGATCCTTTTAGGCCGTGCCACGACATCTTTCAGCAAGTAGGGGACGCCGTAAATTGATTTTCAAAGGTGGGCATCTTAAGTTGCATGTCTCTGAAAATCGCTATTAATAGAGGCGGGCATATTAAAATTCAGAGACGGCCATCTTAAGATGCTCCTCTATAAATAGATCAATCCAAAATAATCCATAATTTTTACTTATGGACTCGGATAAAGACAAACTTGATATCAAAATTATGGGTCTCAACGCGATCTACACATCTATAGTAGAAAAGTTAATGATTTGAAACTATATAGAATCCCAGAATATTGTTTTAAGTTCACAGTTTGAAATTTGGAATTTAAAATGTTCAAACAGCCTCAGATGTTGAAATGGTCTGTAGTCAAAAGTTTTTATTCGAAAAAATTTAGAGTTCAAATATGTGTCAAATTCATAGATTTTGAAATTCAAAATTCAGTATTCCTGGACGACCATACCTTGAAGGTTCACATAGTTAATACCAAAGTTGTAGTAGCTGATCATGTGATCTTCATTTTTTCTGTTGATGAGATTTTTATTTGAAGTTATTCGGTCTCAATTATTGGTTTTAAATTAACGTATTTTGGGATTCAAAATTTTGATTTTTTCAAACAATCTTAGATGGAGGCACATCATGTACCAAAGTTGTTGTAGTGCTTGACAAGATTTAAAACTTTGTATGTAGTTGAAACTTTTTTTTTGAGTTCATTTAGTAGCAAAAATATTCAATATAAGATTACAGAATATTGATATAAAAAAGATAGCATCTTATATATAGTCACAAATGAGTTTGTCGTGAGGCGTTATGGCGAGGGCTAGGTTATGGGTTCGATTCCTCAAAGACACGGCTTCGAAATGGCCGATTAGCAGTGTTAGTTGGCAGCCTCCGTAAATACAAAATGCATGACCGCCTTTGAAAATCATTAATCCGGTAGTAGTGAGACTCGGTCATCGATTGGTGGATTTATTACAAGTCCCGAAGTATATATGTTGAACTAGAATCTATTGTTATTATGTTGACAAGCAGCAAGATCGATGTTGTCTGACTGAGGATTCAAAATGTGTATATATATACATATGATGCTGGAAATTATATTGTTAGTGAAGTTTGTTGTCCAACTTGAGGTTGAAATAAAGGAACTTGATTGCCTCTTCAATTCGCACTAATGGATGCAGAGTCACTCGCTCCTTGTGTTTGGAAGAAGTATGTGTAACTAGCAACTTTAAGCTTGTGCTTGCTGCCGGCCGGCCGGCTATATGCATGGATGCATAATATATAAGCTAGCTAGCTAGATTCATTCTGTATATTGTATATGTTATGCCACTGTCAATCCCAAGCTACGAAACTGAACTGTGCTAGCTGCATGCATCTTGGAAAGAATGAAAGGGACCACCAAATCGCACATGGACAGAGGTTTTGTCACTGCTGCGTTATTAGCGAGCAACGGAAATCGGCACGCAAAGTAAAGTTGAGCATGTGCTGCAGCCGGGTGAACAGATCAACAATCTAAACTACCCACTTTTTCCTTTTAATTTTTGGAACTACTATTTATATTTTAATTTGTTATAATAGGGGTGATCGATGGATGTTATGTAACGTCGTAATTAATAAAGGGGATACAGATTACAATAGTATATGGTATTTAAATATATTTATATTAGAGGAGGATGAGGAGGAGGAGGAGGGGTGGTGGCGGTGGATAGCACATGGATAATGCATGTTTAGCACCCATGCATGCTAACTCAGTTTATTGGTCGCCAGATGGATGTACGGTGAAGGAGAGTGGTCTTACAGAAGGATCGGATCACATTGCATGTAGCACTAGAGGACACAGTAGAAAATATATATATGTAATTGTTATTATTATATATGCAACAAGTCAACCAAGGTCAAACGAACCAGTAGTGCGCTTGCCCGGCCATACATACATGGATGGATCCATCGGCCGTACAAATACAATACAAATACAATACATACATACATACATACATACATACATACATACATACATACATACATACATACATACATACATACATACATACATACATACATACATACATACATACATACATACATACATACATACATCAAGCCAGGCATTATTAGGCAGCATATGCATATCCATCCCATGCATGGGGTGGTTACTCGTACGTTATAATACAATAATATATATATGATGGATGCGTACGAAATTAAAGATGATGTAGGATATGATGGATGGGTGCATGCAGCATGCATTATTGCAAGTGAACCAATTAACCAACACAACTTAGTTTATCTTGCTGAAGCAGCCCTTGGCGATGACCCTCTTCACGAAGCAGGTAGCGAAGCTGGAAGGAGTCGAAAAACCCAAGCAGGAGGTAAAGCCCTCGACGAGGCACTCACGGCAGTTGGTCTTGCAGCTCCCGAGGTCCAGCAGGGACAGATCGTCCTCTAGCAATAACGCCGACGTAGCAGCAGGCGGGGGAGTCGTCATCCCCTGCGGCTCGCTGTGGCTGCTGGTGGCGCTGCTTCCTGCTGCTGATCCCGGGACCGGGCGAGAAACCACCAGGATCAGTACGACCCCGACGAGGAACGACGTCGTCACGCCAGTGGTAGACGCCATGCTCGATCAATCTGTGGTCGATGTGTTGCTTAATTATATTCTGTGTGGGTGGCATGCAGGCGCAGGGGCAGGCTCTCTATATATACAATACACAACCGAGTCGATCGCGCCATGTATGTTGTTGCATGTGACTATCACAACGCAAGGTCGGGTCTTCCAAATGCACAATCCCAGTGCATGTGCCAGCAGCCAGCTAGCATGCATGGCCCCTCCTCCTCTTTTGATTGTGCATTGGGCCACTTCAATTCCTGTCACTAGCTTAATTGACTAAAAATATATTAAAACCCTTAACACGCACTACCCCAGATCTTGACATCACTGCCGATTCAAAAATCCCCTTCACTGCCGGATTTTGAACAGGGTGACGTGGGATTAACATCACTGCCGGTTCTTATGAACCGATAGTGATGTGAATCGGCAGCGATGTGGTTTCTAGGAAAGCCAAAAAATTAATTGAAAAAATAGAGAATTTTTTTAATACCGGGAGAGGCCCCCACCAGACAACCACACGGTCACACGTCGCAAGTCACAAATCAAGCGATTTTTCACCCAAAAAACGCGTGCTTCGCGGCCACCGGCGCTCGAACCCCTGTCGTCCTGCTTCGCGTCTTCGGCCCCTAACCACTACACCCGCAAACTGTTTGTGTCCATATGAGATTTTCGTCCTAACCATTTTATGTTCATCTAATTTTGAAATAAGTATTTGGGTCCCTAAACGAATTCAAATGAAAAAGTTGTCAACTAGAAACTTTTATAACTTTTCGAGATCTACAACTTTTATTTTGACAATTTCTCCATCCAAGGGGAGCGTTCATAGTCTGAACCAGCCAGCCAAATTGGGCTGATCCCCCTCTCAAGTTATTGTTCATCAAACCAGCCAAATAGTGTTTTTCTCTCACAACAAACCAAATTTTAATAGTGTTTTTTTCAGCCAAATATTCACTAGTGTTCACTAATTAGTCAGAATTAGCACCAAAGACACCGACGCTGAGGTTAAATAAATGAGTCTGTCTACTCCACAACCACGTGTTTTATGCGCTTTCAACACATATTTTTTTGAACCATAGGATGAAGATCAAACAGCCTCCAACCTTCTTCTACCGCTTGGCATCCAGCCTTCTTCTACCTCCAGACGCACTACAGAACTCGCCCCAGCACAAATCATAACTAACAAAGATCCGCGGCTGTGTCGGCACAAATCACAAGAAATAATTTTTTTCTATCAAAGGACAACGACAAAATTAAAGGCGAGGCTCGCCGGAACCCTTGCCACCGCTGCCGTCGTCTTTATCTCCGATCAACACAGATCCAGGAAAAGGAGGAGGAGGAGGAGGAGGAGGAGGAGGAGGAGAAGAAGAAGACCTACCTCACGCGGATCCAGCATGGCCGGGGACAGATCCGCCAGTGCCAGCGAGCACGCGCGCGTGTGGGGCTCGCCGGGTGGTCACCGGGGCGTCGGGGCCGAAGGGGATGACGACGGCGATGCGGGGGCAACCTGGGGGGCCGCGAAAGAGGGGAGAAGGACGGGCGTCGGGGCCGGATGGGACAACGACGGTGGCGCGAGGGCGAGCGCCGGGGCCGAGGGAGGGAGCGTCGGTGCGGGGACCGCCCGGGAAAACGCGACGGGCGGAGGAGCACTTGCGGTCACGGGCAAAGCGCGGAAGGACGTCAAGCGAAGACGAAGAGCCGTGGCCTGGGAAAAATTGGGTGCTGGAACCTGTCAAAACAACCGAATGTCCTATAGCATTACTGTAAATATAATGAGGTCTGTTGGACCAGAAAAACACAAGCCAATAGGTTGTGTGTATGCCTAGCTAGTCAGCCAAATTTTAATTTCAAATTTTAATTTCAAACAGCATTTTCAAGTAGTAAATGATCTCAAATTAAAAAGTTTTCAACTACAAAGTTGCATAACTTTTCAAGATCGACAACTTTTGTTTTGGACGTTTCTCCATCTGAGGCCGTTTGAAAAATTCAAATTTTAAATTTTAGAAATCAAACGTAATTTCCGTTAGATAGATTATTTCAAATGAAAATATTTGGACATCCAAACGATCTCAAATTAAAAATATTTGAACCACAAAGTTGTAGATCTCGTCGAGTACTACAACTTTGATATAAAGTTCGTCTTCATCGGACATCATATGAGAAACTTATGAAGTTTTCTTACAGCATATCACTGTCGGTTCAAGCCACGAACCAACAGTGATAGTATCAGTGTCGGTTCTTGGCTAAAACCGACAGTGATGACCCAATATTACTGCCATTTCTTGGCTAAAACCGACAGTGATATGAACCGACATTGAATACCCTAATATCAGTGTCGGTTGGTCCTATCACTGTTGGTTTTTTAAAATTCGGCAGTGGTGAGGCCAGCAGTGATGTCCAATTCTACAGTATTGGCGGATGACATCTATCTTCTATCCACCCTAGCTTAGAGATTCATTCATTCATTCAATAATAATCTACACGTACGTAGCTGGCCCAGTCGCCTCCCCCACATTCAATTCGTTCGCTGAACCGATGCAATGCATGCAATATATACATCTCTGCGTGCTTGCCCCGGACTACACACACAAAAAAGTAACTTGCCAACCAATGAACAAAGTAAAGCTAGTAGGCACGCTCAGCTCCTCCTATATTGGTGGGTATTGCCATGCATGCCAGCCGGCCTACAACTCCTATTGCCATGCTAATTTAATTAAGCCGCTGCCTTACATACCTCGGCACGATCGAGACGATGCATGGTGCCCGACAATGGTTCGGTTAATTCAATTTTTGCAATCATATATATGGCTGATCAGTTTTATTGAAATCTATCACATTAGGCGCGCGGGGCAGGCCGGGCAAACCATGCATTGCATGCATCCAGCTACGGTTTTTATTTTGGCATGAAAACAGATGCGGCAATATTAATTCCCATCCCGGTCCGTTCTGTTTTATTTCTGTGTACGTACTTTGCCCAGCCCGCATTTGGTATTTGCCATTGCTACCATGTATACTGTGTCAACGCCGAATTAAAATTCTCACATGCACACCTGCTAGGGAAAGATTGCCCGGGTCGCCACGGACCGAATAACGCAGCAAAGATAACACTTACCTACATGGCACGGTGAAGAACAGAGATAGATGTTTACGAGCAAACCACCAAAGGTTAACCAAATCCCTTGCGCTTGCGCTTGTGTGACGAAGAACGGCTAGTTCGAGACAAACTTGCAAAGGAACCGTCCGAAGCTCTCGCCCGGGAGGCAAGGATGTCTCCGTGTTGCCCTAGGTTGGCCGGCAAGCCTAGGGACACCATCCTTGGCCATCAAATCAAGCGATGAACAACATGGGGTTGGAAGGAGATAGGGCAAAGAGAGGGTTTGTACGTGTTGTATTTCGACGATTGTGAGTTGGGATCCTCAGTCGGCCATATGTTCTCCTCTCTCGTTTATATAGAGGGGAGGTCTTATCCGGAGAGGCTTGCACGAGGCAGTGACACACACACTATGTAAAAAAACGACATTACAGACGCGCCTTTAGAGACATCACAGACGCGTTTCCGCACGTCTGCCATAACACATCGGTAATAAGGTTTTATTTAGAAGCGCCAAAAGCGCGTCTGTAATATAATAAGCTTATACTACAGACGTGTGTTGCCAACACGCGTTTGCGGTATGCAAACACGCGTCTATGATTAAGTTTAAGACAGACTTGTGGGAGCAAAAATGCGTCTGTAATAAGCTTTACAATAGACGCGGGTTACCAAACTGCGTCTACGATAAGGGTACACGCGTCTGTGATAACCCCTTAGCACGGACGCGCATAGCCAACACGCGTATGTGATAATGATTTAGAAAAACAAAAAAAAGAAAAATCTTTCCCCCAAGGTGTACATTTGTGAAGGTTATGCTTGGCAAAAAAGTACATTTCTGCAATGGAGTTACAAAGGCAGTAAAAACGTCTAGAAAAATGGACCTTATATAAGACCACCATCAAAATACATAAGATTTTATATAAGACTTATCACCATCAAAATGCATAACAACAAATGTGGTTCACAGTACACACCGTTATCTTGATCACATAGTCAGTTAAAGCTCAAGTGATTACAAAGACTTTCTATCACAAGGAAAGATAAAGCTACTGCTAACAGAAAAGTATGATATGGAGATTTAAAGCCGTAAACAGATTCAAATGAAAAAAAGTTTCAACTGCAAAGCTTTAGATCTTATCAAAATCTACAACTTTGCTTTTGATCGTTTTCCCATCCAATGTCCTTTGAGAAATTTAAAAAATATGAATTTTGAAATCATTAATCATGCAACATAATTTCTGTATCATAAATGATTTTAAATAAAAAAAAGTTGTTAACTACAAAGTTATATATCTCTTTGAGTGCTACAACTTTTTGTTTAGAATATTTCTCCATCCAAGATCATTTGAAAAACTCCAAAACTTAATGTCAAATTAGTTACAGTAGAGCTAGGTTAAGCAAACCACCAATATAAATTCATTTTTACTGGCTATTTTCTTAAGACTACCGCCAGTAGAAATCATGTATTTCTACAGGCGATAGACTTACGAAAAATAACCAGTAAAGATAAACTTACACCGGTGGTTTATAGCCTAGGCCCACAGTTTCATTTCTAGTGGTGCCCGTACATTATGAACCGCCAGTTAAAAGAATAGCAACCATCAGCGAAAATTGATTTTATACTTGTGACATGCCCGTATGTTGCAACAGAACATATAACTTATTGTGCGACCACTTGGATGATGACTTAAGTCACTGGTATTTATTATGTCACATGTTCTAATGTCTTGCAATTGGACTCGATCTGTTCCAGGTCATCAACATGAGTACTTTCTGAATAGACTCGATACTATGGCTAGACGTGTGTGTTGTTACTCATTTAATCATGTGTTGTGAGGACATATCATGGACGGGCCGAGAGTTGTATGGGAGGGCACATTTAAGAAGTACTTCCTCCATTATAAATTAAAGGATATTTTGGATTTTCTAGCTCTATTATTTTGCAATGTACTGAGATTACCATGTTTAGATGCATACTAAAAATAATATTTATTTTACTAGCTTCGTATATATTTATTTTTTTTATTTTTGGCTAGACGTTATTTTTGGGTGGCGTGTGGTGTTTTTTGATTTGTTTTTTATTTATTTTATTTTCTTCATTTTTTAATAGACATGTCAATGTTTAAATCTTTTAATTTTTGTCTTTCGACTTCCCTTCTCTACATGTCCTCCTCACATCACAAACCTATTAAATTGAGTTTAGAATCAAACAACTCACACAAGATAAAAAACCACTCAATGTTTCTTTATTAATTATTTTATTGGGCCTGTTTGGCAAGCTCCTCGCTTGGCTCTCTGCTTTGGCTCCTTCAAAGGAGCCGTGCAAACGCTTTTCATGAGGAGCCTTTTTCAAGTAAAAGAAGAGGAGTCGGAGCCATTTTGGAGGAGCCACAAATTGTGGCACCTCCAAAAGCAACTCTGCTCCTCCAGAGGAGCGCCTCAGGGAGGAGCCATGCCAAACACCCAAACAACTCATGCATACATTTTTTATTACGACCGACTGTAAATCTTAGATGACCCATCGTGTGTTTTGGTATTTTAGCGACCCCCTCACGATACTAATTTTGGGATGCCTATTTTTTTGCTGTAGTGATTATGCGTATATAGAATAAAGTACCACATTTAACAACATTGGCTAAAATATATTAGGAAAATAATAAAAATAAAAAACATATGGACCCACTCGACCATGTGGCTATGGAACATGCCAACATAGACATCAATGTTTAAAATATCAATAAATTACTTTGTGACACACAAAGTCTATCATAGATTGATAGCATTTGTAAATTAGATTTTATGACGCAGAAAATACCTATGTGACATAGCAAATATCATCATTGGATGAAATTGGACTAGCCATATGACTTTTTTGTGACATACAACTTTTTATTATCTGTCGGGGTCATAATACACCAGGTATCTCAAGGCATGGATTAGTCGATAGGCCGAATACGCTAGCCAGTATAAGCCCAAGCGACCGAGGCCTAATTATACAAAAAGAAGGCCAAACCAAGCGCCAAGGCAAGGCCTATGTTGGTGCAAAAATATGGCCATGCAGTCAACACACAGCAAGCCGGACGATCTGAACGGAATTAGATTGGAGATCTGCTTAGCTTCAACACAGTACCAGTTGATTCTGAAAACCCATCGGTGTGCTAGTCAATTTGACCTGTAATTGACAAGGAGAGAAAATCTTATGAGTAGTTTAAGGCGGAACATGTCGGTGTTGCTCGCATAGTTCCAAATATGTGGCTAAGCGACTAACAAGTGCAATACACCCATGGGTCATAGCGATTTTATTATGACTCATTAATCCGATATAACAAGTGCAATACACCCAATATAAGTAATATAAAGAAACGTCATCACTAGATGGATATAACCAATGTAAAGCATTGAGCCAATAAGTTTAACGAGAAAGGATATAACATGTGAACAAATCGATTGCCTAGTACAAATGAATCTACAAACGCTCAGTATCTAATCATGTTACCACTGAACAAAGGAGGTTTGATCGGATCGGTACAACTATGATAATAATAACAAACTAAAGCCAAAGAATCTATAGAACCGTCTATATATCGACAGGTTCATAAACAAACATGCTATATGCGTGAAAAGCACATGCGAATTGGCTAAAATAGCCGATGCATGCATAGCAAATAAACAGAGTGCATATCTTGATCATGAACAAAACCACTAATCAATAATCTCTAATCCAACGTCTTACCAGTGAGGTTCGACCGAATCGATGCAAACTATAGTTGTGTTATTAGATTAGATCTTATTAACTAGTGAACTTACTCAAGATTAGAGCATGTCTTTGAATGCATACTATGTTTGATTAGAATAGAGATAAAATAGCCGATCTAGCATAATTAAGCCATCAATTATAAGATTCAAAGTGTAACCATACTAGAAGATGACCAATTAAGATGATGTGATGCCGATTCTATCTCTATCTCAATCAGGTGATTCGTTATAATTAATAAAACATTAATTATAACAAGATCGATAACTGGTGAATCAACCAAAAACAGCATGGAAAATCTTACTAATCTTAGTAGATTCGATAACTAGTGATATTGTGTTAAACAACAAGTCATTTAACACAAGATCGATAACTTTGATCTATATAATGGTTCATAAGAGATCAATCAGCTGAAGCAGCCTTACAAACAACAATATGAATCGATAACTAACTTATATTATAACTCATAAAAGGTCAATCAGCTGATGCAGCTTTACAAGCATAATACAAGTCGTGACGGTGCTCACAGATAAGCCGGAGGTCGATCAGCCGATGCAGCCCTGCTTGTTGAAGAACTCGCCGAGTTTCTACGGTACTCCTACTCCTAATGCGATGGCAAAAGCTAGAAAGATTGTGTTGATTGATTGTTTGTGTCCTTGTACAATAACCGGGGTCCAATATTTATACTCGGAATCTAAATATGAATCCTACTCAAATGCGACTTATTATAATTCTTGGAGTAAAAGAAAACATTCCTAACTTAAAATAACTTGGACCCTAATATTTCTCTTTCTGTAGAGTCTGACATATCTTTCCCCATTGTCCATCGACGTCGTCTGTTGACGTTGTCCAAAAAGAGCCGATTCCAGTACCGCATCTAAATCAGCTAATATCGATCCTTACGCAATCGATTCCTTAATGACACAATCCTGAAAGCTCCGAGTCCCCGCGCTCTCCTTCCAAAATTTTGGTGTAAATAGCCCGCCCCGACCTCTCCCCCTGCCTTAGTCATGCACCGAGGTAGCGGCTCACGACCTCTCCACCATGACCTCCAGGAATGACGATAAGGGACCAAGTCCCGCCAAACGTGCCCGGTTTGACAGGGACAGGTACGCCGCACTGACCTCATAAGGACCGAGGGAACATCGGTCACCTCGGTTTGGTCAGACGCCATCCCCACCATGTCGTAGGGAAAACACGATACCGCCCAAGCGGTAACGGTCGGTATGATGGCCCACCATCCACATACGGTTCGACAAGACACATGTACGTTTCCACCCACTACAGGATGGGAACCACGATGGAGGCCTTGAGGCCTCCTGAACCAACAGAGGCCATGACCGAATATGAATAGATGTTGAGTTGGATTTGGCAAAGCCATAGAGAGTGTAAGGAAAATGGACCCTAGGCCCATTTACTTTGGATTTTGGTGTTTGATGACCAACACAACCAAATTGGACTAATAAATTTGCAAGTGTTTGTTTTGTAGTTCAATAGGGTGCAAGACGTGACTTGGACGAAGGCGACGTAATGATCCGATGATCAACACCATAAGCAAGACCTTAGGAGCACAAGAAAAGATCCAAGATATCAAGCAAAGTCCAAGCACGAAGATAGGAACTAAGCCGTATGCAAGATCGCGAAGAAACGAGCTCACAGAGGTGACCGGACGCTGGACCGAACGTTGGCAGAAGCGACCGGACGCTGGGAAGAAGCGATCAAACGCTAGGCTTGGGCAAACGGGCGACCGGACGCTGGATCGGATGCTGGCGGTAAAACCGACCGGACGTAGGACAGCAGCGTCTGATCGAGTATAGAGAGGGTCTAGAGCGGCGATATTGCGACCGGACGCATCCGGTGGCAAGTGACTAGACGCTGGCAGCGTCCGATAAGTAAATCGTGGCTTCAATGGTCGGGACAACCAGACGCGTTCGGTCAGGACGATTTCAGCGTCCGGTCAGTAGCAGAAAAGCGGGATTTCGTCCCAAACGGCTACTTTCTCAACGGGGCTTATAAATACAACCCCAACCGGGCCATTTGAGGTGTGTGGAGCTGAGGAAACATACCAAGGGTGTTGTTACACCATTTTAGTAATCTCCACTTGCATAGTGATTAGTGTTTTATTAGGTCATTAGCGTAGGTGCTTTGCGAAGTGCTTAGGTTGATTAGACCACCGCTTATGCGCTTGCTCTAGGTTTAGGCCTAGTGTTTAGTGAGGTTTGCATACCTCTTACCGCCCGGTGCTTGCGAGCACCATTGTTGTACATCGAAGGGGCTTGTAGTCCTGCGAGATCACACCAACCGCGCGTTTGTGGTGTGGCCGCCACCGTGTACCGGAGGGAACAAGGCCCGCGGCATTTCGGCCGGAAGCTTGAAAGTGAAGACGGCGGGGAGCATCCGGGAGAGGCTTGCCAGAAGGCACGTCGGAGACCCACTAGTGTGTGGGGAAGGCCCGAGGCTATCCACGGAGTTACCCGACCGGGAGCTTGGCCCTTGCGAGGGATTCCTTGCGAGGGGCTCCAACGAGGACTAGGGAAAGCTTGCGCGCTTCTCGATACCTCAAAGAAAAATACCAGAGTCGTCGACGGGAGTTTGCATATCTCTACCTTGCTCTTTAACTTCCGCATTTACATTGTTTATATTATTACTTTTGCGGTAGAGATAGCAACACATTAGCAAAACCGTAGTTGCACATTTAGATAGTTTATCTTTTGCATAGGTTTTGCTAAGGTTAAGAAAAAGAGGCCATAGTTTAGAGTTAGAATTTTAAGTTGCCTAATTCACCCCCCTCTTAGGCGTCACGGTCCTTTCAGAGAGTTTGTTCCCGTTTGGTGTCCCAAATGAAACACTACCAAAATGGTGGAATTCCCCTAGTGTTTTTAAATAGTAATAAAACACTATCACTAGTCATAGCATCAGCAAGAGTCCACGCCTGGAAGAAGGCAAGCGTCGGGGGCGCCGCCGCCACAACAGGTGGAGCCATTCTCGGACTTGGCCGAGATGGTGGGAGGCATGCACCGGCAATCGTCATTGCCTGGACGAAGGGGGGTGCCAGCCGCCGCCACACTGCACAGAGCTAATCGGACTCGCAACAGTGGGAGACGCGCACCGACGTCGACAAACCAGAGCCACCTTAGACCCCGTAATTGCTGACGCCATCACTTCACCCAAATAGCACTCTGCCCTCCCGATGATTGGCAGAGAAGGCCCTCAACGGCCGGAAGTCGACTAGAGAGCAGAACAGAAGGAAGGACGTCCACCGGTCATGCAGCCCCGTCATCAGCAAGCCCGCTGCCAAACCTCGCGCACTGCGCCGCTATGAGACCCCTGCACACGAAGAACACAGGCATGCTGCCCCACCGCCATCACGCTCGTGGCCAAAGTGCACGCCCCACGTCCATGCAGAGCCACCCCAAACAGCCCCACGTTCGCCTCGATAACAGCCGGCAACGCACCGAAGGCGGCACCCTTGCCCGCTGCCTAGCCGATGCCCACCGAGCAGCCATAGCACGTTCAGCTAGCACCATCTTGCTGGCGCAGAGCCTGGACCGGAGCTCCAACGTCCCGACGACGCCCCACGCCGGGGCATCAGCAGGAGGGAGCCTGCAGCAGAAGCGTCAGATCCGGGCACAAGGCAAGGCCACTAGATCCGGCCGCGGAAGGACTAGTACAGTGCCTTCCATCCGCCCCACCGGCTATCTGAAGTAGCAGGAGATGAGGAGTAGGTGCGGTCGCCGGCTCCGTCGGAGAAGACGAAGACGGGGTTGGGGGCACCGGCCGCCGTTGCACGACCGCACCATGTGGATCCTGTCGCCTGTGAGACAACGCCTTGGAGCACCAGTGCCACGTAGCCCCGGCTGCCTGGAGCCGATCCCACACAGGAGGGCTAACGAATGCAGGGCGAGGTCCCCGCCATCGCCGTCCTTGGGAACCGTGCGGGACTCCCGGCAGCTTCCTCTGGCAGCGACGAGGGAGAGGGATGGGAGGGGTGATCGACCGCGGTGGCGGCTAGGGTTGCCGCCCGACTTGCCCATGCGGGAGGGCGATGCGGGGGTTGCGACTCACTCTGTAAATGCACTTGTCCTGATTGATCGTGAACTGCATTTTGTCACGATCGATACAACAACCCCCTAGTAAACACGGCCCACCAACCGAGAAAAACAATTTTTTTGTATCTTGTGAGTCCGGATATGGGCATCTAATCCGAGATTTTATTCAACGTTAATGATGGACAAAGAACAGATATGATGTTGGTAGACGCGAGTTGTTCTAACTCATATGAGTGTGGGTCATGAATCCAAGTTACATATGAGAGATATGTAAGGTCACGAGTCCGAGTCTTATACGAGCAATTGAGGGAGTGCAGTTTGGGAAGTAAAAAAGCGGATAGAAGTAGAGATGGCAAAGGGGGGTGGAGCGTCTGCATGGCAAGATCGGCCCCCACCCCGAACCCGCTAGATCCCGAAACTCCGACGGGTTTCACGAAACCCGTAAAGTCTACAATAGGGAAAGGGCAGCGGCAACCCGGCAGATGGTAGGGGCAGCGGCGAATCGGCGGGCGAGGCAAGGCAGGGGCAAGGGGCAATGGGCAAGGTTGAATCGGCACCAGCGAAGGAGCTGGCTGTGGGTTGGGGGAGATGCTGCCGCGGTGATGAGTCTTGATCTTTGTGTCGGGCGAAGCGAAAGCGAGCGAAGAGCCGCAAGGGCCATGAGGCGAAGGGCAGGGCACAATGCAGCAGCTGCAGGGATGGTAGGGGCTCAGGCTGGAATAGACCGACGTGCAGAGGTCGGATTCCGATATCCGCCAAGTGTGGCTGCCTCTGCCGGTCCACCCGCGGAGTGCTGGGTGGGGCGCACTAGTGGAGAGGTGGCGACGGCTACAAGCTAGGTAAGTGGTGCCTGAGTAGTTGCGAATTAGAGACGGGGAGAAGTTAGCCTAGGGTTAGTCTATGGGCTTTGGGCTATACATGTATATGGGCAGATTTCAACCAGCAACGCCAGATATTCGGGGGCCCACGGCGACCCGCGGGGGAATTATAAAACCAGCACCCGCCCCGACCCGATTCGGGCCCCTGACCTGCAGCCGGGGCCCCGAACCGCATACCCGAGGGGAGAGAAGTAGACCCGCCCCACCCCCCCCCCGGTTGTGAATTAAACGCGTGGGTTTCGGGTCTAGACCTGCCCCGTTGCCATCCTTAAATGGAAGAAGCTCTCCACTGTCTAGGTAGTTACGGAGACGTCGACGAAAAAAGTGGGTTAAAATTTTGGCTTTTTTAATATTAGATATGGATAAGGGCATGACTATGAGCAGTAAATAAAACACTAGGAACAACTACAAAGAAGATCCAAATAACTCAAAATCTAGCACCAATAGGCACCTTATATTGTTAGGGAAAAAAATCCGGTGCGGGTTTCTTATTTTCTGACTAAAATGAGCTAGGTATGAATTTTATAAGATAAAATTAGCTTTTATTATTTTCAGTGAATACATAAGCACCATTGTAAACAGCTGGATGGTCAAAATTTTCTAGTATTGACAGTTCATTATTGCTCAAAGATTCCCAGTTACGCAATGCATGGAGGTAGCTAATTTTGGACCCCAAACGTAACATAAGCTCACCCACGAATCTCCATTGGCCTTAGCTACGCTATATATATCAGCATCCACTATTTATAGAAATGCCATCCATGGTTAAAACGGCTGGCGATTGAGCAACTCATCAACGTAGGCCCGCAAAACATCATCTTCTTCTCTCCCAATCAAGTCCTAGCGAAGATATATTATGGCACTAATGGCCAAGATCCTCCTACTGATCATTGTTGCTATTACACTCACCGCAGAAGCAGCTCCAGACTCGGCGAAGCTCAAGAGGGCCTTCGATGGTGTCATGGCTGCTGCTCCACCAGGGAATGATTCCGAAGCCGCTGAAGCCGCCGTGATGGAGCAGCAACTTCAAATTCTAGCTGCTGTCGCTCTGGCAGAGAAAACAGGAGGTAAGGAGAAAGTTGTAAGCTTGACCGGTTCGTATGAGAAAGCTGCCGACCAGGTCATTGCGGCGCCACCAGCTGATAAGCTCAAAGTGATGAAGAAAGAATTCACCGCGGTAACAGATGCAGCATGAGTTCGTGCAGACATGCATCGACAAGGCATCTACAGTAATATATATATATATATATATATATATATATATATAAGTGCCACTGCTTGCCACCCACTACAGAAGAAATGCTAGGAATAAACCATGTGTTGCGCCACCTTTGTTATTTTTCTCTCCGTTTGTTTGGAGTTTGTACGTACGTGGGATCATAGTGGGAGACAGAGGCGTGCGATTCCGGCCAGTTCATGTTGTGTCCGCGTCAACACAGGCGCACATTTGTTTCTCATATTCCTTTTTTTGATTTATCATGCATTTTTCTATTCTTTTTTTGAAACATTCTTCATGCGCTACGTCGTTCTTGTTCATTGTTCATGGTCACTCCTTTAACATACACTGCAGTATATGTACTTGAGCTGCAAGAAGAAGAATAATAGCAACACTACGCCACAACAGGCAATCACTCGGAGCCACGGGGTATGCCGGGCCTGTTTGACCGGCTAGTTAATACTAGTATAATATACGTATTATACATCTGTTTTTTTATAAACAAAAGAAGAAGAAAAAAGTCACCTGGATCACGCCACCACGGAAGCACGAAGGCCTAGGATGCGGCGGCCCACGCAGCAAGAGTGGCTTCTCGTAGTATTCTAATCTTTGTCTCAATCGCCGATTGGGACATTTGGAGGCCAGAAGAAATCACCGAACAAACCGCCGCCACGACGCCCTGACAGCTGACGACGACGCCGTCCCGGTGAGGTGTGACGCTGTTACGGTGACCGGAGCTATCTGCCCTGCTGTCCCTCCACCGATCACTCGTCTTCGTCTACAGTTTGCACGGCTCCTTAGTCACGAAAACTCCCCGATTCGCTATCTCTCTTAGACAAAATTTAATATTTTGCTCTTCGTCATTTTAGAAAATTATTTATCTACTTTTGTAGCTATTCAACATCACAAATAACACATTGTTTAGTTATATAGCATTGTGTTTTTTAATATTTGTGCAGTTATAAAGAGAAACTCGGATATTGCATCTTTTTTACATGATTGTCTAGTCACTTTCATTGGATGTGATATTTTCTTTGAAGTTGATGAGGATGGTATAATCAAGACATTCATGTCCCTTTCAAAGCATCGAATAAAATAGTCAGAAAAATAACATGGTAAGTCTCTAGTACTCTTTTATGTCTATATTTGAATTTATCGGCGTGGCTTTTGAATTTATATTGTATTTAGTAGATGGTTTCAACTTAATCCATAAATATAAGCCTTATCGTGTTACTCAGTGCATGTATACGAATCATATTATCAATTTTGCAATTATCACTGAATTGCTAAAACAGATTTATCAAATTGCATAATTTTTTTGAGCGGCATACCCTTCGCTAAAATCCTGGATTCGCCATTGTTACTGCCCAAGTATCACTGCAGGGTGGTGCTGGAGCCGGCAGTGATTGCTTTTCCCTGCTGGTTCGTAAGCCTAGGATCCAAAAATTTCTGGTAAAGCTACACACTATGTAGTGAAGGCACCTATCTCTACCGGCTCAAACCACCACCCGACAGTATATCACTTCCCAGTCAATCCACAAATCGGTTGTGATTAGTGTAATAATATCACTACCAGCTTAGGCTATATCACTGTCGGGTCAAGGTACAACCCCGGTAGTCATATTTTTGTATCACTAACAGGTTTTATATTGACCGGATATATAGTGTTATCTGCCATTGGATCCGCCTAACATATCAATTGATCGACTATCCACCATTGGATATACCTATCACAACTAGTTCTAGTTATAGAACCAGCGTCCGGACGCCTCCACGGATAGAGGAGGTCCACTGCATGAGCTGGACACTAGTAGTTCCACAAATTGGTTCACCATTTGTGTCTAGTCTCAGTATCTGCTCTCTGTGGGAGAAAACTCTCCTCATACAGCTTTCGTTAGTAGTCAAGATGGTGCACGAGAGGTATTAGAATAATGTTTGTGAATATGTAGCCACGGCGAAGCCAGGGCACACTGACAACAATAATGCAAGCGTGATCTGGTTGGTTGTTAATTTTGCGGCAAGCGCGAGGCATGGGTTCATCATGGCTAGCAGTCATAATGCACCCCGGTTGGCTCATCACAGCTCGTAGACATAGCATGGCTCCGACGCCCCCACCGGCATGCTCTTGCACCTTCAAGACAACCGAGCTCATAGCCGTGAGTTCCTTGTACTCCATCTTTTCCGACAATGATCAACAAAGCAAAAACAAAAGCAATTAATAAACAATAATATGAATGTTGACAATAAAAAAAACTAATAAAAAACAAGTATTTTTAGTTTCTTAATTCAAATAAATTGTTTTAATGAAAACAATTAGCAGCAATTAATATCTTACATATTATTGTTCATGTAAACTCAATCCCGTTTATTAAATAATAATATGAATGTTGACAATAAAAAAACTTGGGTTCATGCTTCCAGGCCGGCTATAAAATGTCTATCCAACCCTGGTGAGAGCAACTCAACAATTCAGCCATGTCTTTCTTCTATCTGTCTTCTCGAGTGCCCCCGACTCCGCTGGACCCTCCATGGTCTATTCTCTTGCTATGAAGATCTTGAGCGGTTAGAAGAATTCTTGTGCATGGGGCGATTGTGTTGCTCATTCTAGCGCATTGTCGAGCAAGAGGATCAGCTATTGCGGTTAGAGGAATTCTTATGATATCACCTGAGTCTTCTCTCCATGTTAGCAAAGTTGTTCTAGTGTTTGCAAGGGCTAAAATGTGTGGACACCTTCCCCTTGTTTGTTCCTCCAAACGCCCACCGGGAAAGCCACAAGCTTCTTTCCCATAGTTCCTCAATTTTCCGAGAAATCAGCTGAGCATATGTTAGGCGGGCAATTTTTCCTCTTCTCTGGCACAATTTTATCAACGGGCCAATGTTGATTCGGTTCACGACGACCTTCGACCTTGTGGGGGCCCGGACTCCCTTCAATCCAAAGAAGCCTTGATAGGTTGATCTCTGGTCAATGCAAAATCTTTGAATCCATCTCATGATATTTTGTAATTTTGGGGAAGCAATAAGTTCGAATCTGTTATCTCTTCGTTATCCGTCCCCCGAATTCCCGGAGTACGTGTCGTTTAAGCTCGCCTGCTTCCGATTCCAATTTCACACCCCGACGAAAAGCTATCTTCTCGCCTTCAAGGCTATATATATAGACCCGCCACGTTGTGGATCTAACAACAACCCGCTTCGTCTCAAACCTTCTGCATCCTTAGTATAGCTCCTGCTTTTCCGTAGGTTTAAGATCATGGAGAACAGCAAGAGGCCTGCTAAGGAGGCCCTCGATGGATCTGCATCATCGCACCAGCGCATCCATCGTCAAGGGGGTGCAACTTGCGATGCTCCTATCATTCTAGAGCAGAGGACCAACTCTGCTCAGCCTTTGGGGTCATCCTCAGGACCAATTTGTCGCCAGCTCCCCTGCTATCCGAGGAGGCCGAGAGATAACGACGACCTGATCGCTTCCATTGACCGGACCGGTGAGAAACTTGCCGACTGCCTCTCTATTGCGGAGTTGGCTCTGGCCATAGTTCAGGGCCGATCACCTCCTGAGGCCAACCCGGTGCGGGAGAGGCTGGCCAAGGCTGAAGCCAGAATTACCGGTGAGACATTTACCATAATTTTCTGATTCTTCTTAACTTTCATTCTCCAAGATCCTGCTCACCTCTTCTTTAAATCCTTTAGATCTATCGGCTCACCGGAAAGCCTTCGTTTGGTGCGGACCATGCGGCAGATTTGTCAATGCTAGGGCGCCATTCCGGTGGTTCACTTGCATGACATCCCGAACCACGTTAGGGAAGTTGCTCTTCACGGCGTTAATTCATGGTGCTGCCATGGCGTTGGCTGCTGCGCAAGTTCACTCCAGCCACGATCTTCGGCTTCTTCCTCGCGGAGCTTCAGTCATCGGATACCCCGGGGATTACGAGCGACTGGTCGAGGATTTCTTCGACGCCACCAATTCTATAGCCCTGACCTCCCAGGCTGATGATATAGTAAACAAAGTGTTTTCTGATCTGTAGCTTGTAATAAGTGATATCAGTAAACAACTCCTTCGTCTCCAATGATTTTTACTTCATGCATCACCTTGCTCATGTTTGCCTTGCTCCTACAGGCAATACACATTGTACCAGCTTTTATCCTTCTAGGTTTATCTACGTACTAGAAGCGATACCCTTTTGGTATCGGCTATTAGAGCTGACAGCCAAACAACTTGGCTGTCAAGTGTTAATCCAAACGTTAGGGTAATTTTGCTTTAAATATTCCCCATTTGATTGATCTACCAAATTCCTCTTCTACCATCCAGGAGGAGGAGGGGGAGGCGGCAGGCACGGGTTCCGCTTCCTCCGACTCCTCTTCGAGTGTCTACTTGCGAGGTCCCGCGAGCCTTCCACAGGTTCCGCTTCCTCACCAACGCCTAGTGATTCGCCCCGAAGGACAAAAGTAAGTAACTATATATGTTATCACCACTACTTCATATGATATGATGAAAAAACTAATATTTTTTCTTAATCACTTGTGCAGGAACTGGATGGTTGTGTCAGGTGGTAGCGCACGGCTAGTCAACAGCATCCTGGGTCTTCTGTGCAGGCACCACTTCCTCGGCATTGTCACGTACGCATCGAAGACGGAGCCGGCCTACTCGTTTGACCACTACGCCGTCGCCCCCGATGCGGAGTACCCCAACAAGGCAACGCGGGTGAAGGCAGAGTTTTGGGTAATTCTCCCTCGCACAACATTGCTTAATACGTCGCATTCATTGGACTTTTCTTGAAACAATGAATGGATACATCAATTTTGTATGCAGACTTATTACGGATGCGAGGATGGATTTGAGGCCAGGGCGGAGCAAGTGACTACCAAAGCCTATAAAAAACTCGTCACCGACATGCATCACGAGGTGCGCATCTAGGCCATCGTAACCTACTACGGGTCGAAGCTTGGAGAGAGGAAAACCAAGAAAGACGCAAGAGAGATGCAGCTGACCCAAGAGCAGTACCTTGAGGTAAATGAAGAACATCAATATTGATTCGTTCTGAGATTAAGTTGGTTTAATTTGATCTTCTTATATGTCCAATACTTGATGACATGTAGATGATTCCCTGGTGGTGCCAAGCGTATCCCGAGTGTTGGGCGATGATGGTGGAGAGGTGGTTCATGGAGGAGTACCTCAAGATGCACAGGGATGCTCAGGATCGTCGTTTGCAGATGCAAGGTCCAGCACACCATCAAGGCAGCCGCAGCCTCACCGGATACAAACAAGCATGGGTACGCGAATTCATTTATCTATTGTCACGCTCAGTTCTGCCTGATTTCTAATCATCGTGTTGTCTTTCTCGCAGTCGGCGTCACATAGTGGCCAGGCTTGCTCGGACTTCTAGGCATGGTGTATGGCCCACAAGGGCAAGGCGACGTCCGACGTCTCCTTCAACCTGGAGTACCCGCCCGAGGCATACATGAACCCGAGCATCCACTCCCACATCAGTGAGTACACTGAGGTGGCGAGGTCGCTCCATGGGTCAGACCACGATCCGAGCACCCAGGACTTCAATGGAGAGGCCGTCATGAGGGCGGGGCAAGGCAAGAAGCATGGGCGGTTCTGGCTTGGCGACGGCATCATCGACACGGCCTCTACTCCCTCTCTCTCCTAGATCCGAGCACGGAGCATGAGCGAGAGCCCGGCCATTCGCACACGGCCGCCTGCTACACAGCACCGGGTCGACGCACTCGAGGTTATTCTTATTTTACTCGTCATACATTGATCTTTACACACCTTAATTAGCTTTGCATTACTGAAATATTGGAGTGAAATATTGCAGGCCCGGCTGGAAGAAGAAATGAGGCAACGTCTGGAGCTGGAGGCCGGGCACTAGAGGATGGCGGCCCAGCTGGAGGCCGAGCGGGAGGCTGAGCGGGCCGAGCGGCTGGCCCAGGCGCAGAGGCCGACGGACATTACGGAGTTCCTACATGGGCTTGGGCAACGTATGGGCTTGTCTCTGCCACCTGGGCTGTTGGTTCCACCTCCGCCTCCGCGTCCTGCAGCTGTAGCTACTCCTGTGAGTATCAAAGTTTTTTACTTTCGCTTGTGCTTTGCTTGTATGGCCTCTACCGTCCTAGATTAGCTATCAAAATAATCTTGTCTCACATGCAATCTTTTCTCCTTTGTGCATTCTCCATCTGATGGTGGTTCGAATAATCCACCTCATGCACCTCTGAATGATGCATCTGGGCCTTCACCACAGTCGCAGTGGCCGAGATGAGTGCATGTTGTATTTTTTACATTTGTTGTTCACTTGGTGATGGACTTGTGATATACTTATGATGAACTTGTGGACTTTGATGGACTTGTGGATTTATTTGAATGGACTTGAGCACTTATTATTATATATGTGATATATATTGTGATGGATGTGATATGGGCGAATGGATGTGTGGATGGATGAGATATATATGTGATGGATGAGATATATATGTGATGAATGAGATATCTATGTGATGGATGAGATATATATGTGATATATGTTTGTATGAATTTATTTGTCATGATGGAATGTAAAAAAAATAAAAATTGCCGTTTTGGGTCACTTTGCCGAGTGTTGCACTCGGCAAAGGACCCCTTTGCCGAGTGCAATGGTCACAACACTCAGCAAAGCTGAAAAAATGGGCGCCCAAAAAATGAATTTTCCAGCTTTGCCGAGTGCTGTGACCATGACACTCGGCAAAGAATTTTTTTTTAAAAAAAATTCAAACTTTGCCGAGTGCCGGACAAAGGGCACTCGGCAAAGAATTTTTTTTTAAAAAAAATTCAAACTTTGCCGAGTGCCAGACAGAGGGCACTCGGCAAAGAATTTTTTTTTAAAAAAATAAAAACTCTTTGCCGAGTGCGTGAAGGGTTGGCACTCGACAAAGAAATTTAAAAAAAAATAAAAAAATCTTTGCCGAGTGCCTGCAGGTTGGCACTCGGCAAAGAAATTTTTTAAAAAAATAAAAAAGCTTTGCCGAGTGCCTGAAGGGTTGGCACTCGGCAAAGAAATTATTTAAAAAAAACTCTTTGCCGAGTGCCTGCAGGGTGGCACTCGGCAAAGAAATTTTTTATAAAAAAAATAAAAAATCTTTGCCGAGTGCCTGCCGGGTTGGCACTCGGCAAAGAATTTTTTAAAAAAAATCTTTGCCGAGTGCCTGCAGGGTTGGCACTCGGCAAAGTGACTGTCAACGGGACCGGCGCCGTGACGGTCGCTTTCCTTTGCCGAGTGTCCCCGGGGCACTCGGCAAAGCCTTTGCCGAGTGCCCGATAAAAGACAATCGGCAAAGAGGGCTTTGCCGATCAATTTTTTGCCGTGTGTTCTTTGCCGAGTGCCGCACTCGGCAAAGGCTTTGCCGAGTGCAATTTGGCCTTTGCCGAGTGCCTCAGGCATTCGGCAAAGAACCTGAATCCAGTAGTGACTAGACCCATCTATAATGACTCTCATCAAAGACACACGTTGACTTGATCCATCTGTAATTACGGCTTTCATCATAGACATGGAAATCTCCTTCTGTGATGACTATCCTCACATACAATTAATCTTTTTGCCTATTTGTAATGTGGTCACATCACAAATCCATACTTAAAGACGTGGAAATTCCACATCTGTGATCAAACTGAGCCCCATCTCTGACTAAAGTTTCTGGCATAGTGTTGCTCTCCAATTTTAAAAGGGCTAGATTGCTCTCTAAAATATGATAGTCCTCTCATGATTTTTTGGTACAAGAGCAAAATTGTGATCCGCTACTGGAATTTAAAGAATAAAAATTAGAGAGATTTTTGGAGACATGAGAGATATAAAAATAGAAAACTCACTAAATGACTCTCCAAATAGAGATATATAAATTTACAGAGGTTCTTGGAGTTGGTTTGAGGTTTAGGGAAAAAAAAGCTAAGGCAGACTGACATTTGAATCGCACATGCCATAGAAAAAATATCAGGGAGCTTAGTAATCAAATGTACAAGTTGCTCTTAGAATGCATGCGTGCAAAAAATTGCGTGACTTATGACTTGGAACATACGTTACCATGGTACGGTGTTTGCGAATAAGCTTCTCTCAGGATAAAAAAAACTTTTGATATTTTTTCCTGGGCGTTTTATATTTTTTGGACAATCATTTCTATGGGTTATCCTCCTTAAATTTGACAACCATAGAGATAAGCCACCTTGTGTTCAAAGAGAAAATAATTGGTAGTGCTATGGCTACCGGATCCGATCAAATTAAATATCTACTCTAGCTAGAAGGGAGATACTATACTAGAGAAATAATTTTAGGAGACATGCCCTCTTGTTAATTCAGAAGGACACACCTGTTGTCTGCCTCTGTAAATGTTCCAGACGCTTCTATTAAAATGTCTATCTATGAAAATCATTTACGGAAGCGGGTGTCCTAAGGAGAGCACCTCTGAAAATCATCGATTAACAGAGGCGGACACCTTAGGATGCCGTAAATCGATTTTCAAAGGCGGGCATCTTAAGTTGCATGTCTCTGAAAATCGATATTAACAGAGGCGGGCATATTAAAATTTAGAGACGGGCATCTTAAGATGCTCTTCTCTATAAATAGATCTGTCGGTGTTTCGAACAAACACCAACTAGTAAATTTATAATTGTTGCACGTTAGGCTCGGATGGTGTACTAAAGGACACAAGGTTTATACTGGTTCGGGCAGAATATCCCTACGTCCAGTTTGCTGCTGCTCGTGTTATTAGTACTGGAAAGGGTTTGTAGTAGGGGGTACAAACGGTCGAGAGAGGGACAGGTCCCAAGTCTCTGATGGAAAGGTCGAAAGGACGCCAAGAGCTCGGTTGCCGCTTGGCTGTGTCTTGCGTGTGGAATTGATTCATCGTCTTGCCTATCAAAACGATCGGTCCCCTTAGTGGGGCGCCCTACCCTCCCTTTTATAGACCAAGGGGGGAGCAGGGGTTACAGATGGGAGAAAGAGGAAAAAACCGAAGGTAGAGAAGGTCCTTCGAAGGAGCCGGGTGTTCCTTTTCCCCTGTACCTGCCCTGCTAACATGGCAGACCGTGTCAGAGATGGTGTGTTAGCTGATCCTTATAGGTCCATGCCCTGACATCTTTCAGCATGTGGGTGCGTCCCATACTACACCGGTGGACGGTGCGGCGTGCCAGAGAGTCGAGCTGTGACCCTGCGGGGAGTAGACGGGAAAGTGACCATACGTCTGTTGCTGTAGATGATGTGAGCTCTGTCTTGGATCGTAGTGGTTGTCGTATGCTTGTGTTAGTATCCGCATCCGAGGGCTGATGGCAGCGCCTACAACACTATGGGACAAAAGTCGGCACCTACAACCCTGCGCTCGTCTTCATGAAGGAGCAGGGTGCAGTCGTCGGGCGAGGTGGAGACAGCCCTCGGACGTCGGGCGAGGCGGGGCCTGCCCTCAGCCGTCGGGCGAGGCGGAGCCTGCCCTCGGACGTCGGGCCAGGCAGGGCTAGCCCTCAGCCGTCGGGCGAGGCGGAGTCTTATCCCTTGGGGGTCGGGCGAGGCGGAACCAATCTTCCGTCGTTCGGGCAAAAAGTGTAGTAGCGTTCTTGTTTGACCAGAAGCATCAACGTTCGATGGTTTATTAATTCCATCTCATTGAGTACCCCGGTATGAGGTCCCCGACAAGATCCATCCAAAAATAATCCATAATTTTTACTTATGGACTCGGATAAAGACAAACTTCATATCAAAATTATGGGTCTCAACGCGATCTACAACTCTATGGTAGAAAAGTTAATGATTTGAAACTATATAGAATCCCAGAATATTGTTTTAAGTTCACAGTTTGAAATTTGGAATTTAAAATGTTCAAACAGCCTCAGATGTTCAAATGGTCTGTAGTCGAAAGTTTTTTATTCAAAAAAATTTAGAGTTCAAATATGTGTCGTAAATTCATAGATTTTGAAATTCGAAATTCAGTATTCGTGGATGACCATACCTTGAAGGATCACATAGTTAATACCAAAGTTGTAGTAGCTGGTGTGATCTTCATTTTTTCTGTTGATGAGATTTTTATTTGAAGTTATTCAGTGTCTCAATTATTTGTTTTAAATTCACATATTTTGGGATTCAAAATTTTGAATTTTTCAAACAATCTTAGACGGAGGCACATCCTGTACCAAAGTTGTTGTAGTGCTTGACAAGATTTAAAACTTTGTATGTAGTTGAAACTTTTTTTCTTTTGAGTTCATTTAGTAGCAAAAATATTCAATATAAGATTACAGAATATTGATATAAAAAGATAGCATCTTATATATAGTCACAAATGAGTGTGTCGTGAGGCGTTATGGCCGAGGGCTAGGTTGTGGGTTCGATTCCTCAAAGACACGGCTTCGGAAATGACCAATTAGCAGTGTTGGTTGGCCGCCTCCGTAAATACAAAATGCATGACCGCCTTTGAAAATCATTAATCCGGTAGTAGTGAGACTCTGTCATCGATTGGTGGATTTATTACAAGTCCCCAAAGTATATATGTTGAACTAGAATCTATTGTTATTATGTTGACAAGCAGCAAGATCGATGTTGTCTGACTGAGGATTCAAAATGTGTATATATATACATATGATGCTGGAAATTATATTGTTAGTGAAGTTTGTTGTCCAACAAGAGGTTGAAATAAAGGAACTTGATTGCCTCTTCAATTCACACTAATGGATGTAGAGTCACTCGCTCCTTGTGTTTGGAAGAAGTATCACTATAACACAACATACTTTTGCCGACACTTTCTATCATAGGCAAAGGGCACCTTTGCCGACAGATAACCTCCTGCGAAAAGTTTTGCCGACAGTTTAGAAACAGTCGCGCTAGAAGCCGTCGGTGAAACTTTTGCCGACAGGTAACTGAATCCCCGACACTTCATGTGTAGGCAAACGGTCCACCTACGCCGATAGTTGAAACCTTTGCCGATAGTGAACCCTTTGCCGACAGTTAAGACCTACGCCGACAGTTAAGACCTTTCCCGACAGTTTGTATGTTGGCCAAACCATTTCCAAGGTATTTTACAAACCATACCCTGCCCAAAAAAAACTGTCGGCAAAACTGCATAGATATAATTACAATTAAAATAATTTGACAAATCCACTTTTGCTCATATAGAAGGCATCACATTGAACAAATTCACTTGATTTTTGTATAAATGATATATTAGATCTTCCATACATGCATCAATGTCTTAACTGCAAATCACTGCAAATCCATGTACATCTCTCAGCACTAATATATCTGAACAAACAAAACAAATACATAAAGACATGAACTTTTGAGTCAACAAAGCATGATCTTACACACGTTAAGAGCCAACCCTTTATGTCATCAATGCATGAGCAGCCCACTCTAATTCTACATCCCAGCAACATAGATGCAACTGGAATAAATTCAAGAAAAAAAGTGAATAAGTTCAGAAATAGGTGTCCTTGTCTTAGCATGCTGTTATGGAAGTCAGAGGCTCCGGCACCCTTGTAGTGAAGCACTTGTAACTTGTAAGTCCTGCATAAGCAAAGTATTATTAACTGGGACAAATCAAATCAGGTTGCATATCTCATAATGACATAAAAGAACACCATTAGTAATCTTAAACACTACATAACATACATGATTTTGGATACATAAAACAATTGTCATTAGTACTGCATTTATTTATAGCTAACCTATCAACTTCATGGTCATATTCGGGCATTTGAAATAATCAGAATCCTGCCGATCTCGGAGGCAAGATGGTATGGTATACAACACGTACTGTCTTACAGCATTAACCAAAACTCTAAAGTTAAATAACAGAATCGGAAATTTTATACAAGGATTGGAGATTTGAAGGTCTTACAATATAAGACTTCTATTTCCACTTAGATCAATATTTTGCCAGATATTAGATGGAACAGAACCAGTCAGGTTGTTGTAGTCAAGTGACCTGAGCAAAGACAATTTAGTTTCAGTTCAACCTAATATGACTGATCATTTTAGAGTATAGCTACCATCTGACTGTTTGAGATAAACAAACTATCCTCAGTGAAAGAATATTATTTTTTGAAAGCATGGGACGGGCCAGCAGAAGGTACTGAGAACACATTGATTTTATCTTGTGGTTAACACTCTATATCTATTAGATTAAATTTATATAAAAGGAGAGCCCTCTATAAGGAAGCATATTGTAACTGTTACTATTAAGAAAGAATTGTGTAAAGGCTTCCACCACAAATGTTATTACCCTCGATATCTAGAAACCTATCCTCTATGCAAAGTATTTTACAAATGATACAAATATCTTAACAGTTGTTGCACACACTAACACATAAATAGTGCAAAAAGGGTTAGGTCATACTTACAATCTTTGGAGATCAGTAAGGCCAGAGAAAATTCCTGGAATGGAACCATTAAGATAATTGTGGGAAAGATCACTGCACAATATGAATATGTGAGAATCACTGTCTATGCAATTAGAATGATCAATAAATGATAGATTGTCAAATGTTTAGTATAAGAAATAAAATACTATGATTTGGCTGCAAGGGTTCTGTTTTATGCATTGTAGTTATGTTGCTCGCAAATTGGCTGGCTGGTATTGCACCTCTCAACTGATTCCAGCTAAGATCCCTGAAACACATTGGACAAAGATGAGAACAAAAGATAACTTGCCAAATTCTCATAAACACCATGTGCAAAAAGCCAAAAAACTAATACCTTTTCTCCTAATAACAAAAAAGGGTAATTTCTTTTCCTAAAAGGTGATTATGCAGTATAGAACTTTACACATACAAGTAGCCAAGTTGGGGTATTCCACTGACGTCAGGAACAGATCCTTCCAAGCTGCAGTTCCTCAAACTCCTGATGGTGACAGTATCAATTAGATTAATATAAACTGTAATAAACGCTGCATGAAAAAAAAGAGTGCAGCCACTTTACGATAGATCACATGAATCTAATGAACTTGTTTCAAGGCATGCATTACAAGACTTGAAACTAAGCTGACACTGCATGTAAACAAAGCTAAAGACATGAAGAGAAACAAAGACTGTTACACTATAAACTCAACGATATACAATTCTTATTGCTGACTAAGATCAAAATGATATAGTTCACAAGAAATTATGTGATCCACAGACCACAATTACCAAACCAAGTTGGAAATTGTGGACTGCTGTTCTGTTATTGCGACAATTGTGAACCTAGTGTATACTTGTTTAATGATTGGCAAGCGCATACGGTTCATGGACAAATATACAGAAGAAAAATAGAACATATTTTTTTTAAAAGCCATAGCCAGTATAAAACAAACTCCATGTGGGTCAACATACATAAACTCTGCTACTTCACACAAAAAGACACTGTATTTGAAACATTTGTTAGGTTGTCCCACTATGGTACAAAGTATTTAACTATGACACAAGCTCCAGTTCAACGATAACTTACTCTGATGTTGGTGGAAACCGGGAGGAAAGCTTCAAAAGAGAGACAAGACACATAGCCCTAGTAGTAACATCTGCAGAGTAGCGCTGAAGAGCAGCCTCTACAGCATCCACAGCATCAGATTCTGTTACCTGAACAAGATCAGGAATTGACCAAGCCGTTTGACACTAATAAATTTTAGGAGCAATACTCCTAAATGAAATACATAAAGAGAAGGCCAATGAGGGAAGATGCAAGAGTTATAAACAATATACAGGCAGAAATTCTGCAATCAATCATAAATGCAGCCATATGAGTAAACGAATGGTCACATAATTTCTCCCAATGACAGCCATTACAGATAACACAGGTAACCACAATTCACAAGGTGATCACATGGGAGGCTGTCAAAATTGTATATACACTGATTTGGAGCAGTTTGAACATAGCCTACAAATTATTTGCATGAAGAAAGTAACAAGACTACATAACAATATATGATGGAATCATCAGTGCAGAGTCTTCTCAGTAGAAAGTGTATAACCAAGAGGGGATGGCTGCCAAGAATTTTTAACTCACCGTGATCGGTTCCTCCATGTCCAACATACTAAGATTGTTGACCAACATTTCTCCATATTCACCGATGCACCAAACAGCCACCCTAACTATTCAGATCCAGGGATATTGTAAATCCTAGAATCGGGTGAAAGGGGCCGAATCGAGGAGAGCGCAGCCTCTAGGAGCAAGGGGGGCTCTTACCTGGAACAAAGGAGAGAACCCGGAGTGGAGCCCAGCGCACGAGCAGCGGCGGGAGGATTTGGTGCCAGCCGCTGGAACTCCAAACCCTAACGAATCGTACGCGCAGATCCAGAGCTGCAACCGATGGGGAGCAAGGATGGGCCACATCTTGCGTCGACGCGGAATTGCAGGCGATGGGGCATCCGTGGTTAGGGTTCCGGCGGGCGGCGGCGCTGTGCAGGAGGGCGGCGGCGGGTGCTGGCATGGTAGGCTGCGGCGGCGAGGCTCGGTGTGGGAGGCGGCAGCAACGAGGCTCGGTGTGGGAGGCAGCGAGGCTTGGCGTCCGTGGGAGGCAGCGGCGGCGGGCGCACTCGCGGGTCGCGCGTGTATGGGCCGCGGGGCTTTTTCCTTTTCGTGCCGTAGGCGAGAGGGGGAGTATATTCTGAGGGTTTTTTTTCGTTTCACCGGCCAGTCCGCGCTTTGGATTACACACTTTCGTCGACACTTGAGTTGTTGGCTCGGTTAGGCTACGCCGACACTTATTGTGTCTACAAATGTTTGCCGACAATTTTAGTGTCCCCAGGGCAATGCCGACAGTTGATTTGTAGCCATACAACATCATTGCCGACAGATTATATGACATTAAAAGGTTGTACAATTACCAACAGATAATGTGTAGTTGAAACCACCCTTTTGCCAACACATAACTGTAGGCAATTGTGTGTGTGTCATGGTGTAGTGTATGTGTAACTAGCAACTTTAAGCTTGTGCTTGCTGCCGGCCGGCCGGCTATATGCATGGATGCACAATCATCGATCACATGAATGGATACATAATATATAAGCTAGCTAGCTAGATTCATTCTGTATATTGTATATGTTATGCCACTGTTAATCCCAAGCTACGAAACTGAACTGTGCTAGCTGCATGCATCTTGGAAAGAATGAAAGGGACCACTAAATCGCACATGGACAGACGTTTTGTCACTGCTGCGTTATTAGCGAGCAACGGAAATCGGCACGCAAAGTAAAGTTGGGCATGTGCTGCAGCCGGGTGAACAGATCAACAATCTAAACTACCCACTTTTTCCTTTTAATTTCCCGAACTACTATTTATATTTTAATTTGTCATAATAGGGGTGATCGATGGATCTACCCTACCATGTAATACACCAGTTAGAATAAATCTACAGTCACACAACAAATGCATGCTCCACAGTCATGACCTATGCTACATCCACACCCATGAATGCACCCAGAAAATATAACACCATCAAAACGGATGTACCAGATTATCTCTTAGCCATTCTCTCTCATAACTCATCCAAATTCGATGGCTAATGTTTAGTGTATCTGCCCTCCATCGCGTGTGTCAACCTCCTGCGTTTCCTCCCTCCGCCTCCAGCCCCCACGCCCACGCCTATCGGCCACAGTTCGATTCCGCAGTTGGCATTTTTTTCCCCGAAAAACATTGAAACATCGTCCTCTCCTCTCTCCTCCCTTTGCACGCCCGCCTCTGCGGCGCTTTGCCAGAACCGCACGCACGCACCGCCAGTCCCAAAGATGTGAGCCCACAAGGGGCCGGGGGCGCGCCATTGCGCTCGTCGACCTCCTCTCCTCCATGGCGGCGCGAGCTCCCTCCACGTCGCGGCCTTCTCCGTGGGATCTGCTCGAGCCGGGCGCAACCCCTAGCCCGCACCGTCGCGTAGCCCACCCCTGTCGTGCGCCCACCTGCACAGCGTAGCCCACCCGTCGTCGCCCCACCCCACTCCGGGCAGCGGGAGCGAGAGGTAAGAGAGAGAGAGGCAATGGAGGGAGGGAGGGTCGTCCGCCAGCGGATAAGGATCTCCTTGCCCGCCCGGAGCCCACTGTGTGCATTTCAAGATCGGAGGATGTGGCGCTGCGGATCGCGGAGGAGGGCGTGAGACCCTGCCTCAAAGATGAAGAATGCCCACGCCAGCCGCCAGGTGCAGGAGTTCAACACCGCCGCCAACCCGACCCCTCTGCCGATGCAGCGCGATCGGGCCTTCGTCCTCCGGCCGAAGTGGTCATTGCCCTGCCCACGGATGCCGCCCAAGGGTCTATCCGTGGATGCGAGGAGGAAGCTGTAGCAAAGCAAGGATTGTGCAGACTAGATACTGAAGTTGGCCATAGCGATTAACAGCGATGTGCTTGCCGAGATGGAAATTCCTGAAGTGTACCTGTCTGTGCTCGCTTCGCATGAGGTACTGCTAAACCGCCAAATCTGCCCGAGCCCGGTTCAGGTCTACGTCGTGGTGCTGTATGCTTCTTATTGCCTATATAATGTGTAAAATTAAGATGATTTTTCTTGTGTCTGACAAGGATAATTGAGTGCTCCAGCTGCAGTCCTGTAGTTTTGTGCAACCAACAGCTTGTTTCTTAACCCTTTCGCTGCCACTAAAACTGATCTGTTTCAGGCAGGAGATTCGCTCTGCCACGAGCTCAATGACTTCAGTCCTAAAGCCGCTGAAATTCCTCTTCTCGCACTTTGGAACTCTCCAGTCCTATTTTGAAACAATAACCTCAAGAAATGTGTGAACACTTTGGATCACCCAGCTTCGGTATGTTGTAGATTGGTTTGGTGCAGTGCTGATGACACCATTTTATTGTTTTGCAGAAGTACATGGCTGACATACTGTCAGTGTTAGCTTTGACAATGTCCATTGAAGGAGAAAGAGAATGTGTTTTCGCAATAGTTCTCTTCCTACTGTCATTTACAAGATTTTTTGTTTGACAAAAAAATGACATCTTCAGCTGTTCCTGTGAATCTGGAACTGAGACATCTTCTTGTTTCAGGAGAGCCTGAAATACCGTTTGTTGGGCTCTGAAGGTGATATGGGTTCATGGGAACATGAATATGTAAGGTATGGCTGAACTGGAATGATATGTTTACTGGCTCCTTCAATCAGCGAAGTCTAAATTTTTCTAAGGAATAAAAATGCGCTGGTAATATTCAAGTAGACTAGGAATAAATTTTTCAGTATCTAAGGAATACAAATGCGCTGGTAATGTTCAAGTAGACTAGGAAGTAGGAACTATAAAAGAACAATACGCAAAGGTGATTCATCTAAGCTAATGGCATGGCGGATTTTGTGCCTGTGTAAGTGCAGACTTTGTGATATTCTCATTGAATTGCAGAACCCACCATTTTAGTTGTCTATTTACTATTCATGCTCTGATAGAACCGAAGAGGGTGATGACGGCATTTGGAGCATCGTTGGTGGGAAGGTAAACAAGATGTCGTCATGTCATAACTCATACGTAATGGTAGAATTCTGTGTTTCAGTTTTTTTTTGAGAGGATAATTTCAGTAAAATATGGCATGTAAAAAAGCAACCTGAGAAATTGCACTTGAGTTGGAGAAAATAATTAGTAGCAAATAATAACTTGTATCATATCATGGATTAAATCAAAATAACCAAGGGCTACCCTAATTATGGAAATTTATTGAGCAGGCATCTTGCTGGAGAAACTTCATTTTGGAAGTAGTACTAACCAATGCTTTTGGTGAACCTGCGAATGATAAAGAGGCTCATTTTTTGCTTATTTTGAATCTTTGGATTTGGATGTGTTTTTGAAATGGTTTATGATTCTCTGTGTTGTCTTGTCAATTTGGGATTTCTGGAACATAGGATTATTTTTATTTTACACATACAAACTTTGACATATCCTTTACCTAAACCAAATATTGATCTTTGACTTCTGACATCGTTTAGACATGCAAGATCACATAGCACAAGTAGACTTTGATATATCCTTAGCTAAACCAATGTTCAACATGAAGCTTCAATGCCTGATCCACTCAAAGACTGTTCTGCATGATAAGCGCAAGTTATTGTGGGATGGTGAATTATGTCAGGTACATTGTTTCCCATTGCTTCTTGAGGAACTAGAAGTTCTACAAACAGAAGGGCAAGGTGTACTCAACTTTTGGGCCAACTTACACCTCATTCATTGCTAATCCCTTGTAGATGCAGCCACTGGCTTGTACGTAGAATTGTTGTCAAGGTGGTAGCGATGTGAGGTGGGGCAGCAGGGACCCGGGGATCTGCCCGTTAGGTGGTTGCTGGAGAGGACGAGGACGGTGGCACGATGTAGCAGGCCCAGGCTAGGCGGGACGCGGCCGTCTAGGCGGTTGTCCGCCAGGTAGGGCAGCTTGAGGTTCGGGAGCGCTCGCTTGAGGTCCGGGATGGGGCCTGGGAGGGGAGGAGGAGGAAGCAGCAGGATGGCCAGGCGGCGGCGGCCCTTCTTATCTTAAAACAGTTTGGGGATTACCGAAGCTGTAGCGACATGCTGACACATCTGTAATAACCATTGATCAAGTATAATAGATTGCTTTAGATTTACCAAGTTTGATGAATGCCTGTATAATGTGTGTTATCCACTTACCCTAGATGTTGCCGTAGCGTTAGCACGGGCAATATACTAGTGTTATGTAACGTCGTAATTAATAAAGGGGATACAGATTAAAATAGTATATGGTATTTAAATATATTTATATTAGAGGAGGAGGAGGAGGAGGGGTGGTGGCGGTGGATAGCACATGGATAATGCATGTTTAGCACCCATGCATGCTAGCTCAGTTTATTGATCGCCAGATGGATGTACGGTGAAGGAGAGTGGTCTTACAGAAGGATCGGATCACATTGCATGTAGCACTAGAGGACACGGTAGAAAATATATATATGTAATTATTATTTTTATATATGCAACAAGTCAACCAAGGTCAAACGAACCAGTAGTGCGCTTGCCCGGCCATACATACATGGATGGATCCATCGGCCGTACAAATACAATACAAATACAATACATACATACATACATACATACATCAAGCTAAGCATTATCAGGCAGCATATGCATATCCATCCCATGCATGGGGTAGTTACTCGTACGTTACAATACAATAATAATTATATATATATATATATATATATATATATATATATATATATATATATATATATATATATATATATATGCTGGCCCCAGAATAAGTTATTATGTGGCCACTTTGAGTTACGATAATTACTATACTAATTTACGAGGTTATGATAAATCCCTCATAAGTGATTTACTATAGCATTATGGTAAGTATCATCTTAAATTATAGTAACACATGTATCGTAAATGTGTATTGTCATTATCGTAAATTGGTACAAACATTATCGTAAATCAAGGTGGCCATAGAATAAGTTATTCTGTGGCCAGCTGTAGAATAGTCTTACCGTGTGTGTGTCTATATATATATATATATATATATATATATATATATATATATATATATATATATATATATATATATACACACACACTGCGGGCGGGCAAGCATGCGGTAGGAATTATCTTCACGAAGCAGGTAGCGAAGCTGGAAGGAGTCCACCAAGAACCCAAGCAGGAGGTAAAGCCCTCGACGAGGCACTCACGGCAGTTGGTCTTGCAGCTCCCAAGGTCCAGCAGGGACAGATCGTCCTCTAGCAATAACGCCGACGTAGCAGCAGGCGGGGGCAGGCGGAAAGTCGTCATCCCCTGCGGCTCGCTGTGGCTGCTGGTGGCGCTGCTTCCTGCTGCTGATCCCGGGACCGGGCGAGAAACCACCAGGATCAGTACGACCCCGACGAGGAACGACGTCGTCACGTCAGTGGTAGACGCCATGCTCGATCAATCGGTGGTCGATGTGTAGCTTAATTATATTCTGTGTGTGTGGCATGCAGGTGCAGGGGCAGACTCTCTATATATACAATACACAACCGAGTCGATCGCGCCATGTATGTTGTTGCATGTGACTATCACAACGCAGGGTCGGGTCTTCCAAATGCACAATCCCAGTGCATGTGCCAGCAGCCAGCTAACATGCATGGCCCCTCCTCTTTTGATCGTGCATTGGGCCACTTCAATTCCTGTCACTAGCTTAATTGACTAAACATATATTAAAACCCTTAACACGCACTACCCCAAATCTTGACATCACTGCCGGTTCAAAAACCCCCTTCACTGCCGGATTTTGAACCCGTAGTGGTATACCGGCAGTTAGTGGGATTGACATCATTGCCGTTCTTATGAACCGATAGTGATGTGAATCGGCAGATGATGTGGTTTCTAGGAAAGCCAAAAAATTAATTGAAAAAGAGAAATTTTTTAATACCGGGAGAGGCCCCACTAGACAACCACACGGTCGCGCGTTGCAAGTCACATGTCAGCGATTTTCACCCGAAAACACATGCTTCAGTAGCCACCGGCGCTCGAACCCCTGTCGTCTTGCTTCGCGTCTTCAGCCCCTAACCACTCCACCCGTAAGTTGTTTGTGTCCAAATGAAATTTTTGTCCTAACCATTTTATGTTTATCTAATTTTGAAATAAGTATTTGGGACCCTAAACGAATTCAAATGAAAAAGTTGTCAACTATAAAGTTCTATAACTTTTCGAGATCTACAACTTTCATTTTGATAGTTTCTTCATCCGATGTCGTTTACAAAATGGTCTGAACCAGCCAGCCAGCCAAATTTCAAATTTGAGAAATTCAAACGTAGTTTTCCATGACAAAATGATTTCAAATCAAAAATTATCAACTACAAAGTTTCATAACTTTTGAGATCTACAAATTTCGTTTTTGCTGTTTGTCCATCCGAGATCGTTTAAAATTCAAATTTCAATTTTTGAAATTCAACATAGTTTTCCTTGAGAAGATGGTTTCAAATCAAAAAGTTGTCAACTTCAAAGTTTCATAACTTTTGGGGATCTACAACTTTTATTTTGGTAGTTTCTCCATCCGAGGTCATTTACAAAATTTAAATTTCAAATTTTAGAAATTGCAAACGTAATTTTCCTTGACAAGATGATTTTTTTCAAAAAGTTATCAACTACAAGTTTCATAACTTTTGAGATCTACAACTTCTATATTGGTCATTTGATCATTTATTCATCCGACAAAAGTGGTAGGAATATTGTTCACAAATGTTACATATCCCTCTTATTGTTTATGAAACTATAAGAGAGATATGTAAAATTTGTGAACAATTTTTTCACCCAATTTATCGGACGAAGAAATGACCAAAATAAAAGTTGTGGATCTTGATAAGTTCTACAACTTCTATGTTCATGATTTTTCAGCTGAAATCATTTAGTGTTCCAAAATGACGTTTGAAGTTGTCATTTTTGAAATTCAAAATTCAAATAGATAAAACACAGTCACATGAAAAGATGGATAAAATAATACGTCGGTAAGAACACAATAAATTGATACAGCATGATTTTAGAATTTTTTAGAAAAAAATCATCAAATTTGAAGTTAGTATGATCGAGAATGACTAGTTGCAAGTTTTATCCAATAGATTAAAAATGAGAAATCGTCAGCCAAATTTTAATTTCAAATTTTAATTTCAAACAGCATTTCAAGTAGTAAATTATCTCAAATGAAAAAGTTTTCAACTACAAAGTTGCATAACTTTTTGAGATCTACAATTTTTGTTTTAGACGTTTCTCCATCTGAGGCCGTTTGAAAATTTTAAATTTTAAATTTTAGAAATCAAACGTAATTTTCGTTAGATAGATTATTTCATATCAAAATATTTGGACATCTAAACGATCTCAAATTAAAAATATTTGTACCATAAAGATGTAGATCTCGTCGAGTACTACAACTTTGATATAAAGTTCGTCTTCATCGGACATCATATGAGAAACTTATGATGTTTTCTTGCACCATATGATTTGTCGGTTCAAACCACGAACCGGCGGTGATAGTATCGATGTCCGTTCTTGGCTAAAACCGGCGGTGATGACCCAATATCACTGCTCGGTTCTTGCCTAAAACCGACAGTGAATACTGAATATCGATGTCATTTGGTCCTATCATTGCGGTTTTAGTCAAAAACCGACGTTGATGGGCCTATCATTGTCGGTTTTTAAAATTTGGCGTTGATGAGGTTGGCAGTGATGTCCAATTCTGCAGTAGTGGCGGATGACATCTATCTTCTATCCACCCTATCTTAGAGATTCATTCATTCAATCAATCAATAATAATCTACACGTACGTAGCCGGCCCAGTCGCCTCCCCCACATTCAATTCGTTCGCTGAACCAATGCAATGCATGCAATATATACATCTCTGCGTGCTTGCTCCGGACTACACACACAAAAGTAACTTGCCAACCAATGAACAAAGTAAAGCTAGTAGGCACGCTCAGCTCCTATATTGGTGGGTATTGCCATGCATGCCAGCCGCCCTACAACTCCTATTGCCATGCTAATTTAATTAAGCCGCTGCCTTACATACCTCGGCACGATCGAGACGATGCATGGTGCCCAACAATGGTTCGGTTAATTCAATTTTTGCAATCATATATATGGCTGATCAGTTTTATTGAAATCTATCACATTAGGCGCGCGGGGCAGGCCGGGCAAACCATGCATTGCATGCATCCAGCTACGGTTTTTATTTTGGCATGAAAACAGATGCGGCAATATTAATTCCCATCCCGGTCCGTTCTGTTTTATTTCTGTGTACGTACTTTGCCCAGCCCGCATTTGGTATTTGCCATTGCTACCATGTATACTGTGTCAACGCCGAATTAAAATTCTCACATGCACACCTGCTAGGGAAAGATTGCCCGGGTCGCCACGGACCGAATAACGCAGCAAAGATAACACTTACCTACATGGCACGGTGAAGAACAGAGATAGATGTTTACGAGCAAACCACCAAAGGTTAACCAAATCCCTTGCGCTTGCGCTTGTGTGACGAAGAACGGCTAGTTCGAGACAAACTTGCAAAGGAACCGTCCGAAGCTCTCGCCCGGGAAGCAAGGATGTCTCCGTGTTGCCCTAGGTTGGCCGGCAAGCCTAGGGACACCATCCTTGGCCATCAAATCAAGCGATGAACAACATGTGGTTGGAAGGAGATAGGGCAAAGAGAGGGTTTGTATGTGTTGTATTTCGACGATTGTGAGTTGGGATCCTCAGTCGGCCATATGTTCTCCTCTCTCGTTTATATAGAGGGGAGGTCTTATCCGGAGAGGCTTGCACGAGGCAGTGACACACACACTATGTAAAAAAACGACATTACAGACGCGCCTTTAGAGACATCACAGACGCGTTTCCACACGTCTGCCATAACACATCGGTAATAAGGTTTTATTTAGAAGCGCCAAAAGCGCGTCTGTAATATAATAAGCTTATACTACAGACGTGTGTTGCCAACACGCGTTTGCGGTATGCAAACACGCGTCTATGATTAAGTTTAAGACAGACTTGTGGGAGCAAAAATGCGTCTGTAATAAGCTTTACAATAGACGCGGGTTACCAAACTGCGTCTACGATAAGGGTACACGCGTCTGTGATAACCCCTTAGCACGGACGCGCATAGCCAACACGCGTATGTGATAATGATTTAGAAAAACAAAAAAAAAGAAAAATCTTTCCCCCAAGGTGTACATTTGTGAAGGTTATGCTTCGCAAAAAAGTACATTTCTGCAATGGAGTTACAAAGGCAGTAAAAACGTCTAGAAAAATGGACCTTATATAAGACCACCATCAAAATACATAAGATTTTATATAAGACTTATCACCATCAAAATGCATAACAACAAATGTGGTTCACAGTACACACCGTTATCTTGATCACATAGTCAGTTAAAGCTCAAGTGATTACAAAGACTTTCTATCACAAGGAAAGATAAAGCTACTGCTAACAGAAAAGTATGATATGGAGATTTAAAGCCGTAAACAGATTCAAATGAAAAAAAAGTTTCAACTGCAAAGCTTTAGATCTTATCAAAATCTACAACTTTGCTTTTGATCGTTTTCCCATCCAATGTCCTTTGAGAAATTTAAAAAATATGAATTTTGAAATCATTAATCATGCAACATAATTTCTATATCATAAATGATTTTAAATAAAAAAAGTTGTTAACTACAAAGTTATATATCTCTTTGAGTGCTACAACTTTTTGTTTAGAATATTTCTCCATCCAAGATCATTTGAAAAACTCCAAAACTTAATGTCAAATTAGTTACAGTAGAGCTAGGTTAAGCAAACCACCAATATAAATTCATTTTTACTGGCTATTTTCTTAAGACTACCGCCAGTAGAAATCATGTATTTCTACAGGCGATAGACTTACGAAAAATAACCAGTAAAGATAAACTTACACCGGTGGTTTATAGCCTAGGCCCACAGTTTCATTTCTAGTGGTGCCCGTACATTATGAACCGCCAGTTAAAAGAATAGCAACCATCAGCGAAAATTGATTTTATACTTGTGACATGCCCGTATGTTGCAACAGAACATATAACTTATTGTGCGACCACTTGGATGATGACTTAAGTCACTGGTATTTATTATGTCACATGTTCTAATGTCTTGCAATTGGACTCGATCTGTTCCAGGTCATCAACATGAGTACTTTCTGAATAGACTCGATACTATGGCTAGACGTGTGTGTTGTTACTCATTTAATCATGTGTTGTGAGGACATATCATGGACGGGCCGAGACTTGTATGGGAGGGCACATTTAAGAAGTACTTCCTCCATTATAAATTAAAGGATATTTTGGATTTTCTAGCTCTATTATTTTGCAATGTACTGAGATTACCATGTTTAGATGCATACTAAAAATAATATTTATTTTACTAGCTTCGTATATATTTATTTTTTTTATTTTTGGCTAGACGTTATTTTTGGGTGGCGTGTGGTGTTTTTTGATTTGTTTTTTATTTATTTTATTTTCTTCATTTTTTAATAGACATGTCAATGTTTAAATCTTTTAATTTTTGTCTTTCGACTTCCCTTCTCTACATGTCCTCCTCACATCACAAACCTATTAAATTGAGTTTAGAATCAAACAACTCACACAAGATAAAAAACCACTCAATGTTTCTTTATTAATTATTTTATTGGGCCTGTTTGGCAAGCTCCTCGCCGGCTCCTGCTCTGGCTCCTTCAAAGGAGCCGTGCCAAACGTTTTCATGGAGGAGCCTTTTTCAGTAAAAAGAAGAGGAGTCGGAGCCATTTTGGAGGAGCCACAAATTGTGGCACCTCCAAAACGGCTCTGGCTCCTCCAGAGGAGCGCCGCAGGAGGAGCCATGCCAAACACCCAAACAACTCATGCATACATTTTTTTATTGCGACCGACTGTAAATCTTAGATGACCCATCGTGTGTTTTGGTATTTTTAGCGACCCCCTACGATACTAATTTTGGGATGCCTATTTTTTTGCTGTAGTGATTATGCGTATATAGAATAAAGTACCACATTTAACAACATTGGCTAAAATATATTAGGAAAATAATAAAAATAAAAAACATATGGACCCACTCGACCATGTGGCTATGGAACATGCCAACATAGACATCAATGTTTAAAATATCAATAAATTACTTTGTGACACACAAAGTCTATCATAGATTGATAGCATTTGTAAATTAGATTTTATGACGCAGAAAATACCTATGTGACATAGCAAATATCATCATTGGATGAAATTGGACTAGCCATATGACTTTTTTGTGACATACAACTTTTTATTATCTGTCGGGGTCATAATACACCAGGTATCTCAAGGCATGGATTAGTCGGTAGGCCGAATACGCTAGCCAGTATAAGCCCAAGCGACCGAGGCCTAATTATACAGCGAAGGCCAAACCAAGCGCCAAGGCAAGGCCTATGTTGGTGCAAAAATATGGCCATGCAGTCAACACACAGCAAGCCGGACGATCTGAACGGAATTAGATTGGAGATCTGCTTAGCTTCAACACAGTACCAGTTGATTCTGAAAACCCAGCGGTGTGCCAGTCAATTTGACCTGTAATTGACAAGGAGAGAAAATCTTATGAGTAGTTTAAGGCGGAACATGTCGGTGTTGCTCCAGACAGTTCCAAATATGTGGCTAAGCAGCTAACAAGTGCAATACACCCATGGGTCATAGCGATTTTATTATGACTCATTAATCCAGACATAACAAGTGCAATACACCCAATATAAGTAATATAAAGAAACTTCATCAGCTAGATGGATATAACCAATGTAAAGCATTGAGCCAATAAGTTTAACGAGAAAGGATATAACATGTGAACAAATCGACTGTCTAGTACAAATGAATCTACAAACGCTCTGTATCTAATCTGTTACCCTGAACAGTGAGGTTTGATCGGATCGGTACAACTATGATAATAATAACAAACTAAAGCCAAAGAATCTATAGAACCGTCTATATATCGACAGGTTCATAAACAAACATGCTATATGCGTGAAAAGCACATGCGAATTGGCTAAAATAGCCGATGCATGCATAGCAAATAAACAGAGTGCATATCTTGATCATGAACAAAACCACTAATCAATAATCTCTAATCCAACGTCTTACCAGTGAGGTTCGACCGGGTCGATGCAGCTATAGTTGTGTTATTAGATTAGATCTTATTAACTAGTGAACTTACTCAAGATTAGAACATGTCTTTGAATGCATACTATGTTTGATTGGAATAGAGATAAAATAGCCGATCTAGCAGAATTAAGCCATCAATTATAAGATTCAAAGTGTAACCATACTAGAAGATGACCAATTAAGATGATGTGATGCCGATTCTATCTCTATCTCAATCAGGTGATTCGTTATAATTAATAAAACATTAATTATAACAAGATCGATAACTGGTGAATCAACCAAAAACAGCATGGAAAATCTTACTAATCTTAGTAGATTCGATAACTAGTGATATTGTGTTAAACAACAAGTCATTTAACACAAGATCGATAACTTTGATCTATATAATGGTTCATAAGAGATCAATCAGCTGAAGCAGCCTTACAAACAACAATATGAATCGATAACTAACTTATATTATAACTCATAAAAGGTCAATCAGCTGATGCAGCTTTACAAGCATAATACAAGTCGTGACGGTGCTCACAGATAAGCCGGAGGTCGATCAGCCGATGCAGCCCTGCTTGTTGAAGAACTCGCCGAGTTTCTACGGTACTCCTACTCCTAATGCGATGGCAAAAGCTAGAAAGATTGTGTTGATTGATTGTTTGTGTCCTTGTACAATAACCGGGGTCCAATATTTATACTCGGAATCTAAATATGAATCCTACTCAAATGCGACTTATTATAATTCTTGGAGTAAAAGAAAACATTCCTAACTTAAAATAACTTGGACCCTAATATTTCTCTTTCTGTAGAGTCTGACATATCTTTCCCCATTGTCCATCGACGTCGTCTGTTGACGTTGTCCAAAAAGAGCCGATTCCAGTACCGCATCTAAATCAGCTAATATCGATCCTTACGCAATCGATTCCTTAATGACACAATCCTGAAAGCTTTGAGTCCCAGCGCTCTCCTTCCAAAATTTTGGTGTAAATAGCACTTGACCTCTCCCCCTGCCTTAGTCATGCACCGAGGTAGCGGCTCACGACCTCTCCACCATGACCTCCCGGGAATGACGATAAGGGACCAAGTCCCGCCAAGCGTGCCTTGGTCCGACAGGGAGACAGTGCGCCATGACCGACCTCATAAGGACCGAGGGAACAGCGGTCACCTCGGTTCGGTCGACGCCATCCCCACCATGTCGTGGGAAAACACGATACTACCCAAGCGGTAGCGGTCGATATGATGGCCCACCGTCCACATACGGTTCGACAAGACACATGTACGTTTCCACCCACTACGGGATGGGAACCACGATGGAGGCCTTGAGGCCTCCCCCAACCAACAGAGGCCACGACCAAATATGAATAGATGTTGAGTTGGATTTGGCAAAGCCATAGAGAGTGTAAGGAAAATGGACCCTAGGCCCATTTACTTTGGATTTTGGTGTTTGATGACCAACACAACCAAATTGGACTAATGAATTTGCAAGTGTTTGTTTTGTAGTTCAATAGGGTGCAAGACGTGACTTGGGCGAAAGGCGACGTAATGATCCGATGATCAACACCATAAGCAAGACCTTAGGAGCACAAGAAAAGATCCAAGATATCAAGCAAAGTCCAAGCACGAAGATAGGAACTAAGCCGTATTATGCAAGATCGCGAAGAAACGAGCTCACAGAGGTGACCGGACGCTGGACCGAGCGTTGGCGAAGCGGCCGGACGGCCGGGAAGAAGCGATCGGACGCTAAACTTTGGCAAGCGGGCGGACGGACGCCGGATCGGATCTTGGCGGTAAAACCGACCGGACGTAGGGACAGCGGCGTCCGATCGAGTATAGAGAGGTTCTAGAGCGGCGATATTGCGGCCGGGACGCATCCGGTGGCAAGTGACTAGACGGCAGGCGGCGTCCGATAAGTAAATCATGGCTTCAATGGTCGGGACGACCAGACGCGTTCGATCGAGGCGATTTGGTGTCCGGTCGATGCGCAAAAAGCGGGATTTCGTCCCTAACGGCTACTTTCTCAGCGGGGCTTATAAATACAACCCCAACCGGCCATTTGAGGTGTGTGGAGCTGAGAAACATACCAAGGGTGTTGTTACACCATTTTAGTAATCTCCACTTGCATAGTGATTAGTGTTTTATTAGGTCATTAGCGTGGGTGCTTTGCAAAGTGCTTAGGTTGATTAGACCACCGCTTATCGCTTGCTCTAGGTTTAGGCCTAGTGTTTAGTGAGGTTTGCATACCTCTTACCGCCCGGTGCTTACGAGCACCATTGTTGTACATCGAAGGGGCTTGTAGTCCTGCGAGATCACACCAACCGTTTTGTGGTGTGGCCTGCCACCGTGTCTGGGAGGGAACAAGGCCCATGGCGTTTGGCCGGGAAGCTTGAAAGTGAAGACGGCGGGGAGCATCCGGGAGAGGCTTGCCGGAAGGCACGTCGGAGACCCACTAGTGTGTGGGAAGGCCCGAGGCTATCCACGGAGTTACCCGAGCCGGGAGCTTGGCCCTTGCGAGGATTCCTTGCGAGGGGCTCCAACGAGACTAGGGGAAAGCTTGGCGGCTTCTTGATACCTCGGTAAAAATACCAGAGTCGTCGACGGGAGTTTGCATATCTCTACCTTGCTCTTTAACTTCCGCATTTACATTGTTTATATTATT